>OY754971.1:4382076-5644576 GCA_963576475.1 Molanna angustata | reverse complement strand
TATCAGTGGGTTTCTATATAAACAAAATAACAAATTAATCAACTAACAATGTAAAAAGTAAACAATTTAGAAATGTAAAACAGTGTAAAAATAGAGATATAGATGAAACCATAGCATATACATAAAATATCTATTGATTTTGATTTTGTTCATTCTGTGAAACAATTTTATCGAGTAATATTGTCCTATTTACAAAACTATCCAAATTAATAGTCTATTGATTACAAAATCGTATAAATCTAACTAAACCTAACTAATCTAACCTAGCCTTAACTAGCCATACCATGCAACTCGAGTCGAACCTTCGCATCATTATGTAGTTTTACTATTTGCTTGGCAAAGCAGTGAGTCATTTGACTTTGGTGTGGTGTTCTGGGTTGGATATTCTAACTTCTTCTCTATTGAGATGTAAATAATTCGTCACAAAAATATCGTTGACCCGATAGGGACCCGACGTTTATCGATAGGGAACGAAATCCAATTTTTGTGTGTATGTAAAAAAAATATATATGTTTTTCTTTGAGATTCTCAAAAAAAAAGATCTAAATCAAATTGGACCACTTATGAAATACCCCCCGTTCTAATGAAAAAATAACTATTGAAATAAATTGATCAACGTGCTAAAGAATTATCACTGATCATACGCAAAAAGAACTGATCATATAAGGTCTCCGAGGAATGGGAAGAAAACATATGTCCTGACTGAGTAATATCAGGGAATGGACGGGCTTTAGAACTGTGGAGCAGATATTCCGGGCAGCACAGGACAGAGAGGGATTTGCCAGAGTGATAGCCAACGTCGAGGGTTCCAGACACGACACCAGAAGAAGAACTAACTATACCTACACATTGTTAACCATCTGCTTCTTTGGAAGTCGGTAAAAATGTAATATTATGAGTGTTATTTTTAAAAAAAATCTTTGAATCGTAGTTGAATCACGGCTCAAATGAACCTGGTTCCAAGTCTTATTTCACATTCAACTGAAATTTTATTTACAAAACTATTTGAACCGTAGTTCGGATGATTTCGATTTTAAGCTCTATTTCATACGACATCACCGAATTTAGTTTGGCTAAGTTGGTTGTCAAGACCGCATAACAGTATGCGTGGCACTGAACGCGTGCTTGCCGCACGATATTTCTGTAAAAATCTTGCTTTTCACTTTTTGACATTCGATATTTTTGTTTGAATTCAATTTTAATCGAAAAATTATTTTTATATGTTTTTTTCATGTCTTATGGTCATACGTAATTTCAAAATATTGAAATGGCAGAATGAAAAAGTCTTAAACTACCCCCGACGCCACGCGCCGGTTCAATTTGACATTTGAGTTGAATCACAGTTCAACTCTTGATCCATATTTATAATTAAGAAAATTGATCAAATTTGGGCTCAACCGTAGTTCAATATTTGAACCACGTTTATAAATAAGACTGCATATGTTTAGTGGTTGAATCTTCCGAATGACACCAAAAAGTGTTATCAGAAGTTTAGAGAGGATGTGTGATTTTATCTGTTGAGCCAAGTTAAGATGAACCGCAGTAAATCTGCGACTAAATGTATTCTCTTTGGAACCATTGTTATTTCCTTTGTATCGTGTTGTGTACACGGATATGTCTAACTCCGTTTATAATGTATAATTTGAAATGCGGCCAGAATCCTAAGGGGTCTCTTTCTCACTCGTCTCAGGTAAATTATCACTCCATGTGAAGGCACCCTTATCATTCAACCTTGGTATTACATACCTCATGTTATTATTTCTCTCAAGTAATATCTAAATTAGAAATGATGTTGTGAAACTGCTGCCACGAGGGTCACGCGGTCTTAGTACATCACACGGTTACACTGTCATACAGGTGGTGTCGGATTATTCATATTTTCTGAGTTTGTTGTGTAGAATACGTAAAATAATTTTGTTACTTTGTTTTAAACCACGAATGAAATATTTTATTTGACAGAAGAAAAAGGTTTCGAAGAGAATCTTTTTCGAATCCGTCGAGTAATGTTTTCATCCGTCCTGTTAAACTTAATATAATATTTCTGTCAAACCTTGCATCGTCTCCTCGAACCCAGGACGCCCGCACAAAAACCGAACGGCTTACCAACTGTGCCACGGCGGTCGGTACATACATAGAATAACATACAATATAACATGTTATCAAAATAATTAATGTTTACTTTCCAAATTTAATCTGGAAACTTGTGTTTAGGAAAGCAGCAGCTCTTTGCGTACTTAATAAAATATACAAAAAAAATTTAAAGCAAAACACATAAATTAAACAACAAATTAATTAACAATTAAACATACAACGATACAACACACAGTTTTTAAACCAAAAGCAATATAAAAAGAATTAACAAAATATACACTTCAAATATATAAAAAAACACCAAATTTATAACGCAAAAATGTAGCACAATAAAAATGTTCTACAAACACACCAATTTCTGAGAATGGAATGACATATTTGGGAGAGTTCTCTAACAATAGTACATATTTTTTACAGGAAAAATACTTCATTGAAACCAGTACGTAGACCTCCCTATAAAGGTATTTCTAAATAATAGCAAATGTGAATAAAATCAGTCAAGCCAAAATTTGTCACCTCTTGATTAGGTATTTACCAAGGATACCAAATGGATCATTTTACCACCTACAGAAGTCTTTTCTTAAATGCCTATTTCAAGATTCAAACGAAAATATTCGTTTTACGTGTCTTGAACACCATAAAATTCCTAGCACCACAAACATTTAACCTTCAACATATTTCATAAAATATGTAATATGTCATATGATTCTGATTTGATCATTTAGGTACATCTTTCGAGATCGCAGTTCTCTCTAATAATTACCTACCCTTGCATATTTTCTCTGAAAATCTCGCTTTTATTTCGAGCATGGAAATAAAAGTGAGGCTTGCAGAGGCTAATAGATGTTACTGTGGACTACTCAAACATCTCAAATCAAGACTTTTCTCGCGAAATACTAAGGTCCTTATCACACTGTCGATTCGTTCAAGAGAATTTAATTCTCTTAATGAATCGGCAGTATCAAGGCAAAACGCGTGTATTTAGGTACATTTTGTATGAAGGAACATTTTGTATGGTGTAGTGGACTTTTTGCATGCCAAAAAAAAAACAAAAAAAACTTAGAGATTATAACAACATAATATTATGTCGTATTCTGATTCATCTAAATTTATCTGCCTGAATTTAAGTATATGAGAAATGTCAAAAAGTTGAGTGCGTTTATATGGGACTCATTACGTCACACCACGGGGATTAAATCATTTTATCCACGGTCGCCTGTTGGTTATTGACGTTTTCGTACTCTGAAACGAATCAGAATAGGACATATGTTTGGATTCATTCAGAATTTGAAGTGGAACATTTTATGTTTGAGTGTCTGTGTGTGTCCCTTATAAAGTTTTTACTCAGAATTTTGAATTTCTGTTTCAGTCAGGGGTTGTCAACTTTTGAATTGTTCCTTTATTTTTCCATATATCTCAAAAAACATGAAAGATATATTTCAAAGTGCGTACAAAGTACGCACTTTGAAATATTGATTAATTATTACTCTGGTTCTTTGAAGGCCAAATAACAATTCGTTTATATGCACAGTACCTACGCATGATGGTTGTTATTAATTAATAAATAGTCTATATTACAAACTTTGTATTATAAATTTATAGCCTTTTAGTGAGTATATTATTATATTATAACAATTCAGAAAACTTTCTCACTGTGAAATTTCCTAGGACCCAAAATATAATGTAATATGTTATATTTCACTGTTGTTAGAACTTTGGTAACTAAGTATGTACATATAACCTACGTAGTATTGTTGTATACACTAACATTGTACCTACCTACCTACGAATGTTTATGGTAACAATAATCAATTGTACCTTATAACCAGCTGGGGTAAATTTGTTTGACAGTTATGAGCAATTCCACGCACACTGTTTGCACCAGATATTATATTTTCCATTGTTCAATATATTCGGTATTTTAGTGCCAAAATAACACTAGTTTGTTCCGACTCGTAATGATTATATTTATTTTGTGCATTTGCACGCTAATTGTGACGTTATTAACTGTTGAAATTTTCGACCAATTGTGCCAGCGAGTAATTTAGACTTTTTGTAATGGGTAGGTAGGTAAAATACCAATAAAAGATATTGGGTTCATTTCCATACACATACTTTGTATAATTCGAATAAACATAAACTATAATTCAAATGAATATTGAAGAAAAACAAAAATGCTTTCACCAGAACTGTAACTGTCTTAGACTTAAAATTTAAATGATCATTAAAGTAAAACAGAATTATGTTTATCAGAACCATCACTTCGAACTATATCCATTTTAAAATGGACTACTGTTGTTCTTTTGTCATATTATTTTCATTATTTTATCAAAATTTTAGTTGGTTCTCGGAATTGAACTCAATATATATTTTTTATGTATTTTTTTCGCATCTTATGCTTGAAAATTTGGATTTATATTAATAAAATGAATGGGGTACAGATTTTTTTATGTTATACAGGTTAGGATAACGTAAATAAGATTAATTTAAATATTAAAAGCATTATGACTGGCGAGAGTAAATTTTATTAAAATCTGTTTTATAATTTTTCTTTATTAATAAATATCATAATCAAACTTTTATGATGGATTATCTATCGCGTCGGGGTCACCACCTTAGGTATTATGATAACATACATTGTGGGGTGAATTGAAATGCATGTTCAGATTGTAAAAGTTGTTCATTAGGTCTGACATTGGTGAGGATTGGACAGCCAGAGTGGTCGTCTCCTCACATCCTCAACTGTTCGATAAAGCTCAAATGTATTTATAGGTATTTAGTCCTTATGTTAATGTTCCTTTATTTATGTGGATGTTTATTTTTTTTATTATAGTCATGTACAATAATGTGCACAGTGACGGTTTTATTGCCACAAGGCAATTTCTTCCAACTAATCAAAGCAACGTGAGGCCATAAATAGTGTAGTGGTAGGTATATTAAATTTATAACAAAAACCAAACAGGAAGACAAAAACATAACATTATTAAATGTGGAATCAGAGTAACAAAGAAAGGAAAGAGATAAAAGGGAGTTGTGGTAGGAGAGAGTGGTTGGATGATGGAGAGCTTTATTTTTTATTTTTTTATTTTGAATCCATTGAGACGTCGCGTCGCGTCGTAATATCATCACTTTAGGTATTGTGGATTCTGCATATCTGTTGGAGAAAATTGCTTTTCGTTACCCTTTACGCAGTACTAGATCGAATGAATTATTTGCTATTCCTATGTGTAAAACTAAATATGCGCAGAACTCTTTTGTCTGACGTAGTTGTAAATTGCATAACTCTATCATTAAGTCTGAAATCGATATTCTAAATAACGATTTTGCAGCTTTTAAAATAATACTTTTTATGTATGTGGGTACATATTAACTGTTTTCTTTTTTTTCATTTCTTGACTGGTTAACTGGTTATTTATTTATTTATTTATTTTTATTTATTTATTTAAATCCACAATAACCGTACAAAAAAAAATTACAACAATACGACAGTGAAACATAGAACAAAAAAAAAATTTAAAAATTGACAATTTAGTATAACATGTTGGCACTGACAAAATTAATACAAACTGGAGGAGACTTGCTGTCGACAGGGCGGGATGGAGGCAGTTTCTTGAGGAGGCCAAGGCTCGCACCGGGCTGTAGCGCCATTGCTGATGATGAATTATATTATACAGTATGTATAGTGAAAGTAAATGAACGTTACGACGTTGATGTTTCTTAGGCCAGTGTAGAAGATTTCACTAAGAGGAAATATGATCATATTTTTAATGAATTTTCCTAGAAAAACTAGTTTTAAATGTCATCTTCGAAGATGCGTATCAAAGCTTTCATGTTTTTTTGTTATTTAAAATTTATTTTGTGGATTGAAAAACATTTGATTTTATCAAAGTATTTTGACAAAAATTCTAGGAAGACTCCACTACTGCTTTTGATTTCGGGAAGAACTGTCAGTTTACAGGAAGAAGGTTTTCAAAGCGTCCAAGATTCATGGCTGTCGACGAAAAATCTCATACAGAAATTAACTGATAATTTAAGGACCAAAAAGTAAATCAAGTATTTTCAAGGTTATTCATTTCTCTTAATAAAATATTAACATGGACGGTCAACATGAACAGATCATGTTGAAAAATGAATTTGGTATCAAAAAAACAAAAAGCATAATATATTTAGGGCAAGCCCATCTCCTTGTAATTATATTTCATCTTCAGCAATCATCAACTAAAATTTCAATTCATTCTTCCTCCGGGAGAAATTCGGGGAAATACATTTTTTTGAAAATTGATACACCCTTGCTTCCATTGGTTGATAAGTATTCAAAAATAAGGTAATTGGTTTGATATTTGATATTTCGTTGATTAAAGTCGAAAATTAGCTTTTTATTTCACCAGCAACCCTATCAATAACATTAAAAGGGTATTTGGAAAACCTAGCGGATAAAATGCCTGATTTACTATGATATTTTCTTTTCGTATTACGGAATCAAAATTAGTATGACGGAGGTCAGAATAATAAGAGATCAATCGTTATTAAATATCACTAGTTGCACGTAAAACATGAGATCCAACTGTCGATAGCGATAGTATGTATAGTTGAAGAATAAGAATCAAATCAACTATTGAAAATTTTAACACATGTTGGTATGTATGTCAAGATAGGAAAGTATGGAGGTCAGTCCTCTTTTCCTACCCGGAATATGAAAACAGCATGATGGTTCTGTATGTATGTTTGGAGATTAAGTATCAAACTATTAGTCTTCTTACATATTGTGTATAGGCGAATGCCATACAAATTGCATGAAGCGATGTCGTCACTAAATTCAATTTTTATAAAAATTGTTAAAAAAAATTTGAGATGTAGGTACTTCTACAATATCAATATTTTTTATAGAAAATTAAATTATTAAGTAGGGGTGTTTCGGCTTTTTTCGATATTTAAAAAAAAATGGAAATATAGGCAGTTAAACTAATAAATTTATCATAAAATAAATATTTTTCTTAAAAAAAATGTTTGAAAATCCCTGGATTATTTTTGAAAAATCTGATTTGAGATTTTGTATTTGTCTATGTTTATACCAATTTTCAGCATTATAGCTTTTATGTTTTCTGAGATATGTGGATAAATAAACCAAAAATTCAAAAGTTAATAACCCCTGACTGAAACAATAATTCACAATTCTGAGTATAAAAGCTTTGTAGTCTTAAAACTATTTATATATTCTGAAATTTAAGGCTTTGTGAATCCAGCGGATCAAAAGTTAAAAGGGGGGGACCGACAGACACACACACACAGACACACAAAACTCACATAAAATGTTCTACTAAATTCTGAGTAAATCCTTGAATGGGAACATATATGCTGCGAAGCCTCTAAGTTGGTGTTTTTAGCATGCAAAAAGTCCACAACGCCATACAAAACGTTCCGAGTATTCCTTATATATGCGGGTCTTGGGTTAATACTTGGTCGATATGTTAAGAGAATAAATTCTCTTGAACAAATCGACAGTTGGATTATAGAAACTTGTTTTCTCAAACAGTGTAAAAATTAAAAATGGGTTCCTTAAAAAAACGTTCAGTGTTGATCAAGAATCAAATCTAGTGTTAGCTTTTATGGATTTTGAGATATATGGAAAAATTAAGCAAAAATTCTAAATTTCGAGTACCTACAAAAGTTTTGTAGGCCTATAAATATCTATATATTCTGAAATTTTGGGCTCGGTGCATTGAGTGGATCAAAAGTTATAAGGGACACACACATACGCACAGACACACTAAATGTTCTTCATCGAATTCTGAGAAAACCCATGTATGGAATAAATATGCTGCGAAATCTCTAAATTGGTGTTTTTTGACTTCAATGTTGGAAAAACCGTGCAAAAATTCTACTACTGCTAACAATTCTCTCACACGGGATGAAGGTTAATATTGTCGATTCATGAAGAGAATTTAATGAATTTAAGGAAACATCACTTGGTTAAGAACAAAGACCTTATAATAGTATATAAGGTCTTTGGTTAAGAATGATCAAACATTTTTCGATTTCTTAAAAGATATTTATTAAATTAAATTGAAAAAGATGACGTTCTAAGATTTTTATATATAGCTTTGATTCGTTGAATTATTAATTGTCATTTTGAGATATTTTCGCGTGAAAATATTACTTTAGTTTGCTGTCATCATTAGGCGAGAGAAATCTTTTGTAAATGGATATCCGCTGCGACATTATATTATTAACGGAAGTATTTTAAGAAAGTTGATACGTTGTTGACAGAATTATGTATATATGTTTGAGTATAGGTTTCTCAGTACTTTAAGGGAGCGCCACAATTTCAAAGAATTTTTTCAAGGGCTTTGCCGCTCACAATGGGAATGTTTTTTTAATTTATTTAAATATATAAGTTAAATTCAATACATGTTATAAAAAAACAACTAATTAATGTTTCCTTTCTTAATTTAAATCAAAACCCTAGTGATTACCCATATCATGGATATAATTATCATAATATGGAGTTCTATGACATCTAAAGATATTACAGAACTCCATAATAATATAATAATAATTATACGTACAATAACTTCAGCGACAACCTGTAATTGGCTTTATTATTAGTCGAATCATCTTTTTTTTATATAATTTATTATATGCTGTATGTTGTCCTCTAAATAAATAAATATATAAATTATATCCATGATATGGGTAATCGTGAGGGTTTTGATTTCGCCGGTTGGACCAGACTTGCCCCCTAGGTCCAAAACGATTCTATCTTTCAATCCGGAACTAACCATACAAATTTAGAAAATTTCAATGCAATGGTTGGACGCTTTTTGTGATTATTGTGTACGAACATAGTGACACGAGATTTTTGTATATTATGATTAATTAGGATGTTTTTATATGAACAACAAATTGATCAATAAATAAACCAATAAATAAGAGTTGCTGGAATACTGAGAAGAAAGAATGAGAGAAAATACCAAGATAAAACCAGCACCCAGCAGAATGGTAAAACCCAAATAAAAATAAGGCAAATTTCGAAGTGTTAAAATCTGCCGTTGGTAAATTTATGCATTATGGTGATGAGAATAAATAACGGCTTGAATACAGCTTGAAATACTCTCTCGGCTTGAAAGCAAAAGGAATGAGATGTGGATACAGAAAAGAGATGTGAGATATACTAGTATATGTATATAATATGAAGGAGATAAGAGAGAAAGAGAGATACATATATTCACATTAGCATAACTGAAATCAGGTAAAAGCTTCAACATTGTATGGAAAACACTTTGAATGGCTAACACAAGCCTTACATAAATATAACACCGTTTCGTTTTTACTTTTTCTAAATCGGTACATTCTCACATTATATTTCCTACATTAGATCTATACATAGGCCGTGGTTAAATATTGAATTCCTAGGCAGCCTCAGAGTCACTAAGAGAGACGTCACTTATTAACAATGTTTAGTATCAGATAAACATAAATAAAAAGTCCAAAATATACTAAAAGATTCACGGTTAGTGGATCTATTTTATTGAAACATGAGTTATCAAATTAATGCTACCCAGAAACGAAGAGGCTGGCGCACAGCAGAGTGTGGCAACTTTTATTGGGTGCGTGTTAAATAATTATTTGACATAGCACCTGTTTGTTGCCCAAGAAGCTACATAAAAAACAGAGATATGAAGAGAGATGCTTGGTGCAAACCATTTTTAGGAAATTTTGGATTCTTCTGACGATATGCCTTGCACAAAACACATCAAATTTAATAGAAAAAAAAACAAGTATTTTTATTTTATATTTATAATATACCTACAATTTTAGGATATTTTTCGCTACTCTCTCCACCACCGTGGGGACTGTATACGGCCCTTTCACAGAAGCAACAAAAATTCATAGCACGAAAAATAGCCAGACTCCAGAGCCCTCGGCACCATAGTGCAAAAAAAACGTACCAATCGTAAAAAAACAACTCTTAGGATTGTGACCCAGAAGAAAAAAAGGTGGTGGTCTTCACTGGGAATCGAAGCTGGAGCTTTAAGCCCATATATCTGTGATATATAGCTTACCGTCGTGGTACAGTTGGTAAGCCTTTTGACTTCTGTGTCGACGTCCTGGGTGCGATCCCCAGCAGAGGAGAAATTTACTTAAACTCATTTCTCGCGCAAATATTGCTTCTCTGGGCTGGAAGCACTGGTTAGTTGGAAGAAATTTCATGTATGGCAATAAACTCGCCACTTACGCAGAGAGCAAGGAACTGCTATTATTTATGTCAAATAGATCTGCATGGGGCGATAAAATTTAGTTAAAATGTTCGGCTTAGAATAGTGCTTCCACTCTTTTCTATTATTGTTTTCGAGTGTCCCGTAAGAGCCGGGTAATCGAAAATACAACAGGCAACTATAACATCTCACATAGTTCAGCAATGAGGTTCACCACCCATTCTGAATATAGTGCCTTTTTAGGTGAGACGAGACTGGTGTGTGGGTATACACATATATGTTGTGCTCCCTTTTAAAAGGCAATGCACACTTGCACACCTTTCGCTGGTTACCCCACATTGTGGCATATGCCGTGATGGTATGAATGAATGAATGAATAGCAGTAGCGGAATTGCTTATAAAAGCCGAAAATCTTGGCTTGCCTATGAATATTAAGTCAAGAAATTCAAGACCTAATATTTTTTTGTCTGTTTTATTGAAACCATACTGCAATATTAATAATTGAACCGTATGTACATACGATGCTTGACAGGGCCACAAATGATGTAAATATTATTTTAACGTGTGATTTCAAGATATTTTCATGGCCACTCAAATGAACAACGATGCTAAAAAAACATAAAAATTTCGACATTTCCCAATTTTCTGCCAGGGTTTGCCTAGTCCGAAGGTTCCAGGCACGCCCCTGATGAATAGTTAATATAATAATTTGAAAAAAAACAATACTTTAAACGAGTGATGTTATGAAAATAGGATTCACTTTGAATTTAAATTTAAAAGGGTAAAGTAATCAACAATAAATTCATGACCAAAAAACCACGATATCCTAACCCAGGGGTCGGCAAAGTGCGGCTCCAGAGCCGCATGCGGCTCTTTGGCTCCTTGAGTGCGGCTCTGGCACAAATATCCACGGACACGAACACGGGTTTCAGGAGTTTAAAACAGTAGAGCGACCTTAGCATTCGTCAAAAATCCTCTTAATGCTACGATAACTGAGTTGAAATTTTCTCCTTTTGGCATTGACATTGGTAACTTTGAAATAAAATTACAGGATTTAAAAAACAAGGAAATATGGAGCTCTAAATTTCAACGTGTTTGTATTGATTTGGAAATATTGCAGAAGAACAAATGTGATCTTAGTTCACAACACAAGTGGTCTGCTTTGAAAGACCTGGAGAAGGAAGACATGATCATTTTCAACTTCTGGAATAGTATTCCTGACTCTTACGATCAGCTGAAAAAACTTGGGTTTGCTGTTCTTTCCCTTTTTGGTTCTACATATTCATGCGAACAATCTTTTTCAAGCATGAACTTTATCAAGAGTAAACTGAGAAGTCGTCTTATAGATGAGAACCAACATACAAACCTGACTTACTGAAACTTTCCAAGGAGATGCAAGGACTTTGTTCGCATTAAGTGTTTGTCATTCATTGTCATGGTTAAGTGTGAAATCAAGTTTTATTCAGTGTACCCGTAATTTAATGAAGGTCTAAAATCATTATAAAGGTTTACTAAATTAAAAAACAGATTTGGCTTGTAGAATTTTTTTGAATCGTTGTAATGTACATATTTGGCTCTTTGGCCAATAAGTTTGCCGACCACTGTCCTAACCTAACATAGCATCACCAAATCTAATTGCGTTTATCCTGAGATTCAGGACCGTCTTTTTTTCTCAAAGAGCAAATTCAGTCTTTTTAGCCTTACATATATATGAGGTTTTCGACTAGAGTGAAAATGTAATACGTTATTTTTCTTTTATATAAACACGGTGCGTCCAAAAATAAATACGATACCTTCGGAGCGAATGTCAAATATTTTCGTTTCATCATTCTTTTTTGTGGTTTTGTAAATTTGGCAGGCATGAAGCTAGTTGTATGGAGATGATCTCCCCAGTTAGGGGTGAGAGACGCTGCTGAGGGAGGGAGAGAGACAGAACGGGAGATACTGCCGTTTGAGCGGGAGATAAAAAGGGACAACTGACAAAATGTAAATAACACTCTATTTTATGGACGAAAACATGGAAGCGGTTTTCTTCACTTACGTTTGTCACCGCTGACGTTATAAGTAGGTGCCACAGTACACGTCGTTTCTAAAGAGACTGTTTCTCTTGTAAGTAGAAAATTATTTACAAAACAAAAAGTCTTTAATTGTTTACAAACAAAACTAACGAACTTGGAGGCTATTTATTCCACAATAGGTATCCTTTTTATGTATAATAAAATAAAAGAGAGTGATATTAACTTAACTTAAATTAATTGGTTTCCCAGATCCGTGGGGTTTTTTTATTACTTGAACGACGACAAGTATTGATTCCACCAAACTTCTTGAAACTTTTCGCCGTGTTAGGGGACGGTTTGCACATATACCAACCAAGCAAACAGACAAACATCCCTCCCTATCGACCGCCAGTCTTCTCCAATTTATCAGGTCCATTTCTCTTATATCACACAGCACGTCGTCCAGCCATCTCAACCTAGGTCTGCCTCTACTTCTTCTGCCTTCGGGACATAACCTTTTTTTCGTGTCTAAAACCTTTTTAGCAATACGGTCATCTTCCACCCGGCAAACATGTCCAAGCCAACGTAGGCGCTGAATTTTAATTAATTGGACTACGTTCGTTTCGTTGTACATTGTCTCTTGCCTCTAGTTTGTTGGGCCAAAGATTTTCCATAATATCGTCCTTTCAAACGCCAATAACATTTTTTCGTCCTTTTCAGTCAGTGCCCAACATTCTGCTCCGTATGTCAGGACTGGTCGGAGAAACTTTTAAGAATGTTCCAGCTAAAATAAGTGCGTTCCTATCCCACTTAGTCCAAGTTGATATTCTATAACGCTGAAATAGCAACGTTACTATTTGGGAACATTTTTATTCCAAATAATCAGGAATTATTCCAATTCCCTATTTTTAACCACATTTTAGTCGAATCAACTGTCAAAACATTCTTATTTTAGTTCACGCCTTATTAGAAGCGTACTAGTTATTTTCACAGCAGTCCAAGATATTTTAGTTTAGTTGAAAACATGAGTTGTGTACGGAAAAAATAAAAATGGATAATTTACACGTGTTGTGTTATGTTGAAAATAAAAAGCAAAGAATATTCGTGCAGATAAATTGAAATGTAAGTGAAATGCACGGCGACGTGACATATATAAACATGGCCGAACATACGCAGTACGCATGCGTAGTCAGCGCCATAGACACTGAGTTCAAATTATTATCTAAGGTATTAATTTTTTAGATTTTAGTTTTAGGAAAAACGTCTGTTACAAATTACGAAAATTAGTTCAAATGTCATTCATTCTAAAATTCTAGAACGTTCCTATTTTAGTTCAAAAAATACCTGACTTGGACATATTAAATTAAAAAAAAAATAATACCGTTTTTTCAATGTACAATATTTCGATGCATAGTCAGGCGAGGTTCCAATTTTGTTATAATACGCAGTTTCAATAAATATTATGTATCTTGTCTGTTTCAGTGCGGTGTTGCTAGTAATAGATCAAGTAAAAAAAAATAGGGAAACATTCATGATTTTATGTCCTTGTACTTGACTCTGGTAAAGATATCGCATCATGGATGGATTTAATAAATTTAATAAAAAATACTCTATTTAAAAAAAAATCTGAAACAGACAGTACGGAAATCAGATCCGGCCGCCTTTGAAAGTGACATGGCGTATGAAAACATTATAACGGGAAGATATTTAGCGAACAGCTTGTGCAGCATCACCTGTCCTTGTCACACTTTTGAAATGGAAATCACAGGGGTCACATCCGTCTCTGTCTGACGTTTCGGGGATTTCACTCCCACGGCACAGTTTTTCGCATTTGCCCCCTTATTCGCTTCACATCATAAATATTTGAGTGGTTTCGCTGTATTACGAGTGTTGAGGCGTTTAAATTTGACCGTTACTTTTAACGTAATACGATTTTTTGTTTTATTATTTACATTAAAAAATACGTAGATATTAGACATATATCTACCCCACGTGTCCAACGTTAATCGAGGTTTTTTTATATATTATCGTTGAAAGCAATATTATTTAAGTTTTATTTGTATGTTCAATGAATGTCGTCGAGAAAGAACACAATTTTAAAAACACTCTTAAAAACAATATAAAATGATAACAATATAAAAACAATATACAGGGCTTACGACCTGTCATCGGCAGGTTTACGTCATCACTTGAACGTTCACCAATTATGCCTTATCCCCCTTATCAACGCAATTTTGAAAGTTATATATTTTTTAATAATGAGAAATAGATTTTTTTGAAATACATATATTGGTGAAACTCCATTATGAATTAGATAAATAAACACACTTGTTTTAGTTTCAATAGTAATTACATACTAGTAAAACAAATCAGTGTTTATTTCTTTATCATATCTACTTACTACAATTTACTAGTTTGAATAATCCTCAACTTTATAAAACAAAATTATATGACTTCGTGTAAAGTTTTAATCAAACTGAAAAGAGATAAGTGTAGAATGAAGATGGGTGTACTGTACATATCAATAAACCTATGATAAGGAAGACTGTAATCGAATAAGAAGAAGGTTGCATATTGTATGTATATACGAAGATCCAAACAATGTCAAAAGAACATATAACTGGCACCTTGAAATGTCTCAATTTATTGAAAGATTGTAGGAATAAGTAAACGAATCAGAAAAAGGTTGCATATTGTATATAAGAAGATCCAAACAATGTCAAAACTACATATAACCGGCACCTCAAAATGTCTCAATTTATTGGAAGATTGTTGGAATAAGTAAACGAATCAGAAGAAGGTAGCATATTGAGGTTGGGTTGCTTTAATAAAAGTATCAGTTATAGTATATTTAAATTACTTTTGAAATTATTTAAAATTGCGAATTTTCACAGCATTGATTTTTATGGAACAATCAAAAGTATTTTATGAAATCCTATTTAAAAAATAAAAGTATTTTAACTACACTTTTACTTTAATCTTTGTTCGAAAAACACAGCCTGAAAATACGAAGCTCCAAACAATGTCAAAAATACATAAAATATGTATCTGGCACCTTGAAATGTCTCAAATTATGAAAATAAAATAAAAATTGTAGAAACAAAACAAATTCTTCAAAGGTTTACCTGTTAACGGCGCGACAAAACAAAATATATTATTTAAAACATTTTTAGTCTCCAGTACTATGAAATATTGAGGAGTGATGACTTTAATCTCCAGTAGGTATTATAGAATATTGATGAGTGATGACTTTAATCTCCAGTAGGTATTATAGAATATTGATGAGTAATGACTTTAGTCTCTAGAACTATGGGAATATTGATGAGTTCTCGTCTTTGGTTTCAATCTTGGATTTTGGCTGGCAGCAAAGTGATACATCTCCGCTCGATCTCTTCTTCAACTCTGTGTAGGAAATACACTTTATGCCCTTGCACACCTGTTCTAGATAATCCGGACGGAGACACCCTCTTTTTCAGTTGTTCCTTCAACCATACTCTACAAGATGATGTGTAGAAGATCCTCCTGTCGTAACACATGGCTTATCCAGTTTGCACGTTTTTTTTTATATAATGTTCAACGTGTGCTTGGTTTCTTCGATTTTGCTGAGAACCTTATCATTTGTAATTTGGTCCCTCCAAGATATGCCGAGTATTAGTAGGTAGGTCCACATCTCGAATTTTATATGGTCTCTTTCACATATGCACCTGGATAGTGCGACTTTCACATCTCACAACTATTAAGCAGAATACTCCACACACATGTCTTTATAAGATCTATTCGGAGTTTAAGGTTGATGAGTTCTTTTTCTTCTCTTGTCATGTCAGGTCCCATGACGTTGACGACCACCATATAGAAACTCCCACTATCCTGGGCATTGCGAAACAGCTTCTCCACAGTTCTCATATTGGTTCGTTCCCGGATTTTCGATGCCAGGAAAAATGCTTTCTTCATCCTCTCTACGTCCCTTGATCTCCCTCTTCATAACAAGCTGAAGGATGGTGTATATTTCACCTCTCAGAACATGACCGAAGAACGAAACTTTACGGAGCTTAACATTGGAGAATAATTCTCTGTTGGTGTTGGCTCTACTTAGAACCTCAGTGATACTGACCATGTCAGTCCATAGGTATTCTCAGCATTCTGCGGTGGATCCACATTCCAAATGCTTCGAGACGGTTTATAATATTGTAGAACATAAAGCAGCTCTGACCACACACAACACTCGACCATTCTTTGTCTCAGCTTTAAGTTTATATTTTTGTCGAGGAGAAGATTTTTCATTTTGTTGATGAGTTATGGCTTCTTAATTTTCAAGCCAATTTTTCATGTAGAGAGTTGGTACGTAATATAGATAAGTTTAATAACAATATTTTTGTTTGCATAACTTAGATCTGATGCAGCCCATATCGAGCATTGACCTTCATGTCATCAGCCTCTACCGCTCCCAATCCTCGGCCGTCATCTTCTTAACTGACATCTGGAGCAGTGGTCTTGCGTCCAACCTGACATAATCCTCCCATCTACCAACCTTCTACCAACCAACCATGGTCTACCAACCTTCTGTTTAATCCCAGATGTCCTGCTATTATAGAACCTTCTGTGGTACTTTGGTGATTTCACCTTCATGAAAATGCTCTCATGTTCAGTAAACTTGAATATTCTAACTTTTATTTGTAAATTGTTAAACAAAGAACTAAACTTCATAAAAATATAACTAATCAGAGATTGTCAATACTTTTTGTTAAAATAAAGTGTAGGTCCCTATACTAACTACATAATATTTTATTGTGGAGAGTTTACTTTTGGAAACAACTCACTCGTTTTCAATTTCAAATATGAATAAATAAAATACACACCTTACCTTGTCTGAAAATAATTAATTATTTATTGACGAATGTGTGTAGTGCACCAAGAAGGATGTATGCAAGTTTAGAAAAAAATAGACGAACACACAAGTGCAGCGGAGATAAAAAAGGAATCCTTTGAATATTGCAGAAAAGCCTTCTTAAGAAACCCTCTTTAAAGTTTTGTGCAAAAACGTTCCGTCTACGTGGTAAGGGTTTTGATTTCCTCGGGGAGTTGGAAAATTTTACGAAAACATTTTTCTCTCAAAAACATTGTTTTCGTTTTCCTATTCGAAAATTTAGTTTTTCTATTATTTGTCCTAGAAAAAAATAATATTTCTATTGTTCTTCGTTTTCTGATATTATTATGCTATTATTAAATCAAGTTTTGAAGTTTTATAATAATTAAATCGATCACTGATTTGTGTTACGCAAAAAATAGGCAGATCGCTTCATCTGATTAATGAGATACGACCGGTTTCGAAGCGATCGCTTCTTTCTCGGGACTCTTTTGAGGTTGAAACAGTTTGGACAGAATGTTCATGCTTTCGTCAGCAGATATCTATTCCTTTTTTGGGATCACTTATACCAAATGACATAACTGCTTCGGGAAGTCGTTTTACTGACTCTTACCACGACTTTGATAGTAATCAGTAAATTGTATGAATTGCCCATGAAAATTTTATCTATTGCAATTTATTAAAGAAGTTCTTATAAAATAATAATTATTGATCGAATATTTTTATTATTGCATATGCGCAAACATTGGATTTTTTTCCCTGTCGGGATTCAAAGATATTTTTTAACAGATTTTTAATTATCTCAATAGAGACGAAGTTGGAATATTTATTGTAGGAGAACCGGGAAATCAAGGCACCTACAGGGCTTACGACCTGTCATCGGCTTAATTTTGAGTTATTGAGTTCCATCAACAAACATTTTAATATTTTCATAAATATACGATTCATTCTAATATTATGGACATATATGCCACGTTTCTATGGTGCCAAGAGACTGATTTTATAATGCTGCTGTGGTTTAAAAATGGATCATTATGCATTATACCACATATTCCAAACATCAACGTGAAGTTTTTCATCAGTTATTATAAAACAAGAAAAACAATGTTTTCCTCGATTCGCTTCGTGTTCGTTTATCTAACTAGTAATGCTTCCAGTAATAAAGAGGCAATAAATGCGTGAGAAATAATTTTGTAGAAATATTTCCTGTGCTGAGAATCGATCTCAGGATGATTGCACGAAAGACGTTCGGTACATAAATTTTAATACGGACCATACTGTGCAAATGATATTTTGGATCAACGTAGTAACATATTTATGTAGGTATAAATATTTCTTTTGATCGAATATACGTTGGTTGACATTTAATGAATTATCATAAAGACATTGAAAGAGAATAATAATAACCAGACAAATTTGACCTGAGGCTTTGTTGGATACGTTTCACTCATATTTAGATAGTTTTTTCTTTCACTCTCGCCACATTCTACCTCTTTTTGTTTTCATTTATCTTCCTCTACCATGACTGTACTCCACCGGCTCCCAACCTTTTTTGACCTTTCGCGTACCCCTTGATTATTTTCTTTGTGTGTCGTGTCAAGTTCCTCCAACGTTGATTACTTGAGATGATTAATCACTATCAGCAGCGGATAGAAACAGTCCGTCGACGCTCCTTATGCTCATCCAATTTTGTATATTGTAGAGACATTGAGATCTGTTTCCCAACGACACTCAGTTTTCCCTCGATTTCGCCCTTGATCAGATGCAGAAGTTCAAAATATTTACTAATTGGTAGTGAATAACGCTTAATTGCATCACCATAAAATATTGCTGGGTAAAAAATATGAAAAAATTGGGTAAAGACGCCATGGAATTGTTATGATTATTAATTTTGTTGAAAAAAAGACAATAATGTTCTGCTTAAGGTTTAATTAATTTATAATTTATTCATACCTTGTTACATAACTGATATAAAATTATAGATTTACAAAATAATATTTAATTTTTTTATGATAATATTTCTGAATTGTAAAACGTACCTATATATTTTAATTTATTGAACTTCTAAACGTACAATTATTGACGGAACTCTTATTTTTTGAAAATAAAATAATTCGGTTTTACTTAAGGGGGGGACTGCTGCCAACGTACCTATTTTTAAATTTGATATACCAAATGAGGTCCCTAAGACGAATGTGTGGTAAAACAATTTATGATAGGATAAGGAATCAAGATATCAGAAGAGAATGTAAGATTGAAAGGGATATTTTGAGTAGAATGAAGATAAATGCTTTGCGATGGTTCGGACATGTAGAGAGAATGAACGATGAACGACTGGCAAAGAAAGTATACAAGGCTGAAAAGAGTGGAATGAGATGTAAGGGTCGACCTAGAAAGAGCTGGCATGATCATATAAATGAGATTTTGAAAGAGGGGAACATACGAAGTCAGAACAATAGGAGAGCATGTATGACGCGATGTATGAATGTAAATGAGGCAAAACAGGTATGTCAAGATAGAAGAGTCTGGCGTTCGGTTCTCTCTGCCTACCCCAAATAGGGAAACGGCGTGATGGTATATATATATATATATATATATATATATATATATATATATATATATATATATATATATATATATATATATATATATATATATATATATATATATATATATATATATATATATATATATATATATATATATATATATATATATATATATATATATATATATATATATATATATATATATATATATATATATATATATATATATATATATATATATATATATATATATATATATATATATATATATATATATATATATATATATATATATATATATATATATATATATATATATATATATATATATATATATATATATATATATATATATATATATATATAGATCCCACTACACTTTTTGCGTCCGCCAAATATCCGACGGATCGGCGTCCACCACTTCTACATATTATTTTAGTTTTATCTCACTGAATTTAGCGTTATTTGTAGCTCACAATCATTGTAGGCATAAGGTTTTTCTTATAAATTTCAAAATATAAATATTCAGTTTTATCCTGTTTTGGTACGTTTGATACGTCTTTTTCATACTTGCGTCCAAGTGTATATTTTTTGTATATTTTATATATGTCTTCCTATATTTTTCACGTCCATTTTTTTATCTTTATTACTGCTTCCGGAGTATATTTTTTGTATATTTTATATATATATCTTCGTATATTTTTCACGACCATTTTTTTATCTTTATTACTGCGTCCGGTGTATATTTTTGTATATTTTATATATTTCTTCATACAGTTTTCACGTCATATTCTTCTATCTTTATTACTACTTCCGGTGTATATTAAAAAACTTTCGTATGCATAATTGACATCGTTCTTGCGTCCATGTGTATATCATTCGATATTTTTTATTATTTTTTAACTTTATTACTACGCCGACCGCCGTGGGACAGTTGGTAAGCCGTTCGGTTTCTGTGCGGGCGTCCTGGGTTCGAATCCCAGCAGAGGAGATATTTATTTAAATTCATTTCTCACGCAAATATTGATATTGTATATTTCTACGTGGTTAAACCATCGGCTTCGCCCAAAATCTGACCTTCGGAGACTTGAAACCATAGATAAAATCCTGCAGATAAAATCCAATGTAGGATAATACTGATAAAATCCTGATTTCGGTGAAAACATAATAATTTACAATCGTATTTATTTTCTTATGAATCATGATGCAATAATAATGTAAGTACCTACTTAGGTACATATTTCACTACGTACAATTAAATATATTATAGGCATAGAAAATAAACTGTCACCAAGCTTTAAAATATTCTTTTACCCTTTATATTAATTTAATTTTTAATATAGATGCCGGTGTGTCAAAAATATGCGCAAGTCGAGCTTCTTTTATAGGATAATGCACACCCGCTCTCACCTGCCGATGGTAACCCCACATTGTGTGGATCGCATTGAGGATCAATCCATGATAGTGTACAGTATAATACCAATGATTAACAATAAAATGAATGAGTTTGTTAATATTTTATTTATTTACATAAGGTACAAAAGAATATCATTTTTAAACAATAATAGTAGGTATTCAACATTCATTTCGAAATGAGTGTTGTATACTATTCAATATCACATTCTAAATAATCATGGACAATCATATATATTTTTACTAGTTGCATGTAACTCATGAGATCCAACTGTCGATAGCGATAGTATGTATAGTTGAAGAATAAGTACCAAACTATAAACACTTAAATCCAAATTATTGAATATTTTAAGATATTTTGTTTTCTATACAACACATGTAGGTATGTTTGTCAAGATAGGAAAGTATGGAGGTCAGTCCTTTTATCCTACCCAGAATATGAAATCAGCATGATGGTATGTGTGTATGTTTGGAGATTTAAGTATCAAACTGTAAATATGTACTTACATATAATATTGTGTATAGGCGACTGCCATAGAAATCGTATGAAGCAATGTCTTCACTAAATTCAATTTATATAAATTTGAGACATGTACTACTTCAATGTTACTATGTTTTATAGAAAATTAAATTATCTATTTGGATTGTTTCGGCTTTTTTCGATATTTTTAAAAACTTAGGAAATATAGGCAGTTAATCACATATATTTAACATAAAAAAATGTTTTTCTTAATAAAAAATGTTTGAGAAACTCTGGAATTTATTTGAAAAAATTCGTTTGAGATTTTGTATTTGTATATGTTCGTACCAATTTTAAGCGTTCAAGCTTTTATGGTTTCTGAGATATATGGAAAAATAATGTATAAATTCAAAAGTTGATACAAAAATATCCTGACTGAATGATACCCTGACTGAAACAAAAATTCAAAATTCTGAGTATAAAAGTTTGGGCTCAATTTTTTTTAACAATTTTTATAAAAATTGAATTTAGTGACGACATTGCTTCATACAATTTGTATGGCAGTCGCTTATACACAATATGTAAGAAGACTAACTTAATAGTTTGATAGGTACTTAATATCCAAACATACATACATAACCATCACGCTGTTTTCATATTCCGGGTAGGAAAAGAGGACTGACCTCCATACTGTCCTATCTTGACATACATACCAACATGTCTTAAAATTTTCAATATTTTGTATTTATGGGTTTATAGTTTGATTCTTATTCTTCAACTATACATACTATCGCTATCGACAGTTGGATCTCATGTGTTACATGCAACTAGTATAATTAAAATCCATGATATCATTCCATCATTTTAAACTCAGATTGTCTATTTTAAAGTTTTAAAAATGATATAAGAGGAACTTAATTTGGAGATGTGGCAACAATATCACGAGGTGCACTTTTAAGTGGAACACAGAATAACCTTATTAGGAAATGGCGTGATAGTTATGAATGCAAATGTTTTCTTTCTGCACACTGACGATGGACAGTCTGTTAATAGATGCCCATGTATAAATTTAATGTAATCAAAAAATTACCTTAAATTTATTTAATAAATTTAAAGCAGATCAAAAGTTATAAGGGGAAACGGACTCACACACACGCGCACACACAGACACACGAAATGTTCTACTCCGAATTCTGAGTAAATCCGTGTATGGAACATATATGCTGCGAAGCCTCTATGTTGGTGTTTCATGACTTCAAAATTGGAAAAGCCGTGAAAAAAGTAGACCCTGTATACAATTCTCGCGTATCCTGGCTTGAAACATTGTCGATAGGTATGTTAAGAGAACAAAGTTCTCTTGAACAAATCGACATTTGAAATATGTAATTAAGATAAACGCAAAAAAACAATAATAAACTAGTTGCATGTATTGTAATACATGAGATCCAACTGTCGATAGCGATAGTATGTTAGTTGAAGAATAAGTACCAAACTATAAACCCATAAATACAAATTATTGAATATCTTAAGATATTTTGTTTTCTATACAACAGATGTAGGTACCTATGTATGTCAAGAAAGGACAATATGGAGGTCAGTCCTTTTTTAACCAGAATATGAAAACAGCAAGATGGTATGATTGAAGATATATAGAACATAAGATATGCTGCGAAGCCTCTAAGTTTGTGTTTTTTGCATGTAATAAGTCCACTACGACATACAAAATGTTCCTAATTCGCGCATCTTGGCTTAATACTGTCGATATGTTTAGATAAATAAAGTTAGTACAACGTCTGCCGGGTTTCGCTAGTTAAGTAAAATTTTAAAATTTTGTTGAAAGTATCATTATTATTTTATTTTCTTGGCAAATACAGGATACTGTGGTGGGTTCGATAGAGAATGTGTAACAAGAGTTAAGCTAAACGATCGCTAATCAATGTGTTATCTGATCTGCGTGACGAACGGGAAGTCTATAATACAAGCCTAAATCCCTTTTACGGAAGTGTAGAAATTTTGTTTACCATTGACAAATTTCTATTTAAGCCGGGACGCGGCCGATCTATGGATTGAAAAAAGGTTAAGTAATTATACGCACTCCTCAAAGTTTCACTGTAAATCATTGATTTCAATAATATACGGAGTAAATGAAATGACCCTTTACTTGTTACGTACAAATACGCGGCCGTCGATACAAAAATTGGATGGACCAAGATTGGATAGTATCCGTAGGTTATAATATTCTCTTTGAACACTAGTTGCATCGTTGCATGTATCGTATGAGATCCAACTGTCGATAGCGATAACATGTATAGTTGAAGAATAAGTACAAAACTATAAACCCTTAGATTATATATAATTCTATGTATAAACCCATAAATCCAAATTATTGAATATTTTAAGATATTTTTTTTATACAGCACATGTTGGTAAGTATGTCAAGATAGGATAGTATGGAGGTCAGTCCTTTTTTCCTACCCAGGGAATATAAACAGCCTGATGGTATGTTTGTATGTTTGGAGCTTAGATTATATATGATATGGAGATTAATTATCAAACTATAAAGTCTTCCTTGATATCGTGTATAGGTGACTGCCATACAAATTGTATGAAGCGATGTCTTCACTAAATTTAATATTTACTAGTTGCATGTAACACATGAGATCCAACTGTCGATAGCGATAGAATGTATAGTTGAAGAATAAGTACCAAACTATAAACCCATAAATACAAATTATTTAATATTTTAAGATATTTGTTTTTCTATACAACACATGTAGGTATGTATGTCAAGATAGGATAGTATGGAGGTCAGTCCTTTGATCCTACCCAGAATATGAAAACAGCATGATGGTATGTACGTATGTTTGTTTGGAGATTAGTATCAAACTATTAAGTCTTCTTAGATAATGTGTGAAGGCGATTGCCATAAAAATTGTATGAAGCAATGTCGTCACTAAATTCAATTTTTATAAAAATTATTAAAAAAAAATTGAGATGTGCTTATACCATGTTAATATTTTTTATAGAAAATTAAATTATCTAGTTGGTGTGTTTCGGCTTTTCTTGATATTTTTAAAAAAATTGGAAATATAGGCAGTTAAACTCATAAATTTATCATAAAAAAAACATTTTTCTTAATAAAAAATGTTTGAGAAATTTTGGAATTTTTTTGAATAAATTAATTTGATACTTCGTATTTTTCTATGTTCACACGAATTTTCAGCGTTCTAGCTTTTATGGTTTCTGAGATATATGGAAAAATAAACCAAAAATTTAAAAGTTGATAACCCCTGACTGAAACAAAAATTCAAAATTCTGAGTAAAAAAGTTTTGTAGGTCTATAACTGTTAATATATTCTGAAATTTTGGGCTCTGTAAATTGAGCGGATCAAAAGTTATAAGGGGGGAGGGACACACACACAGACACGAAATGTTCTACTCCGAATTTTGAGTAAATCCGTATATGGAATATTTTATTTATTTTTTTTATTTATTTTTATTTATTTTTATAAATAGTCAACAGCTGTATAATTTTTTTATATAAAACAATTACATTTATGAAAAGATTTGACAAATACGACTAGATCAGGAGCAAGTCCGGCCAAGAAGTGAAATCCTGGATATAATTATATTAGATATCTTAAGATATTATAGAATCCACATGAAAATTATATCCTTGATATGGGTAATCGTGAGGGTTTTGATTTCACCGATTGACGGGACTTGTCTCCTTGAGTTTAAAATACATTAAATATCTGTTGTGCATAAAAATAATGCAACTTAGTGCAGAATATTTCTTACCCAATAAACTTTCAGTTTCTGATGTAAGTGCGTATTTTTAAATAACAAACCCGCATTCATGAAAAAAAAAATACCTGATGTTATTGATCACAT
This sequence comes from Molanna angustata, assembly GCA_963576475.1. Taxonomy (NCBI): domain Eukaryota; kingdom Metazoa; phylum Arthropoda; class Insecta; order Trichoptera; family Molannidae; genus Molanna; species Molanna angustata. The sequence goes on along the minus strand of OY754971.1, from coordinate 5,619,092 downwards.
GGCTATTCTCATGATTTTACCATCCTAATACGTGGACAGTATGGAGGTCAGTCCTCTTTTCCAACCCGGAATATGAAAACAACCTGATGGTATGTATGTATTTGGAGATAAAGTAACAAACTATAAGGTCTTCTTACATAATATATAGTGTAATGTGTATAGACGACTACCATACCATACTTAGGAAGCATGTTTCAGCGTGATGGAAGATTGGAAAAAGATATTGAAAGGAGAGTAACGGCAGGTAATAGAGTGAACGGTGCATTAAGACCAGTAATGGCCGACCCAATTATTTCGCGGCAAGCGAAGCTCGCGGTACACAATGGTATCGTCGCACCGACTCTAATGTATGCTAGTGAGACATGGACATGGCAGAAGACGCATGAAAGTAGAATTAACTCGGTTGAAATGAGGTCACTAAGACGAATGTGTGGTAAAACGATGTATGATAGAATAAGAAATGAGGATATTAGACGAGAATGTATGATTGAAAGAAATATCGTAAGTAAGATTAAAATAAATTCCCTAAGGTGGTTCGGCCACATAGAAAGAATGAAAGATGACCGTCTGACAAAAAAAGTATACAAGTCTGATAAAAGAGGAACGAAAAGTAGAGGTCGGCCAATAAAAATTTGGCACGATCACATAAATGGGATTTTGAAAGATGGTGATGTAAGAAGTAAGAATAATAGAAGAGCGTGTATGAGACGATGTATGAACGTGAATGAGGCGAGGAAGGTATTTCAAGAGAGAGGAGTCTGGCATTCGGTTCTCTCTGCCTACCCCAAATAGGGAAATGGAGTGATGGTATGGCTATGGGACTACCATACAAATTGTATGAAGCGAAGTCGTCACTAAATTCAATTTCAATAAAAAATGTTAAAAAGAAATCGAGATGTACTGCTACAATGTTAATATTTTTTATAGAAAATTAAATTATCTAGTTGGGGTATTTCGGATTTTTTCGATATTTTTTAAAACTTTGGAAATATAGGCCGTTAAACACATAAATTTATCATAAAAAAATATTTTTCCTAAAAAAAAAATGTTTAAAAAATGTTGTTTGGTTATTTTTAAAAAACTTATTTGAGATTATGTATTTGTTTATTTGTGGTACCAATTTTCAGCGTTCTAGCTTTTATGGTTTCTGAGATATATGGAAAAATAAAGTAAAAATTCAAAAGCTGATAACCCCTGACTGAAACGAAAATTCAAAATTCTGAGTATAAAAGTTTTGTAGGCCTATTACTATTTATATATTCTGAAATTTTGGGCTCTGTGCATTGAGCGAATCAAATGTTATAAGGGGGGGGGACACACAGACGTCATGACACACACACATAAAATATAGATAAATAAAAAATATCAAATTGATGTTTTCAAAAAAATTCTAGAAATTCTCAAAAAATTTTTATTAATAAAAATATTTATCATGATAAATTTATGTGTTTAACTGCCTATATTTCCAAAGTTTTTAAAAATATCGAAACAAGCCGAAACACCAAAACGAGATAATTTAATTTTCTATAAAAAATATTAACATTGCAATAGTAAGTAAGTAGGTACGCGCATCAGAGAAACAATAAACAAATTGATAGTATTATGAACGATGTAAAAATAAAAGTAAGTAGGTACGCGCATGAGAGAGTAACAATAATCAAATCAACATATAGTATGAACTTTGTAAAACTTAAAGTAAGTAGGTACGCGCACGAGAGAGAGTAGGTATCAATACATATATCGACAGTTGTATGAAGTCGTAAAAATAAAAGTAAGTAGGTACGCGCTTTTTCAAGGCAATATTTAAAATGCGTTGAATTGTATTCATTTTATCGCGAAGGTCACAGAGACATGGTAGAACAGTATTGAGTGCAGACGCAAGACGATCGGAGCCATATATATAAATCACCTTCAAAATATACTCCGAACAAATCTCCGTGCGGCCAAGGTCAACATGTAATATTTTGCCGCGGATGCAAAACGATCGGTGGCTTAGTAAAAATATACACCTTCAAAATATACACTGAACAAATCTCCGTGCGGCCAATGGTTGAACTAATAATATTCATTTCAAGATATTTTGATATTTTTTTTGCTTCCATGTAAATTTTTGCCAGTTGATTCTCTATGGTATAAGCAACAGAATGGTAGTTTTTGGCGTGAAAATTATCTTGCGTCCGTATACCGGACGCGAAAAGTTGGTGGACGCAACAACCCTATACGAATTTCACATAGGTGACGCAACAAGTATTGCGGGATATATATATATATATATATATATATATATATATATATATATATATATATATATATATATATATATATATATATATATATATATATATATATATATATATATATATATATATATATATATATATATATATATATATATATGTTAAATCTAAGGTTTTCGCGAGTACAAAATATGTTATTATTAAGTATTTTGGGGATAACCCGCGTCAAATTATGATTCCCGAGAGAATCAGTCGTCTGCCGACGTTTCGTCTGAATCTCATCAGACATTTTCTAAAGGCGCCTTGTTAATAAATTTTCGTCTCGAGGGATAGTGCACGCACGTCCGTTCGAGTCGAAAGCTTACTACCAAGTGAAAGTTTGAAAGGAAGCCGCGGATATTCAGGCGAAACGTCGGAAGACAAATGGTCTTAGTCAAGACCTACTGACACGGGAAAACCGAGATAAAAATATTATAATATATATATATATATATATATATATATATATATATATATATATATATATATATATATATATATATATATATATATATATATATATATATATATATATATATATATATATATATATATATATATATATATATATATATATATATATATATATATATATATATATATATATATATATATATATATATATATATATATATATATATATATATATATATATATATATATATATATATATATATATATATATATATATATATATATATATATATATATATATATATATATATATATATATATATATATATATATATATATATATATATATATATATATATATATATATATATATATATATATATATGTTTTTTTTTTTGGCGAGTGACAATAATACCTGTCAAACATACAATATTTTGCTCTCAACTGAAAATTCATATTTTATTGAAAAAATTGTGTTATAATATTGAAAATTTGTTTGTACACTTCAATCTTAGTGATTAAATCTTCTCTTTGTTTTTTTTTGTGTTAATGTGGTGTATTTAGTGTATATATTTGTGCTGTCTGGTGGTGCTGTCAGTAAGTGTTTGTAACTCAATATGTCAAATATATCCCCTCCTGAACCTCCTGACCCTCCAGATTCTGATGAGTCTCAGATTCTTCAGACGAAGGAGGGTAAAGGAAAAAAAAAGACCCATAAAAGAGTACAACGGGGTTCTACTCCTCAAAGTTCTGATGTGGAAGAGGTTATGCCTCGCAAAGAGCCAAAATTATCCAACAATTTGCACACGTTTAACAGTAACCCAGGTACTACCCGATCATACAGTAAAAATGATCCCGGACCCTACATTGTCCATATTCAATTAAATTCTCAGGAATTAAATATCAGACTGAACTCTATCAAATTGGGATTTTTTTTAAAGCAGCAAAACATTTCAGGAATTTTACCAGGTGGTATGAGGCAGATTGGTAGGAACAGAGTTTCTGCTCAGTTTGTTTCTGCTGATGCTGCAAATAAATTTTTTCTGAACCCAGTTGTCTCTCAACATAATTATAAAGCTTTTATTCCCACATTCAATATTTCACGTATGGGTGTAATTAGAGGTATCCCCACTAGTTTAACAGACGATGAAATTATTGATAATATTACTGTCCCAGGAAATTGTGGGCGTGTGACTAAAATGAGACGTTTTAATCGGAAAACATTTTCAGACGGTCAAGCCACCTATGCACCTTCTGAAACAGTTGTATTAACATTTGATGGTCAAATTCTCCCTCAACGAGTTTTCATAGCTTATAATTCTTTTCTTGTTACAAAATATGAATATCCGACAATTCAATGTTTTAAATGTTGTAGATTCGGTCACACTGTAAAACTTTGTCGCTCTTCAGCTAGGTGCTTCAAATGCGGAGGTCCTCACATGGGTTTAGAGTGTAAAGATGATAATTCAATTATAACATGTATTTCTTGTACTGGAAGTCATATAGCTACTAGTAAAGTCTGCCCGGAATGGGAAAGACAAAATAAAATTAAAAAAATTATGTCTGAAGATAATATTTCATATTCGGAAGCAGTAAAATTGATTCCTGCTGTAAAGCGTGTATATTCTGAAATCACGGCCCAATACCCGAATCCTATTCCTAGTCAAATGTCAAGTTCATTCCGTAAGACTGTTTATTCTACAAAATCACCTCGTCTACCTACACCACCTGGTTATAATAAAATAGAACACGATGCTATATTAAAACAATTCCAAATTCCACAACCTGAAAACGGTTGCGCTCTTCGTTATAACACAGAGAAAAAAGATGATACAAATATGATAATTTCTAATCTCCTCTTAATTGTCTCTAGTTTTCTCTCAAACAATAATATACCGCCCAACGTTGCCCAGTCGATTACAGAAATTTTCAACAACCTAAAGAATGTTCAATCCAGCAGAAAGGATTCTCCAGTGGAACAGCCGTAGCGCTGTGTCCAACAAAGCAGACATTTGTTACCTACTAAATAAATATACTCCATATATAAGTGCTATATCTGAGACCTGGTTCCAACCTGGTCGTCGGTACCATTTCCCGGGTTATTCCTGCCTGAGAGATGACAGATTGGACGGAAAGGCCGGAGCTGCACTTTTAATACATAATTCTATCCCCTTTTCACCGGTGCATATTGACACGGGTGGTTTAGCATTCAATGTAGTGGCTACAAAAGTCAAAAACATAACAATTATATCTATATACATACCACATCCATCCCAAACAACCACTCTCCAGTTACAACAACTTCTTCACATTTTCACTCCTCCAATATTATTACTAGGAGACATGAATGCACACCACCCTTCATGGGGATCATCCAAGTCTAACGCTTTCGGAAGAGAGTTGATTAATATTATAGAGAAATTTGATTTATGCATTTTGAATGATGGATCTGCTACCCGAATTACTCATCCCAATCAGAATATTAGTGCGGTTGACATATCTGTTTCATCATCATCCATCGCTTCCATGTTGACCTGGAACCTCGTTCATGACACACTTGGCAGTGATCATTTCCCAATCATACTTTCCTTTCCTTCTTTCTTATCTCCCTCCCCTCCTCTTTCCCGCTTTAAATTCAATCTTCATAGGGCTGATTGGGTTAAATATCAAGATACTTTAGACTCTTTAATAAAAAATCAACCTACTGATTCTAATCTATTTTCAACTTATGATCAGTTTACAAAAGCTATTGAAGAAGCAGCAACTAAAAGTATCCCACCTAAGACCTATAATAAGAAAAAACAAAAGTTATCTCCTCCTTGGTGGGATAAAGAATGTTCAGATGCAGTAAAACTCCGCAAAGAGGCCATTAAATCTTTAAAAACAAACATTAGTGTGTCTTCTTTTCTCCAATTTCGTAAAATTCAGGCTCAAACCAAACGTACTCTTGTTAAGAAAAAACGATTGGGATGGAAAGAGTTTTGCCAATCTTTATCTCCAAGTTTCCCCGCTAACAAAATATGGCAAAATATAAACAAATTCCGTTCTAGTCTGTCCCCTCACACTCCAAAACATCCGCCAGAATCCTGGCTGAATTCTTTTATCTCTAAATTGGCCCCATCCTTCGTTCCACGGAATGAAGACCTTCCATATTCATATTACCTTCCCAATCATACCCAACAACTAGACTCCCCGTTCACATTAGAAGAACTTAACCTGGTTCTCAGAAGTGTCAAAAATTCTTCCCCTGGTCAAGATGGAATCCCTTATTCATTTATTCAATTCACAAAACCTCACACTCGAAGTTACTTCTTGTCTATTTTAAATTTGATCTTTGATTCAGGCAAGGTACCTGAAAATTGGAAAACTCAGCTAATTATCCCAATACTAAAATCTAATAAAGACCCTTCTCTAGGGGATTCCTACCGCCCCATCGCTTTGTCATCATGTTTGTTGAAAATTATGGAACATATTGTGAAAAATCGCCTAGAATGGTTTTGTGAACATCATAATATCTTTGATAAACATCAATTTGGTTTTAGAAAGGGTAAAAGTATAATGGACAATCTCAGTATGTTAACTTCTGATATCCACATTTCATTTTCCCAACGCTCCCCTTTAATTGCTGCTTTCCTCGACGTGTCGTCTGCTTATGATAATGTTGTACTTTCTATCTTAAAAGAAAAAATGTTGCACCTTAAAATACCATCTAAATTAACTTTCCTCATTTTTAATTTTCTAGCATCTCGTTCTATCATAGTTGTGGTAGATGGTATTTCATATTCTAGGACAATTTGGAAGGGACTCCCTCAAGGATCAGTCCTTAGTCCTCTCCTTTACAATATATACACGTATGACTTGTCCATTTCTATATCCCCCAATGCTTGTATCCTTTCTTATGCTGATGATATTGTAATATATGTTTTGAATAAATTTGTGCATATCTCAGAACAAATCTTGAATACATCACTGACGGGACTCGGGCAGTGGTTATCCAGACACGGTCTGGAAATCTCTCCCTCCAAGAGCTCTGTTGTGGTGTTTTCGAGAAAACATATTCCCCCTGTGGTCTCCATCATTTATCAACAGTCCTCAATTCCAATTCAAACATCCTTTAAATTCTTGGGTTTAACCTTTGACGCAAAACTTACTTGGGCAACCCATATTGACTTGGTTTCCTCCAAATGTCAAAAACATCTTAACATATTACGTGCTGTTGCGGGGGTGTGGTGGGGATCCCACCCTTCTACACTTAAACTGCTCTACAATGCTATTATTCGCAGCCGCATAGATTATGGTTCGTTTTTATTTGGTACTGCAGCGAAGTCCCACCTTCGTAAATTAGATAAAATTCAATTCAATGCCCTCCGAATTATTTCCGGATCCATGAAGTCATCTCCAACTAATGCTCTTCAAGTAGAAAATGTTGAACCACCCCTTGATCTTCGCAGACAATTTCTTTCAGATCGTTACCTATTTAAAGCTGCTAGGCTCTCTACTCACCCTGTTATATCTAAAGTACACTCCCTTTTAAATATTCATACTCCCCTTTCACTTCGCAATAATTTACCATTAATAGTCAAAAGCTATCGTAGACTTACAGAACATCCCAATCTGATACAGCGGTTTATATCAATTCCGTTATTTTCTGTACCATATGAAATTCTTATGTATTGCCCTAATATTATATATTCTCTTGGACCAAACAGGACTTCTTGTAACAGTGACCAGTTATTCCAGAACGAAATTGATTCAAATTGGAGTGATTGGAACCTGTTGTTTACGGATGCTTCTAGAACTGACGATGACGGTCACACTGGGGCTGCAGTATATAACAAAAACGAGAAAATTACTAAACAATTTAAACTTCCAACGTTTACCTCTGTTTATACTGGTGAGAGTATCGCAATTCTGGAAGCATTACGAGTAATTCACACACTAAATCTGTCCAAATCCTTAGTTCTTTCTGATTCCAGAAGTACCCTTCAAACAGTCTCCGCTAATCCTTTTCTCCATCCTTTTAATTCTATAACCCTTGATATTCGTCATATGTTGTATTCTTTAAGGGATGAAAATCTTGATGTCGTTTTGGGTTGGATCCCAGGACACAGGGGAATCCAGGGAAATGAGACGGCTGACGAATTGGCAAAATCTGCTGTGCAGCGAGGTTCTGCTTCTTCCTATAGTAATAATTTCATACCCGATCTTCTCCCTTTAACAAAATCTTTCCTCACCTCTGAATGGACCAAACTTTGGTCCACATCTTCACTCACCAGAGGAAGGAGATATGGTTCAATTCAACCAAGTATTCCAGTTAAGCCATGGTACACTTCTGTTATGCGCAATAGGAGGGAGATAAACAGAACGAGAATCGGTCACTGTTGTACACCTGCTCATTTATACAAAATTAAGATAAAAGATTCTCCAGCTTGCGAATGTGGTGAGGAAGTGGGAGACTTGGACCATATCTTCTTTTCTTGTCCTCTCAACTCCCAATCCCCATCACTTTACCAATCTCTATCAAAATATAAGATCCCACTGACCTTGCTGCATAGCAGTAATAAAAATATCATTTTTAATTTAATATCAAAATTTGTCAAAAGAAACGACATCAAGATTTGATTTAATATATCTATATTTGTAATACTTATTTTTTTCATTTTATTGTTTTTTTAAACAAAGAGAAGATTTTAACTTGAAACTGGCCGTAAGACCCATTTGTTAGGAGTCATCTCGCCAGAAAAGAGAAAAAAAAAAAAAAAATATATATATATATATATATATATATATATATATATATATATATATATATATATATATATATATATATATATATATATATATATATATATATATATATATATATATATATATATATATATATATATATATATATATATATATATATATATATATATATATATATATATATATATATATATATATATATATATATATATATATATATATATATATATATATATATATATATATATATATATATATATATATATATATATATATATATATATATATATATATATATATATATATATATATATATATATATATATATATATATATATATATATATATATATATATATATATATATATATATATATATATATATATATATATATATATATATCCCGCAATACTTGTTGCGTCACCTATGTGAAATTCGTATAGGGTTGTTGCGTCCACCAACTTTTCGCGTCCGGTATACGGACGCAAGATAATTTTCACGCCAAAAACTACCATTCTGTTGCTTATACCATAGAGAATCAACTGGCAAAAATTTACATGGAAGCAAAAAAAATATCAAAATATCTTGAAATGAATATTATTAGTTCAACCATTGGCCGCACGGAGATTTATTCAGTGTATATTTTGAAGGTGTATATTTTTACTAAGCCACCGATCGTTTTGCATCCGCGGCAAAATATTACATGTTGACCTTGGCCGCACGGAGATTTGTTCGGAGTATATTTTGAAGGTGATTTATATATATGGCTCCGATCGTCTTGCGTCCGCGCTCAATACTCTTCAACCATGTCTCTGTGACCTTCGCGATAAAATGAATACAATTCAACGCATTTTAAATATTGCCTTGAAAAAGCGCGTACCTACTTACTTTTATTTTTACGACTTCATACAACTGTCGATATATGTATATGTATTGATACCTACTCTCTCTCGTGCGCGTACCTACTTACTTTCAGTTTTACAAAGTTCATACTAGGTATATGTTGATTTGATTATTGTTACTTTCTCATGCGCGTACCTACTTACTTTCATTTTACATAGTTCATAAAACTATCAATTTGTTTATTGTTACTCTGATGCGCGTACCTACTTACTTACTATTGCAATGTTAATATTTTTTATAGAAAATTTCCATATATCTCAGAAACCATAAAAGCTAGAACACTGAAAATTGGAATAAACATAGACATATACAAAATCTAAAATGAGTTTTTTCAAAAAAATTCCAGGGTTTCTCAAACATTTTTTGTAAAGAAAAATATTTTTTTATGATAAATTTATGAGTTTAACTGCCTATGTTTCCATTTTTTTTGAATATCGAAAAAAACCGAAAAACCCCAACTAGATAATTTAATTTTCCAACTGTCGATTCGTTTATGAGAATTCAATTCTCTGAATGAATCGTCCTTATTAAGCCAAGATGCGTGTACGAAAGAACATTTTTTATGGCGTAATGGACTTTTTGCATGCTAATAACATCAACTAGAGGCCTCGCAGCATATATGTTCCATTACATGGATTTACTCAGAATACGGAGTAGAACATTTTATGTGAGTTTTGTGTGTGTGTGTGTCCGTCCCCTCTTATAACTTTTGATCCGCTCAATTTACAGAGCCCAAAATTTCAGAATATATAAAAAGTTATAGGCCTACAAAACTTTTATACTTAGAATTTTGAATTTTTGTTTCAGTCAGGGGTTATAAACTTTTGAAATTTTGGTATATTTTTCCATATATCTCAGAAACCATAAAAGCTAGAACGCTGAAAATTGGTATAAATATAGACAAACACAAAATATCAAATAATTATTTAAAAAAAAAATCCAGGGTTTCTCAAACATTTTTTAATAAGAAAAATATTTTTTTATGAAAAATTTATGAGTTTAACTGCCTATATTTCCATTTTTTTTAAAAACATTGAAAAAACCGTGACACCCCAACTAGATAATTTTATGTTCTATAAAAAATATAACCATTTTATTAGCAAATCTCAAATTCTTTTTAACAATTTTTATAAAAATTGAATTTAGTGACGACATTCCTTCATACAATTTGTATGGCAGTCGCCTACACACAATATCTAAGAAGACTTAATTGTTTGACACTAATCTCCAAACATACATACATACCATCATGCTGTTTTCATATTCTGGGTAGGATCAAAGGACTGACCTCCATACTATCCTATCTTGACATACATACATAATTTAACTGTTACAATCCTTTTCCCATCCTTTTTTTTCTCTTCCCTTCCTTTCCCATCACAGGCAAACATACATCTTAGTTATATTTAAATTAATGATGTTTAAAATGTTTCATATTTAATATCTGTGGACATATGTAATTGGTCTGTTTATTTTTATTTTATAGTGTATTATACTATTTTAGTATTTTAAGACTGTATTTGTCCCTAAATAATTAAATAAATAAATACCTAGGTAATGTGTTGTATAGAAAACCAAATATCTTTAAATATTAAACAATTTATATTTATGGGTTTATAGTTTGATACTTATTCTTCAAGTATACATACTATCGCTATCGACAGTTGGATCTCATGTGTTACATGCAACTAATTTTAAAAATCTGTTGGTTAAAAAATCATCTTATTTTCTATCGAATGTTGATATTCATTTTCGTTCAGTGTTTGAGTTCCTAAGTTGTTCAAGGTTTCAATCGAATGTTCATAATATAAAATAGTCGAGGTTTCAATCGTATGTTAATATTGGTTTTCGTTCAGTGTATTATTTTCTAAATATGTATATCTGTTGATTAAAAAATTAACTTAACATATTGATATTAATTATCTTTCAGTGTTACAGTTATTTAATAAATAAATTGTCGTCTATCATTATTTAGAATATGATATTGAATAGTACACAACATTCATTTCGAAATGATTGTTGAATACCTACTATTATTGTTTAATTATTATATTTTTAGTACCTTATGTAAATAAATAAAAAATTAACAAACTCATTCATTTTATTGTTAATCATTGGTATCATACTGTACACTATCATGGATCGATCCTCACTGCGTTCCACACAATGTGGGGTAACCATCGGCAGGTGAACGGGTGTGCATTATCCTATAAAAAAGCATGCCATGCGCATTTTTGTCGACACACCGGCATCTTTATTAATATATATTTTTTTTTAATATAAAAAATGAATATGTCCTTGTTAAACAAGTACATATACATCTTCCTACGTTCCCTAAAAAAATCAAATAAATGCATGTGCTATAGGTAAACAAAATCGGTCGAGACAGGATTCGAACTCGCGACCACTGGATTACCAGAGAAGCGCGCTAGCCGCTCTGCCATCGACCCATCCATCCATTAAATTAATATAAATGATATGAGAATATTTTAAAGCTTGGTGACTGTTTATTTTCGATGCCTATAATATATTTTATTAATCTCCAAACATACATACAAACCATCATGCTGTTTTCATATTCCGGGTCGGAGAAAAGGACTGACTTCCATACTGTCCTATCTAACATACATACATACCTACATGTGTTGTATAGAAAGCAAAATATCTTAAAATATTCAATAATTTCGATTAATGATTTTATAGTTTGGTACTTCTTATTTTTCAACTATACATACTATCGCTATCGACAATTGGATCTCATGTGTTACATGTAACTAGTTTTATAATAGTCAAGATTTCAATCGAATATTGATTTTCGTTCAGTGTTTTAGTTCTTTAATATTGATTCAACTGTCGATTTGTTCAAAAGAATTTTGTTCTCTTAACATATCGACAATGTTTCAAGCGGATACGTGAGAATTGTATGTAGGGTCTAAATAAAAATATCGAAAAAAGTCGAAATACCCCAACTACATACATAGATTATATAATTTTCTATAAATAATATTTGTATGTAGTAGTGTATCTGAATTTTTTTAACAATATTTTATATATATTGAATTTAGTGACGACATTGCTTCATACAATTTGTATGGTACACAATATCTACACAATATACACAATATCTAAGAAGACTCAATAATTTGATACTTCATCTCCAAACATACATATGTACATACATACCATCATGCTGTTTTCATATTCTGGGTAGAAAAAAGGACTGACCTCCATACTGTCCTATCTTGACATACATACCTACATGTGTTGTAAAGATAACAAAATATCTTAAAATATTCTATAATTTCGATTTAAGTGTTTATATTTTGGTACCTACTTATTCTTCAACTATCGCTATCGACAGTTGGATCTCATGTGTTACATGCTACTAGTTTTATTTATTTTAGAACATTTTGTGTGTCTGTGTGTGGTAAAAAATATTTTTTTTATTATAAATTTATGTGTTTAACTGCCTATATTTCCAAAGTTTTTAAAATATCGAAAAAAGTCGATTTACCCTAACTAGATAATATATGTAATTTTCTATAAATAATATTAGCATTGAAGTAGTCTATCTTATTTTTTTTAACAATATTTTATAAATATTGAATTTAGTGACGACATTGCTTCATACAATTTGTATGGCAGTCACCTATACCACGATATCAAAGAAAACTTAATAGTTTGATAATTAATCTCCAAACATACATACATACCATCATGCTGTTTTCATTCTCTGGGTAGGACAAAAGGACTGACCTCCATACTATCCTATCTTGACATACTTACCTACATGTGTTGTATAAAAAAATATCTTAAAATATTCAATAATTTGGATTTATGGGTTTATACATAGAATTATATATAATCTAAGGGTCTATAGTTTGGTACTTATTATTCAACTATACATGCTATCGCTATCGACAGTTGGATCTCATGTGTTACATGCAACTAGTGTTCACAGAGAATATAACCTACGGATACTAGTTTTAAATAAAAAATCGCGAGTCCATTATCTTGGTCTATCTAATATTTGTATCGACGGCCGCGTATTTGTTCGTGACAAGTTAAGGGTCATTTCATTTACTCCGTATATTATTTAAATCATTGGTTTTCAGTGAATTTTTGAGGAGTGAGTATAATTACTTTACCTTTTTTCAAACCATAGATTGGCCGCGTCCCGGCTTAAATAGAAATTCGTTAGTGGTAAACATAATTTCTACATTTCCGTAAAAGGGATTTAGGCTTGTATTATAGACTTCCCGTTCGTCACGCAGATCAGATAACACATTGATTAGCGATCGTATTACTTAACTCTTGTTACACATTCTCTTTCGAACCCACCACAGTATCGTGTATTTGCGAAGAAAATAAATAATAATGACACTTTCGAATATTTGTATTATTGCATATGCGCAAACATTGGATTTTTTTCTGTCGGGAGTCAATGATATTTAAGCCCTGTAGGTGCCTTGATTTCCCGGTTCTCCTTCAATAAATATTCCAACTTCGTCTCTATTGAGATAATTAAAAATCTGTTAATGATACTTTCAACAAAATTTAAAAATATTACAAACCCGGCAGATGTTGTACTAACTGTGTATAATGGTTGATGTTTATGTAATCCAACTGTCGATTTGTTTAAGAAAATTTATTTATCTAAACATATCGACAGTACTAAGCCAAGATGCGCGTATTAGGAACATTTTGTATACCTACCATAGTGGACTTATTGCATGCAAAAAACACAAACTTAGAGGCTTCGCAGCAAATATCATATTCTATATAATGTCGTCCATCATACCATCATGCTGTTTTCATATTCTGGTTAGAAAAAAGGACTGACCTCCATACTGTCCTATCTAGACATACATACCTACATCTGTTGTATAGAAAACAAAATATCTTAAAATATTCAATAATTTGGATTTATGGGTTTATAGTTTGGTACTTATTCTTCAACTAACATACTATCGTTATCGATAGTTGGATCTCATGTATTACATGCAACTAGTTTCTTATTGTTTTTTTGCGTTTATCTTAATTACATATTTCAACTGTCGATTTGTTTAAGAGAACTTTGTTCTCTTAACATATCGACAATGTTTCAAGCCAGGATACGCGAGAATTGTATGCAGGGTCTACTTTTTTCACGGCTTTTCCAAGTCATAAAACACCAACATAGTGGCTTCACAGCATATATGTTCCATACACGGATTTACTCGGAATTCGGAGTAAAATATTTCGTGTGAGTTTTGTGTGCGTGTGCTTGTGCGTGCGTGCGTGCGTGCATGCGTGCGTGCGTGCGTGCGTGCATGTGTGTGTGTGTGAGGGTGTGTGTGTGTGTGTGTGTCCGTCTCCCCTTATAACTTTTGATCTGCTCAATTTACAGAGCCCAAAACTTCAGAATACATAAATAGTTATAGGCCTACAAAACTTTTATACTCAGAATTTTGAATTTTTGTTTCAGTCAGGGGTTATCAACTTTTAAATTTTTACTTTATTTTTCCATATATCTCAGAAACCATAAAAGCTTGAACGCTGAAAATTGGTACGAACATAGACAAATACAAAATCTCAAACGAGTTTTTTCAAAAAAATTCCAGAGTTTCTCAAACATTTTTTATTAAGAAAAACATTTTTTTAAATTTATGTGTTTAACTGCCTATATTTCCTTAGTTTTTAATAATATCGAAAAAAACCGAAACAATCCAAATAGATAATTTAATTTTCTATAAAACATAGTAACATTGTAGTAGTACATCTCAAATTTACATAAATTGAATTTAGTGATTTCTATGGCAGTCGCCTATACACAATATTATAATATATTATGTAGGTATCTACATTCATGTTTATAAATTTATTTAAAATTATTTCTCACGTAACTCTTGCTTATCGGGGCTGGAAACACTAGGTAAATAAATTAGATGAAATTGTCGAATAGCAATGAAATGGCCACATGCACAGGGTGCAAGGAAGTATTTATTATTATTTTTAAATTTTATATATATTTTTTCAATGGCGAGCCTTTGAATTTTGTTTTATTCTATAATTTATTTTGAAAGAAATAATGTTTGGGTACATATTAAATTTATATGATGTACCTAGTACGTAAGTACTTCATCTAATAAATAGTGACATTAAACAAAGTAGGTACCTATGTAGTGTGTTTTATATAATATTTAAATAATGAATTTCCCCAACATTTTTTAACACAAAATTATCTTTTGACTAAATATATCACAACAAAAAAATCAAATAAAAACTTTTGTTATTTGTATAATATACGAGTACTTCAAAATATATAAAAGATTCATAAAATCCTAGATGTTATACTCCCGGTTGATATCTATATGAAAATTTTAAAAAAAGTTCAACGCTCTTAAATTTGTGCATGCCTTTCGATTACACGATTGTATAAAACTCTACGATAGAGGAGATCAAATGTTTGTTGGTGTAACATCGTTGAAAAAACATTGAGATGGTCTTATGTTATAATAATGTAGTTTTCATCAAAACTGCGTATAAAAACACAGTCGGACTCAACAGTAAGCTGTCAATAAATTGAACAATAATTCACAATATGTTTCTAAACATCGTAGGTATTTAAAAAAACATAGTTGTTAAATTGATAATATCAGTCCATCGACATTGAAATAAACATCCCTATAATATAGAACGAGCAATTTAATTGATATATTTTTTTTAATATCCTTATTGATATTACAAAAGATGTTTTTAATTTTACTCTGACACTAATGAACATTCGGACAAACTTCACCATCACACCACAGATGTTTGTCATAACATTGTACGTAAGTTAATGTAAAATAATCCTTACAAATAATAAGTAAAATGTTGTTAGTACGCATGTTGATGTTAACTCATTATGGACAGTATTTATGTCTTCAATACGCATGTCTGGAGCAAAGCACGGACCGGGACAGTGTTCTGTCCTTTTCTAACACATACCAATGAAGCGCTATCTGTGTCGCTCACAATCACGGATCGGCAAAATTTCGTATTACTATGAGAAAAATTACGTTCATATAAATTATGCACACAATCCTATAATATACGAATTTTGGCGCTATATACAAACACGCATCTACTAACAAAGTTACTAGGTACCATTATAACGTATTTTGGCAAGTGTTTTGAATAAGTTTTTTGGATATAATATATATTTATTAATTTTAGAAGGCAGTGTAGTGCACTTATGTACACACTAAGAAATCGCCTGTGTACAGAAGGCGTAGTAATAAAGCTAGAACAAATGGACGTGAAAACTATATAAAATATACGAAATATATAAAATATCGAAAAATATACACATGGACGCAAGTATGATGTCAATTATGCATAGGAAAGTTTTTAATATACACCGGAAGTAGTAATAAAGATAGAAAAATGGACGTGAAAACTATATGAAGAAATATATAAAATATACACCGGACGCAGTAATAAAGATAAAAAAATGGACGTGAAAACTATAGGAAGATATTTGTAAAATATACAAAAAATATACACATGGACGCAAGTATGAAAATGACGTATCAAACGTACCAAAATAGGATAAAACTGAATATTTATATTTTTCAATTTACAAGAAAAACCTTATGGCTACAATGATTGTGAGTAACAAATAGCTCTAAATTCACTGACATAAACCTAAAATAATAAGTAGAAGTGGTGGACGCCGATCTGTCGGATATTTGGCGGACGCAAAAAATGTAGTGGGATCTATATATATATATATATATATATATATATATATATATATATATATATATATATATATATATATATATATATATATATATATATATATATATATATATATATATATATATATATATATATATATATATATATATATATATATATATATATATATATATATATATATATATATATATATATATATATATATATATATATATATATATATATATATATATATATATATATATATATATATATATATATATATATATATATATATATATATATATATATAAAGCCAACACCAACCGAAAAGCTATACCCAATAATCGGAATCGCTCCACCTTACATACGACGAAGGACTGCGGCAGATGCGGAGAGATACAAACAATTTCACGACCGAAGACACCCCCTGCATCACCATCAGCCAGTTACGTCGCGTCTCAAGTCTAGAAATAGTTTTATCAAAACTACCTCCCCTGTTGAGACCTCACAGCAACGGAGAGAAGAGCTATGGAAGCTGGATTTTGGAGCGACGTCACAGACTGACTTACAAGAGGGTGCACGATTGGGCGAACATCTCCCATACTCTATTTGGACTACCCTCAATAGGCTGAGAGCTGGTGTCACTCGATGCAAGAAGAACCTCAAGAGGTGGGGGTACCTGCCTGCAGATGATGATGTTTGTTGTGATTGTGGCGAAACCCAGGATGACAGCCACCTACTGATGTGTCCACTGATGAGGGGAGGCTGTACACCTGGGGACCTGATTATGGCCAATGACAAAGCGATGAAAGTCGCGGCTTACTGGAGTGGCAGAATCTAACCCGGACACGTAAAGTAAGTAAGTATATATATATATATATATATATATATATATATATATATATATATATATATATATATATATATATATATATATATATATATATATATATATATATATATATATATATATATATATATATATATATATATATATATATATATATATATATATATATATATATATATATATATATATATATATATATATATATATATATATATATATATATATATATATATATATATATATATATATATATATATATATATATATATATATATATATATATATATATATATATATATATATATATATATATATATATATATATATATATATATATATATATATATATATATATATATATATATATATATATATATATATATATTGTCACGTTACGTTATAAATACTGGCTAGGAATTAGATAAAATTAAATAATTTATATTTTTTTTTAAAACTGACACACTGAGTTATTTTGCAAACTAGCAACATTTATCATTTGACCGCTTAAATAGGATTGTCATTCCGAAAAGGCGCTTTTTCTTAATAAAATTGTTGTGTTAACGAGTCACAGCCATTTATAAAATGGCGCGTGCACGTGGGGCGCGGATTATAAGGAATTGATAATACCATCATTTAAATTAGACGTGGTGGCCGTTTAAAAGTCATTGGGGAAGGGAGGTCCTGTGGGGACGAGTCTTACACCTTGTTAAGCTTGTTTTCCCGTTTTCAAATGTGAGTAGGTCGTGTGAGGATGGGTTCTGTGTTTTGTTAAGCTTGTTTCCCCGCTATCTCACATGTTCATGTGTGGACAAGTCTTACGTTTTTTCAGGTTTATTTCTCCGTTACTTTACATTTTTGGGGTCAAGTCTTACGCTTTGTTAAGCTTGTTTTCCAATAGCAAACCCTCTCTCAGTGGTGTGCATATCGCGTATACGTGGAGATTCAATAATCATGTCGAGTCATAAATTTGAAATGTGACCTGGCGCCCATATTAAAATCTTGTTGCTTGGTTCTTGAGGAAAGACGTGTTAATTAGATTAGATTAGGAAGATATAAATTGGTACGATAGGAAGATTCCCAGTCCTTGTCCATTCCTACACCTTAAAATCTGACAGAGAAGCTAACGAGAGATGTCATACATTGAAGACTACCATGAATTGGCTTACGAGGAAATCTTCAATTGAAAGGACGACGAAAGTATAGTGAAATTTATTCATCTCATCGATTCTACATATGAGCTAAGTATTCATATTGATTTTTTTCATTGTGATTCCTGAATAATCAAAATTCATAATTTAAATTGTTTTCTTTCAGCATTGAATTTTATTGTTCTCAAAAAGTGCAAAAAAAAATATTTTATTGATAAATTTATAATCAATATAAAAAATGTTACAATTTGATACCTAAAGTACATATTTTTATTTGCAAAATTAATTTGCTTAGCAACAAAAATAATTAATTTTTAGTTACTGTGTGGAAAAAGTATTGTTAAAAAAAATATATTTTATTACTGTGAGGGTGAATAATTTTTTTTCTTGAGGAAGATATAGTTTGGTCTTCGCGTTGAATAGTTCACTAATTTATATTTTTCCTGTTTAAAATTTTGAAAGTTAACTTTGAAGTGATTTTAATTTTAAATTTTATATTGCTTTGTTGCTTTTCATTTAGAAAGCATTATTAAATAAATATTGATAAAAGTCTTTACAGTTTTCTTAGCTGTTTTATTTAATTTAAAATTGTAAATTCAGTTTTAGTTATTTAAAGTATTTTGAGTGTGTGTGATACTGGGAGAAGATAGTTGTTATTAAATGTTTTACATTTATTTTAAAAGTAACTTAATAATTTTTCAGAATTTCTTCTTGAAAGCCGACGAAGTTTATTGATATTTATATCAGGATGAATAGTGATTGCCGTTTCGGAAACAAATTGAACCATTTTATTATAAAACGAATAAATATATTCTATTGGTGAGTACAATATTTAAAAATTGTCGTTTAAAAATTGTCGTTTCATTACATTTAGAGAAAATTATTGCTTTGTATTTTTCAAACATAAACATTTTTCAGTTTTAAATTTGAATCATAAAGATAATTTATTAAAAATTAAATAGTATTACTATTGAACATTGAAGTTTGCTGTTAGTGTTGATGTAGAATGATTTATTAAGTTATTAAATAAAAGTAGTTTCTCGGTTTAATAAGAAAATTTCATTTGGTAGACATCTATTGTTGAACTTTATAACAAAATTTTTTAGTCGAGACTCAAACCATTTCGCATTGATTTTTCTATTGACCTATTTTACAAATAATTCCTGTTTTCACCGCAAGATACCGGGAGGAGTGATTAAACTGTTTTGACATTTCCAAATGTCATGGATTTCAACTTTCATAACTTCGGAAATATTGAATTTTTATGGTTTGGAGTTGTAAATACGTTTTGATTCAAATTGAAATACAACTTTGTTGTGATTTTTAAAGTCAGTGGCTATAGTAAACCATTTTTTTTTATATATTTTCGTGTTAAAATTCATCAACTGTCGTGATATGTCAGATTCATTTTCAAGTTGAAACATCGTAATCACAAGTGATTTTATGATTTTTAAAGGTTGAATTCCAAGTGAATATTTATTTATACTGTTGTGAAATTGTGTTTTGCATCGATTTGATTTATATTTGGTGTTATTTATTACCAAATATCGTCTTAAATACAACATATAGTTTGACGTTTAAAGGTTATGTTTTACGATCTCATATATTTGAGAAGTTTAAAAAATTGATTGATATTGTGCAGTTCTTGTTAGAATATTGAGATTATTTAGTTTTGTTTTCATTGATAAAGAAATTAGTGAATAAAAACTTCATTTTATATCAGTTTTCATACAATAAATTTTTTGTGTTTCCGAGTGATCATAATATTAGAGGATTAACTTATAGAATTTTACGATTCAATTAATATTATTCAATATGAAAAATATTCTAAATTCAGTTTTGAAATCGGTTGTTGTTTTGAAGAATCATTTGAAATTGCTTAATGTCAAACTTCATACTTTACAAATTCGAGTATGGTCTATACACAATTATAAATCGTCAAAAATAATTATCTTAATTCAACAGAATTACAACGGAGTTGTAAAGATATTTGATAGGAGAAGAATTCATCACAAGTTTAAAATTTTTGATTTTGTATTTGAAAAGAATTATCATAATCAAAATTTTTAGTTTTATTTTCAATTAAATTAATAACTTGATGTATGGAAATAAAATCAATAATAACATTTCACCATTGCTTTATTCTTTGATTTAACTAGATTTGAAGGGGATTAGAAATTTTAATATTAATATTTTTTTTTGAAACAATAAATTTGGTCAAATTAATAAAAATTGATTTTTGTTTTAATTTTCATGTTTTTAATATTGTAATTATGTTTCAGAATCAGTCGTCATGATGGTACAATGATGTAAGTTCTATTTGAATGAGATATGATATGAGACGGCGAGGATGGTTCAAGAAAAAAATTTTTTTTGTTGTTTGTTTGTATATATTTTTGTTAGGTAAGTTATATGAGGAAGTTAGAAACATTATGTTTCATTATTTTATGTTAGTGGGAGATATTTTGAACTTCTTTATAAACATTTTTAGGAGAAGTCAAATTTTGAAATCTTGATTAGTGAAAGAATATAATCAATGAATTTCTTTTGTATATAATTTATTTATCGTTTGTAAAATTCATTTATATGATTAAATGGATTATTCCATGTCATATAATTTTAAAAATTTTACATAGTTTTTTTATTATTAATTTTTAGGGTATAATATTTGATATACCAGTCATTTTATTCAAGGTTGATAGTTGTCAGCGTAGTTTTTTTTGTATAAATCATATAAGATCATCTAATATAGAGTCAGAAAATTTTAATATTTGATTGATTTTGTTTTAAGATGATTGATTGTTTGTTGTCAGAGTTGAATTAGAGCTTAGATGGGGAGATATTCTCACTCCATATCTTCCTGTTGTTGTAAATTCTGGTCATAATTTGAGTGGTTGTGATTGGAAAGAGCACTTCGATTAGTTCACTTCGATATCTGTCCACAACGAAAAGATCAATTATTATAATCATAATGTAAAAAAAAAAATAAAATTAATTATACATTTAATTAGTCAGTTCAATATCTGTCCACAACGAAAAGATCAATTATTATAATCATAATAAAAAAAAAAAAACAAAATTAATTATACACTTGATTATAGTTGGGAGGAATACATGATTGAATCAATTCGAGGGCTGGCAACGATATAAAAAAAAATTAATTTTCAATTTTTGCATAATGTAAAATTTTTGGACAATTATTTGTTTTGTTCATAGTCTATCAGCAGTGCGAAAGGTTGGTTAATATTGAGTAAATAAAAAAATAATTGTCGTTCGATGAAATATTTTATTATTTATTATGCAGATATTAGAATATCAAATTCAAACAAAATATAAATGAGAGTTTCACTTTAGAACTTGTTGTAAAGATGATCATATTAATGAAAATTGTAGTATCTGAATGTATAGCCTTGAATATTATGTTTTAACATATCAACATTAGTTAATTGTATGGTTATTGATGTTGACTGAAGTTTCTTATGTAAAATCATATTTCATTCAACAGGTCAAAACAAAGAAAGTCTTTTTAATTTCATATTGGGGTGTATATTGTGGGTCAGGAAAATATTTCAAAATTAATTTGAGTCGTTGTATATTTTTTATATATAATAACTTTTTTTTTATATTTTTATGTTGTTGTTAGATATTATTAATTAAACTCAACACAATGTGTTATTTAATGAGTTTAAAATATTTAATGTTTGATGTTTATCGTTTCATTTTTTTTACATATTTTTGGATTGGGGTACAGAACATTTTTCTTGTGATGTGCGAATTGGGTAAATAAATTTAAATTTTTTTTTGTGGGATGATGATAGTGTCATTCTAATTTTTTTTAATATTTTCTTTATTTTGTTGTGCTTGCACACAAATAAATTTTTCAACATTATAGCCTCTTCCGCAGATTCTAGCTTACAATGAGAATTAGCACAACATGATAGCTAATCCAAGCTCACAATATGGAGACACGATGAAAATCTAAGAGGGGGTTTCCTTAGTTTTCCATCGATTAAAAAAAAATAATGAATACTTCACGGGAGTATCATTGATGGGATAAAAAAAAAAATCAATCGTGATGGACTGAAATATGTTCAACACTAGCTTTGTAAATATTGTATTATATTTGTTGGTTACATCGGTTTATAAACGAATGGGTTATTTAAATGTATGATGAATCTTGACAGCAAAAATGTCAAAATTTTATTTTATTTAATATGAAAGTTTTCTGTTTCAGGATAGTAGTTAGAATTTTTAAAGTGTTTAATATTTTTTTTATGTAACTGTTTCAGATTGAAATTTCATACATTGTCATTTTCCAAAATATCTTATTTTCGTTTGGAATATTGTATCAATTCATGATCTCCACAAAGTAAACAAAACATCAACTTTTAATTAATTTTAATATGAAATTTTACATTTAGTTTCCGCAATGGAAAAAAATTAATTAATTAATTAATTAATTAATTAATTTTTTTATATAAGTATGGATGTGTGTCACGTTACGTTATAAATACTGGCTAGGAATTAGATAAAATTAAATAATTTATATATTTTTTTTAAAACTGACACACTGAGTTATTTTGCAAACTAGCAACATTTATCATTTGACCGCTTAAATAGGATTGTCATTCCGAAAAGGCGCTTTTTCTTAATAAAATTGTTGTGTAACGAGTCACAGCCATTTATAAGATGGCGGGTGACGTTATTTAATTAAAAATAGTGAAACGGGAAAATGGGTAAGTCCTTTCGATATTTTATTACATTCAATATTTGTGGTAGATCGTGAATTGATACAGTTTGTAAACGTAAATCATTCTTCTTTTCATAGGAAAGTCTAATGTCAGATTTCCCATTATTCTCACCCGTTTATATTTCTTGTCCTGTCCTTCGTCTTTTCAAGTCAATTTGATTAACGTACCACGTTTATTTCGTCCTGTTTTGTTCATGTTTTGTATTGGTACTTGACATCTTGTTTGAACATCTAAAATTTATCATGAGACGACTCATATTGATTGTATATCAATTTTTATCGACGAGAATGTGACCATGGGAAGTAAAACTTATGAAAAGTTCTATTTAAAGATGACTGTGAAAAGAAAATTATAAATTTGGATTTTAACAGAGGATTTACTTGAGGGATGACATTGAGAGGATTGATTTCATGTTAATCTATCCAAAAAGGAAATATTTAGAAGATTCGACGTGATATTGAAGTTTGGATTGTTCATATGATGATGCCATTCACTATGAAGAAACTCTGTGCTAATTGATTACCACAATATGGATTTCAGAATATTAAAAACTCATTCACACTTCATTCATCTCTGAAGGGGTGAATTTTGATGTATAAAGTTCACCGTATGAAGAGTGATGATGACGTCCTTGACTCATGCTGGATTTCTTTATTTGTTGTATTTGAAATTAATAAATTATAACATTTAATAGGATTTAGATTGAGACGAGCGTAGGTAGAATGATTTTATTTTTCATTGTCTATCGGTGAATTATCAATTTGTGATTAACTTAATATCAATTCTCATACTTATTATTAGTTCGGTTTATTTAACATTCCAATATAAAGAGAATTCTCTTTTGACGATTTAAATCTTTTGATATTTTATATTTTCAAGTAATTTACATTCTTAATTTTATTTATATTATTTAAGAGTTAACAGCCTTAATATTTTAGTTAGTCTTCATATCTTTCATTTAAATTATAATAAATTCATTCATGAGATTGAAACTAATAAACTTGTACAATACTTAATATTAAAAATAAATGTTAATTTGTTCTTAAAAACTTTGACTTTATCTCAAGAATCCTTGCAACAAATCTATTTCTTTAAATTTGATCTTAATTATTATTATAATATTTTTTTTTATAAAATTATTTTATTTCTTATTTGGTCTCATTCAAGTTTATGACAAGATAGAACCCCTGAGAGTCATTGTAAGCACTAGTTATGACAGCAGAGACTTTTGCTTTTCTATCACTGAGCTACTGGTGAACGATGACAGTGGAGTTGGATCCTGTAATAGATCAGGCTCTCCAAAACCACTGCCTCGCAATATATATATATATATATATATATATATATATATATATATATATATATATATATATATATATATATATATATATATATATATATATATATATATATATATATATATATATATATATATATATATATATATATATATATATATATATATATATATATATATATATATATATATATATATATGTAGCTCAGTGATATATATATATATATATATATATATATATATATATATATATATATATATATATATATATATATATATATATATATATATATATATATATATATATATATATATATATATATATATATATATATATATATATATATATATATATATATATATATATATATATATATATATATATATATATATATATATATATATATATATATATATATATATATATATATATATATATATATATATATATATATATATATATATATATATATATATATATATATATATATATATATATATATATATATATGGTTGGATAATTTATATAGCGCCGTTTTCGTGAAAACTCACCTCAAGGGCGGGTATGTATGTATGTATGATATACCATCATTATTTCTTATCAAATCGTTTTGAAAAAAATAATTTAGATAATTTGGATATTAATAAACAAAAATATACTTTACTTTTTTGATAATGTTCTGTATAAATTCTTGTAGAAAAATAATGGAATACCCCGATTTTCAACGTTTATCATATATTTTTAATAAACTATAAGGCGTAGAGTAATATATTTTTTTTAAAATTAAAGAAAACAAAAATATCTAGAAAAATATGATGTGACGTTGCATTAATGCTTCAGGTTTAGTAAATTAACCTAAAAAACATATATTTTCCATTCAGCGCCATTGCGTAATAAAAGTTTTTTTGGTTTATTTACTTAACCTGATGCGTTAATGCAACGTCATATCATATTTTCCAGGTATTTTGTTCTTCTTTAATTTATATAAAAAAATATTGCTCTTTACCTTATATTTTTTTAGAAATTTAAGAAAAATGTCTAAAATCGGGGTATGCTTAATATTTTCCTACAAGAATATATACAGAACATAATTTAAAAGTTAAGGTATATTTCTCTTTATTAATATCCAAACTAACTAGGTTATTTTTTTCAAAATAAATGATTCGTTTAGTAATAATTATGGTATATCAAATTGAAAAAATAGGTACGTTGGCAGCAGTCACCCTCTCAAATTATAGTTATTTTCGACATCTAAAATAGTCTTGCTCAGTGGATGGCTATCTTCTGAGGTTTAAATCCATTTACTTGTCAATCATTATTTCTTTTATGTCCGTCATTTGTGATTTTTTCCGGGTGTGCACAAGTTATACACGGATTGGGAACCGATGCTGTAGGCGAATATAAAAATGTAATGGGATGGGTTCAGACATATTCACGCTTTCATCCACCTCATCTATGTGGATATTCATTGCCAGGATTTCAATCT
The DNA here is from genome assembly GCA_963576475.1 of Molanna angustata. Taxonomy (NCBI): domain Eukaryota; kingdom Metazoa; phylum Arthropoda; class Insecta; order Trichoptera; family Molannidae; genus Molanna; species Molanna angustata. Next base: position 5,592,508 of record OY754971.1, on the reverse strand, counting down.
ACATACACATACAACACACACACACTCACTTCTGGAAAATATAAAGTTTCAGGAGTAGGCTTGGCTTGTCTGGCCTCAAGCGATGATATATCATACCAACAAGATACAGGGAGTATAAATTTGACGATGAAACAAAGAAAAGGATGACAAGAGAATGTAGAGGAAACCGAAATCAAAACATCAAAAATATGTACATTAGTATTCATTTTCATACGCGATTGAATAAGTTCATTTGTTGGTTCTCTTCGTAGAGAAGAAAGAATTATATTAGGTAGGTATTAAGTACCAAAATAAAAAAGAAAATTAAATTAAATTGTCACAGCTTGCATCTTCAGAGGAGCAATAAATTTATATAAAATACATAATTTAACAACGATTCCCCAGCATTCCATTAAACACCCCAATTAATTATTTAAATATATTTTTGATAAAATTTATATTTAGTATAAATTGTGCCACTGATGATGCTTGCTGTGACTAGCCAAAGCGCTAGTAAATTTAACTTTTTTGGTATAAATAAAATTGTAATTTAATTTTTAATTTACACTATTTTAAAGAAAAAACATTGAAATGATTTCATATAAAAATACTTGGTTTTAGATATATTGGTTGAATTACTCACTACACAATGGAGTGGCAAAATCTGAGTTCCGGACTCATTAGGTATCATAATAATTATACATACCATCACGCCATATCCCTTACGGGGTAAGCAGAGGGAACCGAGCGCCATACTCTTCTATTTTTGCACTCATTTTTGGCTTTCTTTACATACATGCATCGTCTCATATATATGCTCGTCAGTTGTTCTTATGTTTTTTCTTTCAAAATATCATTCAGATAGTCATGTCAAACCTTTCTGGGGCGGCTTCTGCTATTTTTTTATTTATTTATTAAGAGAAAAAAAAATTACACATCACACAAACATACCTACATATTTTTGTTTTATAAATAATAAAGTTGATTTATGTAAAATATGTTAATATATTATGTAATTATTATATAAAATTAAAACCAATGAAATGTATAGCAGTGACATCTGTGGAGGTTGGGTTGTAGCTTATAGCTAGGGTCAGAACTCAGAACCCTCTCACAGGTTATTCTTTCTTATAGTGTAAAAGCTTAGGAAGATGAGATATAGATATCAATGGTTCATTACTGTTGCTATGATAATAATAATTAAATAGAATAATTATTATTTAGTGAAAGGCTTATTATTGCAGTGAAAACTTATTTATTGCATGGGAACAATAAAAAGTTTAGGTAAAGAATGAAAATTAATTTAATATAGCAGGCATTCTAGGAACATACCTCTGATAAACAGTATCAAATCTGAGTCAACTTGTAGATTTTATATATTGTATTTAATTCGTTGTAAATATATTGTAATTAGTAAAAATTACACGAGCAAGTCTTTGTTAAATTTCAACTCCCAGATTTCCACGACAAGGAAAAAGAAGTCTCTCTTGAGATATATAGAGAGATTCCACAATTTATATGTGCAATCACAATATTTCCCATAGAGAAGTATAGTGTAAACATAGATGTGCTTAGAGATTAAGATATAGGTAAAAGTAATAACATATAAAAATCAACACTTATTGAAAAAACATATTAAGAAATATAGTTTGGATTACACAAGAATGACATCGCTCATATAACATCACTTCCTCAACAGTGCATTCCAGCCACACCCAGGGCCTGAGGTTGTATCAGTGATCATTGTCAGTCGTTAATCGTTCATTCGTTCAATCGGCCTTCGTGGTTCAGTTAGTTAGGTATCTGACTAAGGCTGTCTGATCCAAGGGTCCCGGGTTCGATTCCCGGTGGAAGCACAGTTTTTAATTGTATTTTCAGTCTGGATCTGTGAGACGATAAATATCGTAAGTCTCCAGAATGTGGCAACTTGTTATTGGGTGCGTGTTAAATAAATATTTGACATAGCACCTGTTACTTGCCCGAGAAGCATAAAAAATAAAATAAAAAATATGTCCAAACCACCTCAAGATATTAACTTTCTTTTAACTAATAATATCCTTTATATCTTAAATTCTCAATTTATGTCCTTATTTTTTATTCTATAAAATGTCGTTCAAATATATAATACTCTCCTTAGTGATTTCATTTCTACAGCATTTATTCTTCTTTCGTACGTATTTTGCCATGTCCATGTGTCATTGGCATGCGTTAGCACTACAATTGCATTATGTACGGCAATTTTGGCTTCCTTTAAGATGCTTGGATCGGACATTACTGGTCTGAGTGCTCCGACTATTATATTACATGCCATAACTCTTCTTTCAATATCCTTATCAGAGGGGGGAAGTCTGGTCCAACCGGCGAAATCAAAACCGTCACGATTACCCATATTATGGATATAATTATTAAATGAAGTTCTATAATATCATTAGATGTCATAGAACTCCATATGATAATTATTATATCCATGATATGGGTTATCGTGAGGGTTTTGATTTCGCCGGTTGGACCAGACTTGCCCCCCTGGTCTTCCATTCCGTTCAAACATACTCCCCAAGTTAAAATATTCCTTTACTTTTTCTTGCCATTTGTTCTCTACTTTTATGTTACATTTAGTTTATCGAATACATTTTTTTTTGTTGACTGCAGAATTGAGAGGCGATGAGGAAGTGAGAAAAATATGGCGTTCGCTTTTCTCTGCCAACCCCCTCGAGGAATATGGTGGGATTGTTTGTTTGTGAAGAGAAAAAACACAACGTTTTATTTTAGGTCATGTGTAATGATTGCGGTGCTGTAATTCAAAATGATTTGATGACAATATTCCCAATGATTGTCAATTGAAATGACAATTCCCAGGCATCGTGATGTCATTGTTATCTCCGATATCAATGTCATTTCCATGGAATTTCATACACATCGGAGATCGAAAATGTCAAAAGGGTGGGTTAGCTATAAGAATAAAATTAAATTGATCTTCATACGATTCCGATTTATAATTTTGCCCTTTTTTTGTATACCCTGAAGACTAATAATCGAAATTTCATCTATACGACGCACAATTCTTAAGCTTGATTTAACAAGAATGTATTAATTTATTTGGACATAACCCCAATCGTGGAAATCAGCGAGAAAAGTTTTATCATTTAAAAATAACATAATCTGATGAATAGGATTTTAAAGGGACAAATTTTGGAAATCAGAGTAGAGTTTGCCAGGATCGTAAATACAATAATTGATAAGATATACATAGTTATAGTAAAACCTCAAGCGTTTATATGAAATGGACTTCAATCGACTTCGTTGATCTTAAAGCCAAGCTGTACCTACATAGTGCTTAATTTAAGGAATGTATGAAGATGTACATATACCTACATACGTACATGTTTAAGAGGGACATATTAATTAAAAAAAAAACTCAAGAGATCCATGCTTAAAGAGATGATAAACCCTTGGTAGCTGATTTTTTTTATATAGGTAGGTATTGTATGAATATTTTATTTAGATGAAAAAAATACTTGTAGGTATATCATGTCCTGTATGCAACATCAGCACAATTTCCCCCATCTATTCAACAAGAGATGGGGTTCTCTTGTGTCTAAGGTTACTATAATCTTTGTCTCATTCCAGACTGCATTTACAAGGTCTCCACACGACTATTACGGTTGAAAGATGAAAAGACCCCTTAGAAAAAATACGCTAGGAAATATAACTTTTCGTGGCTTTCATGATATAACAATTTCAACCAAAAAAATTATATGAATTACCTAGGTGGCCACTATTTCGACCAAATTTTTGCTGTATTTGACTTACACGTCTACTATCTTACTATTGTCCTTCCTGTTATCCTTAAGATAGCTTGAGTTTTAAAATAAACCAATAATATTATTGTACAACGAGTGACTTTTATTATTTTTATTAAAAAATAAATATATTATTATGTATTGCCTCTTGGGAAGCTAACCGGTAGGTACTGTTACGGTATGTTAATATAATTTTGTATTTGTATTACGTAATTTATCCTCCATAAGATCCCAAGAAGAGCACTCGGAGTCGTCATTGGTTATAATTAAACAAATTATTATTAATAAAAAAAGAAAAAAAAACTCAATGCAAATTGAAATCTCTTTCATTAAGCATTTCGTCAGTTGTATAAAATGGTTTATCGACGAGATACTTCTTCGTTTCTAACACGCGTCTTTTAACACACATCCATTGATAAGATAATACATTCTTGAGACTTACAATACCTACTTATTTATCGTCTCACGGATCCACACTGAAAACACAATTAAAAATTGTGTCTCCGCCGGAAATCAACCCTGGAACTTCTGGTTCGCAGTCAGATTCTAACTAACTGAGCCATAAAAAGTGAACTATGTATGAAGATGTCTGAATTTTTGAGTTCTTTAATAAGAAATTGTCATGAGGCAATGGGCACAATATTAAGTACAGTTTTCCAACTGTCGATTCGTTCATGAGAATTCAATTATCTGAATGAATCGACATTATTCCAACTGTCGAATCGTTCATGAGATTTCAATTATCTGAATGAATCGACATCATTCCAACTGTCCCCCATACATGGATTTACTCAGAATTCGGAGTAGAACATTTTATGTGAGTTTTGTGTGTGTGTGTGTCTGTGTGTGTCTGTATGTGGGTGTGTGTTTCTGTGTGTCCCCCCCCCTTATAACTTTTGATTCGCTCAATTTACAAAGCCCAAATTATCAGAATATATAAACAGTTATAGGCCTACAAAACTTTTATACTCAGAATTGTGAATTTTTGTTTTAGTCAGGGGTTATAAACTTTTGAATTTTTACTTTATTTTTCCATATATCTCAAAAACCATAAAAGTCAGAACGCTGAAAATTGGTATAAAGATAGACAAATACAAAATCTCAAATTGGTTTTTTTTTTTAATTCTAGGGTTTCTCAAACATTTTTAATTAAGAAAAATATTTTTTTTATGATAAATTTATGAGTTTAACTGCCTATATTTCCAAATTTTTTTAAAATATCGAAAAAAGCCGAAACACCCCAACTAGATTATTTAATTTTTTATAAAAAATATTGATATTGTAGACTTACATCTCAATTTTTTTTAACAATTTTTATAAAAATTGAATTTAGTGACGGCATCGCTTCATACAATAAATTATTTGTATGGCAGTCGCCTATACACAATAATATGTAAAAAGACTAAATAGTTTGATACTAATCTCCAAACATGCATACATACCATCATGCTGTTTTCATATTCTGGGTAGGATCAAAGGACTGACCTCCATACTATCCTATCTTGACAAACATACATACCTAGGTACATGTGTTGTATAGAAAACCAAATATCTTTTAATATTAAATAATTTGTATTTATGGGTTTATAGTTTGGTACTTATTCTTCAACTATACGTACTATCACTATCGACAGTTGGATCTCATGTGTTATATGCAACTAGTACACAACAACTTTAAATGGACTAACTCATGCAAATAGATACAGAAATGGTACATATAAAACTTCATCGTTCAACACTAGTCTATATTTATATTGTGGGGCCTTTAAAATGAACCCACTCATCTGCCATACAAATAAAATTGAAGTAGGGATAACGCTACACACAAAAATAGGTTAATGAATATTTTGAAATCAAATACATTCGCATGAATTCCAATATACGTGAAATCTTTTATGACTACTCATCAAATATTTCCATTAATTCGGATCAATACCAAACATACAACGTTGTAAAATCAACCAGAAAAATATTCCCTTTTCATGTCTGGTGAATACCTATACAAGTTATAAACCAGACAAAAGAATTCATGATTTTTCAAAATGTAAAGAGTATATTCAATTGTATTCTGTCATACCGGTTTATTTTTACACTTCAATGGGCAAACATTCAAAATATTAACATTTGTACGAAATCTTTAGCCGTGAACATACATCACCTATTTCTCATAGGGCTGATAGAATGAACTGAGAAAATTCTTCGCCCACCTCACATTCATGTATTGACTTGTATTCCTTCAAAATATAGTTCGCTTTTTTCAGAATCTGCCTTAAGCGCATCATTCAGTATTTTGGGCACACGGCCAGATGGGCACCTGATAACCTCGTCGTAATGGGGAGTGTTGAAAGTAGAAGATCTAGAGGTCTGTCATTGATCCAACGGAGTGAGTTTGTTACAGGATCTAGTCAACAACGTCGTTACTTAAACACGTTCCAATAATTAATTTATACTAGTTGCATGTAACACATGAGATCCAACTGTCGATAGCGATAGTATGTATAGTTGAAGAATAAGTACCAAACTATAATCCCATAAAAACAAATTATTTAATATTTTAAGATATTTGATTTTCTATACAACACATGTACCTACATATGTATGTATGTCAAGATAGGATAGTATGGAGGTCAGTCCTTTGATCCTACCCAGAATATGAAAACAGAATGATGGTATGTATGTATGTTTGGAGATTAGTATCAAACAATTAAGTCTTCTTAGATATTGTATGCAGGCGATTCCCATACAAATTATATGAAGCAATGTCGTCACTAAATTCAATTTTTATAAAAATTATTAAAAAAAAATTGAGATGTGCTAATACAATGTTAATATTTTTTATATAAAATTAAATTGTCTAGTTGGGGTGTTTCGGCTTTTTTTGATATTTTTAAAAAAAATTGGAAATATAGGCAGTCAAACTCATAAATTTATCATAAAAAAAATATTTTTCTTAATAAAAAATGTTTGAGAAACCCTGGATTTAATACTCTACTATTTCATAGAAAGGAGAGTAAAAACAAAGTTCACGTAATCAAGAGTAAACACGATTAACAACTGATAAATTATACTTAGTAATAATTATTCAATAAACCCTTCCTTGCACCATGCGCAAGTGGCGAGTCTATTGCCTCTTAGCAATTTCCTCCAACTAACCAGTGTTTCCAGCCCAGAGAAGCAATAGTTGCGTGAAAAATGATTTTCTCCTCTCCTGGGGATCGAACCTAGGACCCCTGCACAGAAGCCTACCAACTGTGTCACGGCGGTCGGCTATTCGAATGTCAGTAGGCACAATCGGCCATTTTTTTGGACAGCAAAAACTTTGGGTTATCGCAGTAGACGATGATCAAGACGGTGCATGAATTCAGATGAAGCAGTAATATAATATTATCAGGAATATAAAGAGCTCGTACTTTTCTGCATATTTCCTGATGGAGATGGCGTGATTGTTAGTAGGTGATTGTTAGTAGGTACCTAGTCACATGTAAAATATTCCTAGTTTGCGCAATTTTTGTGTTTCAAGATATTTATTGTCGTCAGTAAAAGTGGAAAGTCTTGCACAGCAAAAATACTATGAAAGTTTGTTATAAATCATAACTACAAAATAGTTTTCTCCTTCTTACTGTGCAGAAAAATATTTTACGCCATCTTACCTCCTCAGCGTCGCTCGAATATTTATTTTCTTTCAGTTTTTTTTATGGAAAATATGAAATGGAAATAACAAAATATAGCATTCACTGTTTACATGAATACTCCACAAACAAAATATTTAGGAGTGTTTTCAGAACAAATTAGTTGACTTAAGAGGATAATTGAATGATCATTTTACTTGTAAGACTCAATATTGAAATAACAGATGTAGGGATAAATTTTTTGTTTTCTTGTATGTATTGACAAATTCTTGGCTCTAAATTTGAATAATATACGTCTTACTGTAAATAATTTATCAACCTAAAATCTAAAAAATAAGTTTTAACCTTTTTTCAATGTGTTGTTTTCGAAAAACTAATTAAATTTCATTGTTTCTAATCGAATTTAAGTTGAAAATTTTCATGGTGGTAGATAGTTTTTTTTTTACCATTATTTATAAATTTATCTTCGTGGACAGAAATGAAAAAATGCAGTTTTTTTGTCATGAGGTAATTTCTTCCAACCACCCAAGCTACGTGAACTCTCGAAAGATTGGTAAAATAGTGGGTATTTAGAGAGAGAATAAAAATACAGCTGTGAGGCACCGGCTTAGAATAGTGCTTCCATTCTTTTAAATCATTGTTTTCGAGTGTCCCGTAAGAGCCGGGTAATCGAAAATACAACAGGCAACAATAACATCTCACATAGTTCAGCAATGAGGTTCACCACCCATTCTGAATGTAGTGCCTTTTTTGGTGAAAAGAGAATGGTGTGTGAGTACACATAGATGTGTTGTTCTCCCTTTCATAAGACAATGCACACCCGGACACCTTTCGCTGGTTACCCCACATTGTGGGATATGCCGTGATGGTATGAATGAAAAATACAAAGAGAGTTAAAAAATAACACTGATCATAGCAATGACGAACATGAGTGTACGTATTGTACATTATGTTTTATTTTGATCTCCTTTCCCCTTAGCGCTTTTTGTCCCGTTTCTATCGGGGTACGCTTTGACCATGATCCTGAAATTGGCGAGTCTGGTTATAACATACATTGAAGCGACTGCCATCTGACCATCGTAACCCTTAGAAACCAGGGGAACCAGACAAATTGGATCATGGCTACACATACCTAGTGATATAAATACGCACATAGATTTTTTAAAAATCCAGAGGTGCGTGCCCCGCCCGGATTCGAACCGTCGACCTCACACATGTGAGGCGACGTCTTTACCGCTGGGCTATCACCTCTCAATCATGTTTTATTTTGATTAATAAGATTATTTATTTATTTTAATAATATTGCTTCACGGGCAACTAACAGGTAGGTACTATGTCAAATATTAATTAGCACTCAATAACAAGTTGCCACATTCTGGAGACTGTTGTCGTTCTTCCTCAGGAAAGACAAAATGTTATTTAACATTTCTTCTCGGGCAACTAACAGGTACTATGTCAAATGTTTATATTGACATAGTACCTGTTAGTTGCCACATTCTGGAGACTTATGATATTAATCGTCTCACAGATCCAGACTGAAAACACAATTGAAAAATGTGTCTCCACCGTGAATCAAACCCTGAACCTTTGGATCAGCAGTCAGATACCCAACCAAATAAGCCACGAAGTTCGACTTTTAGTTGAAATTTTATCTTTCACACCAATTATTGTAATATTCCACTGAAATTTTTTTGTCACTTTTTCATATTGTATTCATTGAGTTGGCATAAATTATCAACAAAACCTTTTTGGGATTGAAATTAAATTTCTATTTTATGTATTGTCCGATATAAATTATTAAATCAAGTTTCTAGTCGAGAGAAAATATTTTTGTATGCATTTAAATAATCTTATTATATGTTTTAAGATTAAAGAAAATACATAGGTAGGTATATGTAGGTATAAGTATAATTTGTATTTTTGAAAACGACCAGTAACTAAATGTTGCGAAATAAGCGAAAAATTAAATACTAGAAATGTTGGGCACCATGAATGTCTGCAAAATATTTTTACATAAATAATGTTTAAAATGCGAAAGCTTGCAGAAAATTGGGAGTTTGCTTTCTTAAAAAAAATATACATTTCGGTCTTTTATTTCAGATATAAAGATTGTGTATCCAAAGTAGAAAAAAAAGGCAACGAAAAACGCCAAGGGTATTTCTGCAAAGCAACTGACAAATACTTGTTGTGATTTTTTTAGACCTTTCCGCACCCGTCTTATCCATAATGTATGGTCACCCTTGGCGCCGCGGCTGACCGACCCACTCTACATCGATATCAAGTGAGGGTGGATCTTCCCACCCATCGGGTGACCAAACCAAAAAAAAATTATAACATGTATCTTTGACATAGTTTTAAATTTGCTTACTTTCAATATACATTGATTGTTACTAATGACAAAAATCGAATCAGAGTTTTCCAGGTTTTTATGAATATGTATAAATGCGACACTTTTTAAATTACCTATGATAGTGAAGAGATTGTTACATAGTACTTCTTTTGAACTGTCAGTTGGTTTGGTGGCAGAGTATGTGTCGTGCTGGACTAGTGATTCAGTGAACGCGAGTTCAATTTCCACCTTGCCACTACCAATTTCATTCATCATGATATTCATATACACAAGCATCTAGGTATGTTTATTTTATGTATATATGGGTGGTGGCAGAGCGGTTAGCGCGCTGGGTTAGTAATACAAAGATTGTGAGTTCGAATCCTGCCATGACCGATTTTGTTCCCTAAACTACTTAAGGGAATTATGAGGATGTATTTGTACTTGTTACAAGGACATATTCATTATTTAAAAAAAATGTTACAGAGTTACAAAGACCTGATTACATTTTTCTCACCTCTTCCTTTCCTTATTTTATTTTACTGGGAAAACATTCAGCATACATAATTATAATAAAAACAAAAATGATACATACAATTTCATGACTAAGTAACATGTTTTCACTTATATTAAAAGTTGTAATACTTAAACATATTTTTTATTTATTTTATTTATTCATTATTTTTTTTTCTTTCGTTATCATTGGGCGGGTACATTCGAAACACGAGGAGAAAAGGAACATGAAATGTTACTCTGGCTAAAACTTGTAATTTTCATAGCAAAAGTAAAAGGAACATGCAAACAGTAAAAAGGTAAAACCATATTTTAAAATTATTCTAGTTAAAATTAAAATGCACAATCTTAAGTCAAAATTAAAAGTCTAAGAGATAAATTCAACATCAAATATCCTTTAGTTTTCCTATCATTACTATGAATTGTTCTGATATACTATCTTCTTTGATTTTTTTTATTTTTGTTCTGCTATATTTGTTATTTTTGTAATGTGATTAACTTATAACCATAGTATATACTATTTTGTATATTTTACATTAACTCTGGTTGGTTGGAAGAAATTGCCATTAGGCAATATGCCCGCCAGTGTACTAATTATGTGTATAGAAAGATTCAATTAAATAAATAATTAAACATGTCAATTCTTTAATAAAAAAAGGCCCTCCCATTTCTAAGAACAGTAATTCTTAACTATTCAGAATCCTTGCAACCTTTCAACCAATTATGTTCTGGACTCGCTCCCTTTTAATACCATGGCCTGGACCCAATAATAGTATATGCAGAGTGGGTATCGTGCTGGACTAGTAATTCGATGAACGCAAGTTCAATTTCCATCTTGCCTCGACGATTTCAATCATCATTTGTATACATCTATACGTTGAAATGGGCTAGTTTTGTACAAAGGATACCAAACACGTGATTACCAAAAAAATCTTGATTGAACTCCCAGAGGGTAGGAGAAAGATTGAGAAACTAAAATTGAGATAGGATGATGACATTACTACTTCTGCAAGTTAATAACTGGAGAGCGGCAGCTAAAGAAAGAAGAAGTTGAAGGAGGACAAGGACTCGATTTGGTCGAATATTTTTATTATTGCATATGCGCAAACATTGGATTTTTTTCCCTGTCGGGAGTCAAAGATATTTTTTTAACAGATTTTTAATTATCTCAATAGAGACGAAGTTGGAATATTTACTGTAGGAGAACCGGGAAATCAAGGCACCTACAAGGCTTACGACCTGTCATCGGCTGGTTTACGATGGCTGTAGTAAAAATTTCTTTCGAACTTTCAAAATTGAATTGATAGGGATCTCATTAAAAGGGCATAATTGGTGAACGTTGCGCAAGCGCATAAAGTGATCACGTAAACGTAGTAGAGTATTAAATCCAGGGTTTCTCAAATATTTTTTATTAAGAAAAATATTTTTTTATGATAAATTTATGAGTTTAACTGCCTATATTTCCAAATTTTTTAAAAATATCAAAAAAAGCCGAAACACCCCAACTAGACAATTTAATTTTATATAAAAAATATAAACATTATATTAGCACATCTCAATTTTTTTTTAATAATTTTTATAAAAATTGAATTTAGTGACGACATTGCTTCATACAATTTGTATGGCAATCGCCTACACACAATATCTAAGAAGACTTAATTGTTTGATACTAATCTCCAAACATACATACATACCATCATTCTGTTTTCATATTCTGGGTAGGATCAAAGGACTGACCTCCATACTATCCTATCTTGACATACATACATATGTAGGTACATTTGTTGTATAGAAAATCAAATATCTTAAAATATTAAATAATTTGTATTTATGGGTTTATAGTTTGGTACTTATTCTTCAACTATACATACTATCGCTATCGACAGTTGGATCTCATGTGTTACATGCAACTAGTATAAATTAATTATTGGAACGTGTTTAAGTAACGACGTTGTTGACTAGATCCTGTAACAAACTCACTCCGTTGGATCAATGACAGACCTCTAGATCTTCTACTTTCAACACTCCCCCTTGCGACGAGGTTATCAGGTGCCCATCTGGCCGTGTGCCCAAAACACTGGATGATGCGCTGAAGGCAGATTCTGAAAAAAAGCGAAGTATACGATGGCTGTAGTAAAAATTTCTTATTTTCAAGCGAAAAGAATTTTAGTATTACAATATTGAATTGATAGGGATCTCATTAAAAGGGCATAATTGGTGAACGTTGCGCAAGCGCATAAAGTGATCACGTAAACCAGCCGATGACAGTTCGTAAGCCCTGTAGGTGCCTTGATTTCCCGGTTCTCCTACAGTAAATATTCCAACTTCGTCTCTATTGAGATAATTAAAAATCTGTTAAAAAAAAGACTCGATTTGGGATGTAGCGCCAAAAAAGAAGACTCTTTGCAGTGCAGCCAAATTTTGTTTATGTAATAATTGTATTTGCGCAATAAAATTTACCAAGATCAACATAATATCGAACACAGTCTAAAAATGATCAGTTTACATATAAAAAATATATTAAGATTTTTAAGCACCTGGGGGGTGGAGGGTGGCAGTCTGGTCCAACAGTCGAAATCAAAACCCTCACGATTACCCATATCATGGATATAATAATTATGTTTTATCAAGAACATAAGAAATAACATTTTCTTTGTTACACGTGTTTGGATATTATATTTATTTTTCAGGTGGACCTTACAGAAAAAAAATCTTTGTCTCTGTCTGTCAATCCAATTTTACCAATTTACATTAAACAAGTCCTCAAAGGTGAAAACGGCAGTTTGGGGGCAAGTCTGTTTCGACCGGCGAAATCAAAACCACAGTGATTAACCATATCATGGATATATGTAATTATCGTATGGAGTTCTATGACATCTAAAGATATTGAAGAACTCTATATAATAATTATATCCATAAAATGGGTAATCACGAGGGTTTTGATTTCGCCGGTTGAACCAGACTTGCCCCCCTGAGCTGCCTGAGGATGAGGATGGCGGGTATATTCAATCACCCGCGAATGTTCTTGTAGTAGTAGCAGTCAACTTTATTGAGATGTAAAAATATACATAAAAATTCTAAAAATGTATGTAGTTTAAACCAAAAATATAAAAATATATTTTTTTAAAACAAATAATTATGGTAAGAGTATGACATTAAATTATAACAATATCATGCAAAACTATGGAATATTATTAGTTTTTAATAATGAATTCAGCACCTAGCCTAAGAAAGGTGACAAGACTTGTGGTTTCTTTTGTGGTTGATGGTAAACTATTGTACATTTTGAGACCTTTATGGAAAAAAACATTTTGTATACATGTTAATCTCGTTTTTGGAAGTCTAAAATCCTGACATCCTCTCGTTAGGGTAATAATATTTTTTGTATATATTTTGGAAGCATATTATTCCTCTATCTGCTTCTATACGAAAAGTACGTACGAAAAGAGGGAGTGAAAGTCAGACGCAACACACAGAATGTTTATAAAAACTTATAGACGACAAAAAACTTATGATGTAAGCTCTGAAACGTCGGATATCAGTTTAATTTACGTAGAAAAAAAAATAGTTTTTATTGTTAACCTTGTTTTATTTTTAGAAACACAGTTGCTTTCTACGTTTTTAATGGATTATATTTCAGAGAGAATAGAAAAAAATAATACATGTTTTTAATAAATAATCTGTACAATGTAAGTATATTATTTTTTTTTTAAATGAGAATAGGTTTCAGTTTGCTCGTTCTATTTATTGTCGATGGCAAAAAAATGTTTCCCGAGGCTATGAGAGAAAGGTCACCCTGTTACAGCATCACATACACCCCCCCCATGCCTCCTCCATCCTTCGTCTTCTTTTTCTTCCTTTTCTTACTTCTTCCTTCGCGACTCGATCTCGGGGCTATTTATTCCACCCCTAAACTAACCCCTTACCCCTACCATGAAGACATAACCTACATCACTACCCTGGATGGTGTGGCGATAGTAAAAAATATATAGTTATATATATGTAGCCGAAACTCCAAACAAGTACTTGTTTGGAATATATTATGCGGTTTGATTGTTATTGGAAAACAGTAAGATTTAATAATATATATTTTTATGGCAATAAAATCAATATCCGATATCGGAGTTTAGTATTATAAAAAATAAATAAAAATAAAGTTTATACAATCGAATAATTTTATACAATCGAATCAATGATAATTGAAGTTCCACAGTGATTATTTTCAGTTAAGGGAAGTTATGTAGTTTCGGATTTCAACTCTTATCAATTCACCTAAAAATTAGTTGACTATGCACAACTTAACTCAATTTGAAAAGGAATTTTTTTTTCATTCAATCTCGAGACACATTAGTTTTGATTATTGAATTCGAATAATGAAATAACACATAGTTCAAGGCAGGAATTGAAACCGCGTTTTTCCTTTAAATGACAGTACAGAACACAAACAGCTTTTTTACAAAATACATCCTAATACTTCATAATTAAAAAAGATGTACATAATGCTTCACTTAATTATTTAATCATTTTTCATATGTTTTCATGAAGAGAATATTGATCAGGTTTAGGATATGGTAAAGATACTGGGAAATGAACTGCAAGGATGAAAAAGGATAATTCCACTTACTGATGCTTGTAGTCGTATTAACTGTATGCTTTAGTTCTTTTAGAGACAGATAAAATAGATCGGGTTGAGGGTTAAGATTATTGTAGTAGTTACAGCAGCGAAAAATAAAAGTGTTTTGATCGAAATTTGTTCTTGACAGAGGTGTGTAAAATATATTATTGTGGCGTGATGTTCTAGATGGGCATTCTTTCAACAAGAAAAGGACTATTGACCAAATATTTTAATTTTTTTGTAAAGAAAGAGAATGTCTATGATTTTTCTTCGTTTTTTATAATGGAAGTAATTTTTGCTGCCTTAATTTAGAAGTTGTTTTGCAAAATAAATATAGACCTTTGACAATATTACAATTTGACAATACCTCGACAATACCTCCAATACTTTGACAATACCTCGGTTCCATCGTTAATAACGAGAATGATATAAGTACTGAGATTGGGAAGAGGATTCTTGCAGCTAAACGGAGTAACTTTGGTCTCATTGGACAATTGAAATCACGCCTATTCTCCAGAAAAACTAAAGCCGCACTATACAAGACACTAATTAGACCAGTCTTAACATATGCCTCGGAGACTTGGACACTAACCAAGCACGATGAAAACAGACTAGACGCCTTTGAAAGAAAAATCTTACGCAGAATATATGGACCAATTAATGATGGTCAAACATGGCGTAAGAGATACAACAATGAGCTCTATGATCTTTACCAGGACATCAGCGTGGTCAAGTTTATTAAGATTAGCAGACTACGCTGGCTGGGTCATGTACACCGTATGGATGATCTGGAGCTCCCAAAAAGGGTGTTGAATAACAACCCAACCGGTAGAAGAAGCGTAGGGAGACCTAAGCTACGATGGTTGGACGGCGTTGTCGCAGATTGTCGGGCTATGGGGCAGCAGAACTGGAAAGTGGCAACCAACAATAGAGCAGTTTGGAGAAGATTTTTGGAGGCAGCTAGGACCCATCAAGGGTTGTAACGCTGAGGATGATGATGATGATTTGACAATATTGAATGATAATAAAAATACTGATCACACCAAGTATGTAAGAAAACGCTACAAGGGTACCTAATTCATATAAATTTGGTACATTGAGTAAAACAAATTTAAGAACTTGAATAATCATTGTAAAGTTAATGAAGATAATATGTATATGAGACAAATTAAATGAAAAAAAAATCACTGAGGGAAAAATGTGAATAGATTTTTTGATACACTAGCGAAACCCGGCAGACTTTGTACTGCCCGTGTATAATAAAAAATGGTTGATCCTCATGTAATCCGAAATTTCCTTATATAATTTCGTCTCTTCAGTGCCATGTATGTTCGTATTCCTATGTCGATCATTCCTTTATGAGATATTCAATAAATAAAATAAAAAACACGTTCAATTTATTGGTCTCTTCTGGAGAAATAACCTCAAATGTCATAATATAAAAAAAAAATAAAAAAAATAATATAATAATTTTATACTGATTACTTACAAAAATTATTTTTAAATTACTTGAAAAAAATTGACGCATTACATACTTTCTGGGCTGAACACGCGTTAATTGGAAGAATCTGTGAAGTTTTTACACAATATGTTTTAATTATAGGTTGAATTTTATTTTAACAAATTTTTGACGAAATTGGAATAGTATAGGAGAACCAGGAACTTTAGACACCTACAGGGCTTACGAACTGTCATTGACTGGTTTACGTGATCACTCTATGCACCAATTATGCCTTCTTTTTAAGTTCCCTTGTGAATGGAATTTTGAAAGTTCTATATTTCAAAATTTCAATAACGAATAACAGCCCCTCTATACAAAGTGCCATTAAGCTCAATAAAAGAAACAAGAAAAGATAACTCAATGTTTGGAAGTGACAGTTGCCAGTCATGTGACAACTGTCACTTCCATACACATTAGTTATCTTTTCTATTTTCTTTTCTTGAGCTAAATGACACGTTGACTAGGGGGGGCAGATCCTTTGAATATAAGCCGTTTTTACCATCGCCATCAATGAAGTAACAAAAAAAAAAGATTTTTTAACGCCATCAATTGAGAAATTGTTTTTTATTTGTAAACAATCAAAGCATCAGTTCTTGTTGTTTTAAATTAATCATTTTGTAAACCTTTTTCCCGTAGTAATCAAATTTAGTATTCTGTTGTTGATTTTATCATTGTGTGTGATTGGAATGCTTAAGATAGTATTTATGTATTGCTGAAGCTTATCTCATGCAGTTGTGCAATTGCAAAGTTGTTTCAGGACCGAGATGTGGAAACTTGAAGATTAAATGTAACAGACACTTTTGTCTAGTAAAATTAATGGAAAACGATCTTGGCACGGTATTAAAGAAAACATCTTAACTGTAAAATAAGAGAAAATCCAATTTTAAAAGAATCAGTGATGCGTATGTATTACAATATATAACCATTGTTCCTCTGTTCCTCTCTCATAGATAAACCCATGATTTTCAGATCAATATTATTAATAATTACCTATTTTAAAATAATAATTAAGACGTGATAGGTATAATTAGAAATATGATGTTCAATATTATACTACCTGACGTTTGAAAAAATATGAAAATTGATATTCTTAAAAACCATAAATTGTTGGCTTAATCCATTGACGAATCTAGCAATAAATGAAGTTTTTTGTAGTTAATTCAGCTTTGTTTGTTTAGGATACTTAGAAACTTCATATTAAAGTTTTTAAGGATCAAATATACGTTTTTGATAAAAGTTGTATTTATTTATCGGAGTCCTTAAACAGATTAACCTAGTTGGACGTCCAATGAGACAATATTAAAATAATACAACTTAGAATAATGTAAAAAAAAAACCCTTTTAATTGATACCTATCATTAAATTTACGATAGGTATATTATAAAAATCACTGTACTTAGTAAAATTTATTTTGTTATCGTAATAGGAACTTAACGTTGATTATGTATATCTACAGTCTTACTTATAAAAATCGACTGCACGCCCGTTGATCAGTGTATTAGTTACACACCGTGTAAAGCCCGTGTAGCAATTGTTTAAAAATCTTACTAATAATCACTGTTTAACAACTGTTGAGTTGCAACACACTTTCAACATAAATCAATCTGACGCTGTATTTTCCCACCCGCGCATGCGCAGAACCCCAGCCGTCATCCGCCATTCTAATTTTGACGTTTGTCGTAGTTAAAATTTTCATGTCTTTCACATTTTAAAATAGGAATATGGAAAATATAACGAATAATTTAGTTATACGCAAACCGGTGCGAACACTATTTTAGATATTATAAAAGAGGTATTTTTTTGACAATTTTTCGCTCCTAAAACGCACAACTATCGAGAATAAAATAATTAAAAAAATGTTTCGTCATATTATTCCAAGATATAACAATATAAACATGCATATCAACATCAAATTTGATTCGTGATAGATGAGATTTATTTCAAAACAACGCTTAACTACCTAGAACTGGCGTGCAAGAATTGTTTAAAATTTGTATGAGAGATAAATAGTCGTTGACCAACTGATCTGCTACACTGCAGCGTTTATTGGTAACGTTTTTGCCTACACGAGTGTTAAACGGTCGTGTTACGGGTAGTGTCTTTATGTATCGTTACTAAAGAAATAAATATATACATTATTCGGAACAGAAAAAGAGCAAATTTCAAAATCTTTTACAGTTCTTTCAAGATGATATTTCCTTAATAACTGGTCTTACCTGGAATTACTGAAATCAGTAATTGCTTCGTGAATACTGATTATTCTAAATAATTAAAAATAAAATATTGCGATAATTGCTCGAAAAAAATATTTAATTTTCGTTTATATTTGAGCTCGGATATTGAAACTGAAAGAAATTATAGTATGTATACCGGATTACAGTACTTCTTTTTAAAAAAGTTTCAGTTTTCGTTATCAAATAAAATAAAAATGTTACCCATTGCTTAAAATTATAATTATATAAATATACAAGTAATAAATGTAAAGCTATATCAATGTTGCATTTGAGTTTTTACATATGACGTTTTATCCCGTACTTGACTAAATTTCCCTCAACTAATATGTAAAATCTTAAAAAAAAAGAATTCCTGGTTCGTGAAAAGACGAAACCAATTGCAGAGACATGGCCTAGGTGACATAATACAGAACAGAAGGACCAGTAATTTGAGGACGAGGAGAGCTGACCTCAACAGTCAACACAAGAAGTTGGGATATATAAAGGGAGAAGAATACATATGTAAAATCTTAATTTTTGAGCTTAGTTTATGTAACTTAACGATTTAAGTTTATACTGTAATACTGGATCAGTGTTTTTTTTTAAAACCGTCTCAGAATTTGGCTCCGCATCATTTTATTTTGGGGGAAAATGTTGTTGAATTCATCCGTAGTATAAAATGTGTAAATACGAGATTTTTCGTCTGTTTTCAACAATGTACCTATACATACCATACAATATTATGTGTACGTGCATTCACTGTTTTGTGTTTTATTATTTCAGTAAGAATTTCGGTTGTTATATTAAAGTATATCACCGTAATAATCATATTTCTCTTGCAGGTTCTCGGGTCTTGATATATTTAGCTTAAAATACATACCTTGTACATTGTACAATATTTATTGTGCACTCACAAAATTTTCTTATTTCTTAACCATTTATAAATCATATATGTTTTCTTTTTTCGAAAATAAGGGAGGGGCGTAAAATATGAGTTATATTACGGATTTTATTTTTTTGCAACTATTGGCAAATAATTTTTATAGACCAAATCATAATGATTAATAAATTTGAATTAGGTACTTACAGTAAAAAAAATGGAACATAATGCATTCAAGAATTAATTTGTCACAAAAAGAATTGTTGAAATGAGATTTGAACAATTCTTTTTGTTTAGCCTACATAAAATAAAATTAATGATTCATTCATTCATTCATTCATACCATCACGGCATATCCCACAATGTGGGGTAACCAGCGAAAAGTGTGCGGGTGTGCATTGCCTTATAAAAGGGAGCACAACATATTTTTGTATACCCTCACACCAGTCTCGTGTCACCTAAAAAGGCACTATATTCAGAATGGGTGGTGAACCTCCTTGCTGAACTATTTAAAAACTTAATGATAACAGTTCATGTTACTCATATTATGGTAACAGGTATGTTTACAATAATTGTGAATATAAATTATCAATTCGATGTAAAAAAATATGCATTATATGAAAGAAAGGTGTCTTTGAAATCTTTTATTAAATGATTTCGCTACATAGGATGTTCTTCGCTCTCGCGAGTCGCAATAATTTCATGGATAGTTATTTTTACCATTTATTTGACATTATACATTTGACATTGTCGGCCTTCATGGCTCAGTTGGTAAGGTATCTGAATGCTGATTCAAGGGTCCCGGGTTCGATTCCCGGTGGGGACACAGTTTTTGATTGTGTTTTCAGTCTGGATCTGTGAGACGATAAATATCGTAAGTCTCCAGAATGTGGCAACTTGTTATTGGGTGCGTGTTAAATAATTATTTGACATATGTAGGACCTGTTAGTTGCCCGAGAAGCTACATAAAATAAAATAAAATAATATTTAGGTAAGGTAGATTTTTTTATGATAACTGCAACTCCCTTAAGATCATCATCATCAGTGGCTCCAGAGCCCAGGTTGGGCCTTGGCCTCCTCAAAGAATCTTCTCCATTGCACCCTATCCATGGCCTTTTCTCTCCAATTCCGCACACCGGCTGTCTGAAGGTCCCTCTCGACTCCATCCATCCATCGTAGTTTCGGCCTTCCCACAACTCTTCTACCCTCCGGACGTGTTGTGAGGCTTCTTTTCGGTGTCTGGTCATCGGCCATACGATGCACGTTTCCTAACCAGCAGAGCCTCCCTATTTTTATTATTTGGAGGATAGATGGTTCCTTGAATAGGCTCTGTAGTTCGTGGTTGTACCTGATTCTCAAAGTGCCTTGATCTTATTTTCGAAATTTTATTTCGAAAACCAGTAACGCATCCACATCCTTTTTAGCAAGAACTCAAAACTCAGAGCCGTATGTTAGTTCAGGTCGTAAAAGAGTTTTATAGACGAGGGTTTTAGTGTTTCTTGACAGTACCTACGCGTGATATAAAGTGCATCTGTAGTCCAAAGTACTCAATTAAGAAAGCTGTATATTAATTTGACTAAAAATATGTTATATAATATTGCTGCCAGAATCAAATAGTAATTTTGCCATAGAATAATAATAAAACTATAGAATACTCATTCCCATAAAATACCTCGCTGAAAAAGTGAAGCCGTTTTATTGGCCGGCTCGTGTCAATATATGTATGTATGACTCTGCTGGTAGACATTGTTCGTATAGTACTACTCGTTATGACTGAGAAATAATTTTGCAAGCAGTTAAAAAATTCCCTCTTTGGAGAACGTATCTCGCAGTCGGCCAAATGACTACTGAATGCTCGTAGCAAAATGTTGACCAAATTAGTCAACATAAAGCAGTCGCGTTTACTGCACGCTAGCTTATAAATTGTTCAAAAAAACTAGCTTTTTTCATTGTGTTATCTGATATTTATTCATTCCGACCGCGTTTTCTGTAAAAATATATTATATAAAAAAATCATGATATTAAAAAAATGCAAAGAATCATATTTTACGGTTATAACTCGCTGTGTTTCCTGGAGAAAAAAAAAATGATAAGTAAAAAAATCTATCAACTTCGCCATAAATTAGGACTATGAGCATTTTATTGTATGTCGGCACACGTTATAAGCTTCACTAAATATTACAAGATCCGTGTATTTATTGCTCAGTGGGGGTTCTTAAGAAACCCTAGTAATCTTGTTACACGGTACACAAGAAAATATACACAAAAATAATGTAAAGATTCTACTCAACCCTCATCGATAATACAAACATAAATTGGTTGGTAAAAACATATCATGGGATATATTATGTATCTTATCATATTATTATTATTTGTTATGAAAAAAGGATTCTTAGAAATGAATAATGTGAAGTAAAAAGGATATATTCATTTTTTCACAAAATTCTCTCGATATACAATCACAAAATCTTGGTTGATGTTATGCTGTAATGATTTAAGTTTAATTTTCATTATCCATAAACCATTTCAATAACAGCAATTTGGTATTAACGATACATTGAATAGTAATATGATAAATTTCATTATATGTATAAAAATGAAATTAAAATGTTAGGAAATTTCTATCAAATTCTAACAAAATGTTTCTATGGTTTTTAATCAAAAATGAGTTTTAATTTTATGTAGATATTCGCTTACAAAATATATTTGAAATTTGTCTTAAAATGACGAAAATTATCTAAGTTGGGTTGGACAAAATCAGTAGGTATTTTTACTTTTATAAACTTATATTTTATTATTATTATCACAAGTTTGTTTCGCTAAAACACGAATTTGTAAAAGCTCTTAGTTAAATCGAAAACTAATTTTCAAAAAATACTCTTCTTTTTCACTCGTATCAACAGCAAACACTTTCCTCATATGAGCAGATAGCAGGTCAGTCTCGCAGGTGACCTGCTACTGTTCTTAAAACCATAGATGAAATCAATTTTTTTTTTAGCTATTATTATTTTTTTGGCTGTCTGGTTTTCTTTTCAACTGCAGAAAATAAACTGGATGAATTATTTTGAGCAATGTGCGCATGACTTAAATTATTTTTTTGAAGATAAATTAGGAATATTTAGATGGAAGATTGTACAGTTTTTAATGAACTTGATTCCTGGGGCATAAAAAAAATTAAGGCGTCTCCTCGGCGTTAACTTTGATTTGATATTTAATTTCCGATTGTATCCCCTGGGTTTTCCGGTTTCCTATTTTAAACAAACAAAATGGAAAAGACGATGAGGAGATAGAAAGAACAAGGACGGCAAATAAATTATTGACGTCAAACGAATAAGAAGATTCCATCAAAGATTATTCAGATTTGACTAAATGGACCACCGGAAGATCGGTTCAGAAATGATAAACGAAAAAATTTAAAAAATGTACAAGCATTAAAATCATATAATTTTTTGAAAGATACATATTATCAATCGAGAATTTACAATTTTATTTATTTATTTTATTTATATCATCTCGACACTTAAAAAATCATTTATAAATACTATCCCTACCTCACTAGGACTACGCCTGTTTCGAGGTTTGAAATTTACAATATTATATTGATACATTACATCTACATGCATTCACCCATCACACAAAAATGCAATATTTACTAATATGCAGTTGGGTACCTTAAATCATTATTTTGACAATAATATTATTCCACAGCAAAAAAAAGGCACACCCAACTGGTACAATTAATGCAAGGTACATGGATATAAATTATAGAATTAGTGTGGTAATAGTATGAAATAATTGATCATGTATGTTTTCATTGTAAAAATGAGGGTCGTGGCCAACGATAAACTCTTCACTTACAAGTCATTCTATTAAGCATTCAAATTTTGCATGGAAAATAATCAGAATTTTCATGAAATGAGTTTGTTAAATTTTTTTATTGAAATATTCTATTATGAATACTTGATAATTCTTCAATTCTATTTTATGAAAGTGATGTCTTTTTATCAATTTCAAAACAAAAATTTCAAATTTTAAGTTTCCTGAGCTTGGGATCACTTTGAAATATTTGATAGTTAAAAAAATAGAGAAGCACTATTCAGATATCCTTCAAAATCTAATGGGGTTTAAGTGAGTATAAGATATACAAATGCAAAATTTTAAAATAATCGAATGAGTACTTTAGTCTATAATCGATAAAGTAAAATTAACACGCCGTACATGGCACATAACACACACCACATAGCGCATAGCACACACACACATACATTGTGATGAAACTTTCAGAATACAATCTCAGCATGATACTAGTTGATAATCTGCAATGCGAAAACCCCAATAAAATACGAATATTCAGAAGTACACCGAAGGGATGGAAGCATAGCTTGACCTCCCTCTTCCAGAATAGTACACCTTCACAAACATTTATTTTAACCTTACAAGAGGAAGAAGACACGTCGAAGATACTTATACAGTGAAAAAGACATTAATAAAAAAATGTGCTTATCTAGTATCTCACATTTCCTGCTTTCAAGATCTCGTTCAAATTAATATTCTTGATAGGTATTTAATGAATCAGCATTGCTTTTGACTCCATCCATTTTGGTCTGATATATTATTTTCGTTAGTCGTTCACGATTCATTATTTCTATTTGGCCCAATCATAGCAGCGCTTTACAATACAAATTATTATATTTACAGACGATTATAGCCCATTAAATGGAGAACGCCTATGATGAGCAAAAATAATCAAAGATGCTCGGCCAAAAATTTTATAGACAATTTACATAGTGCATTAAAGAAATATTTTTAGTCTGAAATGATATATAAAATTTAAACTGCATCTTACAAGTTTTTTTCGTTGTTTTTTGTAATTGATTATGTAAACTCTCACATTGATTCATGATACAAAAAAAACAATGATAAATAAAGAAAATTATTGTTGACTTGTATCTTTCCAATTTTCAATATAGGTTTCCATCCAAGCTTATAAAACAAGGGTAAAGTTTTTGTCTATATAATAAAGTGATGTTTAGAAAAATAAGGCAAAGGGAAGGATATGGCAAAGTCAGCGCTTCCCTTCATACAGTAAGTGTTTGTAAAAAAATCATAAAAGAAAATGGTCTATGTTACATACAAAGTATAAAATCAATGTTAAAGATTCTCGAGATGTAACCTCTTGGAGAGTTTTGTTGAGACGGAAAGACGAGGAGGATTTTTTCGGTTTTCAAGTACCTACTTACTTTTGGGTCGGCGAATACGAAATAAATAAACACTATCATGGTATATCCCACAATGTGGGGTAACCAGCGACAGATGTGCGGGTGTGCATCACCTAATTTCTTTATTTTACGGTTAAAAAAAAAACATTTAAATAAATAAAATACGAAAATAAAAACATAACATCTTAAGTAAACAGACAGCATTAATCAATGTTAAATTATAAAAAAGGAAAAATTAAATATAGGTACATATCTAGATTACAATAAATCAACAGAAAAAAGAAATAATGAGAACATTAAGTGAAAATGAAAATAAAAAATGTTTTTGCTTTTATAGAAATCATATTTCTTTGTCTAATAACAAATTATATAAAAGAAAAAAAAACAAAAAAGTTACAAAAGACAACAAAGGATACAAATACATTAGAAATATAAGCATTTAAAGTACAACAAAAATTGATTTTCATCTTAAAAAAAAGAAAAGATCTTTATGATACAGTAAAATTTAAAAAAATGTTACATTTTAAACGATATAACATTATAAGCAGCGATTAACTGATTTTTAAAAAAGCATTGATATTAGTTCATTTTTAAATTTAGGTAAAGAAATGTTAAAAAAAAATCAAATGACTGTGCATATTGATTACCCAAATTCTGAATTCGATGTATAGGTGTATAGTAGTGTGTTAAATTTGTAGTATTTTTACAATGAACGGAAGATGGGTCCTTATAAAGGAAGCATGACAAATGCGTGTATCCCCACACACAAGTCTCGTCTCACCTAAAATGGCAAGACACAGAATGGGTGGTAAACCTCATTGATGAACTTTGTGAGATGATTATCTGCCTGCTGATAAAATAATTGATATGCTTATAAAATTCATTCATTCATACCATCACGGCATATCCCACAGAGTGGGGTAACCAGCGAAAGGTGTGCGGGTGTGATTGCCTTATAAAATCTGTGTATATCCACACACCAGTATCGTCTCAAAAAAATAATTGTCAATATAAAAAAACATAATTTCTCATAAAAACCGTAAAGCTTTGTTTTTCATTTTCATAATAATAAAAAATATAGTAATATTTTGCGCTATGAGTGTTGATTTGATTCAAAACTCGCGTATTTAAACTTCCATAAAATAAATAGGGTACAGAATCCATGGCCGGAGATGTATTTCATAAAACTTTTACAAGCAAAAAATTAGAAAGACTAACTGTAACTCCCCCACCGCCACCCGGTCTGCTTATGGGGTTTAATAACGGCCCCTTGCAAAACTCTGAAAGAACACGCAAAGAACATCAGAAGAGTTCGGAAAACTCTAAAATCTTGCAGACACTGCACTTTAAATGTCGAAGAGAGCTAGTTATGAGGATGCAGCTGGCTCACCATTCACTGAAAGTGAAGAAAAGAGTGAACCGTATTTTTGACAAAGCCCCGAAGGTCTTGAAAGCCTTGAAGCTGCTCTTCGTGGCTACAAGATCCGCATGTGTAATGGTTTCGAAGAAATTCCCTCGGACATCGATGTGGACTTCGCATCGGAAAGTTGGCAAGGAGAAGTAAGTGCAAATTACTAACTATAAAAATGTGTATATATTTACTTAACGTTATAACTACTTAAGTATTTACTTTATATATTAATCGCACCATATTTACAATGACAATATCAAGTAGATAACTGCTGCCCAACTAGGAAATCCTGTTCAAGGGCTAGCAGTTTACAATTGTTAGTGACAGTATAAGCAATTATGAATAAGATGATTGCTCCCGTTCAATCTTAAATAAGCACACAAACTCAGTATTATGCACTCACAATCATCACTTCAACAAACATATAAGCTCACACAAAACAGATAAACCAGGTCCTAATGACCGCCATAATACTTGTCATCAATTCAATCTTTGACGCGATTTTTCAATTCAGAACCATATAAATGAGACTAGTTAACTATGT
Source organism: Molanna angustata (assembly GCA_963576475.1). NCBI lineage: Eukaryota > Metazoa > Arthropoda > Insecta > Trichoptera > Molannidae > Molanna > Molanna angustata. The sequence continues at coordinate 5,565,875 of OY754971.1, read as the reverse complement.
TGGTGTAGTTAATATGAATCACATGCGTCCCAAATGAAATCAAATATTTCCATACGTTACTCAAAGAGCATCGCAAACATAATACAAATTAACATAGTTACAAAAATTATTAATAATTTTGATAACGAATTATTAAGTGGTTTTAATTATTTGTAATAGTTCTGTCTGCCCATATAGAACTTTGGTGTGAAAATTGTTACATTCATTTTTATTAAATGTAAATTGTTTATATAAAAAAAATGATTTAACTAAGGAAAATCTCCGAAAATAAACATTTTTGTAAGTTTGTTTAAAGTCATCAATTCTTTCCCCTTAGCGCTTATGTCCCGTTTCTATAGGGGTACGCTTTGACCATGATCCTGGAATTGGCGAGTCTGGTTATTACATTGAAGCGACTGTCATCTGACCTTCGTAACCCTTAGAAAGGGGAACCAGACAAATTGGATCATGGCTACACATAGTTATGATATAAATCAGCACATAGATTTTTTGAAAATCTAGAGGTGCGTGCCCCGCCCAGATTCGAACCGTCGACCTCAAGCATGTGAGGCGACAACCTTACCGCTGGGCTATCACCGCTCCTGTTTAAAGTCATCAATGATGAAATTGAATGAAAATCCCTACATATTATAACATGAAGAATCGTATAGAATATTAATTAAGGTTTATTCATGTATATTTTATTTCGTAGAGCTGAAGAAATATCTTTATTCGATTGTAATACAATTGAAACAGAGATCGTCAACGTAAAAAATCAACTACGTCGACGTGAACTATTGGTTCTTGCACGAAATAAAAGAAATTTCAAATAACCAAACGAAAGAAAGAAAAGACCCCTTCGAATAGAATATCCATATTTATCGTTTATATTCTTTGTCATTTCTCGAGGGAATATGATTTTGTTTTATTCAAGAATACATCTGATTGCACAGATGTTGACTGAACGTCCGTCTATAGGATGATGCATCGAAGATTTCGTCAACAAAAACTTCTTATGAAATACAGCAACAAATAGAAATACACTCAGAAAGTATTTCGGAATGAATAAAATTTTGTTTGTTTAGTTCTTCGGAGAGATATCTACAAAGAAATAAAAAACAAACAGTAAATAAACTGGAACTATCACAGAATGTCTATGTACGGTTCATTTACAATCTAAAAAAATATGATCATGTTTCGACTTTTAGAAATATACTATGTACGTTGGCCAAAGATACGACATTGTACTAAAATTTACATACTGCCATTACCTATTTAGATTATTTATAATCCCTATGCACCACAGTAGGTATATATAAAAATAACGTCGTTTTCTTGTCAAGTAACGACCCGCCCTTTTAATCTGCTGAACTTACTACACTAGCTATCCCCATTAACAATACAGAAGTTTTCAACTCTTCTTTTCAAGTACAATCAGCTTAACTATAGAATGGCCTAAGTGATGAATTCAAATATTTATAGGTATACTAAAAAAGCTTTATCTGTCAAATAGTTCCTGAATTCCTTCTATATCCTTCTTTTCTTCATTGCTATGATCAGTGTCATTTTTACTATTTCATTTTTGTATTTTTTTAAGCTGTGAGGTACCGGCTTAGAATAGTGCTTCCATTCTTTTAAATCATTGTTTTCGAGTGTCCCGTAAGAGCCGGGTAATCGAAAATACAACAGGCAATAAAAACATCTCACATAGTTCAGCAATGAGGTTCACTACCCATTCTGAATGTAGTGCCTTTTTTGGTGAAACGAGACTGGTGTGTGGGTATACATAGATGTGTTTTTCTCCATTTTATAAGACAATGCACACCCGCACACCTTTCGCTGGTTACCCCACATTGTAGGATATGCCGTGATGGTATGAGTGAATGATTTTTTTTTTACTTCTTTATTATATTTTTTTATCAATTCATTTCTCACTAAATACTATTGTACCAATTTGACTTTTTTAATTTTAGATGCTTCACGTTGCTCGGGTTGGTTTGAAGAAATACCTTATGGCAATAAAGCCGTATACCTGTAGGTACATAAATGATATAAATAAATAAATAATTACTTTGGGTTTATTTATTTTGCATTGATTAAAAAAAGCGTCAAAATAATAAATCCAACACGGAGATAACAATTTTTGCTACAAAGGAAATGAAACTTTGCACAGTCATTATACAATACATCGACTGCTGTAGTGACGAGTAATAAAGAAGAAATATATATTTAAAATAATATCTCACTTAAATCTTGTAACTTTGGGCTTAAAAAATATATAGGTATGCCGGAATTATAGGTTTGATTACTAACATATAATTTATTTATTTTGTTTAATTACTTTTTATCACACTATATTTATAATGACAACAATAAGTAGATTACTGCTGCCAAACTAGGAAATCCTGTTCTAGGGCTAGCAGTTCTAACTTCAAAATAACTTCACACTTAGCTCAGCAATGAGGTTCACCGCCCATTCTGAATGTCACCTTTTTAAATGATGTCTATAATAAGAAGTAAAACACTTCTTTGATTCTACATGAATTAAATATATGCGATAGGCCTATTTAGTTGAGTTGCCTTTATAGTTGAGACGAGGCAGGTGTGTGGGTTTCAAAGTATGTGTTGTGCATCCTTTATGTATGTATATTTTATTTAGATCTAAAAAATGAATAATGCATTTTCTTACATACAGTACCTTTAAAAAAAAATATTATTAACAAGTTGAAAAAATAGTAAATTTACACACTATGAATTATATAAAAACAACAAAATACAAGAAAATATTCCAATTAATACAAAAATTCAAAGGAAGCCCTCAATATATAAGGTAATGCATACCTGTGGCTGTTTACCGCACAGAGTGAATGAATGAAAACAAATTTACATCGCATCAAGTTGAATCAATATTTAGTAAAATAACAACTAAATAAAAAAAAATGGAGGACATTTTTTCAAGGAGGACACATTCATATTAAATTATTTTTTAATAATTACAAAGTTTTTTTGCTAACACGGCGGAAGTTTATAATTATAAATTAAATTATTTATTAAAATAAGTAAAACATAAAGTTTTAATCCACAAATGATAAGAATAGTTTTCATTTGTGGATTAAAACCGTTCGGCAAAAGCGCTAAGGCTCATGAAAGTCATTCCCATTTGTCGATTAAATCAATTTAATTTTGTTTATTTTTAAAAATAATTTATTATTTCATATTATTATTTTTTTTTCTTATATTTGACACAAATTTAACTAGCAAGAATACAATTTTTGCATTTCATTCTAGTATGAAATTTTTTTTGAAATTTGTTTGAATATACATATGTACATTATACGTGTGAGTGCTCTCAGTTACGAAAATTGTATGGCATTGAATACCCTTTTGTACAATTCCTGGTGAATAGACACTAGAAAACTATGCAACTCATAAAACAATATACCTTATAATCTTCACACAAATAGTTGCCTGCTGCATTCATATTCAATAAAAGCTTTTTTATGAATAGAAAACGTATGCAAACATACCTTGAATAATGCGGTTCTGTATTCTGAGTTTCGAACAAAAATCTTTGATGCTTTTCTAATAAAACCTATTGGTTTCATTGGAAAAATGTTTCATATATGCTGGTTTGAATAAATGAAATCAAAGAGTACATTATAAAACTCAAAAGAGCTCGTTTTAAAACCACGTTGCGATTGTGTAGACCGGAGGCTCCCAATCGTTTTTTTTGTCTATTGCCCTAATTTCGATAAGATATGGGGGCGGGTACGCTCTCTTTTCGCAAACACAGAAACTGACCTACTTCTTGAAATAAAGAACCGCTAACTCAATACTTTTACATGCACCGGGTTGTTAACATTAAAATAACGCAAATAGAATATTGCCGCGCAGCGAGATAATTTCAGTCTTGAAATGGTTGCATCGATAAACCAAAACGAAAATTGCCGCGCAGCGAGAAAATATCAACCTTGTAAATATTTATAATGCACGAATAATATATTTTAGTACGTCCACGGAAGTTATCTTTTTATACTACACAGAAATCATAGGTTTACACTTGCTCTGCTGCGCATACTCTGCACTTGTGTCAATCTTGCCGTGACTTTCGCACGACCCATACTTTGACTTTCCATCGCCCCGTTGGGCGGTACTACCTCCGTTGGTAACCACTGATGTAGACCATAAACTTTTTTTAATAATCAAATAAAAAATTTATATAAATATTATTTGTTTTATAAATATTAATTGTAAAAAAATAATAGTAAAAAAGTAGGTACTTTAGATTAATGAAATAAATATCAGGGTTTGAACCACTGAATTGTTCATGTAGCTTTTTCAATAGGCGTGATGACAGTAAGAAAAAATCATTGAAATTATGATTTTATTAGATATAATATGTTATAAAGATTTGAAAAAATATATTTATTTTCATTTTAAAAGAGCGAATAATATTAATATTATTAAAATAAAAATACAAAATATGTTTGTCCGCCATTTTATGTGAAACACCAATCAGAGCGCATGACGTCACCATATTGTTACTGTCAATTGTGTTTGTTACTGTCAACTGTTGTGTTGTTCGAAATGGCTATTTTTTTCATAACAAGCTATATGGAATATGCTGCTTATTTTTAACATGCTATTTTTATTTATTGATTTATTTGGTTTATTTGGGACAGTAAACCAAATAATATCGCTATCCGCTCTATTGAATCGTTGACGCATCTGTTATAACACGCACCGAGTATTGTAACGTGGTGGAGAATATTTAACGTTTCAGAAATAAATAACTTGGTGGTTTTCATTGCTTGATTATAAAATAAAATGATGTAATTATATTGTGTGTGGAAGTTGTACAGTGTTACATGAGGTTGAAATGGAAATACACAATGTATTATGATGAATCTAATATACATATAGGATAACTGTTATGATTCATATACATATTATGATTAATATATTAAAATATGTAATAGGTGTGATGACTGTATGTAAGAAAAAAATCATTGAAATTATGATTTTAAAAAATAAAATAGGTTATAAAGATTTAAAAAATGTTTTTTTTTTAATTTATAGGAGTGAATAATAATAATATTATAAATATAAAAATACAAAATGTGTTAGTCCGCCATTTTATGAGAAAAAACAATCAGAGCGCACGACGTCATAGTATGGTCGCGTCAATTCTTCTGATAGTCTTCAATACAATATACGCATTAATTGTCGGTCTGGACTATGTTTATTTTGGTGTTATCGATATATTAATATTTTAATTAGATACTTAAAACTAAAACAAATTAAATATAAATGGAACAAGTATTCATCAAAGCAAATAGTTTCAATTTACCTAGATACTCGCCTACCTATCGGGGGACACTATGGCCCAGTATTTCAGTCGGCCCTTAGGAGTTTAACTCAAGTTTAACAAAAATATTGCGTATTTCAGTACCTAATCTTCCCTTAAATACGTCACAAAACGACAAATATTTAACTCAACGTTTCTGGCGGATCGCGTGTCTTAATCTTGAGTTAAGTATTGTTTCTAGTCTTTTTCGCCAGGTGGCGTACTAATCGCCGCACGCTTTAATGTTTCATTTCATTTTATACTACAAATAACTATGCATAATAATTATAATCATGATTTATTTTTGTTGTTAAAATAAAAGACTTGATATAGAAGTGGTTCATGTATTTAATATTTATTTTCTTTTTTACATAATTATAATGTATTGCATGACAACAAACGAAAAAAAATGTCAGCCATAATGAAACGTCAGGCACGCAACTTTATTTTTGCGATGTTTTTTCATCCCACTTTTTAAATTGATCCATCCTGTTTCTATATATATAATGTGTATTCTTAAATTTTCTACATAAGACACTATTTTACCATTATCACTTAGTTCCATATCCATCTGTAAAATGTACATACATTTTGCATTGTAGTACTACGTACGTAGTACATATTCAATGACATTTTTTCACTACAAGTTTGATTTTAATTAAAAAAAACATCGATCGGTATAAAAAATTGAAAAAGTAACATGCTGTGTAATGAAACAAATAAAATAATGTGTTGTTATAATAATAAAATAATATTTAGTCACAGCTTCGCGTCACGTATCATTTAAGGTTATTACAATTTTGACAGATGCGTTATAGACAATAACCATAGAAAAACGTAAAATATATCTATAGTTGAAGATTACGTAACTGACGTTTCATTTTGCACTGAAATACGCGAATGAAATTTAATCTTCCCTAAACTTTTAACTTGGATTACCAAATCCAACGATTTAAGGGCCAACTGAAATCTCGGGCCTATGGGCCGGTATTACAGTGTCAGTTTAAGAGCTAAACTCAAGTTTTACAAAAATATAGCGTATTACAGTGTCCGTTTAGACCTAATCTTCCCTCAAATACGTCACTAAAACGACAAATATTTAACTCAACGTTTCTGGCAGATTAAGTACTTAACTGTGAGTCAACTGTCATTTGCTAGGCAACTCGTGTAGTTTCAGTTTCTATCACTAGAGGCGTTAGGCAACGTGTGTAGTTTCAGTGTTGTATCGAAGGTGGCGCCACACAACAAAACAAACTGACAGCCGTATTGAAACGAACACGGGCATTTAAAAGCATTATTTTGGTGAAAAAAAATTAAATTTACCATGTTGGATACTAAAACAATGGTATTTAAAGTCGTAGCGTCCCGTTTTGTATTTCGTATTATTTGAGGTTATTTAAATTTGACAGATAATAACCACAGAAAAAGTGAAATATGTCTATAATTGAAGATTTAGTAACTGACATGTTATATTGCACTGTAATACGGAAATGGATTCAATCTCCCCTTAACATTAATCTTGAGTTTGGCAAACTCAATGAGTTGAGGGCCGACTGTAATATCGGGCCTATGTTAATTGTATTTTGTATGTAACTTAGTTTTTATTGAATAAATAAATAAATAATGAACGCTCGCAACGTATGGTAAACTAATTTAGTTTTAGTATTCTACAATTTTGTCACGCGATGGTGAGCTGACGAACGTTCGACATGTTATGATGCTGGTCACTGCCAAATAAACTAGCAAGCTATTTTTTTTTCATGCAATGAAGCGATTTGCGAAACGACGGCGATTACGCGAAGCATGCGTTTTAAAACATCGTTACAATTTTAGCAGCATACGAATTATTACATAGCGCTCGTTATTTGTATTGTGTTCATAACAAGCTATATTTATCTGCTATCGTTATTTTTAGCAATAGCAGCCATAGTAGTTATTTTTCTGCCTGTCTTAACTACTCTTAACTAGAATGGAACTTTTGATGGTCGGATATTTCTTTGCGTCGAACAAAGACTTTTGTTCATCAGAATTTCGAAACGTAAAAACTTAATAATAAGTACATATAAGTACTTTATTTATCTGTAATTTAAATACAACTTACATCTGGAAAATCGATAAAATATTCTCCTTCTTCTCTCTACATTATGTGTTCATAAGCTAAAAACATACGCGGGAAACTTATGATGGCCTATTTTGACGTTTGGACATTAATGAAGTTCTTTATATGCTTATTGCCTAAATAATGGTAAATATTATATTATTGAGAGCTAAAAGTGGGGGAACAAATACTGTACTTCATTGTAAACGCGTACTTAATAAAATTCACTTGTGTCTCGCCGTGCGAAATTTAATCACTTATTTCTCTTTTTTTTCGCGTGGGACGAAAACAAATACCTCAGTAGGTGTTTTTTTCGTCGTGTTTGTACATTTAGGGACCGCACAACACTTATGCACTTTTGAATTGATTATAAATACACAAATCGTCTTAGAACACATATATTACATATAGTAGTGATATGCAGTTTACGATACCATGACGTCACCGTCAGGGTCGGCAGCCGCCATGATACTACAAGCTTTTTTTGGCGTAAATGTCAAATTTGATTTTAAAATGGCGATTTTTGCTACTAAACCTTTATTTTATGTAGAAATGTATATATATTTGAAAACAGTGAATGCGTAAAAACATCGTGAGATAGTTTTTCAAAATTAGTCATCATGCCTATTATTAGTTTAAATATTCCATCGCATTATTTAATTGTTATTTTTTGTTGCTTCTTGTACATTGCCTAATATTAAGTTAAAACACTTCCCTTATCATATTTAACACTCTTTATCCCAACCAGCGGCGACTCTATATGAAGTGCGTTGGATCAATTGCACTACCAATTTTTAAATGGTATATTCTAAAAATTAATATTAAAATATGTTTTTAATAAATCATTACGCTTTAATTTATTACTGTTATTTTTCTAAACCAATTGATTATTATATAATATACCCTCGTTATCGACATCATATAATGAAATCTACCGCAATACAAATATTATCATTATGTAATGTATGGCGTGCAATATACATATCGCACCAAAATTGATTTCTTTTTAATACAGCGTATGTATGAAGAGAAAGAGATAGTCCCCTGGCAGATGAAATAGCGATAGGTACTTGTACTGAACTCATAAGGCAGACTCGTGCAGGCTCGTGCGCTGCACTGAGTTTATCATATCTTAGATGTAATTAGTATGTATACCTCTATCTCGCTCTCTAATTCATTAGCCATTCGTATTGAAAGAGATGAGTGTCACGTATACATGACACACAGCCGATTCCGCGCCTAAAATACGAGTGTCACATATTGACACACAACTATAGACCTAATTACTTAGTATATATTAATACTTGATTGAGATGAAAATTGTATGAATATTACTCCCATACATTTGTCTTCACGACATCTGTTGATAAATCAGTAAAACAATATTGTAAAATAACAATATTGCTTATAAAAGAGCACTAATTCAAATGTATACATAATTATCCTTGTTTGAACTTGATTTTTACCAATCGTCAATATCGGGCGCGGTTTTTATTTTGAATTAAAAAATGATTTGAAAACAAATACTGCTAGGTACTTTAATACATTTGTTTAAATATCCTTTATTGTATTAATGATTTAAATGCCTATTAATTTATTATTAATTCAAGAAAAAATTTCACTACCAAAAATGATCAAAAATACCATCGACCAGTCGCCACTGATCCCAACTGGTATTTATATATGTTGTGACAACTCACCCATTCTAGTTAAATAAATGGAAAAACTTCAACTTCATACGATTTTCTTTTATTTTTTAACAATAATCATACAATAACAGAGAAAACTAAATGATTACAATGATATTCTGTCGATAGAGCAGAGAACTCGTGTTCGATAGAGGACACATTAATTTTTTTTTACACTATAATAGAGACTTTATAAAAAAAAAAAAATTACACAACTTATGGATCTAATATCACCAAAAATATGATATTTTAAAACCTATTTTGTTTATTTAATATGTATATTCCAAGTTTTATTTTTATGGCGTTTTAAATCTTTTTATATTTTCTAATGGCCGATTTTACTCAATTTACCACGTATAGTTGATTTCAAATGAATAGATGAAAATATTAATATTGATATATAGTTCGATTATTTTCGAAATCGAACTGAGCTGTTTTCGATACAATACGATTCGTTTTTATAGTATAAAAAAATTCTTGATACTATACAAATTATATTTGTGTAGTATCAAGGAATTGTAAAAATAACGTAAAAATTTATTGTCCTGTGTAAAATAGTGTAGCAATTCAAATGGTTCATTGGTATTTAGTAAAGATAAGCAAATCCCACATAATTCTTTGAAAAATACTTCGTCGTTTTGTATCCTGATCAGATTAAACCTGAGCTTAGAAGATAACCCTCGTTTTAATTCATGACAGTTAAATCGGGGTTAAGTGAACGTGATATAGGTACCTGTTTATTTCGCCAAATATAGGTAGGTATAGGCATATAATAATTTCTACTATCCATACATATTTACATACACAAAGAAAGAAAAAAAAATACATAATAAATATGCAATTAGTACACTTGAAGTGAATTAATGTAACATTCTAATTTTGAAGTTTACAATAATACCTATTAAACACAAAAAAATCGGCAATTTTCAATTTGTCGTTTAAGACGGCTTTTAATTCGTAGAATTCCATAATAACTAGGCAAAACATATATCTACACATATTACAATATATTCTTCTTGTGTTTTTTTTGTGGAATAATAAATGTTCATATTTTTATTTAATTCATAAATATAATTAGTTGCACAAAATAAATTATTTATTCTTATAATAATAGTGAGGTATATGAAAAATATGTTTTTTCTCATTTATCTCTATCATTACTTCAAAAAGAAAATCATTTTTTTTAAATAAAAAGTTAATTTTTATTATAAGGGATATTTTTTTTTTCAGATAAATTTTAAGTAATGCTCTATATCCCTCACAATAAAAAGAACTTCAAACATCTGTTTTACCTGTAAGTTAAATTTAATTTACAATTTATCGAATTATTCCCGTGTATGTAATATATGTATGTAACTATAAGTATGTGACTAAGTTTAGTTTGTCGATCGACAATTCTTGATAGAACTCCATTGTACGTTGATATGTTATAAAAATATAAAAATACTTGGTTAAAGTTCTATTATATTTATTGGATTATTGACGCGTTTCGTGCAAAGCACATCGTCAGAATAATGCTCTACAAGACTGAGACTAGTGGTTATATACAAAATTTACATGACAGGTGTATAAAAATGTTGGTTTTTGAACGGTTGAAAAGAAGTTATATAATGCAAATGAATCTATACAAATCTACGTTTTAATACAATGAAAGTAGTTGGGTCACTGGTTGTAGTCCCCTGTGTCCATTAGGTCTGTAACAAAAGAAAACGACAGCAGTAAAATTCGAAAGGTAAATAATATTGTACCTTGGCCGTGGTTTGCGATGGATCCGCTTCCACAATAGCCTTCAATTCTTCATTATCAACTTTGGTCTCCGGCCGTCCACGGGGCTTGTTCTGCAGGTCGAAATTTCCAGAACGAAAACGTTGGAACCAAAAACGCACTGTGTTTTCTTTTGCAGCACCGTCGCCATACACATCAATAATCCTTATAGCCATTTCTGCAGCACTGGTGCCACGGTGGAACTCATATTCATAAATAACGTGATATTTCAAGTTTTCCATTTTATAAACTGAGTGACGTAAAGGTGAAAAACAATTGAGGAAAAAACAAATGAATTATAATTTTCGAATCACAAATATATGAGTAAATAGCTGTATAAATTTGAATTTCGAATTCCTAACTCAAGAGAAGATATTTGAGATCAAATTTGCCAGTACGGCAAAACGCCAATTTGTAAAAAAAATCTACCAAGTTACTATAAATAATTCCCGTATTAGAACAGTGTCTATGTATCATTTGTATATTTATATGTCAGCCCTATTTAGATGTATAAAAATGTAATACATTTATTATTTAATAATAAAAAAATGACAGAAAATTGTTTAGGTATTTATTCATTTAGATGTGTAATTGTTTTTGATGAGATTTTTTAGCACTGCTAATTAACTATATTTGAGGAATTTAACTTCTTTTTTTAATTTTTATTTTGTAAAATAATTACGTAAGCTGTGCTGTACTTTTACATAATAAAATTTGTACGACGTAAGCTGAGCATTTTTCATTATGTCTGCTTGATTTTTCGATAAAGGTTCGGACGCTAAAAATACAGATTGATGTTATGAACAAGACGATTTTCCGTCTGGACTAGCAGAATAATTGTGCAGAGCCATGGCTTTGTTGGACCCGAACAGCTTTTAAGTCTCCTTGGAGCTTTCAAATTATTACCTATCAAAAGTTTTATACCGTATAAAAGTGAACTGTTTGTTATTGTTGAAACACATAAGTACCATTCTGCAAAAGTGATTTTGCGAAAAGGGCCAAACATTAGAACGTCGCATGTGTGCCACATTCAAATTTTATTATAATGACAGTGAAAAATAATTATTTTGGATTGAAACTTTGTACTGACACGATTGCTTTAACCTATTTCAGCAATTGCTTCTTCTCCAGATGATCCTCTTTTAAATAAATTGTGAGTTTTAATATTACTGTCGTATGAAACACGAATAATATTTAAGGTCCCCCGACGTACTCATTTTACGACAACGAATAGTGCTTATACGAAACGAACGAGTCAACTTTTGGCTAAACAATTTATAGCAACTGTGAACAAATTATTCTTCATCGCCGAAATCATCTTATTCACGTAAAATTACTTCAAATGAGAATCACAATTTTGATATTTCATTCTTTGTTTGTGTATACTTTTTATTTTATTATTTTTGATAAAACTAATGAGAATTGTTTTCTTTTTCTTACAGGTATGCGTAATACAGGCGATTCAAATTTGATATCACCATGATAGACTTAGATCAAATTTTCTGGTATGTCATCATATTAATAATACCGATTTTCTTATACTTATTGCTTATTTTTATATCAAATATGTCTGAAAAAAAGGGGGCAATGAGATTTGTGAGTTATGTTTCAGAATATATAAAAAAATCACGAAAAATGTATGAAGAAATCCATACAAATGGTTGCGTTTCCGACATCCATCGGTGAATTTTCAAAAAAAATGTAAAAATATGCCGACCGCCGCCGTGCTACTGTTGGTAAGCCGTTTTGCTTCTGTGTGGGTGTCCTGGGTTCGATCCCCATTAGAATAGAAATTTAAATATATTTTTCACGAAAATATTGCTTCTCTGGACGGAAAACACTGGTGAGTCGGAATAAATAAATAAAAAATAAATAAACTTTCCACTTGGCGCAGGGTGCAAGGAAGTGTTTATTATTATCATTGTGGCCAAATTCTGAACATAAGTTTTTCTATGAATTTTCGGAAAATAGTATAAAAACATATGGCAGTTCAAAAAATACAACATTATAAAATATTTAAATATCTACTATTTACATGATGCTTTAGTGTAAGTGTTCCTATTAAGTGGAATTCACTGCCTCTAGATGTCCGCAGTGTTCAAAGCAAGAGCACTTTCACTAAAGGATTAAAAACAGCTTTGTTTCAGAAACCAACACAACATTAAACTATTAGCGCCCTTGGTATGATCTCGAATCATTAAACGGCGCTATACAAATAACTTATTATTATTATTATTATTGCAAACTTGTTGATCTCGGTTATGATCCGGTAATTTCTTTCACAACGGACCGTACTCAAGTTGTGAGGCTATGTGTTTGTGTGTCTGTGTGGTTGTGTGTAGTTGTTCAAAGTGGTATATTATTATTATTATTATTATTATTACAGGACAGACACTATTTAAAACGAGTATTCCGGTGAGAACCGTATATCGAAATAATAAGAAGTCATCAAAATGAAATATTATTATGAACAACTATTGACTAAAAAATAATGTATGCTGTGCACGTTACAACTTTGATTCATTTAGATGAAGAATTCAACATCGAACGCCCATGAACCGCCGGAGGCGGTCACTTACCGCGCAGCTGGCTGCAAGCCCTAGCTTAGAAGCTGAACGTAGCGATGCTTCTCAGCTAGTGAAAAATAAAAGTGATCTTAACGTATCTAAAAAAAACGAAAATAAATTTTTAATATCTTTTATCTGTAGGTGCATGATATCTTATGCCACCAGTGTTCTTCTGATAGTACTTCATTGTAGTGTTTTGATTAAAGGCAAATATCTAACTTTTTTGAAGGATTTAATTTTGTTTACGTAATAAGCTATTTTAAGCTAAAATTTTTAATAAAACAATTTCTTCCCGATGACAGATTACCCGGAAACAACAAATATTATGTAATTTAATGAGATGTGGGTGTATTTTTGGTATTTTAATACGAAAAAGTTGATAATTCATTTTTTAACTTCAAATGTTCATTATGAAACTTACCCAAGATAAATGAAATATTCTCGGTAGTCACAAGGGTTTCATACATTGAAAAGAAAAATGCAAAAAAATGAAAAGCATCTGTAAATATACTATGATGTAAAAGTTCATTTTAAAAACAAGAAAATGCTGTAATGTTCCGACAAAACACGAATGGAAAGAGATTAATTGCAATTAAAGTACCTACTACTTATTTAAGAAACATATTTTCTAATAAAACTACTTTGGTACATAATATTGACTCATTTTGGTGTATTTTCTTGAATATAACAAAAAGATGAAAAATTAGTTTTTGTGTACCTTTTATCAATGCCTAGGGTTGTTGGGTGCATGTTTAATTAAAACTTGACAAAGAACCTGTTTGATGCCCGAGTAGAAATACAATTTGTTTAATTTAAAATGATTTAAATTAAAGAAATATCAAAATGAGTGCAAAATGTAAGTTTTGTTAAAATTTTTGTGCATACATAGTTTTTTATCAAAAATTGTGCCCTCTTTACAGTGCATCCTATAGGACCAATCAATATTATAATACATTTCTCCTATGTTGGGGATCGAACTCAGGACACCCGCACAAAAGCCAAACGGCTTACCAACTGTGCCACGGCGATCGACATACAGGGTTTATTATTGGTTTATATTCACGTGTTTAATTAAATTACGTAATGCAGATATTTAAACCAATAACAATATGAAATATATTATAAAAGATAATTTTTTGAATGTATGTACATATAGTAGATAAAAAAATGGAAAAATATGATATAATCTTAAGAAAGAGTGATAGTTGACTCATTGTTGAGCAGGATATTTGAACAACTAAGATCTTTTCTGTAAATTTAATTGGGTGAAAATTAACAAACATTTCGGGACTCATAATCATTTTATTGAGTTCTAATTTAATTTAACCCCTAATGCCTGACGTCTTTCAACTGCGATTCACCCGAAGACTTCAATAAAACGACGGCATATTCGGTTCACCGCAAACACAAACTATCGCAAAACACCGAGAGCCGGAGGAGTGCCAGCCATTAGACAAGCCATTGAACACGGCCATATCTCTACGTGATCCGATGCAAAAAAGCTCGGATTATCCCCAGGGTCTATTGCGTGGAGCGCAAATAAAACCTCTCCCCTTTATCTGCAAGATCGTCATATCACCAGCATCGTATTATACTTAATTTAAGTTTGGTTACATCACGTACAGCGGGCATTACTTATCCATTTTACGACTGTTTCGTGTGGCTATTAAAGCGTGCGTCTTTATCATTTGTGATTTTGTTCTTATCTCTGAATCCTTACCGGTTGTGGTAGTAATAACTACGCTTCTGGATGATTTGGGGTTAACGATATAAATGAAGTGTATACGTACAAGGAATCGAATGTGACTAATCATAGCACGATAATTATTTTAATTTGTATTCAATGGTACCAATTTCCAACATTTCATATTATATTACTCACTAAGGAAGCGACACAATCAAATAGTTTTGAAGTGAAATCTCGTCAAGCGTACTATGAGCTTAACAGACAAGCTGTAGGTACCTACAATTAAACGTTTTCATAGGAAATGTGGTTTTGAAGGAATTTTTTGATCAAAGTCTATTTATGTATACACACACATGCGTACTTTTTCTTGAAAGGTGTCTGTTTATTTTTTTCTGTATCTTTGGGTTATAATAATGTTCAATGAACAATAAAATTAAAAAAAAATAATATCAAACAGGCAAATAATTAAAATAAAATGGGGACATTCTTTTCAATGTTTTCTTCACATTAGATTTTTTTCGATTTTTCACTAGCATACATTAAAATACTATAAATATATTATTTTAATTTAATTCAGATTTATATAATGTTTAAAAATGATTTCGATTTTATTTTGATTTTAACGGTGTTTTCATTGAAAAAATGTAAAAACAGTAAAATATTTTTGATAAATCTTTGATTTTCTTTTTCCATTTGTATTCTTATATTCCTGTAACTGTTTGTATTTACCATGGTGGTTTACTGGTAGAAATTGCCTGCGGGCAATAAATCCGCCACGTTGATTAAGTCAATAAAAGTCTTTAAATCTTACTGAATAAAATTCAAAGTTAATAAAAGACGTATAGTAAAATTTAGTGACGACATCGTTTCATGCAATTTGTAAGGCAGTATACACTACACAATATCTCACTCAATAGTTTGATACTTACTTAATCTCCAAACATACATACATACATACCATCATGTTGTTTTCATATTCTGGGTAGGAAAAACAGACTGACCTCCATATTATTATATCCTGACATACATACCTACATATGTTATATAGAAAATAAAATATCTTAAAATATTTATTAAGGGAAGACTGCTGCCAACGTACCTATTTTTCAATTTGCTATACAATCATTATTTACTATCAAATCGTTTTGAAAAAATAATTTACATTTTTTGGGTATTGCTAAAGAAAAATATTTCTTAACTTTTTGATAATGTTCTGTATAACTTCTTGTAGAAAAATAATGGCATACGCCGATTTTTATCGTTAATCTTATATTTTTAATAAAATATAAGGCGTAGTTCAACATATTTTTTTTAAATTGAAGAAGAAAAAAATATCAAGAAAAATATGATGTGACGTTGCATTAATGCTTCAGGTTTAGTAAAAAACCTAAAAAAATATTTTCCATTCAGTGCCATTGCGAAATAAAAGTTTTTTTGGTTTATTAACTTAATCTGATGCATTAATGCAACGTTACGTCTTTTTTTTTCAGATGTTTTGATCTTCTTTTATTTATAAAAAATATAATATATAACCTTATAGTTTTTTAGAAATTAAAGATAAATATCAAAAATCGGGGTATGCTTATTATTTTCCTACCAGAATATATACATAATTAAAAGAAGGTATATTTTTCTTTATTAATATTCAAACTAACTAGGTTATTTTTTTTCAAAATGATACGTTTTGTAGTAATGATGCAAATTCAAATTGAAAAAATAGGTACGTTGGCAGCAGTCACCCTCTTAATTTGTGTTTAAGTTTTGTATGTACGTATTCTTCAATTATACCTACATACTAACGCCATTGACAGTTGGATCTTATATGTTACATGCAACTAGTAAGTGTATAAATAAATTCACGGAATTAATATGTAGGTAGTGTATTGCCGATTCCGCGAACTATTGTTTATTTTTATTATTTTTCAATCTGGATTAAAGGAAAACATTCTGAAGGATATCTCATATCTCGATAGACTGAATTCGATTATATTTAATTCAACATACATAACATGACGTTAGCAAAATTTCTTAAGGACAAGATGTGATTCATGTCGTACTTGGGATCATCTTTCAAAAATGTTTACGTACGACATTGCGAAAAAAGATTTTCATTATTTTTTTTGTATGTACCTACACATCAAATATCCAGATAGACCCTGTGTTTTACGTCAAATGGTTTTTAATTTGAATCTAACAAAAAATGTAACTTGAGCGTGACATTAAAAACCTACATTTTTTTTCTTTTGATCTTATAAATAATTTTCATGACGCACGTATTCTTTCTTCCCTAAAATACAATGCAACTATGCTATGTCCTTGTAGTACATAACAGGTACACAAATATCCTAATACATTCCCTAAGTGTAAGAGTAAGGTTTATTCAATAATACTTATTTAAATAATAAATGTGTGATGATGAGACGATGAGTGTGTGTCAAGATAGAAATACGTGGCGTTCGGTTCTCTCTGCCTACCCCGTGAGGGACATGGCGTGATGGTATTTATGTACCTATATGAATATACCTACTTCTTGATTATGCAGTAAAAAGCCAGTTCAAAATAAACACTATTTAATATATGACCAATTTTTCTCTAAGCATAAATGCTTGTGCCATAAGTGAACGAAATCGGTCGTGGCAGGATTCGAACTCGTGACCACTGGATTGTTAACCCAGCGCGCTTACTGCTCTGCCACCACCCATCAGTTTTTATATCTAAGGATTTTCAACAACGGTCTCTTAACGGTCTCACAATATTTACCCTAATATCTAATTTAATAATAATAATAATAATAAAATACTTTTATTGAGTTAACAACGTGGCGGACTTATTCCCAGCAGGCAATCTCTACCAGTCAACCACCATGGTAAATACAGTCAGTTACAGGAATGAATACAAATAGAAAAGTAGAAGAAAAAAATATATATAAATAAATCATAAATTAAAAATACTTACAAAATAAATATAAAAAACAAAAAAAAATATATGTATAAATAAGAACAAAAATAAGAATAAAAAATACATCAGATAGATACACTATGTTTATTGGATGGAGGATAGGAGAGGAGAAATGAAGAGGGATAAAGGGAAAAAGACGTAAATTTGTGTTTATGTGGATAGAAAGTGTGACTTCAGACGCTTTTTGAATGCTATTAAATTAAGAAGCAAACAGATACAAAAGACACACGGACAAAAACGCTTACCGGGCAAAGCAATCGCCCCGAAAAAAGATATGAAACAAACCTTAATAATTCCGAGATATCTCGGCGAAAACGTTCGATAGTAATAAATCTAATGCTATTTTTCTATTTTTTATCTTGTGCTCTTTTTTATTTAGTAATTTTAAGATATCTTACATTCATTTCCAATTTGAATAAGTACATTCGTTTATTTGATATTTTTTTTTTAATTTAAAATATCTAAAGAACGTTACGAAAATGAATAAGTAGGTAGGTAGCTCAAAAATTATCCGATATTTTTAATTAAAATTATTATTTTTTCAGAAATATTTTATGTTTTCTTCATTGAAATTTAGTACTGTTTACATAAAGGATATTTTTCACTAAGCATTTTATATTGGAATTTTAAATGATACCTACTCGATTTTTTTTTTCTATTTAAACAAAAAATATAACGATGAATTCTTAATATAATATCGATTTCAATATAACCTTTGAAAAATTAAATAACGTATATTTCCTTAATCATAAAAAAAAACTAAAAAATATATATTTATGACATGGTTTCGTAGTTTGAATTTTTCCTTCATCTTCCTTGCATATTTCTTCCTTCAAGTATTCCTTCATTCACTCATATCATCACGGCATATCCCACCATGCGGGGTCACTAGCGACAGGTGTGCATTATCTTAAAAAAGGAAGCAAAATACATGAACATATAATATATCTCCACATATCAGTCTAGTCTCACCTAAAAAGGCACAGCATTCAGAATGGAACCTCATTGTTGCACTAAGTGAGATGTTATAGTTGGATTTAGTATTTTTGATTACCCGGCTCTTAGAGGATACCCGAAAATGATAATAATATAAAAATGTCACGGCTCTTGAACCCACTCAAAATAATTTTGTTGTGCGCATTCTGACACAATAAACAAAAATACCCCTTTCTGTGGGTGGGTCGCCGACACAAGTGACCGCATAAAAAGGACAATAAAAACGAAATGGGAATATTATGCTAGTGTCGTCGTGTGATCGTCGCTTTTGCCATGTCCAACGATATTCCTTAACCGGATAAATGCGATGTTTGTGTGGCCCGGCCCGGCCTCTCGAGGACACGCAGCAGTTGACACTGGCCCTCTTGACGATAATGCCAGAGATATGTTCGTTGACTGGCTGGTCTTCAGAAACGGCGAGGGTCACGTAATGCTTTACTTGTGAATATGGGGAACTAGACGGTAGTTCTGGGATCAGGGAATATGGCGCCCGATAGTTATACAATATATCCGATCATGCGGTTCAATTTCTTATACATCTGACTCCTGTGAAGAAACCGATGGATACAAAGTATAATTCATTGTATTTTCAGTCAAGATTTGTGAGATTATTTATTTATTTATTTATTTTACGGCATTTGCCATTCATATGAAGTTTTCACAAAAGATACAAAATATAGTATGTACATAATAATGTGTGAAAATACATTATAAAGAAACAAACATAACCAATCTATAAACAATGAAAATAAAAGCAAAAAGAGATAGGTCTATAGCTTATACAAAATAAAAAAAACATATAAAAATACTATCAAAGAAAATTTAAATTAAGATTGTAATACGCCGACTTGCACATAAATATGAAAAGTCTTTGGCACAGATATCGGGTGGGTTCTCTGGTCTGAACCCAAGCCCTTCAGGGAATTTAAATAATTTGTTAATTGATTAGTAGACCGTGATGTCCTTGGATCCCTCCGTCATGCCGTGCCCATATTAATTATTCTTTATTCAAATATCAAAAGGTATCATTGCACAATCAAACAATTGCAAATAGTAATTTCAATTTAATTCTGTCTTTAAACAAATGTTCAAAATCACACAATTTTATCACAAAAAGTATCTTATATCAATTTCCATACATATAGTATGTGTCTTTGACATTTCGACTCACGAAGTCTCGTCAGGCTGGCTAGGATTACCAGCAACAACTTCGGTCACTCGGCGATTCCCACAAATACATACGACTGCCATTGGCCAATAAGGCAAAACCAGGAACGAAGAAAAAAGAAAAGACCCACATCAGTCTTCAATCGTCCAGACACTTATAAAGTTGCGCTATTTTTATACGCTTACTTTTATATAACAATTTCTATAAAACAGGAAAAATACATATTTTTCGCTTCGAATCTGACAGCTCCAACCACCAGAAAAAAAGCCACCATGATCTGTCAGAATTTTCTTCATTGGAAAAACTTTTGTTTATTTATGATTTATTAAATTTACTTCTTTATTCAAATTATTTGAATAAAGGTATGTATATTAAAATTATTTTATACTACTTGGGTTCCTACTGCGAAGTTTAATATTCTAATTTTGATTCATAACAAGATCTGCATACTAACAATACATACCTACGTGTTCAAGTATATCAGTTAACATTAACTTAGAAACGAATAAAAAGAAGTACTAAAATAAAATAATAAGCAGAATAACAAATCTAGGTATGAAAGAACAAATAAACATAATAAGTAAGTAGGGGCAAGTAGTGTACCTTCGAACAATTTACATTTTTTTATCTTTAAACGTAGATTTCACAGTTTCGGCTTACAGGGCGCGTAAAATAAATAATTTATTTTATAAAATAACATTTCTACTTTTAATTAATATACATAATTTTACTTCATTGCAACTATTTTAAATAAAAAATAGAAAAATGTTAAAACATTCATTTTTGTTCAGAGGTACACTACTAGTGTGTACCTCTGAACAGTACGGTGTGTACCTTCGAACAGTATTAAATAAGAATCGGATCGATTTGAAATGTTGTCAATTGATAGTATTTATGATGAAATCAATTCACGGAATAAAAAAGACAATGTAAATATCTTAAACTTTATTTAAAATACAAATAGTTTTGCCCAATAATATTGTGTACGTTAGGTACCTAAAGAATCTAAAAGGCTTAAATTTTGGTCGACATATAAAAAATAACAGTCTTGCAAAAACATAAATTACAAGTTTTACTAAGAGTAGTAACAAGAGTTTTTTAAAAAATATTTGGTAAAAGAGTGAAGTAATTTTAAGTAATTTATATACTTAATTAATTTTTGGCACTATTGAAAAATCAAGTCAGAACCTACAGTCACTATCTTCGTTTGATATTACAAAGCATTTTTGGTAGATAAATAAATCATTGTCTTGTTCATCTAAAATATTTCTTTCATAACATTTAGGAATACAAGTCTTATGAAAATATAAATTACATGTATTACGGTGTAGATTTCTGGTTTTTACGCATTCTCAGGCTCCACATTTAATGAATGTGATGTCATTCATTATTCTAATCTTGTTTTTTTGAATTTTTTTTTATTCTAGAATAATATCGAACTTTAATCAGGTAACTGGTGATCGTCTTATTTATTTTGACGCTTTATCTAATAGAGCGTTTTTTCTGGTGTATCAGTTAGTATTCTGTATTTCCATTTTTTGTATTTCTTGGTGAGGCCTTATGGAATGGACAAATGATTTAAGGAGAAAATAATAAAGGGCCTTTACTGGTTGATGGAATTGACAATCGGTTTGTAACATTAGGTGGTTGATTTAAAACATAGCTTTGTGACTCATTAGCTTCATGACAAATGATGTTCTCTTGCAGTACTTGAAAATTGTGGTTGGTTATAAATCACATTTTTCTGCAGCTTTTTTGACAGACAACCCTTTTCGACATTCTTCTACAACTCTCTCTAAGAATTCTGTCGATGCGGGAGATCTTTTAACACCTGATTTGCTTCTAGACACTAAAATATAAAAGATATCAAAATATTAAAATATTGTTTTACTTATAAAAAGATCTGAGTGTGCCTTCGAACAGCGTTCGAAGGTACACTTATTGATGTGTTCAAAGGTACACACATAGAGATTTTTCATTTAAAATTTAATAACAAATATTTAGGTAATGTTATTCAAATTGGTGTTTTCGGTAAAAAGTAGATGATTGTACACATAATTGTGTGAAATAAAACAATAGTTGAAATTATAAAAAAAATATCAAAAAAAAACTATGGAAAATTTTGAAAAAAATTACTTTTAATGATGAAAAACTTTTTTAAATCACAAAACACACTTAGTTGATCATTGACACTAGAGAACACAGCAGTGTTAGCAGTATGATAAAAACTATTAATAATGAGGATTTTCATGTTATTATTCACAGGGTTTTTTTAGATAAAGCAATTGTTCGAAGGTACACCCGTTCATAGGTACACCACTTGCCCCTACTAAAATAAAATAATAAGCAGAATAACAAATCTAGGTATGAAAGAACAAATAAACATAATAAGTAAGTATTAAAATAAAATAATAAGCAGAATAACAAATCTAGGTATGAAAGAACAAATAAACATAATAAGTAAGTACTAAAATAAAATAATAAGCAGAATAACAAATCTAGGTATGAAAGAACAAATAAACATAATAAGTAAGTATTAATAATTAGAATATAATTACCTTATTGTTGGGTGCATGGTAAATTATTATTGATTAGTTCATTCTTACCATCACGGCATATCCCACGATGTGTTTTATTGTATTTCAAAACATGCACATTACAACAATTTTATAAATATAAATACCATAATCTATCTCGCAAACATAATCTTCTTCTTTCTTTCCCCTTTGTCTGGTTATTACATTGAAGCGACTGCCATCTGACCTTCGTGACCCTTAGAAAGGGGAGCCAGATATATTTTATCATGGCTACGCATTGCTTTTTAATACATGGTTTTCTAAATTTGGAGTAGTAACTGTATTAGAAATATTATATTAAAAACTAGTCGTGCTAAGTTTAAGATACAAAAGAGAAAGGCAATCGTGGTTTCACTGGATTCATGAATCCAGGCCCACGAGCACAGGCGACCAGAGTACCCACCACAAAAGGCGAGCAACATGGGCGTGTGATCATGTATGAGGGACAAAGGGAAAAATATGTGAGTTTGTGGTTATGTTGATAAAAAGAGTGACTTCAGACTCTTTTTGAATGCTATCAAGCTAGGGGCATCTCTGATACTCTCCGGCTAAAGATAAACATACAAATAATATAACAAATATACACATAAAACGCATACACTTACAAAATATATCGTATGTACCTTTCTTCTTCTTCTTCTTCGTCAGCCATCTCTCCACTGCTGGATGTAGGCCTCCTCCAATGAACTCCATCTCTCTCGGTCCTGTGCTTTCCCCAGCCAACCTCTTCCCGCAACCGGAATGATAATATCGTCCACCCATCTTTATAATGTATTATATTTGTCATTTTTATGTGAAATTTACTCTTATGTGGAAACATATTGTTGGGATGAAATGCAATTCATATTTATTATCATATTATGTTTTTTACACTAATAACATTACCTATATCCTGTTTGTTTTCCAAATAAATAAATAATAATAAAAAAATTGTGAACGTTGCACAAGCGCTCTCGTAGGCCAGCTGATGACAGATCGTAAGTCATGTAGGTGTCTTGAATTCCTGGTTCTCCTATAAAATTCCAACTTCTTCTCTATTGAGATGGTAAAAATTTTTAATAAAGTATATAATAGATTTCGCAGATTAGAATAGTCTCTTGGTACATTGAATTAAAATTTTGGTATTTTTTTTTCACTAAACTAAATAAAAAAAAATATGTGAACGATAGATTAAAAACTGATTAATGAATAAAAACTTCTAGATACTTCTCTTAATAAATAAATAAAACACTCCATAAACTTCCCACGTTCCTGGGCGAACGCAGAAAAGATGCATGTTTGGTATCGGCTCTGATCGTTGGACCCAAATGGAGAAATTTAGGGCGTGGGAAAGAAATGGATAGGAGACGGGTTCGACCGCGTGGAATTATGGATAGATGGGGTTTGTGGAATGGGGCGGTCGAATCCGGGATTCAGGATCCGGGATACGGAATAAGGGAGGGATGAGGAAAATCCGGGACGAATGGCTAATACGGAAAGATTAACTAATTCTAATATAACGACGGGTTTTCTATTTGATTTCAATTTATTATTATTTTAGTAAATTCTCGTTGTAGAGAATTTGTTATTTATATTGTACATATTGTACTACTTATGGAATATATTGTTTGTCAATATATACTTACTTTCGGATATAATATGAATTTATTAAAGTCCGATTATGAAGCCTACGTATTTAGTTCTAGGCTGAACGAATATATTTATAGTTCAACTGTCTAAACAATGGGTTATTTTCATTCCAAATTTTCAATATATTGTATGGAATACTTTTACATTTGTTTTTCATACTCAATCTTTCCTTTTTTTTAACTTCTAATTTCATATTATTTACTCATTTCATCCCTGTGTCGAATTCGACCATATACCTACACACATTGTTATTTTTTGTAAATAGAAACAAAATTTCACGATAAAATTAATCGAATTACAGTGAATACAAAACATTCGGTTTTGTGCACCCAAATGTCTTGTGCATACAGACAAACAGTACAGTCATAAATAGATAAACCTTTATTACTGAAAACAAAGGTTTGGTTAAAACGCAGGTAATAGCCAGTTCGATTGCCATAATATTTTTTTCAGTGTATACCTACTATCCCAAAGGTCGAAAACAACCATTTCATAAAAAGTTAGTTTTCCGACATTTTATTTAGTTATGCTTTAATAAGTAGTGAAAAAAAATGTTTTTGTGTTTGACATATCAAATGTAAGTAAAAACATAATATATGTACCTTTATTTTTTTTTTATTATTATTATTATGATGACTTTATAGAGGTATATGAGTTGGGAGGAAATTTTGTATTTAATTAGAATATTAATAAGATATCAGAAAAGGTTGCGAGTTTAAATTACGTGTTCCAAATCATCTGCCAAAACACATACAACTATTTTTAGATATTGCACTTGTTTTTTTAGATATTGACATTTATTTAGAATTGAAATAATAATGTGATGATAGGTTTCATAATAAAAGAAAACTTACTCAGATTGATTATATTTTCAAATTAAATAGTTTTTTACAAATTTTATTCAAGTAATTGTTCCGCGAAAACTGGGGTCAAGATAAAATAATATATATTTTTGAACACGACGCACACTGTGCGTGATCGCCTAGCTGACGAGCGAATGATTCGCACTAGAGTCAACAATCTGAATCTACCCGTTTGCATTCTGTTTCCGGTTGGCTCTCTGATTGGTTGAGATCTCGTAGTATTAAGTCAAATGAGCTGTGAAATTTTATATTAAATGCGAAAAATTAAAAGAATATTATATATTTAATTTATAATAATTTATAATTCAATTTATAAAGCAACTCACTCACGCGAGTCGCTATTATTATTATACACAAACTATAAACCTAACCTAAGAATGCAGAAAAGAAACTCAGGGGCTAGACGCTACTATGATTCGCCACGTTTGTTGATCGAAATACGATGCGCTGTCTCTCGGTCGTCTTCGGCAATCTTCGTGAGAAGCGAGATCGTCCGAGCGAGATGGCATCCTTGATGGGGAGGTACATCCTCGCCACAACTTCAATAATGTATATTTTATGAATTAAATAAAAACTTGTATCAATATCATCGATATTCAATGAATACAGAGTTCAATTCCGAAAATGTAGTTAAATTTTAATGAAATGATAAATTTATTTATTTTGTGTATTTTTTGCTATTCTGACGTTTGAATGGATATAGTTTGAAGTGTTAGTGATGCTGTGAAAACATTTTTGTTCATAATGTCTTCATTAGCAGTCATGAACATAGTGAATTTAAATTTAGATAAGTCATGGAAGTCTTAATTTAGTATCTATTCAAAAATGTGATGTCAGTAAGATTTTGAATAAATTAGAGAAGTAGAATAAGTATGGTGGAAATGGAACCTTGTAGAAAAAGTGTGATGAAACAGTTTAAATAAGAATTAAATACGAGAGAGTCAATTGAAATTAACAAAACAAGCACGCTGCATCCATCTTCCTCCGGCACATTTCTTGATATCATCAAACCATCTTGCCTGGGGTCTGCCGACACCTCTTCGGCTTATTCTCGGTCGCCATTCTACGATGTTTTTGGTCCATTGTGAATCCTGGCATCTGGCAATATGCCCAGCCCAGCTCCATCTAAGGCCAGCGACCCTTTCCATTACATCGGCTACTTTGGTTCTTTGTCTTATCATGACATTCTGAATTCTGTCCCTTATTGAAATACCCAGCAACTTTCTCTCCATAGCTCTCTGTGTCACTAACAGCATGTGCATTATTCGTTTTGCTAGGACCGATATTTCCATTCCATAAGTAAGCACTGGGAGAATACATGCATCAAATAGTAATTAAATATAGTCCACAAAAATACACTTAGTATTCAAAAATTTATTGAAATACATACATACTGCCTATGTACAGGCAAACGTATTAAAAAAAATAATTTAATCGTATGTCAAAATCAAATAGGGCGCTATTAACAAAAAATATGGAATCAACAAATGAAATATATGCTGAAAGATAAATTATACGTCAAAGTATTAACTTACTTATAACTTTACATTATAAGATATGTTGCTATATTGTTTTAGTAGCGTCTTAATAATTTACTTGGATACTTAAGTACCTACAACTTTTTTAGCTTTTTAATGAAAAAAAACAGGAAACGTTTGGAGCGACTCGTAAGCCAAGGGAGGGGGGCGGGAGGCAGGTTGCAGAATGGCGTTACAACGGGTAAAAAGATGTGGGCAGATGCCGCCCCTAACCGTTGTGCCGCTTTACCCCCTCCCGGGACCGACGGGGTCGGTCATAACAAAGAATCGGCAGATATTATTTACACCTCCGAGTGCTGTTTTATTTCGGGGATGTCGAAATAAACACAAATATTAATTTTGGAATTTTCGACATGGAAATTCCCCAAAGTTAATAGCGACCCCCAACCCACCCCCCGCCTCGCCCGAGAGTCAATATAATCAATTTTAATCTGACGTCGGATTTTTTTTTTATTTTTCGAATATTTCGAGAAAATTTGATAGAATTACTTGAGCTGTGATCCAACCAGCTCCATTTCCCACTTAATCGGCGGATATTTCTGTGAAGGCAACTAAAAAAATGGGAATTATTAAAAAAATGTCTGTTTTTCAATATTTTGAAGGCAAATGTGATTTTTTTACATTTCATAAGACAAAAAATGAGTCAAAATGTTGATCATATTTAATGGTTCTTCGTTAACACAGTGTAAGTTATTTTGTAAAATTAATGAAAAATTGTTCAAAAGGGTATAATATAAAGCTTATTCTAGTGACAACCCGCCTAATACACTTTAAAGTTACGTGTTAAGACTAACTATAGCGTGCGATAAAAATGGTTTATAAAGTTTATACGTAACAGTTAAGTATATATCTCTCACACACACACAAATACACACCCACACACTCACACTCTTTCTAGATATCTCTTTCACACACACATGTATTACTCTTCTCTCATGCGCGCACCCACACTAATTCACACTTTTTTGTTGCATTATTTTGATATTAAGTATAGTACGTAAGAGGTACATGTTATTTTTGTATTTTTATTTATTTATTTTTAATAATTGCATGCATGTACTGTGTGCTATCCTTGGTAAAATAAAATATAATAAAATAAAAAATATTGTTTAGATACTTTTTAAAAAATGCTAATAGGTAAGTACAACCTATATTTCTCCTGTGAAATATAATAATATGTACACTGCTAACCCTAGAACAGGTATACCTAGTTGGGCAGCAGTTATCTATTTTTAATGACTATTATTTAAATTGTGTGATAAATAAATAAAATAAAATAAGAATAAATAAAAATTTTAAATACCGGATTGCCGTAATTCGTTGATTTTTTTGTATTTTTTAGAAAAAACCTGATTGAATCGAACATTTGCTTTGATTTTATGCACTTTTTAAAGACTCCAATTAAGTGGGTTGGTTAACCAAGTGGTCAACAATTTAATATCAATTCAAAGTGATTTGATATGATTTGTAATAAGAACACAAGGACAGTGGTTTAGAGAGAAGAAAGAAAAGAATGATGGTTTTTAACTTACGAGTATATTGATCACAATTAATATAGCAGATTTCAATCAGGTGAATTTACAATCAATAATAAATATACTGAGGAAATTTCTCACGTTGCGTAGGTATTTTAAATAGGTAAGACGATTTAGCATTATAGTACGAGCGAGTAGATGAGCGTAACGTAGTGAGCCGAAAAATGACGCGCTGTGCACAGACGTACACTCCCTTGTATAGGTCTGGTGCTAAGGGTGGCAAGTTCAATGTCCTTGAACTTTCTAGATCATTTCATCGAACTATCATACCCTGCTGAAGTTTATTATCACTCGCTTGATATCGCGGTCGATGAACTCGGCCTAGCGATAAACATATATACTTGTAAATTGAGTAACTTGTAAATTTTAAATGGGTCGATGGCAGAGCGGTTTGCGCGCTGGGCTAGTAATCCAGTGGTCGCGAGTTCGAATCCTGCCTCGACCGATGTTGTTCACCTATAGCACAAGCATATATATGCTTATTTTAGGGAACGTATGAAGATGTATATGTACTTGCTTAACAAGGATATATTCATTTAAAAAAAAAAAAAAAAAAACTTGTCGCTAGGCGCGCGCTCGAAAGAAATTTCTCGAAGATGGTCTACCACACACCTTAAACGTATATTTATCTACGACATATCCATGCATGCTCTAAGAATGAATAATTTAAAATTGTGTGACGAAGATTAACATATTTGAAAATTTCGATTTAAAAATGCGATGTTTTGATTTATATGCCCTTGAACAATAAAAATGTTTTAAGTCAAAGCGCTTTCGCTAGACATAGCCTATATTCCGAAACGCCTTGGCTACAGCGATTGCCAAATATCTTGTTGAATATCAATACATTATTAACATATGATATGTTCGTATTTGAGAATCCTAGTTTCCAACCAACCAAATTAGTATTATTATTATTCTATGTAATTTTATCGCTACGTTTGTCTTTGATATGAAATGGCTGTTGGATACGTAAATACCCGTCATTCGATTGACTTATCACCAAAGCCCATTTTTAAGTCAAACTTAATGAAGGTATTTTCGTTCACCTGATTTCATACCGAGTTCATAATTTGTTATGAAGTATATAAAACATTTCAAAACAGTTCTAGCACAGTAAGCAGTGCTAGTATGAAATAATGGTTTCGCTTTCGTTTATTATTTTAATAAAATCGAAATCGAAAATATGCCATTTAAAAGTAACTTTACATATTGACATACATACATACCATCACGCTATGTCCCTTACGGGTAAACAGAGAGAACCGAGCGCCATACTTATCTATTTTTGCACACAATCTGGTTTCCTTTACAACCATGCATCGTCTCATAAATGCTCGTCGATTGTTCAAACTTTCTATGTTTCCTTCTTTCAAAATATAATTCACATGGTCATGCCATCCCTTTCTGAGGCGACCTCTGCTATTCACTCCATCTCTTGTACCCATGTATACTTTTTTTGGTCAGTCGTTCATCGTTCATTATTTTCATATATCCAAACCACCTCAAGGCATTCACTTTCATTTTACATATAAAATCCTTCGTTATGTATTTTACATTCTCTCTTTATGTCCTCATTTTTATACTGTCATATATCGTTCTATTACATATTTGAAAACGTCAATTTAAATAGATGGGTAATTGGTAGAGGGTTTAGTGTGCTGTACTCACAAATTGATTCGAATCCGGATTTGAATGGTACCTCGCTCTATTTCATTAATCTATAGCACAGCGATTACTTTTTACTACGTTTTCTGAATTTGATGATTATTTTTTCGTACGTATCTTCTGATTGGTCTTATTTCAATGTGGTTAAGATCTGATAATGGTATCCATGAGAAAATCATCAAACTTACTATCCAACTTTAATGATTATTTTTTAACGCGAGTTCGTCAGAGGTGATCACACAAACAAGTTCTGATGATAGGACTCACGAAAAAAAACATCAAACTCTTCAAATTCCAAAGGCGTCTGCTTATGTATAACACGCATTATTGTATATGTATAAGCGAATTGTATGAAAGACAATATTACTAAATACATACATACTATCACGTCATGTCCTCCAAAAGGTAGGCAGAGAGAAATGAACGTTTTTTTTTTGTCTAGACACACATAAATTTTGATGTCGTTTTTTTTATAGCAAATTGTTAATTCTTTTGAAAAGAATAATTTTTTGCTTTCTGTAAGAACACATCACCCCCTCAGAAAAAATTATAAAGAAAAATCATTTTGCTTCAAAACAAAAAAATCCTCACAGGCAGACATATCAACATTATATACCAACTACAAGAAAATATATTTATCCATGTTAATAATGGTTTGTAAATCCAATGAGAAAAGGAAATAAATTCCTTTCCTAGACTGGCAATATTCACATTTCATAATTTGATTCGTATGTTGCGTGATGTGTTTCCATTTATACAACAAAATGATATAAAACTTTTGTGAATTATTCCATCAATTCTGTGGCCAGATTGAGAATAACGAAAGAGATTGACGGTGTGTGGGGAGATTCGAGAGAATAAAAGGTTTCAGTGTTCTACTCGTATACAGCTGTGTATCTTCTTTTCAAACAGAAGAACATAAAGTTTTCAAAAGAGGAAGGGAAAAACACACAAAGCATTTTTACACGCCACGTCTAGGTTTACAAAGAATGTTTCATGTTAAGGACTTGTGTTTTTTATGTACCTACATTATGAATTTTTTGTTTCTAATAATTACTAAATGTCTATAGCCAATATCCTGAAACGTACAAAATTAATACAATAGCAGCCCGATTGTTTCGCTTGCGTCAATCATACAAGTAAATTTTACCAGCTTGTTCATATTATAACTTGGTCAATCATACAATCATTCAACCAAATCTTACCAACTTGTTCATATATTATTATAACTTGGGTCAATCATACAAGTAAATCTTACCATCTTGTTCATATAATAACTTAAGTCAATCATACAACTGAATCTTTCTAGCTTGTTCGTAACTTGGGTAAATCATATAAATGAATTTTTCCATTTATTAATTATAGTAGTATACTTTTTTTCATTCAGAATAGACGGTAAAACATCATCATCATCATCAGTGGCTCCACAGCCCAGGATGGGCCTTGGCCTCCTCAAGGAATCGTCTCCATTGCACCCTATCCATGGCCTTTTCTCTCCAATTCCGCACACCGGCTATTTGAAGGTCCCTCTCAACTCCATCCATCCATCGCATTTTCGGCCTTCCCACACCCCTTCTACTCTCCAGACGCGTTGTGAGGATTCTTTTTGGTGTCTGGTCATCTTCCATGCGATGCACGCGTCCTAACCAGCGGAGCCTCCCTATTTTTATCTTTTGAACGATATTTGTTTCCTTGAATAGGCTCTATAGTTCGTGGTTGAACCTGATTCTCCACGTGCCTTGATCGCAGAGGGGACCGAAAATTTTTCTCAAAATTTTTCTTTCGAAGACCAGTAACGCATCCATATCCTTTTTAGCAAGAACCCAACACTCAGAGCCGTAAGTTAGTACAGGTCGTAAAAGAGTTTTATAGACGAGGATTTTAGTGTTTCTTGACAGTACACGTGATCAAATCTATTTCGCACCTAAGAAGACATATGGTTTAGTGTTAAAAGGCACAATGAAAAGTCCTCCCTCCATCAAATTTATCAATACGCGTGTAATATTTAAGGACAGGGTCAAAGTTTTGGGTGTTACACTAGATATAGGCCTAACTTTCCAATACCATGTTCGTGCTGTATCCGATAGTGCAAAAATAGCCTTCCAAAAGATTTCACGTCTTGCTCGAGCTAGTTGGGGCCTTAATTTTCCAGTAGCAAGACTGTTTTACAACGCTACCTTTCTGAGTATTATGTGTTATGCCGCTCCTTGTTGGGCTCATCATTGTGAAACCCAATACATTAGACGTCTGCTGCTTTCTGGACAGCGCTTCGCTTTAATAGCTTTAGCAAAGGCTTATAGAACCTGCGCTACCGACACACTTTCTATTCTCACAGGTTTGGCTCCCCTTGATCTGGAAACACAGCGACGAGCTTTAATTCACAACCTGTATAGAGGCCGAAGCTCAATTTTGGGTGGTGTTTCTCTCCCACCTGTAAATTTACCCACAGTTCGTGGAGAGATAGAGAACATGGCCCGAAGTTCTCTTTTAGATGCTTGGCAACGTCGCTGATCTTCTTCTTCCGTGGGCAGACTGACATATTTATTTCTTCCTGATGTGAGGACTCGATTTTTTTCCTCGTGGATTGTTCCCGATTATTGACCACGCAATTCCTTACTGGACACGGCAGTTTCAAAAGTTATCTCTTTCGTTTTCACTTATCCGATTCGTCCTCATGTCAGCTTTGTGATAACCCTGACTTCTGAGCATATCCTATGGGAATGCACTAACTTTCCGACGAGAACTCTACGACGATGTCCGAGGGAATTTCTTTGGACCTATTGGACATGCGGACCTTGTAGCCACGAAGAGCAACTTTAGGGCTTTCAAGACTTTCTGTCTTAAATTCGGTGCACTATTATCTTCACTATCACTGAGCAGTGAGCCAGTTGTTTCAACATTATTAGCTCTCTTTGGCACATTAAGTGCAGTGTCTGCAAGGTTAAAGAGTTTTCCGGACTCTTCGTATGTTCTTTATGTGTTCTTTCTGAGTTTTGCAAGGGGCCGTTATTAGTCCCCATAAGCAGAACGGGTGGTGGTGGAGGAAGAACAGTACACGTGACCTAAAGTGCCTCTGTAGTCCTAAGTAACACTTGTTAGCCAAGGTAAGTCTTTTCTTGATTTCAACACTGGTTTCATTACCACTCATTACGACCGAACCTAGCTAAGTAAAAGTGTCCACACACTCGATGCTGTGGGTACCTGCTCTAACCGAAGTTCCTGGAGGATGGTGTGGTTGGGCACCTCTAGTTGCCAGCATATATTTCGTTTTAGAGGCATTTATCTCCAGTCCTATATTATTTGCTGCCTCTTCTAGGTCAGCGAAACCAGCCTTCACATCACGGAGTGTTCTTGCGATAATGTCTATGTCATCTGCGTATGCTAATATTTGACATGACTTTCTGAAGATCGTGCCGGATGTTTCTATTCTGGCGTCCCTTATACGGTAAAACGCATTACTAAACTAGTTGCATGTAACACATGAGATCCAACTGTCGATAGCGATAGTATGTATAGTTGAAGAATAAGAATCAAACTATAAACCCATAAATCCAAATTATTGAAAATTTTAACACATGTTGGTATGTTTGTCAAGATAGGACAGTATGGAGGTCAGTCCTGTTTTCCTACCCGGAATATGAAAACAGCATGATGGTTCTGTATGTATGTTTGGAGATTAAGTACCTATCAAACTATTAAGTCTTCTTACATATTGTGTATAGGCGACTGCCCTACAAATTGTATGAAGCAATGTCGTCACTACATTCAATGTTTATAAAAATTGTTAAAAAAAGTTTGAGATGTGCTAATACAATGTTTATATTTTTTATAGAAAATTGAATTATCTAGTTGGGATGTTTCGGCTTTTTTCGATATTTTTGAAAAATTTAGAAATATATGCAGTTAAACTCATAAATTGAGCGGATCAAAAGTTATAAGGGGGGGACGGACACACAGACACACACACACAGACACACGAAATGTTCTACTCCGAATTCTGAGTAAATCCGTGTATGGAACATATATGCTGCGAAGCCTCTAAGTTGGTGTTTTTTGACTTCAAAGTTGGAAAAGCCGTGAAAAAAGTAGACCTCTCCATACAATTCTCGCGTATTCTGGCTTGATACATTGTCGATATGTTAAGAGAACAAAGTTCTCCTGAACAAATCGACAGTTGGATTAATCGCACATAATTTAACCACAGTGAAATCTATTAAAGCATATTGAGTCCCCGTAGATAATATTGTGTATACTTCCATACAAATTTTATGAAACGATGTCACAAAATGCAATTTTAAAAAAAAATTGAGAAGATTATATTTAAAGAAAATTAAATTATCTTGTTGGGATGTTTCGTAGTTTTTCGATATAAGAAAATGGAAATATAGGCAATTGAAACACATTAATTTAACATAAAAAAATATTTTCTTAATAAAACGCCGTACGCCATACATGCAAACACATCACGACGAAACTCACAGTGTGTACTATCTACGTGATACCCGTTGAGAAATTGATGAAAAAAA
Source organism: Molanna angustata (assembly GCA_963576475.1). Classification (NCBI taxonomy): domain Eukaryota; kingdom Metazoa; phylum Arthropoda; class Insecta; order Trichoptera; family Molannidae; genus Molanna; species Molanna angustata. The sequence continues at coordinate 5,531,288 of OY754971.1, read as the reverse complement.
ATACGCTTATAAATTGTGAAATCATGACTCTCCACAATTCCCTAGTATGGAGAGTAAAAATGTTGAGAAACCTTGTAAATTTTTTGATATATTGTAGGTAATTGTCTATATTTATACAAATTTTTTAGCCTTCTATCTTTTATTGAAAAAAATCAAATGCTTTTAACCCCTGACTGGAACAAAAATTCAAAATTCTGAGTTAAAAAAATTCCGAGCTCTTTTCTTTGTAATCTGGTTGGTTGGAAAAAAAATCCTAATGGCAATATATATTTTATATTATGTACATAAAGATAGATAATTAATTTATTTAACATATTTTTTTTTTGGTTAAACAACATTAAAAATATATTTATACAATACATGATTTTACTACAAAAAAATTGTTACATTACTTCAGCAAAAAGATAAACACCTTGTGCTTGATTAGGGAATTATTTGATATTAGATAAAACAAAAAATACAGAGTTATAAAATGGTGAAAAAAAGCTATACACAAACAAAAAACAAATAAACATAAATAAACACAATAGAAAATGAGCAATTTGAAACAATTTTGGCAATATCAATATATACATCATTACATACACCACGTTAACATTGTGATTTTTTTAGTCTTTGTTTGAAACTTTTAAAATCGTTTATCTGTTTTATATCATCTGGGAGGCAATTTAATTTTTTATTCCCATATGAATAAATAAAAAACTTTTGTGGTGCGAAAATTTTCTATATATTCAGAAATTGTATTAGGGTCTGAGTATCAAACATTAAGCTATAAGAGGACACACACACACACATACACACCCTCACACACACACACACACACACACACACACACACACACACACACACACACACACACACACACACACACACACACACACACACACAAAACACACACATACACACACACACACACACACACACACACACACACACACACACACACACACACACAAAACACACACACACACACAAAATACATCATATATTCTACATCGAAATCAAAATTCATCCATATAATAAATAGAACATATTATTCTGTGAGGTTTGGTGTTTTTAGCATGCAAAAAGACCATTACGCCCAATCAAGCTGTACAAATAATCCTTCCTAGTACCCGCGTCTTGGCTTACAATTGTCGATATGTTAAGAAAAATATTTTTTGTTGAACAAATCGACAGTTGTATTAAACTGGGGCTTAAAAATATAATATCAGCTTAAAGTTGTTTTAAACATCTGCGTATGAAATTCTGTGAACATTGTTATGAAAAGAGTCAAAAAAAAATTGCACATCAACTTGAAATAAGGTCTAAAATGGCGGTATTCATAGTGAGCTCTGTGTTTTTCTACGTGCTCAATTTCTGTATAAACAATTTGATTTTTGAAATACATTGTGAACAAATAATAATATAATGTCGATTGGTTGGGATTTTGGTTTTCCTTTTTTTCCCGAGTATGAGTTGAGACCTCCCCCCTATAATTCTTATAAATGGAATATCAATACTCAAGAAATATATTTCCTTCTATATAAAAAGTTTTCTTGTCGAAAAATATGCCGGTCAATAATAGATATTAGAGATAGTATATTGCCTCTGAGTGTAGAAGGTTGTGGAAAATTGTATACTCAAAGTAATTTTATTATATGTATTTCTAAAGATTATTTCTTTTCTGTCCCCAATAAGTGACCGAATATTATATAAATTTAATATATTAAGAGTTATACTTAAATTATATTTTTTGTATACTAGTATAATATAATATTAATAATGGAAATTATCCTGAGGGGCGAAACGAATGTAGTCAATTATTTAATTTTGATATCATAGAGATGAAGTTGAATAGCTAAATTTATCTAAAGGATTAATGAAATCGAATGAAATGAAATATAAGTCGGTATCTTTTTTTTTCATTAAAGTAATTACATATGATACAATATAAATCGAAAGAGTTACTTAATCATTATAATATAGTATTATTTTTTCCAAATAAAAAAGAATTACATAAGCCATTATTACATAACAATATTAATACAAAATACATTACAAATAAAATATGTATCAAAATATTAGGTACCTACTTGGATATATTGCCTCACTAGGCCTGCCTGTTCAGAGGCAATACCTTTTTTTTTTTTTTTACCACTTTGTTACTAATTTGTTTATATTGCTATTGTTTGGTAGGAGTAATTGAAGTCAGGTATTATTTTAATATATACCCGTGGCGCTAAGTAAATTTAATGTCGCTGTGCAAAAGTAGTATGTACAATTGTTCAGTTGTTAGATGTAGCAAAGTTCTGCTTCTTGTATTTAACTTCAGTGTGTGTTGTGGTAAGTATTTTAATGGATCGTTATGCATTATTTTAATAATTGTCTTAATATACAATCGTCCTATGTCCACCACTCCAAATTCTTTAAAAAATTGATTAGAGGGATATTTGTATGGTTTACGTGAAATAACTTTTCATAAAGATTTTTGAGCCACTGTGATTGGATTAACCCTTGATCCTATCAAAAAATAGACTCAAAGGTACAAAAAAAATAATGATAGTAAATTATTATGAATAGTAAAAACCCATAATAATGAACTCCAAAATAGAACCCAAAATATATGTATAAATAATTATCATATTTTAAATAAAAATCACCTGTTTTCTTCTCAGATTGATATAATATACTTGATTTGGGATGGAATAGAGATGATGAATAAACGTTTCTCATTAATAAATATATTCAATATAGTATAATATACATACAATGACTCGACAGATATATTCAAGTACTAAGTGAACTTAAAAACAGCGATAAGCGAAAGACGCCGGGAACACAACACACTTTCTATATATAACATCAGTCACTTATGATTTCTCGCTCGTCTCACACTTATCACTTATCTCACAAGGACTTAAAAATAAAGCTATTCTTGATTTTCTCTTAAATATCAGTAAAAATGCTTATCAAATATAAACCTACGACTGCGAAAGTCATTTTTTCATTTAGACCAATCTTATCAAAAAATGAGAAAAAAAAATATAAGAGCAACGTATTATTGTGTAGTACATACCTATTTATCATTTTGGATAGTGAAAAATGTTCATATTCCCACGTTCATATACTGGCCGCATTGACACGTTTTACAGGGAATCCGTGACTACACCCATGGCCTTGTACGCTGACGTGTGGTGACTTGACAAATGGAATAGCAACCCCCTTCCGCCACTGATATTCACCTTACTCCGGCTGAACCTAATAGGAGACCCTCATAAGGAATCTTCGGGGGGGAAATCAGAGAAGGAATTCCATCGCCACGTGGAGCTATACAACTGTCGCATTATACACAACGCGTGCAGCGTTTTGTTTCTTGAAACTGATTATCACAATTTTAAAACTTTTACAGGTATCTGCATCGATGAAAAAAAAAACTATTTTGAAATTATAACTTCATGAAAATAAACATCATTTTAGGGGTGAAATTAAAAATTATATAGTATGTAAAATAACATCCAATTTACCATGTCACTTTATAGAATTAGCTTGTCTTTTTTCAATGTTTAATATTGATTTTACCTAAGTATTGCGGCTAACACACTCCACTCAATGAAAAATAAATTTCTCTATAGCTATGCACCTTATAAAATTTATCTAATCAAAAAGATCTTAGAATGAATCCATAGACTATAGACCTCTGTAATACATCAATTTTTAGATTCAAATCATCAGTAATTAAGTCCCTGAATGCCTCTGTGGCTTCTGGTGAGTAGTGTGTTTGCAAGCTCTCCTCATTCTCTTTCCGTCCAATTCCAAATATCCTTTCCATTCTTTCCCCTATATTATAACAGAAAATTTATTATTTCTGTAAACTTAATTTGTCCACTAATGGAGTGTTATATTATTAATGCATAATTTGTTATATGACTGTATGTTTACAAAATAAAATAAAAATAAAATAAAATAAAATAAAATATAGAAGGTCTTGTTCATTGACCTTATAAAGAGATTTCAGAAAATAATAAAACCCACTGTCAGGAATAGAAAGAGTTTGTTTTAAGACTCCCGAGACAAGAGACGTTATTCTCAGAAACTGGTCAAGTTGTCGATTTGATAACGCGTATGTTACAAAATATAATTGCTTATACGAAATTATCACAAAAAAAATATTTTTACGAATGTAATTCTCTAGAATATAACAAATAACAAAGAATTATAGTTATTTTTTCCTGTCCTCTAAAATCAACTTACAACTATTTTGGCTTACATTGTGCTCACCAGACAGGAAATTTAGAATAAGGTTTTTTTTGTGTTTATAAATATTTTCACCTAACTTATCTGGCGACCATCTTTTTGTGATAACTTTCCTCTGTTCTGTATTACCTAGAAGGTAATAGAAATAATGTATCGTACTTTTTCGAAACCATATAAATTTTTGTATGTAGCAGTTTTATCATAAAATATTTTTATCGATATCCGAATTCTTCGCCTCATTTTTAATCTTCACAAATGCGAGATATAATATTATATTCAGTGATAAAAAAATATTGTGTGATTCCTCAAAACGAGAGAAATTATATAAAATATGGTCGTTAATTTTGGAAAAGCATTTGTATTTAAATTAGACATGTACAAGAAAAAACACACAAGCAAATTGCATAGTCACTAATGGAGTAAAGAGATTTAAGGATGATTAGTGATATGGAAAAGTAACCTGGAATAACTTTCATTCATTAATACCATCACGGCATATCCCACAAAGTGTAGTTACCAGTGACAGGTGTGCGGGTGTGTATTAGCTTATGAAAGGGAGCACAACACATGCGTGAATCACCACACACCAGTTTCGTCTCACCTAAAAAGGCGCTACATTCAGAATTGGTGGTTAACCTTATTGCTGAATTTGTGAGATGTTATTGTTGCCTGTTGTATTTTCGAGTACCCGACTCTAACGGGACACTCGAACACAAAACTAAAAAAAAGTGGAAGCACTATTCTAAGCTGGTGCTGATGATAATAAATATTTTTACTGAGGTATTTGTTGTTTTTCGTTATGTTTTTATACTTTTCCCCTATTCACAGTCCAAAATTGATTAAAAACTCTAATTACTAACCCAGATTAATTTTATTTTAAGAAATATTTAAATTTGAAGCTGCGCTCCTGAATAACTGCAGTGTGCATATCCTCGATAGTTCTCGAAGATTTACGAAGATTTACGAACTCCAGTTCATCGCCGTTCGGGCAAACCAATCTAGTACTTTCATTCATGCGTCAACCGTCTAAATGAATACAGTATGACGTTCATCGTAGTTTTTATTGTTTCGACCCATATCACGAGCATCTGAATTATTATATACATAATAAAATAAAAGTTAATAAGAATATACTAATGTTGATCATGTAAGTTATCTTTTTTTTTAAAACCTTCATCAGTTTAAATTGTATATTTAATATTGAATTGACGGACAACCGCAATGTCATATTTGGGGGTAGATTTTTGAACACGTTCAAATTATCTTATCCTTCTGATAAATATTTTTTTAAATAATTAATAAATATACACCCAAAAAAAAAATTATGAATTTTGTCTGTTATTTGATATTCCTGAACATTGAATATCAGGTTAATAAAAAAATAATGGAACTTGTAGCAATAAATTTCGTCATAGAATCGCTGTGTCTGCGTAAAATTTATGGCGGAGAACTGTGATGTTCGAATGCTCCCAAGAAAATCAATTTTATCTGATCCCTTCAAGAATGTCCTTACTCGACCGGATATTATTTCGCTCAGTAACACATAAGTCTCTCTGTGTATAAAGGAACTATGTTGTGTCTAATATATATTATAGAAAGGTATGTATCTGTTTATACAATATTATGAAAGAAGGTCCTATAACATTTAAGCTCCAGTGTAGTTTACGAGGACAGTTTGATCTCGTACGCAGAACACCTACAGTGAAATTATCAAAGACAAAGTACTTGCCAGTATATATCGTGGGGAAAGGGTATGTCAAAACACCCTCAATATGTATTATCATCTTGAAAGCAGGGGTGGTAAATATTACATCGTGTTAATTCATAATATTTTAATATCTTGCAGCCGCGCGCTGGTGTGAAAAAAATATCATCTTTATAATTTACTTTTTATAGCCTCCTGAATCCTGAAGCATTTTTTTTGTTATTGAGTGCTAATTTTTCGGAAATATTGTAGTAATTGGAGATACAACAAATGTTTGTTCTGGTTTTTTTTCGAAATATTTATGGTTTTTTTGGAAAATGTGGTATAATATACTATACTTCGGGATTAAGTTAATACAAATACATATTAAATAACAAGAAATGATAATATGAAATTCTAAGAAAATTTTATTAAATACTTTATGAGTATTTACATGAAATGTAGGCTGGTTGAAAAATATAATTATAATAATACTTTATTTTAAAAAAACAATTGTAATTTGGCAATAACATACCTAAAACCTAAAAAATATCATATATTTATTTCAGGTTTTAGGTGTGAAATTCTGCATAAAAATTTCGTTCTGCATTTAAACATAAACAAAAAATGAGGTATTTAGTAGACTGGTTTCTACGAAACCGTGACATCTAGGACGAATGAAACCAAAATGATTAAAATATGATAAGTTAACTCCAAAAATTATGTTTTCTATACTATCGTGGGCAGCCGTTTTTTGTAATTTTCTTTAATGTTTGTTTTTAGGTATAGTTTTGAATTGTAATCAGTGTGCTTAAAATAACGTTAAAGAAAAATCAAAACAAAATTACGCTTGATCTCTCTTATTTGAATACCTATGAATGTTCGTAACACCCCTATTATGTATGAAGATATGAGAGGTAGGGGGTGGTTTTAATATAATTAAGGATATTTCTAAAATCCAATGTAATTTGGTTGATCTTATAGATGCCTTGTGGAGGAGAATATAATCAAAATTTTACTAAGACATAAAAATTAACGAAAACACACTGAATAACATAATCTATACAATTATAATTACAATACATGTGATACTGAATTAGCATTAACAACAAAACGAAAATTAACTTAATAATAGTTAAAATATTTTTCATCATTTAGAGGTACCTATGTATTTTATAAATTCTTAATTATATACAAACAGTGTTTTTTTAAGGTTTATTTTGATTTTGAAACATGGGATATCTTTTTTATGTACATAGGTATGTTTAAGTTGAGGGTATTAAAACATACCAATTTCATTAGTTTTTTAAAGATTTGTTAACTTATAATAATAAATGTTAATGATAAATTATGTACATGCCGTTTTTTGTATAATTTTTTTTGATTCTGATACATTGGATATATTTTATTATGTACAAATTTTGGGTATTCAAACATACCAATTTCATTAGTTTTTTAAAGATTTGTTAACTTATAATAATAAATGTTAATGATAAATTATGTACATGCCGTTTTTTGTATAATTTTTTTTGATTCTGATACATTGGATATATTTTATTATGTACAAATTTTGGGTATTCAAACATACCAATTTCATTAGTTTTTTAAAGATTTGTATACTTATAATAATAAATGTAAATGATAAATTATGTACATGCCGTTTTTTGTATAATTTTTTTTGATTCTGAAACATTGGATATATTTTATTATGTACAAATTTTGGGTATTCAAACATACCAATTTCATTAGTTTTTTAAAGATTTGCATACTTATATTAATAAATGTTAATGATAAATTATGTACATGCCGTTTTTTGTATAATTTTTTTTGATTCTGAAACATTGGATATATTTTATTATGTACAAGTTTAGGGTATTCAAACATACAAATTTCATTAGTTTTTTAAAGATTTGTATACGTATAATAATATATATAAATGATGAATTATGTACATGCCGTTTTTTGTATAATTTTTTTTATTCTAAAATATCGGATATCTTTTTTTACAAGTTAATGGTATCAAAACATTTATTATACTCATTTTAAATTCAATGATTTCATCAGATTTTTAAAGGAATGTACCTATTTATAAATGCTTAATAATAATGATTCAAACAGTGTTTTTAAAAGGTTATTTTATATGTTTTAAACAGGATACCTACCTTTTATATGTATGTACAATTTTAAGGCATCAAAACATAACAATGTCACATTATTTGATTTCATCAGTTTTTTAAAAAGCACAATAATATTGGACATTGTTAACATTTGAAATTTTTTTACTTATAATATTGAATGAATGACAAATATGTTTTTAATATTACAATCTCAGTATATAGGTATTACATTAGATATATGTAAGGTACACGCTAAGGACAAATTCATTCGTCAAAAATAAAAATTAGTGACACAACGATGGCACGCGAAGAAGAAGAAAAACAATTAAAAAAAAATTAGAAGACCATTTACAGTCTTAAAATATATCTAATAACGATATAAATAATGCTTGAATGTAGGTATAGCAGTCACAATTTTAATGAAAAAATACAAATTGTTCAATTTCATCAAAATATCAAATGAATCAAGCTGAAATTGGAATTGTCATCGGGAACTCACAAATTCTGAAAGTTTCCGAGCTCAAACTGGTCTGAAAGTTATTTTAAAATCTTAAAATTTTAGTACAGGCAGACTAGTGAAGTTAAATAAAAGGGTTAAAATCACAAAAAATATATTTTAGAGTCAACCAAGGTATTGGTTGTATCCAGATTTTAGAATTACGACATGAAATTAGTTTGGGAAGGGAAAGTTAGTAGCATTAAAATGGTGTGAAATTGCAAATCATTTAGATTAATGGCACATCTAAGGGATGTTGCACTAGTATGTAAAATGATCGCATCAAACATTACATGATAAGACGTTAGCGTTAAAAAATCTATGACATGTTTTTTTTGTTGTTTTGAAACAATGTGAACTATCAAATTAAATTGAAATAAGGTTTTCAAAACGTTCTCATGGTACGATTCAACAAAATTTAACGCCAACGTAAAATATTTCTTCAGTTTCAAATTTGGAACGAATTTGAATTTGGAATGTTCCGCCGTGTGCCGGGCGTGAAAATGTCAGTCAGGCAGGATATTATCATCAGTAATATTTATCCGACCCAAGTTTACCCTGTCATGTACATTCCTTTACTTCCTCATTCTTTCTCGTATATTCCCGAAATTCTCCCGAATATTATATAATATATGTATTCCGGGAACACAATGTGATCATTTACCTGACGCCAGCCGTGATGTCTTGCGTGATGAACATACTCACATGTAGGTAATATACACACGTGCTCGTAATATTTCACCTTCAATGAGAATTTTGGTGGACAAGAGGGATTTTTCTTTCTTCTTGTGATAAATGGACCTACCATTTATTACATCACATTTTTGTAATTAATTTTCATACGTGTTCTTACCTAATAACAACTTGTTATATTTTCTTAATCAGGGTTCATTATCAAAACATGCAATTAGAAAAATCGGTTCATTCTTTCATTCACACCATCGCGGTTTGTTAATGATGCGATATCATACCTTAAGAAATTCCATAATCTAGTTAATTTTATATATGTGTATTTAAAAAGAACTCAAAAATTGTTGATTGTTTTCCTTAGAACATAAAATATAGGGAAAACCTAACATTAATATACCCGCGTTATAAGCTTCTGTGACCAAAATATTCCAACTGTCGATTCGTTCAAGAGAATGAAATTCTATTGAAGGAAGAGGCAGTTTAAATCCAAGACGCGTGTATGAAGGAACATTTTGTATGGCGTAGTGGACTTTTTGCTTGCTAAAAACACCAAATTATAGGCTTCGCAGCATATATGTTCCCGTACATGTATTTAATCAGAATTTGGAGTAGAACATTTTATGTGAGTTTTGTTTGTTTGTGTGTGTGTCTGTCCCCCCCCTTATAACTTTTGATCCGTTCAATTTATAGAGCCCATAATTTCAGAATACATAAACCGTTATAGGCATACAAAACTTTTATACTCAGAATTGTGAATTTTTGTTACAGTCAGGGGTTATCAACTTTTTACTTTATTTTTCCATATATCTCAGAAACAATAAAAGCTTGAATGCTGAAAATTGATGAAAACATAGACAAATACAATATCTTAAAGCATTTTTTTCAAAAAAATTCCAGAAACATTTTTTATTAAGAAAAATATTTTTTTTATGATTAATTTGTGAGTTTAACTGCCTATATTTCAATTTTTTTTTTTAAATATCGAAAAAACCGAAACACCGTAACTAGATAATTTAATTTTCTATAAAAATTATTTACATTGTAATAGTACATCTCAATTTTTTTTTAACAATTTTTATAAAAATTGAATTTAGTCACGACATCGCTATAAACAATGTGTATGGTAGTCACCTATACACAATATCAAAGAAGACTTAATTACAGATTTTTTAATTATCTCAATAGAGACGAAGTTGGAATATTTACTGTAGGAGAACCGGGAAATCAAGGCACCTACAGGGCTTACGACCTGTCATCGGCTGGTTTACGTGATCACTTTATGCGCTTGCGCAACGTTCACCAATTATGCCTTTTTAATGAGATCCCTATCAATTCAATTTTGAAAGTTCTATATATTGTAATACTGAAATTCTTTTCGCTTGAAAATAAGGAATTTTTACTACAGCCATCTATGTGTGAAATTATGAACAACATTCTTATTATTTTTTATTTATTTTTGTTGTAACGCCATCTATTGAGAGAATTGGTTTTTTGTAAATAATGAGAGCAACAATTCTTATACCTGAGGTGACAAATGCATTTTTCGCATAGAAGTCACCCCTGAATTGCGCCAGACTTATAAGGTCATTTTTGTCTTATTGACCTACTTGTACCAATGTGTAAGTAATCGAATATTTTTATTATTGCATATGCGCAAACATTGGATTTTTTTTCCCTGTCGGGAGTCAAAGGTATTTTTTAACAGATTTTCCTCTGTTAAAAAAATCTGTTAAAAAATACCTTTGACTCCCAACAGGAAAAAAAATCCAATGTTTGCGCATATGCAAAAATAAAAATATTCGAAAACTTAATAGTTTGATACTTCATCTCCAAACATACAATATATACCATCATGCTGTTTTCATATTCCGTGTAGGAAAAGACTGACCTCCATACTATCCTATCTTGACTACCTAGGTACATGTGTTGTATATAAAACCAAATATCATAAAATAATAAATAATTTGTATTTATGGGTTTATAGTTTGGACTTATTCTTCAACTATACATACTATCGCTATCGACAGTTGGATCTCATGTGTTACATGCAACAAGTCAACATAAATGGTACCATAACAATTAGACCTTTTGTTGTAGATCTGGGGGGCAAGACTGGTCCGACCGGCGAAATCAAAACCCTAGTTATTATCCATATCATGGATATAATTATTATATGGACCTCTACAATATCTTTAGATGTCATAGAACTCCATACGATAATTATATCCATGATATGGGTAATCACTGGGGTTTTGATTTCGCCGGTCGAACCAGACTTGCCCCCCTGGTCTGACCGGCGAAATCAAAACCCTAGTGATTACCATAATATCATGAATAGAATTATTTTATGGAGTTCTACAATATCTTTAGATGTCATAGAACTCCACATAATAATTATATCCATGATATGGGTAATCACCAGGGTTTTGATTTCGCCGGTCTGACTAGACATGCCCCCCAGGTACGATGACATAATTTTTTTAAACTTACGATGTCATGATGAATTTGCTCGACCACTAATTTTGATTAATTTACACACCGCCCATAATTAGGTATATTTCTGTAATTCATGGAACATAAACATGTGGAATGAATATTCATCGAGATTCTTGGAATCATTTCACACAAGTGGATCAGTTAATGATTTCATCATGATTCAAAGATTCTCTGAAATCCCACGTTAGAAATTGTGGCCTTCTGGGAATCATAGGTACCTCATTGAAAATAATATACGCTCATTCAGAAATAATAACCCCCAGATATGAAGTATATTATTGTAGTTATGTTTATTATATCAAAGAAACATCATATCCCCAATTTTAGGTGAACAGTATGTAGGTACCTAATATTATTCATACAGATATTGAAATTGAATGATCGATCTTGGAATACTCTTCAAATTATGGTCCTTGGAATATTCAATTACAAATAATAAATAACGAGTGGGTTGTGGCCAACACTAAACCCTCTACACCATAATAAGAATTCATTTTTTCTTCTTGAAATGTTGACAAATTGTAAATGCATTTTTATGAAGTACGTTTCTATTAGATTCTTGAACGAATAAAAGATATCCAGAGGACAAAAGATTTCACAATACAGCATACACACAAAAACATTGTCACCCAACTCTTAGTATGTATTTTCTACATGATACCTGTAGAGAAATTTTAAGTAAAATTGCATTTCTAGCAGGATGAGCATGTATGAGACAGTGTATCAATGTTGATGAGGTGATGTATGTGTCAAGATTGAAGAATACGGTGTTCGGTTCTCACTGCCTACCCCTTGAGGAAGATAGAAATGGAGAGTAAAAAATACACTTGTCTATGGAGACACTCAATTTTCCCTTACAGAAGCTATTTTACTTCTGTTATATACTTTTTTCATACAAATATGAAATTTATTTCACATTGATATGGCAAACCATAGATTTTTTTTAAATATTGACAGTCTTTGAATGCATCTTTGATGAGTGTATTTTTTTTGTATCTAAATTTCAAACAGTATAAAAAAACTCGATTTTCCAGACCGTGAGAGCATTTTGAAAATTTTGACAGATGAAATCATAGAGAATAAATTAACAGATATCTATGGAAAACTAATCAGCCATAGGTCTATGCACTATACACATATGATGTAAATATGAAGTCGATTGAACTTATAGTTTGGGCTGTAGAGAGGACACAAAAAAATAATTCCGTACGCCGAACGCCGTACGCCATACATACAAACACATCACGACGAAACTCACAGAGTTCACTCTCTACATGATACCCGCTCCACTATTTTATAGTGTGGAGAGTAAAAATACAATATTGATAGTATTTGAAATAAACAGCAATATCAATGTTAAATATGAGTGTCTATAATTTATTGTTTATTAAGTCGGTAAATTGAATACACTGATATTTATTATTTACAAAATACGTTATATGATATCATAATATAAAGTGGTAGATATGAAACGATTGTCAGCAAAAGTTTTTTTGACTTTTTATACTTATAAACCTAAATTGACTTATTATACTTATAAACCTAAATTGACTTATTATACTTATAAACCTAAATTGACTTATTATACTTATAAACCTAAATTGACTTATTATACTTATAAACCTAAATTGACTTATTATACTTATAAACCTAAATTGACTTATTATACTTATAAACCTAAATTGACTTATTATACTTATAAACCTAAATTGACTTATTATACTTATAAACCTAAATTGACTTATTATACTTATAAACCTAAATTGACTTATTATACTTATAAACCTAAATTGACTTATTATACTTATAAACCTAAATTCTTACTGTGCTACTTTGCAGAAAAATTGTTTTTTTTAATAGCGAGACATATCAACCTGTATCAATGAAATAAATAGAAGAATCAAATATAGTTATTTAGAAATACGTTGCTGCCCCCCTAGACAACGTGTCAATTAGCTCAAGAAAAGATAACTCAATGTATGGAAGTGACATTTGCCAGTCACGTGACAACTGTCACTTCCATGCATTGATTTATCTTGTTTCTTGTTTCTTTTCTTGAGCTAAATGGCACGTTATCTAGGGGGGCTGGAATCGAAGTACTTATTTACATAAAAATAAAATTATATTCAGTTATAATACACAGGGGAAAAAAACGGAATGATATTCACACCAATTTACCGAGTTTTTTTTTAATTATAACAACCATTTTGTACAAATTTCAAATACCAACCAACAATAAAATAAAAAAAAACGAGAAAATGACCAAGTAGTATGTATTTCTTTATTTATTTAATTATCTCTACAGGTTTTTTTTATTGACAAACATTTTTTTTTCAACATCTCAATAGAGACGAAGTAGGGATATTGTAGAAGAACCTGGACCCTTCTTCTACAATATCCCTACTTCGTCTCTATTGAGATGTTGAAAAAAAATGTTTGTTAATAAAAAAGAATCATTTGACTCCCGAAAGGGAAAAAAAATCCAATGTTTGCTTATATGCAATTAAAAAAGAATATTCGATTTATCTCTACAGGTTTCATAATACTAAATAATATGTATGTGTCGACCTCACTCGAACTGGCCTTTATTGAGGTTGACGATTTAACATAAAATAGTAATGACAATGTATGTATAAAAAAATTCGAACAAATAAAAAACAAACATAAATTAACAATTTACATTTAAATACAAATGAAAAAATAAGTTCAGAATTATAATACAAAATGTCGTAGTTACTACCTCTGGCTATAACTGCAACAATAATACTAAAAAAAAATAACACTTCCTTGCACCCTACGCAAGTGGCAAGTTTATTGACGTATGGCAATTTCTTCCAACTAACCAGTGTTTCCAGCCCAGAGAAGCAATAGAAATGAATTTAAATAAAATTTCTCCTCTGCTGGTAATCGAACCCAGGACGCTGTAGGTTCACTATATACAAATCAACAAAAAGTACCATTATACAAATAAAAAAGATAGAGTGACCATGAATTGTTGTATCACATAATACACTATTAAACATCAAGTATATCAACGTTATTAGAACCAACATGAGAGTGCACCACTTTTTTTTTTGAATTTTGTGATCGTCTTAACAGATTTGGTAGAAATAGGGAGAACATTAAACATAACAATTGCTATGTGAAAATAGTTTCCCTGACCATATAAGGTGTTCATTCTGTCTGGCCAGAACTTGAGTGAGACACTCTCTCTAGTCAATCTGTTTTGCTTTAGGTATATATCTGAATATTATTGAAATGACAATTGGTTCCGATTAAGTAGTGTTATCAACCCAGAAAAGCATCAGACGTGTCATCAATAGTTTTTTGAAAAGCTTTCATTTGATAGGAATTGAAGCCAAAACGCTGGTATATAAATCAATCGACTCAACGCCCCAGTATTTGAAATATTCAAATAGGTAATTATTTATAGTATATGTCGAAGTTGTGGGTGTAATATTTCCTATGCTTTATAACCTGATCTTAATTTTCAATTTTTATTTTATTTTGACATAAATATGTACAATGGTTCACTATATTCGTTCAATATTCATGATATGGGATATATTATTACCATCAATTTGATACTGGCAGATGTAGATAAATTATTTTGAACTCTTCACTACTTTGTAAAGGAATTTAGCTTCTTTTGTCTGCATTCTTAGAATTCATGTCACAATTTTGATGTCTCAATGATTGGCCGGGAAAACAGAATATATTCAATATAATTTATCATCAATAAATATTAATATGAGAAATATTGAAATTGGCGTTGACGTCTTCTGTGAAACAAAGTATGACATGACATCTAACGGACAACTTCGAATGTTTTCAAATTTATCGTCAATATACATATTCAAAGTGCAAGTAGGTACTTAATCAAAATTGATGTAGAACTATTTCTGTTTTTTTTTTGCCCTTGGCTCTTGAAAGGCGGCTTTGGACCTTTTGAAAAATATTTCAATTGAAAGAAATCTGATATTGGAAGGATACATGCAATTTACAAACATTTATTTGATTAGGGAAATCAATGAAAAATATATACATAGAGATACATTTCAAAAGCAATATTTAACAATTCATAAATATATCTTACAAGACGGAATGCTTGTTCTTGAAAACCTATAATTTTCTTTTGTCACTACTGAACTATTGAACTATGTAGTATTAAATGATATGACAAATCAAACATGAGTTAAGGTGGAAGTATTGGATACAAACACACGATTGCAAAAATAATGTTGTCCTACATCAGAAAAGATGTAATATTTTGATTAAAAACTTACCTATTTACCAAAATTATAACTATAAAGTGAAATAAATTACTTTGACATTAATAGAGTTCTGATTTTCGTCACCTTCAGTAAATAAGTTATAAAATACTTATTTGCTTTTTAGAACCAATATCCAACATATCGTACTTGGATGATGTTGATTCTCCAAACGGTACCATATTTTTGATAAGAATGACATTAAGTAAATGATTTTGCTATTCATTATTTTTCGTACCTGATATTTCAATTCTTCAAGTCAGGTCTTCAATTCGAATAAATAAGCTACCTAGGTAGGTACCTACATATATTCGTCAACTTTTATACATACACGGATATTCGCAAATACGGAACCCTTCAAATATCTACGTTCAAAGAATTTTATTATATACGTATCCAATCTTCGTATATTTTATTCACAACAATGCGACATCCATTGCAGTGAGTGTGATGTGATACATCACACCAGTCCCAATATTGGGATTTGAATCACGTGGGAGTCGGTTCACGCGTCAATTTCGTCTCAGACATTATTCAGGTGAAGCACATGTATCTCACATTGAATAGCGGCGCGAGTTGAATACAAAACGAATCAAGTTCATTAGGATCCGGCGGTGTAAACATACACTAGCGGTATCTGCCCAAAGGCTTGGGAATTGTTAGCGGAGACGCAAACCAAAAACGGATTAGAGCGAAACCGACCCACCGACTTAAAATACTTCTAAATTTACGTTGACTTTTAAAGAAAAAAATAAACATATTTAATAATATTTTAACACGCTTTAAGGCGGAGCTTCATAATTGGAATTCCGAAGTCTAGCTGATTGTACATGAAAAATAAAGCTAAAAATCTTATGTATTGAGAATAGGGATACTTAGTGTGGTACGTACCTACAGCAGATCGAAGAGGTAAATCTTTTACATTGCACGAATGAGTATATGGCCGAAATAGTGTAATATATTCCATATTTCAATACGAAAACGTAACATAATTGATTCATGTATCCTTTGTCGAAAAAAATCCACTAAGCTATGAAGCTCCGCCTTAAAGCGTGTTAGAATATTATTAAAGGTGTTAATTTTTTATTTAAAAGTCAACGTAAATTTAGACGTACCTATTTTAAGTCGGTGGGTCGGTTTTGCTTCGAATCCATTTTTGGTTTGCGTATATTTTCTGAAATTTTATGCTCTGTGCATTCAGCTGGTCAGAAGTTATTAGGGGGACGGACACACACACAAAAAAACACACAGAATTTTCTACTTCTAATCCTGAATTCATCCATATATACAGAACATATATGCGAAGCCTATAATTTGGTGTTTTTGGTATGCAAAAAAGTCCAATACACCATACAAAATGTTCCTTCATACACGCGTCTTGGTTTAATACTGTCGATTCATTAAGAGAATTAAATTCTGTTGAACGAATCGACAATTGGACAAGGCAGATGTTAAGAGATAAATGAAAATTATTTATTCTTCATCGTTTAGATAATTAAATTTTATCAATATTTTTTTACTTTTGTATTTAAGCATAATCTGCAGACACTGGAAAAATCTATTATTTATCGGATAAATTAATTAACGTTTTACTAGAAAAATAAAACAACATTGAACAACGTTTGAGCTGATGTTACAAGAAAGAATGAATGTAACGCAATAAACATCGTCTCTTGTTTAATTAGCGCTCGTATAATAAATTAATATTATAGTCAAACACGAATGTCCTCAAATTGTACGGTCTAGGGTAGCAATGTATCATGAGAAATGATAATTATTATTAAACCTTTCCAAATGAAATGGCGTTTCCAAAACCAATTTAGAATCATATTTAGTTTTTTCTACTTAACTTTCTTTTTAAAGCAAATAAAAAATAATAATATTGATTATTAATAGTAACAAATTAATGTTGTAGGTACAAAAATGTTAGCTCATTGCTTGAATATACGATTTAAAAATCAAAACAACGTTCAAAATATTTAAAAATCAAATCACTGTACATATCATGAAAAGAAAACATACATCTTCTCTGTTAGGACTGTTGAGGTCAACTCTTCTCGTCCTTAAATTATAGGTCCTTGTGTCCTGTATTGTGTCACCTGGCATGTCTCTGCAGTTGGTTTCGTCTTTCGTCACGATCCAGGAA
Organism: Molanna angustata; assembly: GCA_963576475.1. Taxonomy (NCBI): domain Eukaryota; kingdom Metazoa; phylum Arthropoda; class Insecta; order Trichoptera; family Molannidae; genus Molanna; species Molanna angustata. The sequence continues at coordinate 5,513,152 of OY754971.1, read as the reverse complement.
TTCTTTGGTCTTCCTCTGTATGTAACTATATGTATTTTTTATGACTTTTTGATATCTCATCATATACGAAGTTGGAAAGGCACCTACCTACAAGTCTTACGATCTGTCATGACGTGCTGGTTCACGTGATCACTTTATGTTCTTGTGAAACGTTCACAAATTATGGCTTTCTATATATAATTAAGTTCTATATATTTTATTCGTAGATATTGTTGTTCTTGAAAATAAATTATTTATACCATTGCCATTTATGAAGTGTCGAAGAAACTGTTTTTGTAACGCAATTATTTTGGATTTTTCTTAATATTCCTACTTCATCTCTATTGAGATAATCAAAAAAAATCATTGATTCCCGACAGGGAAAAAATCCAATCTTTGCGTATATGCAAATATAAAAATATTCGATACGTGTGTTAATATATACGTGTATTCCCACACACCACAATCGTCAAACCTAAGTAGGCAATAATGTCGAATTTGACTCCTTTCAAATATTTTAGTATACTAGTAGTATTAGTATGTCAACTAACCTTAATTTAAAGGCACAATGGGATAGTCGAGAGAAAACAAGTAAATTGAATGTATTTATTTGTATAGTTAAATTAATAATAACGTAGAGGTTATCGAGAACAGTAAATGTATTAGCGATTAAAACGTTTTGACCCATTGTAGTAAAAGATCCCTTTTAATATATATGCAGAACGTTGCTAATTGCAAAGGCCAGGCTATTTGTCTTGTGTCTATTTACAAAGGGACTGAAATGCTTTTCCGGACCTTTTGCGAAATAAGGTTAGGTACGTATGTAGTTATCGTTAAAGTAACATTCGATGGTGAGAGTATCGGTATAACCACTACCTATGAGTAACATGCATAGTTTAATAAACGATTCTTCGATGACAAAATTCACCGCTGTTAGAAATATTTGTTAAATATTAATTTAGAATTATCATATACAATTGATAATTCTTCTCTTTTTCTCCTATCATTTCGTAGAGACAGTAATAGACTACGAGAGAATTGATTGTTGTTTCCAATGCTTTGTTATTGAATTGTTATTTTTTATTTTTGATTTATCTTATGTCAATCGTTTTGTATGTTTTAACTGTAAAATGGTATTACTTATTATTATTATCGTATTGTATTGTTTTGTATAGCCCTAGAAGACATATTGAACACAAATTGGGACAGCAAAGGCATAGAAATAAATGAAACACATCTGAATCATCTTCGATTTGCAGATGACATAATGATAATTATCTAAAACATTCATGAACTAAAAAAGACCTCCACAAAGTATCCTTGAAATCAATGTAGGAAAAACAAAAATTCTAAATCCAACCCAGGACAAAGTCGACATTGACAAAAAAAAAACATTAAAGTTTTCGTTGAATATGTCGATGAGAATGCTGGGTATTTCATTTACAGACAGATAACAAACTTGTGGACAAAAGAGAAAGCCAAAGTTACCTACGTTTTCCAAATGGTTACTTAAGATGTGAAGCTGGGCAGGACATGTCGCCTGAACCACAGACTCCAGATGGACTAAGGAAGTGCTAGAATGGCGACCTAGAACGGACAAACTAAGTGCTGGAAGGCCTTAAACAAGATGATCCGACGATATTATAATATGTTCGTCCATCATAATACCGATCCATTCGATTATGGCCGAAGTACAACACTTTACGGAGCTTAAAACATTGGTGAACAAATATCTTTTGGTGTTGGCTCTACGTAGTACTTCAGTGTTAATGACCATGTCAGTCCACGATCAAGGCGGTATATAATATTAACTTTAAAATTCTACGCCTCTACCCCATTAAGCAGCATTGACCACACATAACACTTGACCATTTAATAAAAATTTTGTTAAGATGTGGTATAGACGAGAAAGATATAAGAATAATCAAGAACATGTACTGGGACCAAAGGGCTATTATTAAACTTGGAAACATTTCCCAGGGTATTCTCATTCAACGAGGAGTCCGACATAGGTGTTCTTTCATCTTATACTCTGTGTAATTTATATTCTGACTTGGTCTTTAAGGAAGCGATAACTGATACAGATCTCGGTGTGAAAGTCAATGGTGTGGTCATCAATAATATCAGATATTTCATTTATACATAAATTTATAAAAAAATTAATTTTTCTCCTTTTCACGAAATAATTGGCACATAGCACTCTTTACAGGGTGAATTGCCTTAAACAAAAAAAAAAAAAAAAATAATATCAGATATGCAGATGACACCGTATTACTTGTAGACAATATACATACAAGACCTTCAACAACTACTTAATAAAATAAATTCTATTGGAGAGCATTATGGAGTTAACATTAATATTAAGAAAACCTAAATGGTGATTTATAGTCGTGATTGTCATCCAAATACAAATCTCTAACTTAAGGGTGTTAATATCGAAAGGGTAAAACAATTTAAGTACTTGGGTAGTATAATTACTGAGAATCGAGACCTTGACACTGAAGTAAAATGTAAAATTGAAGTGGCCCGATCAGCATTTTACAAAATGAAAAATCTTTTCCTGGCCGACAATATTAACTCACACTAATTCACACTTTTAACTGTGTTCTTTTGATATTAGTCATAGTACGTAAGAGGTACCTACATGTCTTAATTGTATTTTTGATTGTTTACTTTTAATAATTGTATGCATGTTCTGCGTGCTGTACTTTGTAAAATAAAATAAAATACATGAATATTAGACGAATGGATGCGGTCTGTCCAAGATAGGAAACTGTGGAGGTATTGGGGGGAGGTCTTTCTCTATTACTGGACGAATGAGGGCTGAAGTAGAAGAAAAAAAATGGGAAATTATGTACAATATCAAGACATGAGGTGAATTGAAAGCGATGAAAACGTTCTTGTGAATATTCCTCTATTAAGTCCGTATAGGGTGTTTAAAGGTTCAAGTTAACGGTGTAATTTAATATTACATGAATACGAGTAGGTATACATATAACAGAAAAATCTTAATTAAATTTGGAAGATTGGAAATTTTTAGCAAACGATTCGGTATCAAGTGGGGCTAATCCTATAGTACCGATGCTTAGCAATCACTGTATGAACTTTAGGTGATTTTAATTAAATTTCAACTTGTATAGGATTTAAAACGATGCCTACTGTTGTCCGATTTAAACGTTTCCACAGATTAATCAATTATTCATTAATTTTACTTTGTAACGAAAGGTTCAATTCATGGCTTTCATGCTTGATTCACTCGTTTGCATTTTATAGAAACAACCTTAAAATTATTTGATTTTTAGAGGTAACACATATAAATAAATAAAATATTTTATAATACTTTTTTGATTGATTATATTTTTAAGTTAATAACTTTGTGCTTTTTTAAACAATAATATTTTGCGTAAATAGTCTATCCTTTTTTTTCTATAACAACTAAAGTTAGTAAGTGATTAAATGTTAATTTGACATTTTTTTAAATCAATAAAAGTTTTTAACTAAGTATGAATATAAAATATGTCACTAACCCTAGCCATTAAATGTTAATATTACATTTTTTTATATCAATCAAAGTCATTAATAAAGTATGAATAGAAAAAATATCATATTTTATTGACCAAGGTATAGAAAACAGGGATATGGTGTGGATTATACATATATATTATTTCCTTTATTCCCTTTTATAATATAATATTGGTTCATAAAATGACATACGATTTTTATTTTGTCTTAGATTTTGTCTTAAAACGTATAAAATTTAGGTAAGCAGTAATCCTCGAAAGGAAGCTTATTATAAAAAAAGTCTATTTTTTGTTTCAGATATTTTTGCGATTCAGCAGAGAGTATCCATTTATAAGGTGAGTTTGAAATATTTGTGATATAACTATTGTAGGTTAGAATTTGAGCTAAATAGTAATATTTTTTTGTATCCTGGCTATTCAATAATTTCTCTAGATAATACTCAATAAAAATACAAATAGTTTCATCTCTACATATGAATCACGTGTCAAAGATTTCACATGTGATTCATAGAGATGAAACGAAGCGTTGTTTGTTGAAATCTCATCTATTTCTGATACGTCATGCGAACAAACTCGAAATGTACCTTCATATTTAAAATGATAATAAAAGGAAACACTCAAAAAACATAAATTATTTGAAAAATAGCATGTTTGTTAATAAATGAATTGGAAATTTTCTCTTCTAAGTCTCCTCTTTCGAGTAATATGGTGTACGGTACTCTCTGCCCACTCCGTAAAAAATTGATGTAATGACACAAAAGTGTGTATATAGTATTATTATTATTATTTATTTATAGGCAGGCAGCTAAGGCTGATGTGCCTATATTCACTGTCGAATTTTCTTATTTGGTTGTAACTATTTTGCTTTGTCCAAAAAAAAGTCCAGTCTATTCTTGAAAACATTCACACTTTCAGCATCCAAAACATGTTGGGGCAGTTTATTCCAAGTATTCACAACTCTATTTGAAAGAAAATGCCTTCGAGGATTTGTCGAGAACCTACTTTTCACTAGTTTTAAGCTATGGCCACGCAAATTAGTGTTATGACTATATTGAAAGAGATTTTTCATGATTTCACAGTCATAATGGCCTGATAATATTTTGAATGTTTCAATAAGATCTCCACGTTCTCTTCGGTTTTCTAGTTTTGACAGTTTTTAGAAGTCAAGTCTTTCCTCATATGTTAAGTTGCGAAGTGTCCTGGGAATTTTTGTAAAACGTCTTTGGACTCTCTCAAGTAAGTCAATGTCCTTGGAAAAATAGGGACTCCATATCTGGAAACCATATTCCAACAATGGTGTAACAAATGCTTTATATATTTTTAACATTAAGTCTGGTGTGATGTTCTGGAAAGCATTTCTGATGCAGTAAATAAGGGAGTTTGCTTTCTTAACAATCTTAATAATATGATCCTCCCATTTTAAATCTGCGGATACAATGATACCTAGGTCAGTTTGTGATTCAACATCTTTAAGTTGAGTATTTTCAAGAAAGTATTCAAACTTGGGGTTATTTTTTCCAATATGTAGAACAGTGCACTTATTGGGATTCAGATTGATATATACAAGTATGTTCAACGTCTGTTTATAATTATGTAATAATTGAGTTATTATATACCTCATCATTTTTATTTCATTGAAATATTATACTAATATCGTGGTATAAATACCTACATCATTTTTGTATTTATCAGAATCTTACGAAGGAAAATATAATGAGAAAATATTTAAAAGAATCAACGTACCTAGGTACTGTATCTTTACAAACTCTTAGTTCCTTTAATAATCTTTTCAATATTGTTGGTCCTTTTTGGTTTCATAAAAAAAACCGCATGATACCGACTTCCTTTAAGCCAAGTATTTCTCGGATGCTCACAATATTTTAATAAAGTTAATAATATTTCACAAATTAACTTTAAGCGGCCCATTCAAAAGTATTATAAAAAAATCACAATTTGTCGTTGAGAGAGATTCCGCAAGTCGAAAATTGTAATCTAAGATTTAGCAATTGTCAAAGGACCTATTTTAAAACTTATAGCGAATTTATTAGAACGACTTATATTTGGAATGTTTCAAACATTTCCCAAATTCAGGTTTGGATCTATCTTATGATCCAAATGTGCTGACACACCAAGCGTTGATTGTTGGGACGTCCTTTTTCTAATTTTTGGCTTTGCTAAACTTATATGGATAAACATATGCTTCGTGATAACTGTTCACAAAGAAAATCTGTACCTAAAGCTGTTATCTTAATTTTAATACAACAATTCAAAACATAAAATTATATTATTTTATACTATAGTAAGACAGAATACTTATACAAAAACAAAAATATCCTAGGTAGGTCCTATTATTTTTTTCGGTAAGTCCTTTATCGAGAACATATTGTATGTATGTAGGTATATTTTATTTAGGTGTTATAAATACATACATAAAAACATTTTTGTACACCTAGTAAACCAACCAAAAAATATTATAAAAAAAAATTGGAAAAAAAATAAAAAAATTACAGTGTGACTTAAATAGGTATAATATCCATATACAGAAAACAAAGAAAGCACACAATATATTAAAATCATTTTTTTTATATATATTCAATGCCTAGGCGAGGAAAAGCGGAAAGATCAGATGCTTCCTATGTAAGTTTTAGGTGCAATAAGTTTAAGATCAAAGCCAGCAACTCTTAGACTAACGCCATAGTATAAAGTAAGGATACCACAGCATGAAACAACGATTGGATACTATAAACATTGAGTAGGATACTATAAACTAACACTGGTGGCTTTCGCAGATGGCATCCTTCAAAGTGTAGAAAATTGCTATATCACCACGTCAGTTATAGTGTAAGGCGTGATCACAATTTAAAAAAAATATCTTAAACTACAATCAATTTCATTTAAACTTGTTTTTAATAAGAAATAAGTTTGGGCGCTTTTATTCATTGATCTGACTCTGTCAGAAAGTATTTATATCTGAAAGACAGCGTTTAATATTTGTTGAAATTCTGTTCTTTATTGTTAATACAATTTTGCCTTTATATAAAATTTACTTTGATGCTCAACTATTCGCCACAAAACCAATGAATTTCTATGAAATTTTGTGAAGTAAAAGAGATTCCCTGAAAATTAAAACTTTGCTATTATAAATAGATAAATAGATAGATTATAAATAGATCTCAATAGTTACAAAAAGACAAAAATTTTCATCAAAAAATGCTTAGAGATCAGTCTGATTAATTGATTGTTAAAATATATTTTATAAATCAGATGCATATGACACAAAAGTCATGTATTGAAAAATGTCTGAACCATGTACATTGTGCAGGTGTAGGTTATTTCCTCGATTTTTTTTTTGCGAGCCATAGATGTCACCAAGAAAGCGAATAAATATTTAATTTTAAATTTTGACTGTTATAGTATTGATAGCGATTATAGAAAATAAAAAAAAACAGTCCAACTTTATTTAAATACAACAATTCTATTTTATAAATCGAGTTTTAGTTGTTATTTAACGTTACCTCTTTAAAACCATTTTTTTGTAAAAATTTTAATGTAATAATAGAGACGAAGCTGGAATTATATAGAGGAAAACATGACAATCATAAAATATTCAAAAATATATCAATTGACCATTAAAATAAATGGCACCTAAAAGGTTTATGATCTGTCATCGACCAAACCTTAATATTTATATTATGTAACTTATGAACCAAACCTTAATATTATATTATGTAACTAATGCATCCGCCATATTTTATTTTATTTTACACAAATGCACGCCCTTAATGGGACATTCACTTGAATTATATTGATAGGTAGATTTGTTAGTGTAGGGAGAACAACAATTTTATTATATTTTATTTCATTTAAAAACATTACACATCATATCAAAGCAAATTACAGAGATGTCTTAAATAATAAGTGTAAAACATAAATACAAAAATAAAGACAAAAAATAATACAAAGGAGTAATAAAAAATACAATATTAATTTAAAAATGAAAATAAAGTTACAATGATAAAGATATATGCAAATAAATTGACAAAACAAAAGAAGAAAGAGAGAAAAGGATAACAGAATTATTCTCTGTAGACAAGAAAATATACAATAACTAAGTAAAGCAAAAATTAACAAGTATATTTTGCGTTAAATAGAAAAAATAGTCTTTTATATCTATCTATAGTGTGTACCTACATTAAATATATATCAACTTATCTAGTAGCTGTTTAGCTGTGAGGCACCGGCTTAGAATAGTGCTTCCATTCTTTTAAATCATTGTTTTCGAGTGTCTCGTAAGAGCCGGGTAATCGAAAATACAACAGGCAACAATAACATCTCACATAGTTCAGCAATGAGGTTCACCACCCATTCTGAATGTAGTGCCTTTTTTGGTGAAACGAGACTGGTGTGTGGGTATACCTACATAAATGTGTTGTTCTCCATTTTATAAGGCAATGCACACCCGCACGCCTTCGCTGGTTACCCCACATTGTGGGATATGCCGTGATGGTATGAACGAATGAATGAATGAACTTATCTATACCTACTGGTTTCCATGGCAGTGTAATCTGTATATAATATATAGTGTAATTATTTCTTAATATGTTGATAGGATGACTGCAGAATATAGGTAGATGCTCTGAAAATGGAGTAAATTTTTTGCTGACGCCTTAATATTAGTACTTAAACCCAAATGACAGACCATTAGTAGTTAGTTATATCATACATCAAACGTTTAAGAATTGATGTAGTGTTCGCTCAAGTCTCTCATAACGACTATGAAACGAAAGATTTATGTTTTTTTTATATATCCGAATGCCAATAATTGTCGAGAGAATACGTGATTCCACATCAAACTGTGCAATAATTCATCTTTCGTTTTCGATATTTTTGAGCTTTATTAAGTTACAATTTGTGATGATTGCCTTCATACGTGGAATTGAAGGTTTGCTCCTGATATTAGCGAGGAAATTCGCTCTGATGGGAAACCAAAAATTATTAAGAAGACGTTGAGGAATAATGATATAAGTAATATGGCAGTGAAAGGAATTTAATAAAATGTGAAGACGCTGAAGCAACAAAATTAAATAGAAATATGATAAAAATAAAATATTTTATTTGGATGAATATTTATAAAAGAACCAATTAAAAAGATCGAATTGAATGAAGTCTTTTTCATGTCTATTTTTGGCATAAGACTTAAAATAAATCTACCCTTTTTGGAAACCAATATTCAAGAAAAAAAAAACACTGTCACATCGGCATTAATGCGTAAACTTGTTTTTTTTAAATATATTATTTATTTAAAAAATGAAAATAGAAAAAAGTTATCAGCTTTTTTTTTTACTTCTGGTACGACCGAAAATAGATTGTTGTGAGTAAATAAATGAAAATAAAAACGCATTAGACGGGTTATTCAAAGGTAGAATATAATATAATTACAAGCGGTGTTACTCGCGTAGGTAAAAATCCGAGAGATAGCAACGTTTTCAATTAATCATTTTTTTTTTTTATTGACACTTACATCTAACATCTCAATAGAGATGAAGTTGGGACATTATAGAAGAACCAGGAACTCAGGCACCTACAAGGCTTACGACCTGTCATCACTTTATGCGTTTGCGCAACGTTCACCAATTGTGCCTTTATTGAGTTCCCTTATCTATGTATTTTTTTGAATGTTCTATATATTTGAATAAGTGTAAACACTTCACCTGAATAATACGGAATTATACTATTGCCATCTATGAGGTAACGAAGAAACTTTTTGTAACGCCATCTATTGAGAAGTTGATTTATTTGTAAACAATGAAAGCAACAGTCCTTGTAAATGAGGTGACGGACGTGACGGTGTCTCGCACAGATGTCACCTCTGAACTGCGCCAGAAATATTATTTCATTTTTTGGCTTGTTTACCTACTTGTACCAATGTGTATGTAAATCGAATATATTTTTTTAATTTCATATATGCAAAAATTTGGATTTTTTTGCCTGTGGAAAAACACACACAGGGAAAAAATTCAAATGTTTGCGTGTAGGCAATTAAAAAAACATTTTTTAATGTTTTTTTGATTTTTTCTTTCTTGTTGAATATAAGTGTAAAAAGGTTAGTCTTGCACCTGGTAGTGGTTGCGTTTATCAGTGCGCATCCTGTTTATAGGTAAAAAATTGCAGATTTTATCATTTCAATATAATTTGTACTTGTATGTTATTTGTACCTACGAAATTCGCCCGTTTGTGAAATATGTACTCACTGTTACTGAAACATGTATAAAAACGTAGAAGAAGATTTTTTTTTCAGATATCTTCCCTGGTGTGCGTTGAACAAATTACCAAGTTTCATTGTAATCAGATTAATGGTATAAGAGCACAAAAGGACTTATTAGATTCAAATGATATTAAAATCTGCAATTTTCACCTATACATAGAAAGGGGATGCGCACTGGTAAACGCAACCACTCCCAGGTTGCGTTAATCAGTGCGCATCCCCTTATTTTTGCCAGACTTACTTTTTTCATCATCATCATCATCATCATTTACTTTTTTCGCCTATATTAAATTAGGAAGGAAATATCAACAAACCACCCATTAAAAAGAATTGTTTTTTTTGCGTTGCTATCACTTAGAATATAATCGTGCTGATTTTTTTGACGTTGCTATCTCTTAGACTATAATGATGCTGATGGAGTAGACATCGATCGTAAAATACAAATATCAGGACAGCATAGACTAAGAAATATTATGTTTCTTTAAATTGAATAATGCGAGATACGCGGTCTTAGGGCCGTATTAGACTTGGTCACCAGGTGACGTCACCGGTGACGAGCCGGTGTATATATATATATTATATATTTTTTTAAAACTATTTTTTTGGAAACTTTATTTAATAACTGGTTTAAAATTGGTTATATTGAACTTCTTTCGTGACACTTATTATAAATTTGATAAAGTAACAAAAAAATAAAGAAATTTGGTTTTTTATCAAAAAAAATCAGTTATATAAATAATTGTCCCAGTATCTGCCTTATCACACCTTGTTTGGAGATTGTTCATTAAATTCTTTCCATTTGCCAACGTACAGCAGCATTTCTTCATATTTCATTTCTTCAACAAGAAGTAGCATTTCTTCATAATTTACCGAAATTACCACCGCTCACTACACTAGCGCCAAAAAAACTGAACTCGCAGAACACAAAATACTGTGTGTAATAGGTGCCATTTGATTCAATACCCAGCGATAATTCTTGGTCACCAGTGGTGACTCGTTTGTTCACTGGGCAGAGTCACCGGTCAGTCACCAAACGCTGGTGACGTCACTGGTGACCCTAATGTAATAAGCACCATAAGAAATAGTGCCCAGCAACTAGTAGGGTCACCGGTGATGCCACCGATGACGTCGCCTGGTGACCAAGTCTAATACATATGACCCTCAATGAATACGGTTCAAAAAATCAGGATCACAGACCAAGGCGGGAAATAACAACAACGTACTATATACGAAATAAGTTCTAACTACCAGGTAAACATAACGTGCAGAAGGTCTTAGATAACATTAAATTGCCTTAATTTTTGTATATTTGATTCGTCTGTTTGTTCGTAATTGGCGTAAAACAATATTTATGAAATTCAGCGAGTGTTCATTATATGAACAAAGTACCTATCCAATAAGTGCTTCACGCGTGATTCGTTTATCTGAAGAGTAAAAGAGAGGGGAAAGAATAGGTTAGACGAGAACTAAGAAACATTTTGAGGCGGTAAGTTGCCAGGAGTGAACACATACTTTTCAACACGAACAAGTTCAAACCAAAAATAAATTTGAAATCGGAGCACGTAAAGTATTCTCGGGAGAAAGTGTGATAGAGAGAGAGAGAAAAATATAAAAAAGACAAGGAGAGAGAAAGAGAGAAGTGTGGGCGGTGAAATCTTTTGAAAAAGGAAGAGAATTAATGATGTAATGAATCAAAGTATTGGAAGAATGGAAGACAGAACTCCAGAGTGGAGGAGAATTTTGTTTCCTTTCCATACTGATATCGTTCTTTGGACAGGTGTGATATTGGCCTACCCAGGTACATTATAACTTAGCTATTTTAAGTCTATCCCAATCGGACAGGTTTTTCATATAAACTATCATTTTCTTGGAAACATTGGAACGTGTTCGGTTTGATAAATATTCTAACGTTTTGTTCATGGAATTTTCTAGACGATTATTTTATCACAGGTAGGTACATTTTCAACTAGAAACAGTCGAATAGATTGTTTTGGCTGTGCGGTACGCGTATTTACGTTTCCGTGTTGATTAGGAGGCAAGTAATGCCTCGAATTAGGCACTGGTTTGTAGCGCTAATGCATATAAAAACTCGTGTTGAATTCGAGGCACGTGTCCTTCAAATGCACATGGTTTAGCAACATAAACTGTTCCTGCTAATACGTGTTCAATTCGAGGCAATTAATTATTGAATATGGAACATATCATTATCAATGACATCCATTGCTGCTCTCATATGTATAAAATGTCTCGTAGTCGCCTGCATTTATATTTAACATCTCGATGAGCTTCTTTCAAAACATTAAAATAAGCTGCAAGCGCGCCATAACCTAAAATAAGTAAACAAATTATTTTTGCGCAGAAAACACACGAAGATAAATTTAAATATTAAAATTGATATAAAAAAAAGACATACAAAATGCAAATAATTCCACATATAATATTGTAGTTTGGTCACATTGCTCAAGGCAGTTGATTGGGACTACAGGAAGGATGCTAACCAAGGCACTTAAAACTATATACGGACTACACTGGCGAACACCTATACAAACTGTATATGAAATAGTATCAGAACCCACAATACAACATATTATAAACTATGAAAAAATAATGTTCATTTATAAAATCAAACATGACTTACTTAAACACAACACACTCCTGGAAACTGTTAGTGACATACATAACTACGACACTAGACAAAGAAACAACCTAAGAAACATTAGCAATAGAACAGACAGACTTAACAAAGGACTATTATCCACCAGCATTAATTTGTACAATCAACTACCAGATGACATTAAGCACTGCCAAAAACACCATTTTTTCAAAAAAAAGTTAAAACAACACATACTGCATGATAGTGCTTACAAATAGATTTTCCTGTATTCCCGGCTAACTGTTTTGGGCTCCACTATGGTTGAATTTTCAATTTAATGCTATTGTTCACCACATTGTATAACATGTAATAATCTAGTAACAAAATGTCAATATAAACGAAAATGTATGTCAACACTCATACCAGCAAACGCTGTCTGTGTTGAATTTTTAAATAAATAAATAATAAATAAAATAAAATAATAAGAAATACAGTTAAATAAATAAAATTCAAAAAACTTATAACTAATGTTTTAATCCTAAAAAAACATTAGAAATACACTTAAAAGAACTATTATGCAAAAAACTTAACAAATTTACGTTGTAAAATAAGTATTAGAAATACACTTACTAAATCTTATTTAAAAAAAACAAACAAACTTACGTTGTAAATTGTTGCAAATAATATTTAAATAGTAGATAAAGAAATTAAGATCAGTAAAATGTATGTTCCTAGGAGTCTTCTTAGTATTATACCTCCATACAAATGTGTGACAGTGACAGACGCAATGCGAGCGAACTTCATGGCTATATTATGTTCATTCATTCATTCATACCATCACGGCATATCCCACAATGTGGGGTAACCAGCGAAAAGTGTGCGGGTGTGCATTGCCTTATAAAAGGGAGAACAACACATCTATGTATACCCACACACCATTCTCGTTTCACCAAAAAAGGCACTACATTCAGAATGGGTGGTGAACTTCATTGCTGAACTATGTGAGATGTTATTGTTGCCTGCTGTATTTTCGATTACCCGGCTCTTACGGGACACTCGAAAACAATGATTTAAAAGAATGGAAGCACTATTCTAAGCCGGTGCCTCACAGCTATATTATGTTAATTAATTGCCACGAATTGATTGCGTTTTAGCAGGAACAGTTTGCGTCGCAACACGAGTTTTTAAGTGCATTAACGCTACAAACCAGTGCCTAATTCGAGGCAGTACTTGCCTCCTAATCAACACGAAAACGTAAATACGCGTGCGGTACCCGTTTAGAATAGTGATTCCACTCATTTTGGGTGTCTCGTAGTAACTGGGTTATCAAAATTTCAATAGGCTAAATAACGTCTCACATAGTTCAACAATGAGGTTCACCACCCATTCTGAATGATGCCATTTTAGTGAGATGAGACTGGACGGGTAGGGATAAACGTATGTGTCGTGCTTTCTTTTATATGGTAGGTATTGCACACCCGCACACCTGTCGCAGGATATCCCACATTGAGGGATAAGCCGCTATGGTATGAATGAAGGAATAAACGATATGGATACTTATCACTTATATTTCTCCTTCTTCTCTTCCCTGCCTGGAATCATGTTGAATTATATTGTATTTTTCTGAAGGTCTGCTTATATTTCCAGACCATCGTTATCAGAAAGATATTTTTGCTTAAGCCTGTTTTTGAATATGTTAAATGAGGTAGCCTACGATATATCAGGACTATTCCATAGCCTTATTGATTGTACTTCAAAAGAAGAACTAAAAAATTCAGTACTATGAATTGGAATAGATAGTAAAAAATGTTCAGCAGATCGGAGTGGACGCCCGTGGATTGAAAGATGAGTAAATTGATCTTTGAGATACTATGTATGTTAAGTTTGGATTAGAAAGTACATTGTATAGCAATGTCAGGATATGTTTATTACGCCTCTGTCGTATATTGGGACAGTGAAAAAGATTGCGGTAATATGAAATGTGATCAAATTTGCCGTTATTTTAAATTGTTTATAGCCACTGGTAATCAATTGGAATAATAAGCGATAGATTTTGGATTTATAAATATTTATATAACAATTGAATAAATAGATTTCGACTTTATAAATACTAGAAAAAAATAGTGTTAGATTTTTTGACTTTATTAATATTTATATAACAATTTAAAAAAATAGTGTAAGATTGAAACTTTATCAATATTTATACAAGAACGGAAAAACTTAGTGAAAGATTTTGACTTTATGAATGTTTATACAACAATTGGAAGAATTAGTGACAAATTTTACTTTATGAATATTTATACAACAATTGGAAAAAATAGTGAAAGACTTCATTAATATTTATATAGTGATTTATCAAAAAATAGTGTAAGATTTAGACTTCATTAATTTTTATAAACAATTGGAAAAAAATAGGGAAAGATTTTTTGACTTTATAAATATTTATTTATTAATTAATTAATTAATTAATTTACTTATTTATTTATTTATTTATTTATTTACTTATTTATTTATTTATTTATTTATTTATTTATTTATTTATTTATTTATTAATTTATTTATTTATTTATTTATTTATTTATTTATTTATTTATTTATTTATTTATTTATTTATTTATTTATTTATTTATTTATTTATTTATTTATTTATTTATTTATTTATTTATTTATTTATTTATTTATTTATTTATTTATTTATTTATTTATTTATTTATTGATTTATGTATTTATATACAGAGACCCCAACAGAACACTAATCATGATACAAAGAAATCATGATACAAAAACATAAGAATCTCCAGTGCTCCAATAACAGGTATCTCCCGCATGGCTATTGTGCATAGTTTGGTAGGTACAATCAACGTCTCCTGAGCATTCATATAATAACAAAAAAGACATTACTTTATCAGCATTTGTACAACATACACGTTTAGGCGTTTTATAATGTACCTAATCATCTCATAGCAATGAAATGTAAAATGAATATTATTCTAATAAATATATCGTATTACACCTTTTATAGTTTTAATGTAAATCTACAAATAAAATATATTTTCAAAATCAAAATATACAGAAAAATTATAATATTCTCAATAATTGTTCATGTTAAATCGTGTGCGCGGGTAAAACGGCAATAAACACAAAATATATATTCGCATTTTACTGCGACCGCTGATATAAAAGAAATACAATATCTTCAAATAATATTTACAAAAAAATATTCACGACTCACTAAGGGGTGAATTACTAATAACTGTACAATAATTTCACCATAAAACAACTGTGATGACCTATGATAACCTCGTATTGTGGTGCTCAAGAGAAAACGACACAAGAGGTGTAAAAACAATTTCCAAAAACTCCTTTTATAGGTTATTCGTCTTAACCCTAATAAAAACCTCTCGAATAAAAAAAAAGTGTATAAGGATTTTTATATCACTATTTTTTATCACCTTCATCAATCGTTATATAGATAAGCCATAAAAAATTATATCTAATAACCGTTTCTAGAATTTTATTCTGATATCGTTATGCGCTATAACGTTGTCTGTTATTGATTTTTTCAGAAAGAATAACATAAAATTTATTATTTTTCATAGAAGCGTAAAAAGTCATTTTATGAAGACTGCGCACACGGATTAAATTTTATGAAGACTGCATACACACGGATTAAATTTATGCTAAAGATAACACTTCGATAGCATTTTCACTTTAATGGCTCATTATTTGCAGAAAGCTATAACCATTTTGATATATTTTGACGAAATTTTTACTGCATAAACTTTTTGCTATCCATCTTATTTTCAAATTGACTATCTACACATTTATTAAAAAATATAAATAAGTCGTTTAGTGGGGTACAACAGTTAATCGAGAAGTATTTTTTATATTTTTTTCAAAAATCTTTTTGCACGTTTTTTAAATCATCCCGTTTTATGTGGAGAGTGCATACTACAAACAGTCACATTGTGATTTTTCGTCTTTATAATAAAATAATTTTTTTTTGTTTTCTGTATACCCAATATGTTGGTAAGTTTGTTCGACTTCGTAATAGTATAAAATTTTCATAAGGCAGAAGTTTTAAACTTTTCAATCATTTCAACTGTCAAAATAGAAGAAGTTTTAAAGTTTGGAAAAATTTGTTTTATTGTTTAGAAAATGTTTAAAATAAAATGCCCTTCATAAAAATACATTGGGATCATTTACTTTCGAGCCTAGTGCGTCTTTATAATTTGCAATAGATCATGTTATTATTATTCATATTATAAACACTTATGTACATTCTGTGAAAAGGGCGAGCTTATTGCCAATAGCTATTTCTTTCTTCATCTAACCAGTGTTCAAAGCAAGATGTAATACAAAAAGAAAAGATTGCGCGAGATAAATTTTTTGAAAAAAATCCCCTCTAGTGTAGCTGGGTTGCGGCTACAGGGGCCCAGCCAGTAAAGCAGGGAGGAGTCGCAGGCGTGTCCTTGGATCCAGGTCAATATTCCCTTCAATTCATACATGTGGAAGATAAAGACCCGCCAACCGTGGAGATAGTTCACATTGTAAAAGGAGTGAATCCCTAATGCAGAATTAATCATGACATGAGTAACAGGGGGTAGAGGAGCCCTCAACCAGGAGCTTGTCGGTACTTGATCAATATTTGACCCTTCTATCTTTAAAGATCCATTTTTTATATGAGACTTGAACACTTTACACTTTCCGATGTTCCTTATTTCAGTTGGCAGCATATTGAATAGTCTAGGTGCCAAGTACAGGTGACATAATATTTGTCCATATGTTGATGACATTCTAGGAATAAATTTTAAGTTTTCTGTAGTCAACCATGTATTTATTGAATTATGAATAAGCCAGTCTTCGGGGAAAAAGAACGTCAGTAAAGTTCTTGCAAATAGTTGATGAACTGTCCCTACACCAAAGTTTATATATATAGTTTCTGTAGCGGTTCTTAGGGGTACTTTTAGTATGACTTTTATTATGGATTTTTGTGCCATTACTAATTGGTGTATGGCTGTTTTGTATATAGTTTACTATTAATGTTTTATTTATGCAAAAGATAATCTTTATTATTCAATTTATCTAGTTTCAAGCATCGCTTCAATATATTCATTGAATATACATGTTATAGCTAGTTTATATATAAAATAACGTTTTGTCCGGAAGTTGGCAGCCCTGATCTTGGCGCTAAACATACCACCGCAATCGATACGGCATCCTGTCAAGTCTCACACACACACGATGTCTCCCTCGAGGGATGTAGGAGGGGGCACGACCGGACCTGGGGCGTTAATCCGGTCAAAGTTTTTACCCGGCTTGGGCCGGGACGGCTGCCAGCAGGATCCGTTCCGACGCAGGTTCGAAATGTGCTGTCGAGCCGGGAGTCGAAGAAATATGGAACGCCATTTATCAGCAAAATATTCAAAAATACTGATAATAAATAAAAAAAAAAATCCTTTTCCATATAACGACACAAAATTTTTATTTTATTGTTATTTGTGCGTAAATTCACAGAATATATTACATAACATTGTAAACATAATCCTTTATATAAATTTATTCCAATTACGAAATGTTTTAATAAATAAAATAAAAAAAAATAAAGTGAAATTCATTGTTTAATTAATAACAACAAATCAATTAAACAATGAAGTAAGTGAGATGAAAAATAAAATTATTGTATAGAAAACAAATCACAATAAACTGAATATTTAATTATATTAAATTGAAGAATCAAGATGGACATCTTTCAAAACTAAGATAAGGAATTTCATCGTGTATAAACGTTATAAAAAATCTGATTTGCGGTGAAGTTAATATTGTTACATTATCATGGCCTGCGCTGAGAATCCGTTTGATTTTATAAAGATCTGGTTTGTATTTTACGTGAAACACTTCACAATATTTTTAAAATTATTTTATTAATCTACATTGTGAATTGTCACGGCTTCCATTAGGAAAATTCTATATTATTTATACAAAACATCTTCATGAAATAATTTAATTAGTTTTTTTTAAATTAGATCATGGAAGGTAATTTTTTTTATTTTGATAATTTTTTATCTATATTTATATTTTTCCTTTAACTTCGTTTGTATATGAAAAATAAGTATCAGTTAGCCGTAAAAAATAAAAACCACTAACCATATATTTGGCTTATTTTAATTTTTATGTTTTTTATGCATACGCTTTTTTTGATATAATTATGAATAACAATAAATAGTAATTAAATTTCAATATCTTTTAACAGAGACATTTGATTATACAACATGGCCGACCCTGGCTGTCAGTTCGCACAATTGTTTTTTTACGTGGGTAGGTGGATTAATTTCGTTTGCCACAACTATTTTCCTCACCCCTCCCCCCCCCATCTCCGCTACCCCGGTTCACTAATGACTCCATTGTACACATTCTCAACGTATAGTGTTATTGTTTAGTTTTGGACGGATGAACGGAGAATAATTCTGACCTATTAAGATGCTAGTTTGTGATTGGTTCTCATTAAGGATCCCGTGTTAAAGGTTATGGATATTTGACCATATCATCGGTTCCCAAAATGTGGTACGTGAAAAAATGTCGATAGGGCCGCACATGCGGGAACATTATTAAAAATATTGCAAATCTCTAGAATATAGAAATAGAAAATATTTTTTTTATACTTTAACGTTTATGGTGATATCTTATTTAATTATTTAAATTTTATTAATTAAAATAAATGATTTAAAATTTGACTCTTTCTTTAATACTACCAAATAAGCCTTTCAAAAATTATTTCGTGTTGTTATTTAAATCAAACTATATTAAAAAATCAAATATAAAATACATCAATAGGTTACATAGATATTTGACTCTAAATAATAATTCATTTAAATATAAGACTAGAAAATAAAAGAGTTCTTACATTAATACGAAGTTTTATTTAAATAAAATATCAATGCAAACAATGAAAATATTTATTTACTAAGAAGTCTTTAATAGTCTTTATCGGTGTTTCTTTTAACACGCATAATATTGAAGAGATAGTGGGAAAATCGATGAGGAGCTTAAATTTTCTATTGCGTCTGGGAACAGACCTTCGTAGTCATTTAGAATGCTTTTTGTATCTCTAGTGCGACCCTAACTTGAGTACAATACTGTGATATGATCACCATATTGTGCAATTTATTTCATTGAACGAGCGCAGCGCAAGTTCTTGCGCTTTCTTAATTATAAAATAGGTTGTTCCATAGAAGATACAGATAATCCCGACGTGATCCGTGGCTTTCGATTGCATTCCTAGGTCAATCGACAAAGATTATTGGATGTCTCATTTTTGTACAATTTAGTCAACGGGTCTTTCCTATATCGATTACCGATAACATCGCAGATGATCTATTGCAACTTTATTTTTATTCATTTATTTATTTAAAGAAACATCAACATAACATAGAAATACACATAAAACATAATATAGACAGTTAGAATCAGCATAGTAGTTCCAATGCTCCAATAACAGGTGTTTACAACATAATGTAATAAGTATCACCAACATAACATAGGAATACACATAAAACATAATATAGACAGTTAGAATCAGCATAGTAGTTCCAATGCTCCAATAACAGGTGTTTACAACATAATGTAATAAGTATCACCAACATAACATAGGAATACACATAAAACATAATATAGACAGTTAGAATCAGCATAGTAGTTCCAATGCTCCAATAACAGGTGTTTACAACATAATGTAATAAGTATCACCAACATAACATAGGAATACACATAAAACATAATATAGACAGTTAGAATCAGCATAGTAGTTCCAATGCTCCAATAACAGGTGTTTACAACATAATGTAATAAGTATCACCAACATAACATAGGAATACACATAAAACATAATATAGACAGTTAGAATCAGCATAGTAGTTCCAATGCTCCAATAACAGGTGTTTACAACATAATGTAATAAGTATCACCAACATAACATAGGAATACACATAAAACATAATATAGATAGTTAGAATCAGCATAGTAGTTCCAATGCTCCAATAACAGGTGTTTACAACATTGATTGAATATATATCGTTTAATTGAATATGAAATATATATTACTAATACAAACATTTATAGAAAGTTAATCGTAATTCATTTAATAAGCCTTTAGAAAATAATTTAAATAAGTAACCATAACACACACACACACATAGTGTAGTGTATTGTTAAAACATGCTTCAGAGAAGTAATTCTTAAGGGAAAACATCTCATAATGATTGTTGACTTGCTTGTGTCAAACGCTTGAAGGTGCTGAGGCTGTTTGAGAATATGTTGAGGTTCTCAATTTTTGTGTGTAAAGAGATATAGGAGCGCATCATTTTACCCAGTGGACTGAAATGGCCTACATTGCTGTAGTATATCTATTTAAACGAAATACTTCCGGGTTTCTTAGCGTTACATTGGCATGGATGTTTTTTTTTCTCTATGATATTGGTATCGACCATACTATTTAGTATCTTGTAAACGAATATGAGCTCAGATGTTGCTCTTCTATCTGATAGTCTTTCAATATTAATGTGCTTTAGACGCTCAGAATACGACATATCACCGCTTTTTCTTTCTTATTTATTTTTTATATTTTTTATTGTTATTTTATTGAAGTTTAAACAATTAATTCATTTGTTTCTTTGTATTAACAATTTGATACTTTTTCTACGGTGCCTAATTTTTCGTCTGTTGCAATATTATTTTTATCTGTTTGTAATTATTTTTAACAGAATGACCAGTAATTTTTTGACTTCGATATTTAAAGTTGGTACGTCATGAGTATTGCCATACTTGCACCGGAATTTCTGTGAGAAATAAACGTTACATCGTCACAATACTTTTACCTATTGCTGCTCGAGCAACTTACAGGTAATTTATAAAATAATAAATATCTAATTTATCACGCACAGTTGTTGTCTTAATCTCGAGATTATTGATGTTTATTGTCTCACAGATCCCAACTAAAAATACAATTCAAATATTGTTTCAACTGGGAATTGAATGCAGGTTTTTGGCTCAAGAACTGAGCCACGAAGGGCAGTAACTTGAAGCATTCACAATATTATTACAGTTGATGAATCAGCAATACTCTTATTACAAAATTCCTAAACAAAACAGATACCTTACAAATTAATATTATACGATTAAACTTGCGAATATGTATATTTTTATTCAAATACAATAATTCTTATCCGGAGGTACAATGTATATGTATATAACTGAGTATGGTGTAGTACCTACCTAAAAAATATTAGGAACCATGGGTTTTACTATCACATAACTGGTATTTTATGTATTGTACGCATGGTGATTTTGTCACGAAAGGCTCGAATATTATTTTCTATGTTCTTTCTAACTGTTATGTTGATAACATTTGCCTAGGTACTTAAAAATACCACGGTTCATTTGAAACTTTGCATTCTTATCTAACCATTTTGTGATAATTATGATCTCTTAATAAAATGTGATGTTAGACCAAAGAAATAATTGTTAACGTTTTCTAAAGGGAATTTGTTATATTTCATATAAGCACACTCGACGCATGGAAGTCGAAAGAGGAGTGTTATGTGTCAAATAATAAGATGACTGATAGCTGATGATGAGGATTATAGGCCCAATAGTTTGACAATGCTTATATACCTACTGATTATCACTTTATATAGGTATTATAGGTATGGATGAAAATTGAATAATTCATTTTTAAAGTCAATCTCTCGCAAGTATTTCTCTCACAATTAAAACTTCTCTGGTCTGGAAACATTGTTTTTTTAATTAAATAAATAAATAAATAAATTAATTAATTAATAAATTAATTAATAAATAAAATCATTCATTAATAAATAAATAAATAAATAAATAAAAAAATAAATAAATAAATAAATAAATAAATAAATAAATAAATAAATAAATAAATAAATAAAAAATAAATAAATAAATAAATAAATAAATAAATAAATATAAATATATAAATAAATTATTAAATTTATTTATTTATTATATTATAGATATATAGATAAATAAATAAATATCTAAATAAATAAAAATAATAATAAATAAATATTGATAGCACTTACTGTATTTTGGATGTAGCTGAAATAGGTATTGATAGCACTTACTGTATTTTGGATGTAGCTGAAATAGGTATTGATAGCACTTACTGTATTTTGGATGTAGCTGAAATAGGTATTGATAGCACTTACTGTATTTTGGATGTAGCTGAAATAGGTATTGATAGCACTTACTGTATTTTGGATGTAGCTGAAATAGGTATTGATAGCACTTACTTTATTTTGGATGTAGCTGAAATAGGTATTGATAGCACTTACTTTATTTTGGATGTAGCTGAAATAGGTATTGATAGCAATTACTTTATTTTGGATGTAGCTGAAATAGGTATTGATAGCACTTACTTTATTTTGAACATCACATAATATAGGAGCAGATCGAGAATTTATTAACATCTAGGTCATTTAATATCTTGTGATAATAAATGGACGCACTTTTCTAATAAGGTTCAAAGAAAGAAGGACTGTGACTTGCTTTGTTTTTATTATTTCTCACTTCTCACGTCTTGGAAACTTGTTTGTGTCGTTAAATAATATGACAGAAGGGGATAAAGTCTTAATGAGACTGCGAGGTTCATCTTATACATTGGATATATATTTTTATATCTTTCCAACAGTAAATACTAGTATACCTATAGAGAAAATACATCTTCATTTTATCTACCATTGATACTCTATTTCACATATCTTTATTCATTTCATTCAATCAAGCTATCACGGCATATCCCACAGTGTGGGGTGACCAGCGACAGGCCTTGGTCTGTGTATTACCCAATTAAGGAACAAGACACGTGCGTGAATCCCCAAACACCATTCTCCTTTACCCTTTAAGGGCAAAATTCAGAATGGGTACCCTCATTTCTGAACTGTGTATGTAAGATGTTATTTTGTATTCTCTCGGACGAATCGACAGTTTAAAAACACAATTTGTAAAATATTTATTTACATTTATTCACTTTTTGAATTCGGTGTCAAACAAATATGTTATTAAATTCACATGATGGATCGTAGGTATGTGTTATTTGTATTTTATTCCTAATAATTAGTGTGCTTTTTATTTATATTAGGCTTTTATTTAATACTTCACTGTGCATTTTTATAGATGATTTTTGTTTTTTTATTGTAGATGTTTTTAGAATCAGTTTTTTAATTATTTTCAATTTTATGTTTTCAGTGATGTTGTTGAAGGTAGGTATCTATGTATATAGGTATTCAAATATTGCACAATATAGCGTTCACTTTCGCGAATGTGAATTTTGACGAATAAAAATCTTTGACGCTCCTTATTTAATACCTTTAAAATCAAAATTGCCCAATTTCGATGATTCGTTTTCCATTTGAAAGTAGTGATGAGCAAAAGTCTTGCAAGTCTTGCAGTCTTGGTCTTGGTCTTGCATTTTTTGCAAGACCAAGACCAAGACCAAGACCACATACTTCACTGCAAGAAAAAGACCAAGACCAGGTACGCAAGACCAAGACCAAGAACAAGACCATGCTTGCAAGACCAAGAGTCTTGCAAGACTTAAATGCAAGACTCTTGCGGTCTTGCATTTTTTCAATATGTTGACATATTACTCATAGAAATTGCATTGGAACGACAGTAAATGACTTATCCAACTGTCGATTCGTTTAAGGGAATGAAATTCTCTTGAAGGAAGAGGCAGTTTAAATTCAAGATACGCGAGATTGTATGCAGGGTCTATATTTTTCACGGTTTTGACAACTTTGAAGTCAAAAAACACCAACATAGAGGCTTCGCAGCATATATGTTCCATAGACGGATTTACTCAGAATTCGGAGTAGAACATTTCGTGAGTCTCTGTGTGTGTATGTGTGTGTGTGTGTGTCCGTCCCCCGTATTAACTTTTGATCCACTCAATTCACAGAGCCGAAAATTTCAGAGTATATAAACAGTAATAGGCCTACAAAACTGTTATACTCAGAATTTTGAATTTTTGTTTCAGTCAGGAGTTATCAACTTTTGAATTTTCACTTTATTTTTCCATATATCTCAGAAAGCATAAAAGCTAGAACGCTGAAAATTGGTATGAATATAGACAAATACAAAATCTCAAATTTAATTATTCAAAAAAATTACAGAGTTTCTTTTTTAATATATTTTTTATGACAAATTTATGTGTTTAACTGCCTATATTTCCATAATTTTTAAAAATATTGCAAAAAGCCGAAACACCTCATTAGCATTGTAGTATTACATCTCTATTTTTTTTAACAATTTTTATAAAAATTTACGACATCGCTTCATACAATTTGTATGGCAGTCGCCTATACACAATATGTAAGAAGACTTAATAGTTTGATACTTAAATCTTCAAACATACATACATACCATCATGCTGGTTTCATATTCCGGGTAGGAAAAAGGACTGACCTCCACACTATCCTATATTGACATACATACCTACATGTGTTGTATAGAAAACAAAATATCTTAAAATATTCAATAATTTTGATTTTTGGGTTTATAGTTTGGTAGGTACTTATTCTTCAACTATACATAGGTACTATCGCTATCAACAGTTGGATCTCATGTGTTACATGCAACTAGTAGTATGGTTTAAAATAACATACAAAGATCGAATTTTATGACATCATTTTATAAAAATGATATAAAAATAATTTATAATTATTAAATAATTTTGTTTCATTGTTAAATGAATTCATAATAATAAATAGGTGTAGTTACCAAAATGTAATTTCTAGGTAGGTACTTCTTAAAGAATGAAATTTACATATCGGTTTAAAATACAAATATTTATTATACTATGAACACGTGCGTGTATACACAGGAAGTCAACATCTCAGATTCAAATTGTCTCATATTACGTTTACGTGATGCAAAAATAACTCTTATCATTACTAACGCAAATGTCATATTTAATTGACCGCGGTGTGTAAAAGAATAAAATAATATTATTCTTCGAGACAATAATTTTGGCCGATGTAAACAAACGTACTCAGAGGCGTTGCAAGTGTAGGTACTTTACCTTGTGCATAAAGTAAAATACAATTAATTATTTTCCAAATTTCGATTTGTTCAAGAGAATTTATTTCTATTAACAGACCGATAAAAGTTTCAATCCAAGATGTGCGAGATATGTATGCCAGATCTATATTTTTCATGGTTTTTTCAACTTTGAAAATACCATTCCTATGGAGCACGTTACAACTATTTAATTTTAATACGAATAATACTGCCGAAGGCCATTTACAATTACAATTATACACAATACAAATAAAAATATTCATCACAGTCAATTAGAAAATCATAATAATGTACCTATTTATTTTATCGATTGAATGAATATTAAATATACATATAAGGGACACACACAGACACACTTAGCCTCTAAGTTGGTGTTTTTTGACTTCAAAGTTGAAAAAAACATGAAAGATATAGACCTGGCATAAAATTCTCTTAATACTGACGATTCATTAAGATAAATAAATTCTCTTGAACGTGTCGACAGTTGGAATATTATGTATCTATGTATATATGGGTATGTATGTATGCATGTATATATTTTTAAGTGTTTAGATTTTCTTATTAGTATGAATAGCTAAATTTTGTATTTTTGTAAAGTAATCCTGTTATTGATTTCTCTGATCTAACTTTCATTGAATTAATATGTCTTTGTATGGAAAAAAAATGTTAATTTGCCATAAATAAATGTAATAAATATTTTTTTTTGCTAAATCACATAGATTTTTGTTATATAAGATAGTCTATGTTTTTTTTAAATGTATAATAATACAAAATAATGACACATTTTCATTCATTCATACTATCACGGCATATCCCACAATGTGGGGTAACCAGCGAAAGGTGTGCGGGTGTGCATTGCCTTATAAAAGGGAGCACAACACATATGTGTATACCCACACACCAGTCTCGTCTCACCTAAAAAGGCACTACATTCAGCATGGGTGGTGAACCTCATTGCTGAACTATGTCAGATGTTATTGTTGCCTGTTGTATTTTCGATTACCCGGCTCTTACGGGACACTCGAAAACAGTAATTGAAAAGAGTGGAAGCACTATTCTAAGCCGGTGCCTCTCAGCTACTTTTTATTTTATTTTATTAATAATGCGTGTCGTTCCGTTTTCAAATTTTTAACATTTTCATGAAACGAGTTTCTTAATTTATTTTTTATTTCAATATTTTATTATGAAAACTTGATAATTCTTTAATGCCATTTTATGAAAGTAATGTGCCTTTTTAGCAATTTGAAAATAAAAATAAAAAATTTTATGTTTCCCAAGCTTGGGGTCACTTAGAAATATTTGACAGTTAAAAAAATTGAGAAACACTTATCAGATATGTTTCAAAATCTAATGGGGTCTAAGCAAGTATTAGATATACAAATTTGAAAAGAATTGAATGAGTACTTTAGTCTATAATCAATAAAGTAAAATGAACACGCCGTACATTTGACACAGTCTCACAGCACTCACACACAGATACATTGTGATGAAACTTTCAGAATACAATCTCACCATGATACTAGTTAAATAATCTGCAATAAAAAGAATACCCTTAAAAATTGCAAATTCATAACTCCCCACTATATCCCCTTCGGGGGTAGTGGAGAGTAAAAATATTTCACATCAAACCATTGATTTTTTACGTTCATACTGCCAATGTCAAACGCAGTGGTTCAACCATGTTAAGGAAAAATACATAATATCTACTGTGAAACAATATTTAATAAACAATAAGTACTTAAGGCAAACAACACCTACTCTAATGATGTATTTGTAAAAGAATGTAATTTAATTAATATTATATAGGGCGCCCATAGAAGAGGGTACCTATGTATATACATACATAAGCAATATAGAGGTATACTCTTTGACAAAAATAACCTCAATGACTTTCAAACTTAAAAATCTAATGAATTACGTATGATTGTTTGACCATTGGATGATCACTAGTAGGTACATACAAATTTAAGAAATCTTTGTATGAAGTTAGATTGAAAAAGCCAATTTTCTAAAAGCATAACATTTTTTCCACTTTTAATAATAGAT
This sequence comes from Molanna angustata, assembly GCA_963576475.1. NCBI lineage: Eukaryota > Metazoa > Arthropoda > Insecta > Trichoptera > Molannidae > Molanna > Molanna angustata. The sequence continues at coordinate 5,485,647 of OY754971.1, read as the reverse complement.
GCACATTATTTTAATTAAACAATAAAAAAATGATTAATTAAATTTACCATACAAGGAAATAAAATAAAATCAATTATTAATAAAAAAACACGGCACTCGGCTCTGAACGAGCGGTATGTATGTCAAAGAAAGGATTAGTACTTCTCTTGTGTTACGCCGCCGTTAGGCAAACATAACATTTATGTTACTATCATAAAAGTATATTTTTGCATGATTTTGCACGAAATAAGACATTTTGAATCTGGCACGGTTCATATTTTAACATCCTGTGTAGGACGTAGGTATATGTTTCTGTGCGAGTTTTGACATGATATAATATTATACCTACATATCTATCATTCAAGTAAGTTGGAAGGTATATTCATTATTTCACGAGTTGCATGTAACACATGAGACACAATTTAAGTACGTATCAAACTAAAAACACACATTAATAAATATTTTAAGTTTTTTTATTTTCCAACAACAACTGTCGATTTGTTTAAGGGAATTTATTCTCTTAACATATCAAGCGATGATACGCGAGATTTGTATGCCAGGTCTATATTTTTCGTGTTTTTTTCAACTTTGGAGTAAAAAAAGTCAACTTAGAGGCTACTCAGCATATATGTTATATAAATAGATTATTATTAGATGGGTCGATGGCAGAGCGGTGAGCGTGCTGGGCTAGTAATCCAGTGGTTGTCAGTTCGAATCCTGCCTTGACCGTTTTCTTTCACCTATAGCATAAGCATTTATGCTTATTTTAGGGAAAGTAGGAAGATACATATATATGTACTTGTTTAGCAAGGACATATTCATTTTGTATGTAATGTTTTTTAACATTTTTATAAAAATTGAATTTAGTGACGACATCTTTTCATACAATTTGTAAAGCATCTCAAAATTTAACAATTATTGTAATAAAATAGTTTAGTGACGACATTTCATAAAAATTGTGTGGCAGTGACCTATACACAATATATTATAAGGCAATGAAATATAATATCATTGATCTAAGGTGACTAAATAGTTTGATACTTAATCTTCAAACATAAATACATACCATCAAACTGTTTTCATATTCTGGGTAAGAAGGATGGACTGACCTCTCCATACTACCCTATCTTGACATACATACCTACATGTTTTGTATAGAGTACAAAATATCTTAAAATATTCAATTGTTTGTATTTAGGGGTTTCTATTTCTGTGCGTATTCTTTAACTAAACATACTATCGCATGTCTGATAGTTTCCTTGTATTTATTTGTATATTATTATAATTTTAGGGAGAGGACTTATATAATTGACATCAATGTTCATGACTAGAAAAATATTTTGTTAGATATTTTCATAAGAATAATCTTTGAAAGATTTATTATATTCAGACAATGATTTTAGTTTTGATTCACTTCAGCTTATACATCGACGTTATGGATCTTAAATTATTCAACATGTTTGTATTTCATTTTTTATTTTTATAACTATAATAACAACATAATATGAAAAGTTATAAAAATACAGAAATTTCAAGACGACATATAAACGATATTTCATAGTTTGGTGAATTTTTTTTTTCCAAAAATTGTAATAATTTGATCTTAGATTATATATGTTTGATACCTAAAATTATATAACATGTTTACTTTAAGGAAAATTTAGGTTTTATTAAAAAAAATCGAATATGTACCTACCTACTTTACCTACTCATAAAAGTGCAAGACTTGCAAGACTCTTGCTGCAAGACCAAGACCAAGACCAAGACTATGTATGCAAGACCAAGACCAAGACCAAGACTATACATGTAAACGCAAGACCAAGACCAAGACCGCGGGTGCAAGACCAAGACCAAGACCACCCCGGTCTTGGTCTTGGTCTTGCATTTGCTCATCACTATTTGAAAGGGAATATCTTCAGATGGTTCCTATTTCAATTTGGTCCAGATATAATCATGGGATCCATGACATATTCTTCAATTTGTACTTCAGCGATAAAATCTCCTTACAACATTGTCCGATTTTAAAGATTTATTTTTTAATAGGAATGGAATGCTTCAGAGATATTCACACACATGAGTTTCATCGAGTTCTAATGATTAAATTCACGAAAAAAAATACCTAACAAACTCTTCAATTTATAATAATTCTCTACCAAGTCCGTTGTCCGAATCAGACGATTTCTTTTAAAATAGAAATGGATTTCTTCTGGGGTGGTTCCATCTAAACTAAACCAAGAGGTTTGATGATGGGAATCATAAATCATCAAGAAAGTATCAATTTGCAGAGGATAATATTACTATATACTTTCATACCATTACGCCATGTCCCTCGTGGGATAGACAGAGAGAATCGAACACCACATTTTTTTTATCTTGACATAAGTATGTTAATTTTGAAGTCTGTTTTTTTGGTATAAAAGATTATTGCACAATTGTTAAGAATCCGGTTTTAATAATAAAAGTGGTGCCAACTTAAATTAAAAAAAAATTGAGGCCACCTTTTTCAAAGTTTTTCACGTTTAAATATTACCTTTTAAATATTTATTTTTATACCTTTTTCACGTTTAAATATTACCGCAAAAATAAATTCATAAAAACACTCCTGTCTAACGGTGAATTGTCATCGGGAATACAATAACTATCGGGAAATATTAAAAATTTCATGTCGAAATTCCAGGTTCGGACAGACATGTGAAGTTAATTAAAAAAGGGTGTAAAAAAGATTTCGTTCAACAAAACATTGACTCAGTTTAAGGAGCGTATTATAATGTATAATATTATGTTCTTTAAATTTATTGGGACAGTGCCTATTGAAAAAAAAAAACTGTAATAATTTAAATTTTTGTATTGTGTCTGTTTATATACATTAAAAAGAAAAATGTTTTTTTTTTAATCTGGGTTCAGGGTATTATATGTATCTATATATTTTTTTCAAATTCTTTCTTTGTCTTTCCTGCACGGTTGAGAAATAATTTTAGTAACAAAATATTTTAGTAATTTTAAAACCAATCCACGTCACATTTATTTTTCGTTATAACGTTTTCGGATTTTTCAATCCATCTTCAGAAACAACTAAAATGTGTGAGTTGTTAGTAAAGATGGATTGATAAATCCAAAAACGTTTTAACGTAAAAAAGGAAAAAAAATGTGAAGTGGATTTTACAAAGTTTTTTGGTGTTCATGTTTTAGTAAAAAATATAAAATATTTTGCTATTAATATGGAATGCCACAAAGTTTGCAAAAATTATTTTAATAAAAAATAATTTTACTTAAGTAATATAAAAAATATTTTACGCAAATAAAATGCATCGGTTATTTTCAAATGATTACTAAAAATAAATAACATGCTGAGCCGTAATCCCTAGGGTGGATTCTCAGAATGTTGCGAACAATATTTTGTGAACAAAAAGTAATGTAGAAATACTGTTTGTTTTTACTCTACGATATGTTACATGAAATATGGTCCAATTGTATAGGACAGGGGTGGCGAACCTAGGGCACGCGTGCCCGAGGTGGCACGTTTGATAATTTGGATGGCACGCGAAGGATTTCTAAGTTAATTTTTTTTTTAATTTTCAAGATAAAAAATTAAGCTTTTATTAAATAATCCGTGAATTATTAATTTATTCCGTTTTATTAATTATCAAATGTTTCCCAAGATAAACGACAATCGTTTATTTATTTTATCGTGACAACTTCTAACAATTTTTATATTGGCAACACTGCCATTGAGGTTTGTTTTCATTTGAAGTTAATATGTTAATTGTAATTTGTTGTTTATCGCCGTCGCAGGTGTCAGTGTATCAGTGAAGTATATATATGTACAATATACACCACATCACATATTATGTACAATATTCACAAGTGAAAAAGAACAATATCTCTTTGGAATAATGTTTTTCACCAAAAAATGATGTGATTAAATGAGCTGTGTTTTGTGTTTGTTCGAATTTTTGCTTAATGTGTATCATAAAGTGACAAAATATGAACCAGATATTAAGAAATTGTCATCGAATCTCATGTTTTCTTCTCATTGATAAATAACTAATGTTTACTTTTAGTGATTACGATTTTATTTTTAAGAAAATATATTGTAATTTTTAAGCTTGTTAATAAAATTCAGAAAAAAACTCTTTTTTTTTCTATTTTGTTTATTTTTTACTGATTAGGCACGCCAGAAAATCGAGAAATAATATTTGAGGATTTTTGGCACGCGGACCCAAAAAGGTTCGCCACCCCTGGTATAGGACATATAATATGTAGGTACCTACCTATTTCTTTGTATCAACAATAAACAAATATTGAAACGCATATTTGTTTAGGTATACCATCAGATATACAAACAGTCTCAGTATCAGAGATTCTTAATATGTATAAATTTGTTTTTATACAGTTCACATAACTCTGTTCAAAATTATATGGGTTTCTTGTATGTCAACAAATTCACAAACGTACCTACCAATCTGAATCATTGTGAATAGGTAAATTATTATTCTCTCCACATACAAGATAAAGAAGCATATTATATATTATGTAAAATGAAAGTGAATGCCTTGAGGTGGTTTGGACATATTGAAAGAATGAACGATGATTGCCTGGCCAAAAAAATATACATGGGTGTAAGAGATGGAGTGAATAGCAGAAGTCGCCCCAGAAAGGGATGGCATGACCATGTGAATGATATTTTCAAAGAGGTAAATATAAAAAGTTTAGACAATCGACGAGTATGTATGAGATTATGCATGGATGTAAATAAAGCCAAAAATTTGTGCAAAAATAGAGATGTATGGCGCTCGGTTCTCTCTGCCTACCCCGTAAGGGACATGGCGTGATGGTTTGTACGTATGTATGTAAATTTTAATCACAAAATAATAATATATTCAAACTATCACGCACATCCCTTAATATGGGGTAACCAGCGACAGGTGTGTGGGTGTACATAACCTTATAAAATGTAGTACGACACAAGCGTGTATGCCCCCACACTAGTCTCGTCTCACCTAAAAAGGCTACATTCAGAATACATACACGTGTGGTGAACCTCATTGCTGAACTTTGTGAGATGTTATTGTTGCCTGTTGTATTTTCGATATCCGGCTCTTGCGGGACGCACGAAAACGATGATATAAAAAATAGTGGAAATACTATTGGAAGTCGGTGCCTCAGAGCAAAAACTAATAATACCTATCGAAAAGCATTTTTTTGCACCTCGTGCAAGTGGCGAGGTAAGAAATTAATGACACATTACCATTTACTCGGAGTTCACTTTATGGCACATTTGTACAAGTATTTTTTTTGGCGACTATACCATACCATACCATACCATCACGCCATTTCCCTATTTGGGGTAGGCAGAGAGAACCGAACGCCAGACTCCTCTCTCTTGACATACATTCCTCGCTTCATTCACGTCCATACATCGTCTCATACACGCTCTTCTATTATTCTTACTTCTAACATCACCATCTTTCAAAATCCCATTTATGTGATCGTGCCAACTTTTTCTTGGCCGACCTCTACTTTTCGTTCCTCTTTTATTAGCCTTGTACACTTTTTTTGTCAGACGGTCATCACTCATTCTTTCTATGTGGCCGAACCACCTTAGGGCATTTATTTTCATCTTATTTCAATCATACATTCTCGTCTAATATCCTCATTTCTTATTCTATCATACATCGTTTTACCACACATTCCTCTTAGTGACCTCATTTCAACCGCGTTAATTCTACTTTCATGCGTCTTCTGCCATGTCCATGTCTCACTAGCATACATTAGAGTCGGTGCGACGATACCATTGTGTACCGCGAGCTTTGCTTGCCTCGAAATAATTGGGTCAGCCATTACCGGTCTTAATGCACCATTCACTCTATTACCGGCCGTTACTCTCCTTTCAATATCTTTTTCCAATCTTCCATCACGCTGAAACATGCTTCCTAAGTATAAATATTCATCGATTTGTTCTAATTGTCTAATTTTGGCGACTATAATGTTATGAATATTGATACATAAAATATCTTGGTATAAATTTTATTTTTCATAGTGAGTTCTGAGAAATTAAACAATTTATATTCCGAATTATCAGCGTTTCCTTCAAGAGAAACAATAATTTTCCTAGAAACAATTACAATTAATATATCACCAGCTGGTAATTGAATCAGACACCAGCATTTACAAAAGTCAAATGATGAAAAAAATCATATTTATGGAAAATCGGTTTTTATTTGTACAATATAAAAAGTATATTCTTTGCGAACATTCTTTAATTCTCATCGCAGACTTTATACAACTTCTATTTATTATTTCCTAGAATTTCATTCTTTGATTCAAATATCCCGTTTGTCAGTTTTTTCTTTAATTTTTTTCTTCCAATACCTACAAATCAAACTGACGGAAATACATTTATTCAATAGTCAAAGGTTATCTTCCAATGAAAAAAATATAAATTCCTTTGTGTTTCCTTCTTCAACACTATGATTATGGTCTTTGATTAGCAGATTTGCAGTCATTTAAAAACAACAGTGAAACGAGATATTTTGTGCCTTTAAATTTATAAATTTATATGATGTGTGTGAAACTGATTTTTTTCTCAAAAAATAGGTGTATGGCTTTTTATTTTCTACTTACATGATAGACAATCTCCAAAGTGTAAGCTTACTCTTAATGATAAATGATACATAAGTCCGTGGAGCAAGTAATGAGATTCAAATATTTAGGAATAGAGATCAGCAGGTACATATGTATAATGCCCTACACACTGAAGTCCGCGAACAAGTCAATAAAGCATCTACCGTATCTGGATGTCTAAAAATATGGCCTGGAAAAATAAACACATGCGTATTGACAGCAAGGTCAGATTATATAAGACATGCATGCGAAAGATCATGACGTATGCTGTGGAACAGCGAGCAGACACTGTACGAACCAAGGAGCTTCTACACAAATCCGCCTCTATTGGTGGTTGTGCCTTATTAAAAAAAAAGGAGCTTCTAAAAACAACGGAAATGATGGTTCTAAGGTCAATCACTGGAAAAACTCTCTGATATCGTGTTCGCACTATTGAAATAAGAAAAACATATGGAACAGAGGACATATTTCGGTGGAGTAGATCCAAAAGATGATATTGGAGGGACCACGTAGCCCGAATGGACAGTGATAGACTTGCGTATATAGCAGCAATAGCCCTTCTGGTCGACGTTTACCCGGATTACCAAGAGATAGAAGGATAGTTGGACTTCATTATCTCAGAAGACATTGTTTTCGATTTACAATTCTACTAAACGAAGAAAAAGTACATGATGAAAAAATAAAGAGTACTTAGGTATTTTATAAGAAAATATAAGAGTTTTATATTTTTAATGTGTACCTATAATATATCCCAAGATATTAAAATATAAATTTTGAATGCGTTATATATTACAATAGATTAATTCTGAAGCCTAAAATATTCCTTACAATTGTTATTACATTATGGTTTTTTTTATATTAAGCGGAATAAGGTGTAGATATATTTCATTACTTTCTCAAAATGGAGGCCATCATCGTAAAGAAAAATCTAAATAAATTTGAAGTATTCGAAAATTCCAACACCCCTAGACCAGCGTTTATCCAACAATTTTATATTGTAGCCTTCTTTATGTAATTTGAACTGTTTTAAAATTTGAGTGCGAATCAAATTTTTCCCTTTTTCGCGTCGCGTTGAGACGCGTTGTATTCTCTTTTTACTGTGTGATATTCTTTTGAAATAATTTTCTAGTAGATTTAATGACTCAGACGAAACAATTATTGTCATTGGTTCTGTTTCCGGCCAAAACATTATTTTTACTTTGTTTTCAGTCTGGGTCTGCGATCATCACAATATGTAGATCGTTATAGACCTTTCGCTGGTTACCCCATTTTGTGGGATATGCCGTAATGGTATGTATGCATAGATCATCATAGATCTTCAAAACGTATTCGTCTTTTTTATAGCTCTTTATCATCAAAAATAAATTATAGGTTTTGTTTTTTAAAATGAATTTGTTTTATGGTAAACAAACAACCTTTATTTACATATATAACTTTCTTAGACCAATCCAGAGTTTTGAAGACATCTTCGAGGGCCAATGTAAATAGTTTGGGAGAAATAGTGTCACCCTGTCGGACACCTCTTCTAATGTAAAATTTCTTGGATGGTTCATGAAGTTGAATATTGGATGTGGCCTTCTCATAAATATTATTCAAAATTTGGGAATATCTATGTATAGTCAATTCTTCAATTATCTAGACCCTTCATCACCGCCCATGTCTCGACTGAGTCAAAGGCCTTTTCAAAATCTATAAATGTCAATGCTATGGGGATATTATACTCATTATATTTCTGGATTACATTCTTTAGAGTTTGTAGATGGTCATTTGTTCCGAAGCCTTTTCTGAATCCTGCCTGTTCTACTGGTTGGTATGAATCTAGTTTGTTTGAAAGTCTGCTGGTGAGGATTTTTGTAAATAGTTTATATATGTAGGTGTGATAATAAGCTGATGGGTCTATAGTTCTCGAGGCGTTTTTGATTTCCTTTTTTATGTAATAATGTAATATTCGCATTGTTCCATTCCTCTGGTATATTACATTCTTCCAGACATCTATTTAGAAGTTGCAGTACCACTTTCTGAAGTGCATCTCCTCCATATTTAATGGTCTCTATTATAATATTATCAGGACCAGGGGCTTTTGAGTTTTTCATCTGTTTAATAGCATGCTTCATTTCTTCCATAGATATGTCAGGAATGTCCTCTGAGCCAACATTAATTATAAAGTAGACGATGTAGCGGTAAGGGTCGCTGGCCTTAAGTGGAGCTGGGCTGGGCATATTGCCAGATGCCAGGATTCACGATGGACCAAAAAGATCTTAGAATGGCGACCGAGAACAAGCCGAAGAGGTGTTGGCAGACCCCAGGCAAGGTGGTCTGATGACATCAAGAAATGTGCCGGAGGGAGATGGATGCAGTGTGCCCAAGACAGGGAGTTGTGGAAGATCAAAGGGGAGGCCTATGTCCAAGAATGGATGAAAACTGGCTGAAGAAGAAGAAGAAGAAGAAACAACCTTTTTTCTTTATTTTCGACAATAACAAACAACTAAAATCAATTTTTATTTAATGGGAATAATTTTAACTTCACAATGGACAGATATCGGATACTCTATAGCAATTTAGTGAAAAAAAATGTTGATTCACCGTAAATATGGTCACTGGGTGAGCGATAGTAGTCAGTGCCATTAAATTGTTACAGAAAAACATAAAATATTCCTTTTTTATTTAGAAGTAGATCCACTACATGTTTTAATCGGGTCTCTTCTGTAATGCGGTTGGCTAACTTATATTATTTTTGTGGTCTTCCAGGCAGACGTTGTCTTACAGGAGTTTCGTTTTTTTCTTAAAACCAATTGTTTTATTTTTAGAGATAATAAGAATGGAAAATTAAAAAAAGTTCATGTACAATAAATTGATGTTGTTCTGTTCCATTTATATTTAAATGAGAATTTCCTCAATTTGTCTACGCAAGAAAGTTGAGAAACCGTCGACCTTGAGAATACAGACTCTGAGCAATATTAAAAGTTATGATGTAAATCAGTGGTTTTATTAAGGAGACGTCGAGACACACGAGCCGAGCTTGTACAGCCTATCATCTTCAATTTAACGTCCCAGTAACGACGCCAAATAACTTTATGTTTTATGGAAATAACTTGTATAGAGAGCTTTCTCATGAAACCAGGCCGGAAATTCTATTTCTCTATTGCGACATCGTTATATCATAATTACTGACGATACTAGTGGTTCTCTTTTAACACAATGTAATCAATACAATGTCCTATATACCCACATTCTCATTTTACTTTGCATCTCACAAAGATAATTTAGTTTTTTTTTAATAAATTTATTTATTTTCAACATAATTTAATTTATACAAGATCCCACTAACCATACATGGTTATCAGTGGGTTTCTTTATCATGCAATATAAATACTAACTTAAACTAACCAACAATGAAAAAAAATGAATTTGGTCTAAAAATATAAAAATGAGAGATCCAAAACAACACCAGAATAAAACAGACAAAAAAAACAAAGAAAAAACCCAAAAATACAATAGAGTTAGAACAAAAATAAATGGAAAAAAATAAAAATAAAAGGAAGGAAAAAACATTATTCGTTAAAAATGATTTTTTACAGGATATTTTATACCTATAATACGAACTTCATCCAATTAAGTGCAAGCTGTTAAAAATTGTTGGTATTGAAGACTGCAGTGTTCTTTCACCGTGATAGTTATTTACTCTTAGGTATATTATATTTACCGGAAGTTACTTGTCTGGTTTTATACCTATTTTTTACAGGTGAATTGTGTTCATTTTTAAAATAATTTTGTAAAATAAATCTGTATTTGTAAATTTGCGTTGCTGTCATTATTTTGGTTTCTGCGAAAATGCTTAAAATATTACATTTTGTCTTTTGACTTTTCGTAGTGATTTCGCAGTTTTAATTTGTTTTTTACACTTATTTCTCAACGCTTATCATATAAAAAAGTGATAAATAAAGGTGATTAGAGTTTTGTGTATGACATAGGAACAATGAGACTCTTTGTAAAGCACAAACTGCAAGCCTATATAAAAAAAATATACATCAACCTATGTAGGTGACAAAATTGTTGGTGACAATCACTACTCAATTGGTTTGTATAAATTTTCGAATATTTTATTTAATTTTCATTATTATTTGACAAAAAAATATATAATGGCAGCTTCTCGTCAAACGGAATCGCGATTTATTCAAACAAACTCGAATTTATTTCGAATCTGTTATAATGATATCGACGAAGGGAAAAGAATTTCAACTCTCAACAAAACATAGTTACAGATGAATACTTGAATATACAGCTCATATTTCGAAAATTTATATATTTCTTACTTCCTGTTTCATTTCTATTATTTATTTGACTTTGTGCACAAGACGTATGTAAAATTAAAACGGATGTAATGTATAGACAAAATGTGATATTTTCAAATATAAGGCAGCAAATAAAACAAAACATTGTACCTTCTAAAATGAAAACAGAAAATGATCTAAAATTAATAAAGTAATACCTACCCATGAAGATGAGCAATATGATCATAACATATTTTGTAAATCAGTAAGAATCAGGACAAGAAATGAATAAGTCCAACAAGATATTAAAAATAAGAATGATTGGTGTAACTGTTTTGAAGAATTTCGGATTCATATAAAAACTTAATATGGACAGTTGGTAAATATCTTAAATAATGTAAAATAAATTTTAAGCCTCTGGAGTAGCGCCCCCCAATACCTACTGAATACCGTCGATGCTGTACAAAGGCGTGTTGTACGTCTGATTAACGACCCATCATTGACTGATGGATAGAAAGTATTCTAGACCACAGACGCAAGGTCGGTATTCATAGTTTATTCTTTTGATACTTCCACGGGAGATGCTCAGAAGAACTTGCATCTCTGGTTCCCCTCCACCTTTTCAAAAAGAGTCACACGTTTTAATCAATCTTAACACCAGTTCACAGTAAATCTTAAAAATACATGAACCAGTCGCTCCTCGAATTCTTTTATTAATACAGCAGCCCGGCTGTAGAACGATCTTCCGAATTTTGTTTCCACCTTCTTACAACCCGGGTCTTTTTGAGATCCGAATTCATATTTTCCTGAGCAGATTGCAAACCATCTCCAACGCATCTAAGAGAATAATGGACCCATATGTCCCCTACTGGTGTCCCCTACGTACCTAGTCATGTTAAAAAAAATAATGCACTAAAAAAAACAGTGTCTTAGAAAGCATAATATACAAAAACGATATTTTTGTAAGAAATATCGTAGCGTCGGATGTGACCAACGCTATACCCACTCCTCACTACCAAGTCAATCCACAGAGTAGGTATTCAAATTCGGTATGGAATATTTTCACGAAATGAATTTGTTAAATTAATTTTGATTTTAAGTATTTTATAATGAAAACTTGATAATTCTTCAATGACATTTTATGAAAGTGATGTGCCTTTTTACCAATTCGAAAATAAAATATTTTATGTTTTCTGAGTTTGGGGTTGAAATATTTCACAGTTAGTAAAAATGAGAAGCACTGATCAGATATCCTTCAAAACCTAATGGGGTCTAATCGAATATTAGATAGACAAATATGAAAAGAATCGATTGAGTAATTTAGTCTGTAATCGATGGAGTAGAATAAACACGTCATTCATATAATATTAATAAATAAATCCCCACTACATCTCCTTGGCGTAGTGAGGAGTAAAAAGCGGACAACATTTTTAAATAGTATTTTTTTATATTTTACGATCATACAACGTTCAAAACGGAGAGAATGAAATATAGTTGAACTAAGAAAGCTGTCTTAAAATTTTCAACATTTCAAGATATTCTTTCTTGAATTCGGATAATTTCATTCTTTGTTCGCGCGCGGATTTCCATTCACATTAAGAAGGCAAAGTGAATGTGAGCCCCCCAAGTATTGCAAAGTAATTCTATTGCAAAATGTAAAAATACACAAAACGAAGTGTATCTACAGTATCTTTGTATCCATCAAAGAAGGAATGTCGGTTATACGTGTTTGAAATTCGAAATGGCATCACAAGGGTTGAAAATGGTCGGGAAAATTTCGGATCATTTTGGCGGGAAAAACGAATCGACCCAAAGCATTTTTATTTTCATTTGTTTGATTGAAACGGGATTTGATATACCCCAGCTAGCAACACTGACTGGGAATCCCACCGAGACACGCTGAAGTGAGCGCTACACCTATCCCGAAGAGATTGACATTTTGATATCGCATATACTTACTGCTTTGGGATTTTTTTTTTCTTTTTGCCGTCAAGCCCCAATAAAACTGGAAATAAAACGAATCTATAAAAGTGTGTTTTGATACCAGCAAAAAAAACAAAGGTCGCATGATTCTAAAAACAGCGTATTTCTATATTTTTTTTGCTTCCACGAATGTAAAGTTTTATTTACAAAATGACGCATTTTTCGACACAAATGGACAATTTGCTTACAAGACTAAAATATCGCTACAAATGGACATTTGTTTGAATTCCGATTTCATCTCTTGAATCGCACTTTCACATAAGCTATACATATTTTTCTTGTCAATGTTTTGGAAATATAAATTCGATCTTTTTCATGGTAACAATCCTCGGATCGGTTTGCACTAAGCACTGCATCTCTCCACATATCTGCGGTGTCCGCCAGCCTTCCTTCGGTAGCTACTACTGATCATCTGGTCCATATAACTGTCTCTAGGGCGACCTCTATAGTATCTATCTTCTTTCATTCCTTCGGCGATTGTAACAAGCAGACCCTGACGCCTGATATTATGGCCAAACCATATACATCTCCATTGAGATTCAGCTTAGTACCCCGTCGTTTGGAATGTGGTCTGACCATCATCAGCATCAGTAGCACCATATTTCAAAGGCACCCAGACGACCAGATTCTCTCCGGCTGATAGTCCACGTTTCGCTGCCATACAGCAGCACACTGCAGACAAGAGTTTGAGTCAAGTTTTTACTCACATTGATATCAATATTAATTCAATAATTTCCTTATATAAAAAGGTTTCACAGTAGATATCGGTCTGTCAGAGAATTTGATCAGACGATTCTTCTGAATTAAAATATTTGAGATACATAGACGCTTTGTACAGACTGACTACTCGAAACTCTCAACTCTTTGATTACTCGAAAACGTGAATTGCATGAAACAAATCGTTGTCAATATCCACAGTGCGATAGTATTTCTTTTTCAACTTAGTATATGTACCTTAATAGAAAATTGTGATATCTTTGTTTTTTTTTTTATATCATTGAAATTGTACCTTCTATATTTTGAAACGCACACATCATCATCACCAATGACGCTACAGCCTTGTCTTCCTCAAGAACTTTCCACCATTCCACCCGATCCATTGCTCATACCTTCCACTGATTGCATTCAGGATCCTTTATACACCATTCATCCACCTTAATTTGGGTCTTCCCACGTTTCGCCTCCCATCATCTTTGGTCCTTGGTTCTCCTCCATGCGCTGGAGATGTAGGTACCAACCACCTAAGGCGATGAGTTTTTATGAACTTTACTACGTTGGCCTCATTTTACATTCGTTCTAGATCATGGATATATCTTATCCTCCACGTTCTATTTTCACAGACAGGCCCGAAGATTTTTCCCAACACCTTCCTATCAAAGACCAGAATAACACGCAAAATATGTCGTTTTCAATTACACTTTTGTACATACTCTCATATACGTAGAAATTAAACACAAACATTTTTTTTAATGATGAAATCAATATTAATCTTCTAAGACAAGCATTCCTCAATGCACGTTAATTATAATTTAAACTTACCTTATTATACGTATTCCTCAGGAAGGCAAATCTCATTTACTATATCTGAACATTAAATCATATGAATTTCAAGTACCAATATATTATCGTTATATTAATAATAACAATGCAAATTTGAGACACATCATTAATTAAACTCTTATGTGACAAGGAAATTATTTTACCCCGTGTGTGATATATGACCTCTATTACATGTTACCCTTCTTGGGTCCAGAATATAATTTCAAAATCAGCGTCAGTTCTGTGGCTCAGTTGTCAAGTCCTCAACTACAAATCTGTTGAAATCGAGCCAGATTCCTAGTTAGGTGAAACTTTTCTTGGATGATATCAATCACGGATTGACGGACTATATGTTCGTACACGCTAATCTCCGAAACCGCTCAACCGATTTCAATGAAGTTATCTTAATATGTATGGTTGGTTCCGGATTAAAAGATTTGATAGTTTTTAATCCGAAAGGAGATCTAAAATAAATATTTTCATTTTTCAGCATTTTTTAAGTATTTTTGTATATCTCATCCAAAAAATTATATAACCACAAATTTTGATTTCCCTACACCCCCTTAAGACTTTTTTATAGGTAAAAAAGGTCATTATTTATTTTTAAGTTTTGTATTTTTTTAATAGATGGCGGTGTGGACAAATCGATTGACACTGTATTAAGAATCAATAGCACAAAAAAAATGTAAAATACATACACAAAATAAGGTCTATATATAAGGCAGTATATGGCAGAACATTACATAAAATGAGGACTATATAAAATGCGATCTACATAGAAGGCGGTCTATGGCAGAACAATACATAAAATGAGGTCTATATAAAATGCGATCTGTTTCAGAACATCGTCTGTCCGTGCGTTTTTTATAAGAATAACAAATGTATAATGAAAATATGGTTCAGTACGAACATCAATAAAATTAAATAAAAAAAAATACCATCACGGCATATCCCACAATGTGTGTTAACCGGCGACAGGCGTGCGGATGTGCATTAATTCGAAAAAGAAAACACTATACATGCGTGTATACTCACGCCTCGAACAAACCGACAGTTGGACTATATATGTTTATTTATTTATTAAAGACACCAACAGAACATTGAAATATAAACACATAAGGTCACCAATGCTCCAATGACAGGCGTCTGTCACATACTACTGAGTATTAATTTATATAAAAAAAACAATCATCGCTTAAACATATTTGCATAAGATTTACAGTAAAATAACACTGGTAACGGTGATAAAACAAAAGCCTTTAAATAAGGAGAGAGATTTCAATAATAAAGTCTACATAAAAATAACATTTACCGAGTGCAAGATAATAATGTTGCCATCACTGCACAATGCGAGAGCACTCGGATATTTAACGTAGGTACAGGGCGACATAGCACTGGTCATCATAAAACGTATTTGTATAAGATTTGCAGTATTTGCAGTAAAATAACACTGGTAACGGTGATAAAACAAAAGCCTTTAAATAAGGAGAGAGATTACAATAATAAAGTCTACATAAAAATAACATTTACCGAGTGCAAGATAATAATGTTGCCATCACTGCACAATACGAGAGCACTCGGATATTTAACGTAGGTACAGGGCGACATAGCACTGGTCATCATAAAACGTATTTGTATAAGATTTGCAGTATTTGCAGTAAAATAACACTGGTAACGGTGATAAAACAAAAGCCTTTAAATAAGGAGAGAGATTACAATAATAAAGTCTACATAAAAATAACATTTACCGAGTGCAAGATAATAATGTTGCCATCACTGCACAATGCGAGAGCACTCGGATATTTAACGTAGGTACAGGGCGACATAGCACTGGTCATCATAAAACGTATTTGTATAAGATTTGCAGTATTTGCAGTAAAATAACACTGGTAACGGTGATAAAACAAAAGCCTTTAAATAAGGAGAGAGATTACAATAATAAAGTCTACATAAAAATAACATTTACCGAGTGCAAGATAATAATGTTGCCATCACTGCACAATGCGAGCGCACTCGGATATTTAACATAGGGTAGGTACATGGCGACATAGCACTGGTCATCAACAACGTCGCAGACAATGTTCTGAATTCGGAAAAACAAAATGTTCCCATTTATATAATGCATTAAATGCATATTTTGTAATTTATGTACTAATAGTATGTACCTTTATAAATATTTATATACTTAAACAAGCAACATTTAAAAACAAACATACATGTACACATACATACATACACACATATATTCACAAACATACATACATATACACACACATACAGACACATATACATACACCTATATACCTACTTCCCGTTTATCACTGTGCTACGTCACTGTGTGTTGATTGTATATGCACTCAACCATCAACATTCCAAATAACTCATCCATAGTTGTTTGTTTAAATTATGTTTTCAATAAAAACGGATCTCTTTTTATAAATAAAATATAAAGGGACTGTCAAGCTTTGAAGAAAATAAATAAGAATATCTGCAGTAACACGAATAGAGAGTTTAACGTTGACCACAGCCCACTCGTTTTATGCTCTAGTATATGAAAAATAAACCCATTTAACTTTAGTATAAATAGCTTTTTTTCGAGTAAATAAATTTTGAATGTATTAATTAAAAAATATCGTTATAGTGTCACGTACCTTGTCATAAAAAAGAACAGGAGGTACAGTTTTAATTCAGCGTTGTAAATCTTCATTTAATTAATAATTGAAAAAAATAGACCGGCCGAGGGTAATTGAAACGCGTCAGATATCCTTCAATGTAAAGGGAAATTTTATGGTAATTTATTCTGTGACAAATGTTCTTAGCATACAATTACTACTAAAACGAATAGTTTCACTGAAACTCTGTATAAACATCAAGAGTATGTAAGTATGTTAGCTAGTATATTTATTATTTAATTATTAAATTTTGTATTTTTTTTTTCATTTCACTACTATGAAAGCTATTTTTTTCTCAGTCTTCATAGGGATTCTCGTAAAAAATGTATATTGTATATTGCTTGTGTATTTTTTTGAAGCTCACTTACATCGTGTTATATAATATGTGAGTAATAAGTCTAGAATGTTATTCAGATTGACTTTATTTCACATACACAAAATATTATTTACAATATAAAATAATAATTCATTCATTCATTCATACATACCATCACGGCATATCCCACAATGTGGGGTAACCAGCGAAAGGTGTGCGGGTGTGCAGTTTAAAGGGGAGAACAACACATCGTTGTATACCCACACACCAGTCTCGTTTCAACAAAAAAGGCACTACATTCAGAATGGGTGGTGAACCTCATTGCTGAACTATGTGAGATGTTATTGTTGCCTGTTGTATTTTCGATTACCCGGCTATTACGGGACACTCGAAAACAATGATTTAAAAGAATGGAAGCACTATTCTAAGCCGGTGCCTCACAGCTGCAAAAAAATAATAAACTCGAAATATATGCATGCAAATATATACAAAGTAGGTAATAATACAGGATGTACACGGTGTTTACGGTATCGGCCTAGGCAGCAGAATGACGCGCTGTTCATTCAATACATATATCAAATGCATCCGACTACGCATTCGGGAATCTCCGTCGATACGAAGATATATCACACATCGTATATTCATTGTAATATGATTCATCTGTCAGAAGATTAAATTTACTTTTAAAATAAATACCATTATTTGAATTCAGAGATTGTTCGTATAAATCAAAAATTTTCAACTCTTGAATTGAAAAATTTAAATGCAACTGACGCTGAGATATTTTTGCATGTATTCCGCAGACTAACGAACACTCAAGCGGGCTTGAAAAATATTTTAAAAATCGTCTTTTCATAAACAGTAAAAACATCGCATTTGAGAGAAATCCTAGTTACAATTCAAACATTTTAAACGATTCGTTCAAAGGGATATTTAAAAAAATCATGTTGCAGGACTTAATTAAGGTTCAGTTCTCCCGTGAGAGCAACATTCAAAAAGGATACGATAATATTATAACCGAAACAATTTGTTTTGAAAGCGGCAAGAATTCAGTTCGAAGAGGGAAAATTCGGGAATTTAACGTACGTCTGTTTTGGTAACTCCCCGTTCTGGCGTTGATTAAATATTTTACAACTTGTATAGCCAAATAACTTTGTATTTAGTTAAAAACAGAAGCGATAGATGTTTGTTTCTTTGGTATTCCTTTGTGTTTCTTTGGCAAACATCACACCGAGCCCATCAAAGTCTACAAGTCAATTTTCTTAATGTAAATATCATAAAGTCTGACCTTCATTTTTCAATCCTATTTGGATCTCGCATCTAAGAGCATAAATATCCGAACATAAACGGTTTCGATGTTAACCGATTATTGCACCAAAAACATCAGTACATTAAGATTCAAATCCAATGATTGCTTTTCGTTTACGTGAACACAGCAATTTCTTTAATTTACTAGGGGCTAGCTAGGTTGAGGCCATAGGGGCCAAGCCAGTAAAGTTGGGGGAGGCCGTCGCCCCATCCTCGATGTACACCTAATCAATGTTCTCTACAGGGCATACGACCTGGTATATTTTGATTTAGTGATCACTTTATGCGGTTGCGTAACTTTCACCAATTATGTTTTTTTATTGAGTTCCACATCAATCTAATTTTTGAAAATTGTGTATATGTTTTTCGTTAAAATTCTTTCATTTGATAAAAACTGAAACACCAACGTTATCATTGAAGTGATAAAGAAACTAAAAAAATCCAATGGTTGCGTAGGTATATGCAACATTAAAAATATTCGATTTATCTTATAGGTACATTGTAATTCATTATGATTGGCTTATTACTTTTTCAACTGTGTAATAATATGTATTATTTATTTATTTTTTATCTTATTTTACAAAGAACAGCACACAGTACATGCATATAATTACTAAAAGTAAATAAGCAAAAATACAAATAAGACATGTACCTCTTACGTACTATACCTTATATCAAAAGAAGACGATAAAACAGTATGAATAAGACAATACAAAAGTATAAAAAGTGTGTGCGCGCATGAGAGAGAGAGTAACAATATGTATGTGTGTGAAAGAGATGTCTTGAAAGAGTGTGAGTGTGTGGATATGTATTTAATAAAGTCCTTATGTTTCCAAATAAAATAAAAAAAATAAATAAATAAATAGGATCATAAAGTTTTTTTTTTAATAAATGCAAAGCTTTAAAGCTGATTATTGAAAATAACAAATTGTTATTTTTCTTACAGAAGGTTCTTACAATTTTTTTTATATTTTTTATTACAACTCAAAAGATTGGTTTTACTTTCTTTCGACTATCTTGTTTTTTTATAACTAATATAATAAGACTACCTACTCAAGATTGGGGATAAAGAATAATTGATATTATTATCTTGAGAGAGAAATAAATGTCTTGAAACAAGTGGAAAAATTGATTGTGTATTAAGGTATTGTATTGATGTACCTATCATATTTTTCTAGAGAACCAACTTTCAAATGGTAAGTTCTGTGGAATTTTTGTTTTATAAGTACTAAGTTCCATTATTATATTTTTCGCAGAAGTTATAAATCTACTACCAAGATTTTTTCTCAAAAATAACAACTGATCAAAGCAAGAGGTACTTATGTAGTTTCAAAACAAAATTGATGTTGGAAAGGTAGAACTTATATTTTAAAGGTTTTTTTAGTATTTAAAACAAGACAAATCTTTAAGTCCAAAAAATCGTCTCTACTTAAATAAAAAAAATATATATTTTTGGATTTCTTTCTGTAAATTTTTCTGTAAAAAAGCACATATTATAATACTGACGACAGTTTCATCTTAGTTTTATATTGCTTCTCATGTACGTTAATCAATAGGTAGATACTATGTATCGAAATCGAATTAATAAAAAAAAAATATGCAGGTATAGGTTTTTGTCAAGAATTTTTGTCAAGAATTATTGTAGATCGACAAATTAAATTTGCTCTTCATCAATATATTCATAAGTATTTGAATTGCCAAATTAATTAGGTAATTTTTGGTATGCCCAATTGGTACTTGGATGGTATGGTCACGTCATGCTCATGTAGGACACGAACTCCTTCAGAACTATGATCGGAATCCCCTTAAAGCCACGAAGAAGAGGCTTCAAAACTGTGATTCATAGGTAGCTGGTGGGGCGAGGTGTCTCACGAGAGACATACTAGAGTCGCAGATCATGGCGACTGATGACTATAAGCCCTATCCCGGATGAACTGGGATAGAGGGGCAGGATGATGATGAATCAGTATTTTTTTACAATATACTGAGACCTGCTATGACATACGATGCGGAGTGCTGGACAGTAAAAGGTACACATTACCAAAAACTACATGTTAATGAAATGAAAATGCTAAGATGGGCAGGCGGGGTGACAAAGCTTGATAAAATTCAAAATGAGCTAATAAGAGGAAGCTTTGGAGTAGCCCCTATACCAGAAAAACTCACAGAGAGCCGACTCAGATAGTATGGACATGTAATGAGAAGGCAAAATGATCATGTGGTGCTGCTCTGCTCTAGCACTCCCAGAAAACTGGAAAGGAAAAGGACATCCACTATCCACGTGGTGGGGTAGTATGAGTAAGCTCATGGATAAAGCCCAAATACGAGCCCCGACAATAGAGGACAGATCATCCTGGAAAGCCGACCCAACCTAAAGTAGAACAAGGTCAAGAAAAAGAAGAAGAAAGAAGATAAGAAAAAAGCTTTTTGCTATAATATGACATTTTATATGGACGAAGGAAGATAGTATCAGATGGTCTCCTAGAAGTGGAGACCTTGAACCAATAAAACAAGAAGGCCACTTAAAATGTGACCAGATGACATTGACAGGCACGAGGGTCGTAAATTGCAGTAGACAGCTCAAGACATAAATAAGTGGAATATTTGAAAAGAGTCCTTCATCCACCAGTGGATCGAATATGGCTGATAAGAAAAATAAATTTATGGCTGTAGGTACTGAGTAGGCGTGAGTGTGTTTTTCTTTTTAACAAAATATTACTATATTTTCAGGATTCAAAGGCAGCAAAACTTTGAAAGCCATTTATTTTTGTTATAAACTATATTTTTATGCATCCTGCGAAAGTTTTCGACGGAGATGCATGGAAATGTTCCCATATCAGTCATATTGTGAGAGTTTTCTCTAAACCTTCCTTGGGGAATTTTTTACTTTTGGGGGAAAACTGAGACGAGTCTTAACTCTTTTCAAAACTTTTATCCGCGAATGCGCATTTATCAAAAAAACTGTTCGAATACAAGAATAAAACCATTCTGAAAATATTATATTTAGAATTCTACGTGAGTACGTTACATGTATTTCCATTAGTAATTATTTATTGAAGTTTAAACATAAAATATATTAATAATATGGAAATTTATAATAGTACATATACATATAGTACAAAAAATATTTTATAAAAACCTCAAGCCTTAAAAAATAAATAGTTGCTGATTGAACAATAAGTATCAAATATATTTCAAACATGATATTTCATTGTGTAAACAGGTTATTTTTATGTGCCCACGGCGTTCTAGGCTTAATTGTTCATAGTTCATTAGGCTAAAACTAGTAATTAGTTGCCTTTTGGTAATAAAATGCCTTTCATTTGGTAAAAAAGGTGTCGTTTGTCCTCAGACATCTGTGCGGAAACATTGTACCTCATGTATAAGGACTGTTGTCGTTGTGTGTTGTTATTGGAATGTTTTCGTCACTTCACAGAGATGGCGATGGTAATTTCATTTTATTTTCAACGGTGCCACTATTTTTACGACCGGAATTGGCGGGTAAAGCGTTTTCCCGCCAAAAAGTGTCTATTTACAAGACAAATTTTCTAACGTCGTCTATGTTTTTAGGTCATTTATAACCATAGAAAGCGCAGATAAATCAAAATACAAAAATATTTACCTTTGTCATTTTTTTCTATGGTCATAAAAGTTACTATTATTATTATTATTATTATAAATGCATCACGGAAACCAGCTTGAAGAAAAAATAAATAATGGTGGCATCTTATTACATTTACTTAATTTTATAAATCATTTTTTCATCGAGATCTACTATTATAACAAAGTAGAAACAAAGGTAAATATTTTTATAATTTGATTTATCTGCGTTTTCTATGGGTTTGGAAAGAATGATAAGAATTTATCTATGGTTGAGTCGTAAGAATATCCCTTGCCTATTTTCAAACGAGGTGATTTTCATGATAAGAATATATATCACTAAAACTGGATTAATTGGGAACTCAATAAGGGAAGGTATGAACACTGTATTGAACAGTACAGTGGAGTTCTAAACATGCCGTCGGAGTTTAAAGAACTGGGAAACCATCTACCTTACCGCACATGGAAGGCACTGAATAGACTCCGTGTAGGTGCCACATCAAGGTGTTCATAAAAAGAACTTGTACAGGTGGACTATAGGACGAGAAGACGTATTTTGTGATTGTGGGCATATCCAAGATGATAAGCATCTTCTTGTTTGCCGAAACATTGTACAAGGATGTAACGAGGAAGACTTGGTTATGGCGAATGACATGGAAATTGCTGCTATAACGTATTGGAGTGGAATGGCCTAATTTCTATGTCCGTCAAGTAACTTAATAGCATGACAAGGAAAAAATCCTATGTTTAGCGTAAATGCAAGTATAAAAATATTCGATAGATATCGCTTGTATTTTAATAGTTGTCTTTTCTTCTAAACCACGAATTTTGGAAGCGAAATTACGCTCTCGTGTCGTGGTGCCGTCAGCTGTTTTTTTTTTTCATTTTCCGCCACATAAAGATAGAGGTTTGTAAGTATAATATGTATATGTAATGTAAGGTGTACGAATATGGAGGGTAGGTATGTATGTATGTACATATATGAAACAGCGCGGTATATGATATGGTGTGTTAGTGACACAAGGATTCCTCCTTACTTTGCAAGTGAAATACGGCCCTGAATAACGGCGACAGGACCGGAACTTTGTGTTTTCCAAAAAATAAAATGCTTACCTATATATTCAAAATAAAATGTCACAACAGGATATTATCTATTTTGTTCAAGGCCGTTAAGTGGAATTGCAAAAAAATGCCGAATTCGAAAAACAAGAAACAAAAATATTGGAGTTGTATTTTTTTCTCGTCAATACAGTCAAACATGAAAAGATATAGCTTATATTTTAACACAAAAATAAGAAAAAATTACCTTTCTATAAACTAGAATACTGTGTTGTACACCTATGATTTTGATATTAAATATATAGCTTATCCCACAATATTATTATCAGTCAATCATCATTTACACAACCTATTCACTCAAAATAGGTTAAAATGTTTTACTAAGAAATAAAAAAAAATTGTTGCAAGAAAGCATTGCTCATTTTTAAATAATTTAATAGGTAGAGTTAAAATATAGTGTGAATTATATTTTAAATCTATGTCTATTAATAAAAACAATAATTAAAATCACGAAGTTTCGGTGGAAATTAAAAAAAAATAATATTTAAAGAAACGATAGTTAAAACGATGTGGCCAATGCAATATTCCTCACTAACAAGTTCCTCTACAAAATAATCAAATTTCGTATGGAAATTTTTCAGCATTTTCATAAAATTATTTTTGATTAAAATATTTTATTACGAAAACTTGACAATTCTTCGATGCTATTTGATGAAAGTGATCTGCTTTTTTATCAATATTTTCATTTTCTTGAGCTTAGGGTCACTTTGATATATTTAACAGTTAAAAAAATGGGAAGCACTGATCTAAATTATATTTGTGATGTTTTATTTGTAACTGTTTTGGGGTTGGTTTTTTTTAAATTACTTTTATTTAGCTTTTATATCTTCAACCGCCTCTGAGTTCTTCACGTATATAGGTATAGTTGGAAGCTTCAAAGCTGATGAAACCATGAGATGTGTTCATCGTGGGTAAACTGGTATGTATATAACTCAGCAAGGTTAGATCTCTCTCTTTCTTCTGCCTGCTATACCTCCAAATCGATTTTTTATACCTTGACGACGTCTGTTTTGGATGTGGAATATTTGGATTAGGATTCGAGATTTGTAAAACAAAAAAATAAGGATATCCCATTCGTTTCTTAGAATGAAAGCCAATAAGTAAACAAAAAAAATTATAAGGAACGAAGTTAACATTTTGTGAAGGTATCTGAGACTTTTGGAAACAGAGCTTCGGTTATTTCCACTACCATTCGTATCCGGCTTTTTTGCAGAACACGACATAGATAGGTACCTACGTAAACAATATCAAAAAGTATAGCATGTAAAATTACTCAAGAAATTCTTTAATATCGCAAATTTTGGTACAGTACTTGCACATAAATTAAATTCATGATAGTCCAATTTACACCTTTTCTGACGCCATCTATCGCTAACATCAACGAAGTAGTAGTGCATAGATGCATTACTGTACCGATACTGCCTCCCTAGACAACGTGTCATTTAGCTCAAGAAAAGAAACAATAAAACTCAATGTATGAAAGTGATAGATGCCTGTCACTTTCATACATTGAGTTATCTTTTCTTGAGCTTAATGAGACGTAGTCTAATGGGGCTGTAAGGATAGTTGCTTTAAAGCAATTTATCAATATACAATAGCTGCATTCAAGCTATTCTCTCTCTCGTTAGCCTACTCCCGTCCACTCCTGGACGAAGGCCTCCTCCATTTCTCTCCACTTTGCTCTGTCTTGAGCTGCCTGCATCTAGTTTATACCAGCATATCTTACAATGTCGTCTCTTCATCGCAATGGTGGCCTCCCCACGCTCCTGGTTGCTGCTTTTGGTCTCCATGTTATGACTCTTTTTGGCCATCTGTCATCTGAGCTTCTGGCCACGTGACCTGCCCACCGCCATTTTAGAGTTGCTATACGTTTGGCGACATCTATAATTCTTGTTTGTTGCCTAATTATTTCATTCCGCACTCTATCTCTCAAGGTTATACCCAACATGGCTCTTTCCATGGCTCTTTGAGTAATCCTTATTTTTTCCATGCTTCGTTTGGTCAGTGTCGCAGTCTCTAAGCCATATGTTGCTACTGGTGATATGCATGTTTCGTATATTTTCCGCTTAAGGTTTATGGGTATTTTGCGGTTTTTAAGTATATGACCCATTTTCCCAAAGGCTGCCCAGCTTAGTCCAATTCTTCTTTGGACTTCAGCAGTTTGGTTTTCTCTGCCCAATTGTATGGTGTGCCCCAAATATACATAGTGTTTTACATTTTCAAGTTGGTTGCCGTCCACCATAATTTGAGAGCCTTCTGTGCCCATCACCTTCGTTTTTGCCAGATTCATACAGAGGCCTACCTTCTTAGATGCTTCATTCATTTCTTGGAGCATTCTAGCCAGTTCCTCAAGCTCACTACTATGGATTATAATATCATCAGCGAAACGTAAGTGATTTAAGTATTTACCATCGATGTATATTCCCCTTGATTCCCAATCCAGGCTTTTAAATGCATATTCCAGTGCCAGCGTGCAGCTTTTACTTATTTTGAATTGAAAGTGAAATAAATTATATATCTGTCGAATGAAAAAGAAATATCGAAATTATAAATTAAAAATAACATAAGTATTATATAAAAAGTAAATATCATTTGTAATTTCTCATATCTCGATTTCACACATGAAAATTGTATTCACGCTCTAACTCTTTCGAAATATACATAAATAATTACAATTATTTAATTTTCAGATATTCTGAATAAACAGCTTAAAATAAAAGTATTACATATGTATTGAATAAATATGAAATTCAGTGACAGCACCAACTGTTGTTTGACAAATATGGATTTGATCTACACTTGTTGTTTTCAGCTGTCAAATGTTTCAAAATATTTCATGTCCCAAAAAAATATTTCACGACATGTTTTCAAAATATACGCGATGAAAGTAATCCCCTTGATATTACAACCAGGAGTTTTAAATTCTTCATTTCCAATTTTTCAAACTATAAATTATTTAAGCGGTGACTTAAAAAGCAACGGGTTTTGAGATACGAAAAACAATATTAAAATGCACATACATCTATTTCACGAAATATTTAAATTAATTTATCTAAGATTACACGAAATAACTTTACTCATATTAATTTTCTTCTTCTTTTTGTGTCATGTCAGGTCCCCGCGACGTTGACGACCAGCGTAGAGAAATCCTTCCTCAGCTCCTCCACATTTCTCAAACCGGTCTATTCCCGGATGTTTCGCAACCAGTAAAGTCGCTTTTTTCCGACCCCTCTACGACCCTCAATCGTCTCTTTCATGGCAATCTGGAGGATGGCATACTTTTCACCTCTCAGAATATGGCCGAAGTACAACACTTTACGGAGCTTAGCATTGTTGAATAATTCTCTGTTGGTGTTGGCTCTACGTAGTTCCTTAGTGTTGCTGACCATGTCAGTCCATGATATTCTTAGGATTCTGCGGTGGATCCACAAATCAAATGCTTCAAGGCAGTTTATAATATTTACTTTGAGTGACCACGCCTCCACCCCAATACTTATACTCACAATACACATCACCTCAATTTACTACAATATGATAATACATAAACCTATGTATGTTTTTAGAATTGAATATATTCAAAATAACACATACATATATCAATGAAGACAAGACTATGCTCCTCCCTCGAACACGAGATCCGATATCAACCGAGAAATGAATACATTTATAAATGTATATTAACTACTCAATTTTTAGAGGATTATATTAAAATTATATTTTTCAACAATGCATGCATTTAATTTAAAAAAAAATACTATCTTGAAATGAAATACCATAAATAAACATATTTGTAGTTAAAACAGTTTTTAAACTGGAGAAGGTTATTTATTTATTTATTTATTTACTTATTTTTTTTTTTTACAAAAAATGAATAAGTCCCTGTTGAACAAGTACATATACATCTTCCTACGTTCCCTAAAATAAGCAAATAAATGCTTGTGCTATAGGTGAACGACATCGGTCGAGGCAGGATTCGAACTCGCGACCACTGGATTACTAACCCAGCGCGCTAACCGCTCTGCCACCGACCCATATAGTTATTTATTTATTTATTTATTTACTTATTTATTTATTTGTTTGTTTGTTTATTTATTTATTTATTCAATTATTTATTTATATATTTATTAATTAATAAAGTTATTTATTTATTTATTAATTTTTTTATTTATTTTTTTATTTTTTTATTTATTTATTTATTTATTTATTTATTTATTTATTTATTTAATTATTTATTTATTTATTTACTTATTTAATTATTTATTTATTTATATATCTTCATAACAAAATTTACTAAATCGTGACAATCGATTGTTTTTTTCTCGTCAAAATTAAGAATATGAATATGTGTAAAGCCAGCTTATGATCGGAAATAAATTGGACAGGATTCAATGTACGTTTTGTTGAATATCGCTGATTGTATATGAATGTATATGAAAATCTAGGCTAGTGGTGTAGCCTCTAGTCTTTTTGCTGGCTGAAACTGAAGTCGTATTGAAGCTGGTTTTTTGCTGACGTATACACTAAATAGTTTGTAAGCATGATTGACAAGGGTTTAATCAGTTTTTCAACTGTTTGTAGATAAACACTAACTGTATTTTTTTACATAAATTTATGTCTAAACGGGAAATGTATACAGTTAGTGAACGGACGAGCGAATTGTAAGCCATTTCATTTAGGAAGGCATACAAATATCTTTCAAAGTCTGACATGGTAACTGTTAAATTGAGAATTGATAATGTCTCAAAATTATGGAGATCATACGTCATTTGTGTATTTGTACACACTTATACGACCGTAAAATTTGGATGCTTTTTACGTTTAGTTTTCGTCATTCGGTTAAATTGATTTATTTAAGATTTTGTACACGATTAATACACAATACACGTAAAATATCAAACTTAAGCAAGCAACTGTGCACACAAAAATCCCAAAGGGCACAGCCTGTCTGTGAGTGTGAGTGTATTAATTATAATATAAACGAAATTCTTTTGTAAATAACTTAGGTAAAAATATTAAAAAAAAAATAAAGGGCTCAGCTTCGTACAAAAAAATATACAGAAAACAACACATAGGTAGTTATAAAACATACATACACATATATTGATAGGTATACACAAATCAGTAGACCGATTGCGTCCTTATCAAATATACCCGCAGTTAACAGCAATAATACTAGGTAAGTACAATCATATTATGATGTATGAAGTCTCCGGAACATAAGACTTGTATTTTGGTGCGTTTTATATTGGTCGTTCAATTAAACAGGTATAATGTGAAAGATGATTGCTTTTTTATTTCATACATTAATTACTATGCCTTTTTAGATGCGACGATGCTGATGTGTGTGGTGTCGCGCCTGTGTCGTGTTTATTTGTCGCTGGTTATCCCACATTGCGTAATATGCCATTGTAATATAAATTATTACCATAAATCAGTAAGATACCATGCGTTGGATGCGAACGAAACAAAAAAATCAATGTTGTGATGCCAAAGTATGAAGATATGTTCTCATTTCCTTTCCACAAATAGGGAATAAACAAATAATCCTAAATAAAAAAATTTAATTACCTGTATTAATTATGAAATTCCCAACCAAAAATAATATTTCGATGTAGATAACTTCTTCAAACGAAATTGGGAAAAACATTTTGAATAACGAATACCAAAATAGCATTAGACAAATTTAGATTTTTCAAATGATCAAATAAAAAAGTACAATGTAAAGGATGTTTTTCCTCTGAATTTAATTTCTTGCCATCTCCACGTGTATACCATTATACTTTATCTTAAAACAAAACCTACTTTTGAATAATTAAAATTATCACTCTGAGTTTCTATGATGTTTCAAGACGTAAGTTTCGTTAGAAGAAAGAATAAATCATTAATATATTATTTTCAGAGAATATAAATCCAAGAATTCATTAATTACAGCTGGCTTTTAAATCTTCTTCTTTTCCCTCGCCTTATTCCCATTATTTGGGGTCGGCTCTCCTAGTCCGCATGCGCCAGGTTGCTCTCTCCTGTGTTTCTTCATGTGTCACATTCCGCGTCTTTATGTCGCTGTGAACCGTGGACATCCATGTTGCAGGCGGTCGTCCCGGGCGTCGCTTTTCGGTCTCTATATGCAGAGCCTTATTTACAATGTGGGAGTCATCTCTCCTGCATATATGCCCATACCACCGCAATCTACCCTCCCTCATCTTTTCGGCTATGGGAGCTACCTTAAAGCTGCCTCGGACGTAGTCGTTCCTGACCTTGTCCAGTAATGTCACACCGCCGGCCCACCTCAACATTTTCATTTCGGTGACGTGGACTTTCTAGAAGCCCAGCACTCTCATCCATAGAGCAAAGATGGTCTCACACAGGTCTTATATACTACAGCTGGCTTTTAAATAAATATAGCAAATTATTTGTAATGAAACATAATGATTTCTAGTTGGTTGTTGTTCATTGGAAGTATAGGAATTACGTCCAGGTCTCCAATTATAGGGGTGTGATGGTATCGGGAGGAGTTTATTTAATTTAGAATAAATTATATCAGAAAGGTTGCGATTTTAAGTACGTGTTCAAATTACTTCCCAATAACATATACCACTATATAAGAATTGCAATTTAATAATCAGTTAATTTAGTTTAAATAATAATAGTAATTGAGTGATGAAGGGCTTCATAATTAAAGAGGACTTACTTGAATTATATATATTTTTACTTCAAATAGATTACAAATATAACACTCGATAAATTTAGAGATGCTCGCGATGTTGAGGTCGGTATGAATTTTACGCGTTTCGTTAAAGACTAGACACTGCGGTCTTCCTGTCGGCTGAGCGAATGGCGATCGGCGTTGGGTATTCGTTTTAGGATTCATGTCCTTCGGCCATCTTCGGTAATCTGAGTAAGATGCGAGATTGTGGGGTAGGTAGGTAAAGCTTCGCCACAGAAGTAATGTTTATTTTGCTTCAGGTTACTTTTTCAATCTCTTTTCTAATATGAGTTTTTACTTCAAACATATCAATCATTGATAAATAATGTCTGTTTGTCAAGATTTGTTTATATCGTGAAGACCTTATCTTATCAAAGAAGAAGATGTTTAAAGTCTTGTAATTTATTCACAAAAGTGCTGTTCATTCGAAGTTTATTAGTTTTAGTAGAAATATTATGATAGTTGAGTTATTAAACACATAAAATACATACAATAATAACGAATGTAATTATTTATAGATTATAATATAGTTGAGAACCGACAAGACCGAATCAAATTGACATCAGAATTTCAGATTTAGCTTTCAGCAGAATCAAACGGAATGATATCAAACAGCCCGTTGGGTTCGAGACTTCAACAAACTAACATCAATCATCTGTAGTGGCTATTGACCATATGAAACAATGAAAATAATAATTGAGGTTAGGTTTAAAATCTTTGGAATAAACCGTCTATTTCTTATAGAATGATTCCAGATTTTCTTTTATAATTGTATGTAAGTCTGATATTAGACAAACGACAATGATTACACCTAACTATGTATAAGCTTTCCTACGTACGATACGGACAAGGATATTGAAGAGCCAGGGGATGTAGGTTATGCGGAGAGGGAGTTTGGTAGGATTGAGAAAACAATATCTTGATTACATTATTTTCCCGCGTGATATCTTTGCGGGGGCAAGATGGCGTCTGCTGTGTTCATTTGTCATCTTTTGTAATTTTCCTTATTCTCTGTGTGTAATTCATGGAGCTCTGTCTTCTGCTTTGTCTGGTGTTAATTGTAGCCGACGGCGGAACCTATCTACCTACATATCATATATTTATCTCGTATCTCCTTATCTACTCGAGGTATATTAATCAAACTGAATTTTCACGTTTGACTCCACTGTCTGAAATAATAGTAGCCATGGGTGAAAAAATGACAGTTTTCGCTTAATACCATAGATATCGGGAGATCAATAGGTACATTATTTTTATACGAATGTCATATTTTTTCCAGATAACGTATTATCCAAAATGTAGGTTTATATAAAGATTATTTTGATAAATGAGATATAAAATGTCACCTGATAAAATGTAATCTATAATATTACTACAAAAAGCAACGGTTGTCGATTCTGCCCAACAAGTCCGATGAAGAAAGTTATGATGTTATATAACGCTAAATCTAGTGACTGAAATATGATTTATTAGAACCGCCTAATGCACTATGAAGTTAGCTGTTATTAAATGTAATCCACCAGAATCTTCGGCTACTGCATTGTCTTCGGCTACTGCATCATCTAATGACATCCTTAAGTCACAGATCTTCCTTATAACTGTGTTCCGCATACGATCCATTAGGGTGGATCCCGCGACTGAGCGTAGGGATCTAATCTCTGTCGACCGAAGCAGACTCTTTGTTCCAGCGGTGTCCGCTCTGGGTTCAATCGCCTAGGTCACAATGGGTCGTACGCATGTCTTATATTAGAATGAGTATTCCAATTTAAAAATTAGTTTATTTTATTTTCTGAAACTCAAAATATCTAATATTTTTTCATTTTCATTTCATTTAAGGAAAAAGATTTGGCACATTCTTTCTTCTTCTTTTTCGTGGCATTTCTGGTCCCCGACGTCGGGGGGACCAGAAACTGCTATGAAGACACTTTTATTTCATTCTTGAAAAATTATATTTTGTCGGATAGTTGTACTCACTTATTAAGATGTGACGTACGGTTGCAATAGTTTATTACTATAAAAACGCCAACTGTAAGTAAGCATTGACCGAGTGGCTTTTACGCATTTATTCACAGTTAAACACTCAAAAAAATAAAATAAAAAATAAAAATGGCTGAACGTTTTTGCCTTTTATACTCATCTCATTTACAGAGCTGTTCAAAAACTGATGGGTTTTTAAAAAGAATGTAGGTATCTACCTAAAATGTTTGTTCAACACAAAAAAAACAAGTAAAGATAGGATTCCACTTTTATTTTAATCAAATTCATGGCGTACCCCATGAGTGAGGTTCTGCATTAATGTGGATTTCAAAGGGACTGAAAGGGACCAAAACCCATCAGAGATTCCGCCCACCTACTTAAAATGTTAAATATTTTAATAATATTATTTATTTCAATAGCAAAAGGGATATAAAAGCATTTAAATGAGACACGTTATATTATTTTATGACTAACTGGACTCTGACATAAAATGAATATTTCTTCATTAACATACCACTTACATTCCAGCACTGTTTGACAAAAATTAGAACTATGTTCATCAATATTTTCAATAATACTTACAGATGAAGCATTTTCAGTTATTTGAACAATTATATTTTTTTATCCGAATAGGTAGAACATATTAATGGAACACCCTGATGTACATTTATATTTTTTATCAATTTTCTAACTCTATGATGTTAAAGTATTTTTATATTATTGCCGACCGCCGTGGCATAGTTGGTAAGCCGTTTGGTTTATGTGCGGGCGTCTTGGGTTCGATTCCCAGCAGCAAAAATTTATTTAAATTAATTTCTCACGCTAACATTGCTTCTCTGGCTTGGAAACACTGGTTATTTGGAAGAAATTGCCATATGGCAATAAACTCGCCACTTGCGCAGGGTGCAAGGAAGTGTTGATTGTTATCATTATTTTTACATATTAAAAGAGACGAAGTTAGGATATCATAGAAGAACCAGGAACTCAGGCACCTACAGGGCTTACGACCTGTCATCGGCTGGTTTACGTGATCACTTTATGTGCTTGCGCAACGTTCACCAATTATGCCTTTATTGAGTTTCCTTATCATTGTTATTTTTGAAAGTTCTATATTTTTGAATAACATGTAAACATTTCACCTGAATAATACGAAATTATACTATTGCCATCTTTGAGGTAACGAAGAAACCATTTTTTGTAACGCCATCTATTGAGAAATTAGTTTATTTGTAAAATATCATTTGACTCCTGACAGGGAAAAAAACCCAATGTTTGCGTATATGCAATTAAAATATATTCGATTATTATTGGAGTAAAGAAATTGGCGTTTAAAAAAATACAGAGAGAGACATATTTGATGATGAATTGATTGATATTCCACTGTAACTGGCAGCAAATGCAATGTATTTATGTTGATAAGGTTTTTTTTTGACAGTTCCAATTTTGACACTTGATATAAAAAATTCATTCATCAGGCGATGACGCTCGTTTTAAATGCAATGAAAATTTATATTCAAAATCTTTCTTTCGGCATATTCCAGCGGAAACATTGCGTCAAGCGTGCTGTACAGTAAATTGGACTCTGAATGAGTGTCTTTATCACGTTGAAAGGATGTAAGGGCATTGAAGATGGCATTTAGGTTTAATTATTTTCTCGATCTCGTTGTGTTCAGGAACTCTCCAGTCATCGTCGCTTTTGTAAACCCTTTCAACAAATGGCCTATGCCTTTCTGCATTCTCCTTGTTCATTATTAGATTATGGGAAAGGTTC
Organism: Molanna angustata; assembly: GCA_963576475.1. Lineage (NCBI taxonomy): Eukaryota > Metazoa > Arthropoda > Insecta > Trichoptera > Molannidae > Molanna > Molanna angustata. Next base: position 5,451,785 of record OY754971.1, on the reverse strand, counting down.
CGTAATTTCATAGGGTATGAGCAAGATCAGATGGGGTGGTTATAATATCTTGAGAATCATTCGCGTCAATGAGAGATTCAGTTTCAAGGGCATAACTTAACAAAGATTTCGTGACTTGGTTTTTTCTAATCAATTTCTTTTATTTTCATCCATAACTTTTTACAAAGATGACTATCTTTTTAAGTCTTTTCTTTTTAACAGTATTGGCATTTTTATCAACTGATGTTTTTTTCATAGCAGTTTTTTTACAGAATATCTAAAAAAATAAATGTATCTACTGTATACCAAAATGGTTATGATAATCGAAACTAAATATAACATACAATAACGTAAGAAAGAAACAAATGACAATTTTACGTTTGTTAGAAATTTACAAATCAAAGATATTACAAAGATATTTTTTTATTTTTTATTTCATAAGAATGAATATGTCCTTGTAGTAACAAGTACATATACATCCTCATACATTCCCTAAATTCAGCATCAATACTTGTGCTATAGGTGAGCGAAATCGGTCGTGGCAGGATTCGAACTCGCGACCACTGGATTACTAACACAGCTCTGCCTCCACCCATCTGCCACACACCCAAATTATTACTTACATATATTATATTCATTCAGAGGTCGAAATTCGACCGTAACATTAAATTTTTAAGTTTGAAGGATATTGGACCTGATCTATGTTAAAAAAAACATCATCTAGGAGTTCTTTTCAATCAACATCTTTACTGGACTGAACAAGTCAATGAAGTCAGCAGAAAACGTTTCAATATATTCATTCAGTCAAAAAACTTCAAAAATTTCTTCCAAACAACATCAGAATAAAGTTCGCACAAACTCTCCTTCTCCCCATTCTCGATTATGCAGATATTTGCTATTTGGATCTTACTCAGGAACTTCTAAACAAATTAGATCGATTACAAAATTTCTGCATACGATTAATATTTAACATTCGCAAATACGATCACACATCATATTTTCGCAAGCAACTCAAATGGCTTGCTATCCGTCTGCGCCGGGATCAACACACTCTTTGTCTTCTGTTTAATATTTTGAACAACCCTAATGCTCCATCTTATCTGACCGAAATATTTCAAGAAGAGAAAATCCTCGCCATCCCATCACATGCCACAGCTTTCTATTCATCATCATTTACTGTCCATGCTGCCTGGTTATGGAACAACTTGGCCCTAGACATTAGAACTGCACCAACGTAATCATTTCTTAACTTACATACTTCCCATTAATTTCCCTATTTCTGTAGTTAGACGACAAATCCCCTATTTTTTTTCCTTCCCTCCCATAGTGTCGTATCAGGTTACATCTAAGATTTGTTTTATTGTCATTGGTGTACATATTTTTATTCTTTTTACTTGTGTATAAATGTTTTTTTTTTTTGTAAAAAATGAATATGTCCTTGTTAAACAGGTACATAAACATCTTCCTACGATCCCTAAAATAAGCATATAAATGCTTGTGCCATAGGTGAACGAAATCGGTCGAGGCAAGATTCGAATTCGCGACCACTGAATTTCTAGCCCAGCACGCTAACCGCTCTGCCATCGACCCATCTATATGTTTATAGTTTTACGTAAATTTTTATTTTTTGTACATGTACCACTTTCACCCATAATTGTAACAGTTGGTCATCTGGAAGAAATTGCCACTAGGCAATAAGTCCGCTATTTTTACTGGCAAATAAGTTATGTACAATAAAGTGTTAAATAAATAAATCATGTATTCATCAAGGGGTAGGTAGCAACATCCTTTTATGGGTGAAAAGCCTTAAGAGAAAAAAAAAAAGGGGGTAGGTTCAAAGTTTTTTTTTCATATATTGCAAAGTGTAATTGTTTTAGTCGTAATATTTACATTGCTTCAAAGTGATCTGTATTTGAATTTGTCATTGCTATATGAAACATCTGCGTTTGGTATTACCTGTATTACATTGGTGTTATACTAGTAAAAAATCTAAAGTTTGATGCGAAATATTGTTTTATTCAATATAAATTATATGTAACCCATAATATGTATAAATTTGCTCTCTGCATTCCCTTTCCGTATAATTTTTAATCGCGCAGTTTACTTAAAAAGGTCTCAGAATCTTTCACTACGCGTAATAATATATAGTTTCTGTTTAATTTAATTTATCCTAAACATTTTCATATTCAACGAGGAAATAAAGACATATTATATGATTGAAAGATGTATTGTCTCCTTCTATGTGAAAACATATAACAAGATACATTATTGAATAATATATTATTCATACACATAACTGGGTTGTTTATGATATTTTACAATGCTGATCGAGATATTATATATTATTATTTACATCCATTGTTAGTTCCTACAAAAGGAAATGTTACTAAGAAAACCGTTTTCTTTACTAGAATTTCACGGGAGTTATACAAATTTGTTGTTCCTGAAAAAAATATGTGTACCCAAATATATAAATATAATGTTTTCCTGGGTCATTGAGTACACATCAATTTATCATTATACGATACGAGGTATATATTTTTATTACCTACGGAATAGATCAATTTATGGTCGTACGAATATTTTTAATGATTTATGAGATTTTCCATAGCTTAAAATATTTATTGACAAACTAAAAGTATACGTGTTGTTTTCTTAATCTTGGTTGGACAGTTATTTAAGGATTAAAGAAGTGTTCATCTCGAGCACGCAGTGGGGTACAGAGATAGCAATTTGTGATTTTTTAACTTGCTTGGCATATTATGCGCAAACCGCTCTGTTCCACGAATAAAGTTGAAAGCAAGGTTGAGGTAAAAATTATTTTTTCAACTGACTATAGGTACAATAATTGGTACCATAGTTGAAAACGTCATAATATAGATGATAAAACAAAATAATAATAGATGGTAAATCAATATTAACCCTTAGAACGCGTAAATCGACTGAAGTCGCCCGAATTTTTTCCCCTTTCAACGCGTAAATCGACTATAGTCCATGGATTGTAAAAAACGTTACCTTTGGATGCAAAAAAAAAAAAAAAAAATTAAATTACATTTTTTGTGCTTTCCTGCCCCCAAAATATAACGTGACAACTATATTTTTGGTGTACCTACTAAATCAAGATATTGATTAAAAAAAATTAAATGGAATTTTAGAATTTAGAATTTTATTTTTTGCTTAATGCGTTCAAATAGTTAAAAAGAAAAACAGAAATATACAAATATATATTGTAATAAAAAAAGTAAAAATATACAAAAAATAAAAACATACAAATACCCAGAAAAATAAAAATATAGAAAAATGAAATAAAAATATACAAATAAAAATAAAAATATACAAATAAAAATAAAAATATACAAATACCCAGGAGGCATATTTCTGAAAAACCGACCAACTAGGTCTACTAAATGAAGAAGAAGAAGAAGAAGAAATATATAGTTAACGAGTATGTCTCAGGATGAGGAGGCGGGATCATTAGTGAATGAGGAGGAAATTGTTGGATTGTATATTTGAGGTAAAGAAAATATTTTTCTGTTTTTGAGAATGTTGTTGTCATGAAAAATATGTGTGTTTGAAATATGTATTAATATTTTGCTGAATTCTCAACATAGGTGAAAAATATCTGTAATTAGTGTGGCACACTGGTATGTGGAATAAATTTTGCTAGCGGGTATGTCTATTCGGTACATGTTAGGTAATCGATATGTTAGGTAATCGATATGTTAGGTAATCGATATGTTAGGTAATCGATAAAGTTACTGCAAATTTTATAAAGTAATATTTGGTTGAAGTAAAGTAAAGTATTAGAGCACATTATTACAGTCTATTACAAATTATTGCAGTAGTTTGAATTATGTTTATTTCCTTAAGTGTATTATTTAGCATCGTTGACGAAAAATATATTGGTATTATTTGAAAATCTTTAATTTTTCTTTAAAATTCTTTGTAAAGATAAAACGAGTGGGTTGTGGCCGACGCCAAAATCTCCACTACACAATGTAGCTTCCCTGCAAATATTAGGTACACTCTAATAGCAATATGAAATCAAATAACTTAACATTACCAAACATAAATTTCTCTTGTTATCTATATTTTTCATACAAAAATATATTATTATAAACGTAATTTTTCAAACGGTTGTATGTTTTTCTTCTAACGTTGACCTATTTTGAATGCAGTTTTTTGAAGATTATCGGTTTTGTATAAATAATTTAAACAAAATTAAAATATCTCAAATTTCCAGGTCGTGAGAGCATTCTTTCAGTTTTATCAGATGAAATCATAGAGAAATTTTGAGAAAAAATGAACCGTTGTCTATGGAAAACTAATCAAATATATGTTTATGTACTACACTCATATGGTATCATTATTAAGTTCCCCGGCCTTTTAGTTTGATCTGTACAGAAGACACAATTTTTCATATTTGTGTACGGCATACAGGACACGGCATACACACAAAACATCGCAACGAAACTCAATGTAAACACTCTCTACATGATACCCAATGAGAAATTGATGTAAAAAAATACTCTTAAAAATCGTGAAAATTTCCACTATTCCATAGTAGTGGAGAGTAAAAAATATCACCTTGTTTCTTCAAGATAAATAAATTTAAAAAAAAAACATATATACTATGCAACATGGTCTAAATCTATATTAGAAAAGAAACGTTCGGTCTCTGACTCAAATAGTTTCGTAAATTGCACAAAAGAAACCCGTTACGACGATAATTATGTAGGGGTATTAGAGCAAGAAGAAAAGGATAGAAACTAAAAGAGAAAAATGTTCGACGTGTAAATGGCCGTTACTCAGATCTCGTGTAAAATTAGATTAATCTAAATAAAAAAGAGACAGAGAAAAAGGTTTCGATTGGAAATTCTCTTGGTTCAATTGTACAAAAAGAATGAAAGGGATTGTATCGGAGGAAACTTTTATTTTTATTGTCTTTCCTAACGATCAGACCGAAGAAAGAATTATATGAAAGGGTGGCGAGAAAATGTAAAGACATGGTTAATGAACTGCAAGAAATCGCACATTTCAGTCACGAATAAGTATAATACTTTAATTGAAATACTCGAATCACTATTACAGACGTTGGGGAAAGACGAAAGACGGGTAAAGGATAGAATATCTGTTTCGTAATGGGCCCAGAAATGTATATAAATGTAGGAAGGCGCCTATTTCTATATCGAGCCAAAGTGTTATTTGATATTAATGTATTTGAATTCATTTTCTTTATTCTGTTTTGAAAATATATTTTTTTCTATCTTTTCTACATAAATAGAAATGGAATATTTTTTTCTAAATATAAAAATAACCTTTATTTGATACGGTAGAAATACGAGCTGAATTTGAAATACAATCATTGCTTCACTTTCAAACCAAATTTGAAACAAAAGAAAATTTTATTTATTAAATTCGTCATAATACAGAAATATGGCCACATTTTGCTGATATGGTATGGCCACATTTTGAGACGACCGACGGACAATATGATAAATAAAGCCTTGGACATTGAGACTCCAGCGAGAAGACCAGGCAGACAACCAGCCACATGGCTGTCGAGCATCAAAAAGCATCTGCGAGAGAGGGAGCTGAATCCTGATATGGCACAGGACAGGCGAGTTTGGCGAAATAAAATAAGGAGAGCCGACTCCAAGTAAATGGGACAAAGGCGAGGGCAAAGAAGAAGAAGAAGAAGTCATAATGCAGAAATATAATGTTATTGCTAGGCTCAATAAGGGTTCGTAAGGTTTGATAGGTGGGGAAAGGCTAGGTTAGGATTTTCGGCTTATTTAAAAGGGTGTAAAATTTAGTATTTTTTGTAATGTCGAACTCTGGAACCAGGAAAATGCTCTTTAAATCAAGCATTGTAAGGATAAAAAATGTGTATAAGCTTGTTCCTACGCTTGACTGTTGGCCTAGTTGATGTATAATCCTGACTATGTATCATCCTAACTATATATAATTCTGACTATGTATAATGCTGCGTCAAATCCCTCTTTAGACGTGGAATTAAAAAAATATTCGATATACATACACATTGGTACAAGTATGTAGGTAAACAAGCCAAAAATGAAATAATATTTCTTGCGTAGTTCAGTGATGACATCTGTGCGAGACACCGTCACCTCATTTATAAGGACTGTTGCTTTCATTGTTTACAATTAAACCAATTTCTCAATAGATGGCGTTACAAAAAGGTTTCTTCGTTACTTCATAGATGGCAACAATAATAATTTCCTTTTTTCAGGTGGTCTGTTACTCATTATTCAAATGTATATGTAAAACATTCGAAATTGTATTGATGAGGGAACTCAATAAGAAGGCATAATTGGTGAACGTGGCGCAAGCGCATGCAGTAATCACTTAAACCAGCCGTTGATAGGTAGTTAGCCCTGTAAGTGCCTTGATTTCCTGGTTCTTTTGTAAAATTCCAACTAGGTCTCTATTGAGATGTTAAAAAGTTTGTCAGAAAAATAATATTAATTGTTTCATTTTCAACCGACTTCCTAAATGGACTTCCTAAAATGATTTTGTATTTAACTTTTTATCACGTTGTCCGATTTCGATGATTCTTTTTCATTAGAAAGAGGGTATCTTTCGATTGTTTCCATTTCAATTTGGTCAAGATAAAATCATGAGTTCTAAGAGAAAATCATCAATCTTTTCAACTTTCGCATCAGCGATAGTCACTCTTTACCACATTATTCGATTTTAATGAACCCTTTTTTCATAGGAGAGAGTGCTTCATAGATGTGGTCTGTTCATATAAATTCCATAACAAAAACTCACGAGAAAAATAATATTACACTCTTCAATTTGCAAAGTCGTCTGCAATTGATAATAATTCTTTACCACGTCACCCGAATCCGATGTATCCTTTCTCATTAGAAAGGTATTACTTCTAAATTAATCCAAGATATTTTGATGATGGGAATCATGAGATATCATAAAACTTTTCAATTTGCGTAGGATTTGCGTATTACTATATAGGCGAATCTTTTGAAAAATAATGTAACTACAAGCATACATAACATCAGGCTATGTCCCTCATGGGTAGATAGAGAGAACAGAATGCTACATTTTTTTATGTTGACACAGATTCGTTTTGAAGTCGATTTTTAGATTAATGATTATTCAAAATCAAGTCATCTAATTTTTAAGTATAAATGATAAACAAGTTTTATATTATTTAGGTATAATTCTTATTTCTAGCTTCATTATGCTGATAATTTTCTTAGATTCTCGTCAATCTTGTTAATCAAATGATGACTATGGTAGCTAGCGCTTATCATATTAATAACTTAACTATGTAATATTTTACCAGTTGACAAAAAGGTTAACGTTTCACTTAACATGGAAGAACTTTACAGGGATGAATATAAATTAAAGATAACTCACAAATATATAACTCGACAAACGACTTACTGACAATACCAAAAACAAATAAATTTTACGGTGACAGAACTAAGGCAAAAATAATACCGAAATTATTCAATAAACTACCTAAACATATAGGTACTGGGTACTATAATGAAAGAAAAGAAAAAAATAAAAATCTCTTTAAAACAATTTTACACCTAACATGCCTAATTTTCATTGCTTTCGATGTTTTTATATTTGTTCTGATTTGCCTAGTTTTCATTGCTGTGTTTTTAATTTACTTTATTTTGTTCTGTTTCTGTTTTTTTTTATTCTCATTGTAAAATGGTAAAAAAATAATAATGTTCTATATATGTGTTAGCGCCAATTGCACATCGGGCTAAATAAATAATGGACTGTATATCGAAATTTATGAATTGAATTGTTTATCTGTAATGTGTGTTGGATGGGATATGACAAAGGAGCGGTACTAACCTTTGATCTCGTTCTCTTGTTACGATACTCCTCGAGTCCTCTTCTCTCACATATAACAAAACAAAAGGCACAACACGATAACACAATAACACACACGATAATGATGATGATTTATATTATAAAACGATGATGACATGTATAGATCGACGAAACGAGACGATTTTATTCGAGCGACGAATTTGAATAATGTATCGAGACGACGTTTTTGCGAGTGTTCCTCCTTTCGGTTTTGACCGCTAGGGGGAAGGAAACAGTTGTGGAAGGATTTTGGCGGGAATCAAAGGTATTTTGATTTGTCCATCATTCGATATCAAACATCCTCCCAGCCTTGAGGAAATATAGGCTTTCCTCAAAACAACGATAAATGAAAGTTGACTCACGACAATAAGAAATAAATGACAAAATGAATGACATTGTATGAACCGCAATCAACACAAGCAATACTGGATGAGAAGGTATTATCTCCAACGATATAGAATATACCCAAGCTATAACATGCACCATACAACAAAATAGATAACGATGATGAATGATGTATGTACGATTAACGAAAGTGAATGAATAAATGAACATAAACGAAACAACACGAGAGAATATGTATATGTATGTCTATACAGGCGATTTGTATAGTTTAACGATAGTAGGACGCTTGAGAATGCCTTTCGAGGTGCGAACATTCATGACACGAAGGATATTATCAGAACATGGAAAACATTCTGTAATACGTCCTAGTGGCCATTGCATAGGTGGCGATTGCGAATCTTCAATGAGCACTAAATCACCAATGCTCAAATTGGCTGAACTAGATGTCCATTTACTGCGTCGTTGAAGGGTGTGAAGGTACTCCCTTCGCCAACGATTCCAGAAGTGTTGTGTCAGTTTTTTCAAAAGTTGCCAGCGTGACAATCTGTTCATGAGTGTTTCTATGATTTTAGTAACATGATAACATACAAATGTTTTTAGCATATATGGAGGTGTATTCAGCCACGCTACGATTACGATTACTACGATTACGAGTACGATTGTTGAATCAGTAAAGGCGAATATTTTTTGAATATAAATTTTATTACCTAAAGTGTTAAGTAAATATTTCAAAATGTTAGATAATAAGAGAGCATCAGAAAGTTCGAGACAAGGGATTGATAGAGGTTTTACCGGCGCTACTCTCGATTTAGCTATTGACAAACGAACGATTGTATTTGAATCAGAATCAAACGAACGAAGATAGACAACACCACCATATCCTTTTTCAGACCCATCACAAAAACCTACAAGTTGGTACTCCATAGGTTTAGTAATTCCGAAAAAACGAGGAATTTTAATATTTGACAACAGAGATAAAGATGAAAGGACCAATCTCCATTGTTTCTGAATGTAATTAGGCACTTCATCGTCCCACGCGAGTTTGAGTTTCCATAACTCTTGTAACAAACATTTTACGAATAGCAGAACTGGACTCAAAAATCCGATAGGATCATATATTTTTGAAATATTGGACAATATAGATCTTTTAGTATATTTGTTTTCCAACCTGGTGAAATAATATGAAAATGAATCGTTCACAGCATCCCAATAAATACCTAATACCTTAATTGTTTGACTTTGGTCAAAATCAAGAGAAATTGGTGTTTCGCGATCTTCAACAGGAATATCAGACAAAACCTCGACACAATTACTGTACCATTTACGTAACGTAAAGCCTCCAAGACATAACAAATTCCTTAAGTCCTGTTGAAACCTTTGAGCATGCGTAATGGTGTCTGCGCCAGCCAGAGTGTCATCGATATATGTGTTTTCACTTAAAATGATAGCTGCTTCGGGATATTTGACACCTTCATCCTGGGCGAGTTGTCGGAGTGAACGCTGTGCTAAATAAGGAGCAGATGCTGTGCCATATGTAACAGTTTCCAAAGTATATTGCTTGACAGGCATATCGATACTCTCCCGCCACAATATATGTTGACATGATGTATATTTTGGAAGAATCAATATTTGCCTAAACATTTTGCAAATATCTGCAGTGAAAACTATAGGATGAATTCGGAATCTGCACATCAGATCTACGATATTTGTTTGCAACTTTGGTCCGCACAGAAGTATGTCATTTAAGGATACTTGAGACGAAGAACGAGAACTTGCATCAAACACTACACGAAGTTTTGTTGATGAGCTATGTTCCTTAAATACGCAATGATGAGGGATGAAATATTTGACTGACTTCATGTCTATAGAGGTTGATTCTGTCATGTGACCCAAAGCTTCGTATTCTCTCATAAATTGTACGTACAATTCCTTAAGTTTGGGATTACGAGCTAATCTACGTTCTAGATGATGAAGACGAGATAGTGCAATGTCATGTGTTGAACCTAATTCCTGAGCATTTTCTACGAACGGTAACGGCACAATAGATCTTCCAGAGCTATCACGACGATGTTCTTTCTGAAAGGTATCTTCGCAGCGAATATCATTTGGCGATTGTAATGGGGATACGATCTGTGGAGGCTCTTCTATTTCCCAAAAACGACTGAGCGAGTTCTCAATGCTACGTTCCGATGATGTAAAAAATGTATTAAGAACCTTGGACGAATTTTCATCTATATTTCCCATTAAAATCCAACCGAATGCTGTATTTAAGGCTGTAGGCTCATTTTTCTCTCCAACTATTTTTCCTGACTTCAATAACAAAGGAAAAACGGCGGCTCCAAGTAATATATCCACGGGTCCAGGGGCATAAAATTCTGGATCCGCAAATTTTAAATTTTCAACATGTTCCCAATGACTAAAATTGATGTTTTGACTAGGCATGTTACTGCAAATATTCGATAAAACTATCATTTCTATATCAAACAGTGGTTCACGTGAACCAACTGCTCGCACCTGGCCTTCGACTACACCTTTGTTGGCCATTGATTGCATCTGACAGATACCACGAATTGGAATGTTTTTTTTAACATATTTAAATCCTAAGCGAGTGGCGCAATTTTCCGAAATAAAATTCGCTTGACTCGCGCTATCCAAAAGTACACGAACCTTCTGATATCTCCCTGTCTTATCCCTGACTTCTGCAATAGCTGTCGATAGCAAAATACTACAATTACTATGATTGGTATACACCATTCTGTCTACGATCGCTGCCTTAGCCGAGAAAACAGAATCTGAATTGACAACGACATCGTGGTTAGGTGCGTTATCATTTGACGATGGATTCACTATTTTATTAGTTGATGTAAAATGAAGCAATGTGTGATGTTTTGATGAACATAATTTACAAGAGCGAGATGAACAATTTTTCAACAAATGAGATTTGGACAAGCAATTCAAACAAATACGATTCTCCTTGACGACATAGTATCTTTCTTTAGGTGACATAGAAAGAAATTTAGAACATTGAAATAATGAATGCAATTCATTACATACGACACATTTCACACGCTGTATATTATTGTCCGTATTGGACAAGAACGAATTGTACGATTTGGGTTTTGAATGTTTATTGATATTTTCACTAGCAATATGACAAGCGTTTTCTTTAGCCCGACATTGTATTTCCAGAAAATCTATTAATTGTTCAAATGATGGGATCTCCTCTCGATGATGAGAGGTTTCAAAAATTGTTCTAATATCGATAGGTAATTTGCGAAGTATGATGTGTAGTAAAATAAATGACCATTCCTTTGTTGGAAATTTTAATGCCTGTAATGCCAATATATTTTCTTTGATGGTGCCTATAAACGCACTTAATTCATTACAAGATTTTAATGAACACGATAGAATGTTTTCCATGTGAATGTCTGCTATGAGTCTTTTGTTTTCGAATCTTTTTTGTAAAAGTTGATATGCAATTAAATAATTATCTTCAGAAATAGGTAGATGCCTTACTACATTTAATGCTTCACCTGTCAAAGTACTCAGCAGATAATGAAATTTTTGTACACGTTGTAAACTTTTATCACTGTGAATTAATGAATTGAATGTACTTATAAAGTTCATCCACTCTGTATATTTTCCCGAAAATGATACCAAATTGAGTTTGGGTAAACAAACATTTCGATTATATGGTGCATATTCGCTAGGCATATTCGATTCTACTATAGGAAAAATCTTCGAATAAATGACATTAATTTTATGAAAAGTTTCCATAAATTCAACATAATTTTCCTGATGAGTTTTCAAATCAACATCATCTTTCTTAGAAGACTCTAACGCGATATGGTTTTGTACAAAATTGTCTTTAATTGATTCAATTTCCTTGAATCTCGATTGCAATGTTAACCTGTCATCCAATTCATCAGATGTCTGCGCTTTAAATGCACAATTAAAAACACTTTGCAGGTCTAAACGTGCTAATCTGTATCTAATAATAGCCATTGTAAAATAGAATGTAAATATATTTAATTTATAATTAAATGCGATGTTTTATTATTTCAAATCGAATAAACTATACCGAAATGTCAACTGTCATCGGAAAAATGTAAACAATAAAACAAAATGGCCGCGAGCTATCAAACAGCTGACTCAACTGACAGACGAAATGTTCGCAAATTTACGACTGTACGAAATCGACTGAAGTACGAACAATCCTATGAATTTATGTTGAAATGTTACAACGAAAATTTACAAAATACCGACTTGTTTTGATTGAACAATATCGATCGAATGATGGCAAATTTGGAGAGAAATAGGTATTTTACACACAATACAAGTAACCAATTCAATGTTGAAATAATGCAAAATTAAATAATTACGGTTGATAATGAATATTTTATGACAGAATGCCAAAAATACAATATATCTGACAAATAACCAATGTTAAAATGCAATTTTTAAGACAAAAAGATTTAAAAAATGCGATTTGTAAGACAAAAAAAGTTCAAAAAATCCGGATCGTATGGATCAAAATGTTAGCGCCGATTGCACATCGGGCTAAATAAATAATGGACTGTATATCGAAATTTATGAATTGAATTGTTTATCTGTAATGTGTGTTGGATGGGATATGACAAAGGAGCGGTACTAACCTTTGATCTCGTTCTCTTGTTACGATACTCCTCGAGTCCTCTTCTCTCACATATAACAAAACAAAAGGCACAACACGATAACACAATAACACACACGATAATGATGATGATTTATATTATAAAACGATGATGACATGTATAGATCGACGAAACGAGACGATTTTATTCGAGCGACGAATTTGAATAATGTATCGAGACGACGTTTTTGCGAGTGTTCCTCCTTTCGGTTTTGACCGCTAGGGGGAAGGAAACAGTTGTGGAAGGATTTTGGCGGGAATCAAAGGTATTTTGATTTGTCCATCATTCGATATCAAACAATATGTGTAGACATATTGATGGTTGATTAACAATATAATTATAGTGTACGAGAGTAGCTTGCACTGACAAACTGTTCATACAGTTTAGTGCAAAATTTATATAACCAAATGTAAATTGTGTAAATTAACAAATAAATAAAAAAAAAAAATATATCTCAAATTAAATAAAGTCTTCTTTTGGCGGTAAGCAATAATGTTGCCCCCTTTTTTTGCTTTTCTATAGCATCCGGAAATTAACACAGAGTGAATGAAGGGAAAACACCAAACAAAACAACTAGAAGTATAACATAAAGAGAGTTCTTTTCCAGGATAATTAATAGGAATAGGTTTTTACGAAAGAAACTAGAATGATAGGCTTTTCCATCGCATAATAATATATTTACTATTTTCTTTGATTTCCTGGAACGATCGGCTGCCGGACGAAAACATGGACGTAATATCTGAGAACGTTAATGACTTGGGAGATAATCAATTAAAATGAATGTTCAAATAAAGTTTATCCGGAGCAGGTGCATTTGAAAACAAAATAATTAAGATCTGAACAGTTCAGAAAAGTTAACGGATGAATAAGGGTTGAAATATCAATTCAACAAAGTAAATTTTAATGCTGGTAAGATATATAATGATCATCTTTTAACAATAATTATATATTTCAGTATGACGATTTACATATAATGGTTGACCTCATTATTAACATATTTATTTTCATAATGTTTTCATAATTAGGTAAAGAAAGGGTTAAATATCAAATTATACGATAAAAATCGAGTATGGGCATAAATTATTTTTGAATAAAATATGATGATCTTCTAATAGAGCGAGACTGATATGAGTACAACAAAATTCATAAAACACAAGAAGTTTTTTATTTATTTTAAGGTTATGAGACGACGTATGGTTGTAAAGGATGTTATATTCGTATGACAAGAAAGCCAATTAGTATGCCAAGTTTGATTCTCTTTCTCGAATACACAGGCATCAGAATAGTTGTAAACACTATTCAAGGAGCAAGTGTTAGTGGTTATTTATGAAAAAAAAATCTTACATCAAATGTGTGTTTTCAGTACAGAAAATTAAACTGAATACGCTGGATCAGAAGACAAACTATGTACCTATACCTAACTATGCTTCGGTGAACGTCAATGTAACCGAGGTTTTGTGAATATACGATCTAAATTTATTCTCAATTTCGTCGTAGTTTTTGGTGAGTTTTATTAAAAATATCAAAAATAAAGATGACGTAAAAAAAATTGGCAATTTCTAGGTTCGAAGACAATATCAAGTGACATCTTTAGAGCTCATGGAATCGAATCGGATCCAATCTCTATTTTTTGTCCTCTCCGAAGATATATTACAGCGAAAAAAGGAATTTTCCCTCGGAGTATGACAAGATTCTTGATCAAATTTCCTGGCTAATGTTAATCATCTTTTCACAAAAAAAACGTTACTCGAAATTCCTTATGGAATATTTTTTCTTTACGAAAAGTTCATGAAAACGAATATATTTAGATACTCCGTAAAAATGGAATACCAGAAGAATATTGAGAAGGAATTAAAAATAACTGCGGGTTATATGTTAATGATAAATTCCTATCCTATGTATGGTTGAATCATAATTTTTAAAATTATTTAATATTTTGAACATACCACAAGATCAAAGTTTTATCTTGAATATGAATTTCTTTTTATATTTTATATATTTCTTTTAATAATTAACTGTTGCATTGAAAATGCGTTTTTTACATAACTGTATGTTTTGTATAAAAAAACTTTATTATCATATGGCATAATATATAGCATTTATCGCATAACATGAAATATAAATATATATCGAATATTTTTATTATTGCATATGCGCAAACATTGGATTATTTTCCCTATCGGGAGTCAAAGGTATTTTTTTAACAGATTTTTAATTATCTCAATAGAGTCTCTATTGAGATAATTATAAATCTGTTAAATAAATATATATACCTATCTTTAACAAATTTTAATTGTGTAACTACATAAATTACCATTAAAACCAATATTTTAGCAGGTATATATTTATTTTTATTTTTATGAATCATGTAAACTGGAAATATTGTAACTAAATAGACAATGATGTTTTTCATACTGCATTTTTATCATCACGAATTCATTTCTTGTACCAACCAACAGACGTGACAATTCCAAAATCAATTTTATGGATCATATTTATATCCTTTTCCCACTGTCGATTCGTTCATGAGAATTCAATTCTCTGAATGAATCGACATTATTAAGCCAAGATGCGTGTACGAAGGAACATTTTGTATGGCGTAGTGGACTTTTTGCATGCTAATAACACCAACTAGAGGCATCGCAGCATATATGTTCCCATACATAGATTTACTCAGAATTAGAACATTTTATGTGAGTTTTGTGTGTGTGTGTGTGTGTGTGTGTGTGTGTGTGTGTGTGTGTGTGTGTGTGTGTGTGTGTGTGTGTGTGTGTGTGTGTGTGTGTGTGTGTGTGTGTGTGTGTGGGTGGGTGTGTGTGTGTGGTGTGTGTGTGTGTGTGTGTGTGTGTGTCCCTTATAACTTTTGATCCGCTCAATTTACAGAGCCCACATTTTCAGAATATATAAACAGTTATCTTCTTCTTCCGGTGCCATGTCAGGAACCCCCGACGTCGGCTATCACTCTCTGTCCTGTGCTGCCCGGAATATCTGTTCCACGGTCCTGAAGCCGGTCCATTCCCTAATGTTGCGCAGCCAGGACATCTGTCTCCTTCCAGTCCCTCGGCGACCTTCTATCTTGCCCTTCAGTATTAGTTATAGGCCTACAAAAATTTTATACTCAGAATTGTTAATTTTTGTTTCAGTCAGGGGTTATCAACTTTTGAAATTTTGTTTTATTTTTCCATATATCTCAGAAACCATAAAAGCTAGAACGCTAAAAATTGGTATAAACATAGACAAATACAAAATCTCAAATATGTTTTTTTAAAAAATTCCAGAGTTTCTCAAACATGTTTTATTAAAAAAATATTTTTTTTTATGATAAATTTATGAGTTTAACTGCCTATATTTCCATTTTTTTTAAATATATCGAAAAAAGCCGAAACACCCCAACTAGATAATTTAATTTTCTATAAAAAATATTACAATGGGCATGATGACTAATTTTGAAAAACTATCTAACGATGTTTTTACGCATTCACTGTTTTCAAATATATATACATTTCTACATAAAATAAAGTTTTAGTAGCAAAAATCGCCATTTTAAAATCAAATTTGACATTTACGCCAAAAAACGCTTGTAGTGTCATGGCGGCTGCCGACCCTGACGGTGACGTCACGGTATCGTAAACTGCATATCACTACTATATGTAATATATGTGTTCTAAGACGATTTGTGTATTTATAATCAATTCAAAAGTGCATAAGTGTTGTGCGGTCCCTAAATGTACAAACACGACGAAAAAAACACCTACTGAGGTATTTGTTTTCGTCCCACGCGAAAAAAAAGAGAAATAAGTGATTAAATTTCGCACGGCGAGACACAAGTGAATTTTATTAAGTACCTACGCGTTTACAATGAAGTACAGTGTTATTTGTTCCCCCACTTTTAGCTCTCAGTAATATAATATTTACCATTATTTAGGCAATAAGCATATTAAGAACTTCATTAATGTCCAAACGTCAAAGGCCATCATACGTTTCCCGCGTATGTTTTTAGCTTATGAACACATAATGTATAGAGAAGAAGGAGCATATTTTATCGATTTTCGAGATGTAAGTTGTATTTAAATTACAGATAAATAATGTACTTATTTAGTTTTTACGTTTTAAGTTTTTACGTTTCGAAATTCTGATGAGCAAAAGTCTTTGTTCGACGCAAAGAAATATTCGACCATCAAAAGTTCCATTCTAGGTAAGACAGGCAGAAGAAATGACTACTATAGCTGCTGTTGCTAAAAATAACGATAGCAGATAAATATAGCTTGTTATGAACACAATACAAATAACGAGCGCTATGTAATAATTCGTATGCTGCTAAAATTGTAACGATATTTTAAAACGCATGCTTCGCGTAATCGCCGTCGTTTCGCGAATCGCTTCATTGCATGAAAAAAATATAGCTTGCTAGTTTAGTTTGGCAGTGACCAGCATCATAACGTGTCGAACGTTCGTCAGCTCACCATCGCGTGACAAAATTGTAGAATACTAAAACTAAATTAGTTTACCATACGTTGCGAGCGTTCATTATTTATTTACTTATTCAATAAGAACTAAGTTACATACAAAATACAATAAACTTAGGCCCGATATTACAGTCGGCCCTCAACTCATTGAGTTTGTTAAACTCAAGATTAATGTTGAGGGGAGATTGAATCCATTTCCGTATTACAGTGCAATATGACATGTCAGTTACTAAATCTTCAATTATAGACATATTTCACTTTTTCTGTGGTTATTATCTGTCAAATTTAAATAACCTCAAATAATACGAAATACAAAATGGGACGCTACGACTTTAAATACCATTGTTTTATTATCCAACATGGTAAATTTAATTTTTTTCACCAAAATGATGCTTTTAAATGCCCACGTTCAATACGGCTGTCAGTTTGTTTTGTTGTGTGGCGCCACCGTCGATACAACTAACGCCTTTAGTGATATAACACTGAAACTACACACGTTGCCTAAAGCCTCTAGTGATAGAAACTGAAACTACACGAGTTGCCTAGCAAATGACAGTTGACTCACAGTTAAGTACTTAATCTGCCAGAAACGTTGAGTTAAATATTTGTCGTTTTAGTGACATATTTGAGGGAAGATTAAGCCTAAACAGACACTGTAATACGATATATTTTTGTAAAACTTGAGTTTAGCTCTTAAACTGACACTGTAATACCGGCCCATAGTGTCCCCCGATAGGTAGGCGAGTATCTAGGTAAATTGAAACTATTTGCTTTGATGAATCCTTGTTCCATTGCTATTTTATTGTTTTGTTTTAGTTTTAAGTACCTAATTAAAATATTAATATATCGATAACACCAAAATAAACATTGTCCAGACCGACAATTAATGCGTATATTGTATTGAAGACTATCAGAAGAATTGACGCGACCATACTATGACGTCGTGCGCTCTGATTGTTTTTTCTCATAAAATGGCGGACTAACACATTTTGTATTTTTATATTATTATTTTATATTTATATTATTATTATTCACTCCTATAAATTAAAAAAAAACATTTATTAAATCTTTATAACCTATTTTATTTTTTAAAATCATAATTTCAACGATTTTTTTCTTACAGTCATCACACCTATTACATATTTTAATATATTAATCATAATATGTATATGAATCATAACAGTTATCCCATATGTATATTAGATTCATCATAATACATTGTGTATTTCCATTTCAACCTCATGTAACACTGTACAACTCCCACAAACAATATAATTACATCATTTTATTTTATAATCAAGCAATGAAAGCCACCAAGTTATTTATTTCTGAAACGTTAAATATTCTCCACCACGTTACAATACTCGGTGCGTGTTATAACAGATGCGTCAACGATTAAATAGAGCGGATAGCGATATTATTTGGTTTATTGTCCCAAATAAACCAAATAAATCAATAAATAAAAATAGCATGTTAAAAATAAGCAGCATATTCCATATAGCTTGTTATTAAAAAAAATAGCCATTTCGAACAACACTACAGTTGACAGTAACAAACACAATTGACAGTGACAATATGGTGACGTCATGCGCTCTGATTGGTGTTTCACATAAAATGGCGGACAAACATATTTTGTATTTTTATTTTAATAATATTAATATTATTCGCTCTTTTAAAATGAAAATAAATATATTTTTTCAAATCTTTATAACATATTTTATCTAATAAAATCATAATTTCAATGATTTTTTCTTACTGTCATCACGCCTATTGTATAAGCACATCTCAATTTTTTTTTTAACAATTTTAATAAAAATACAATTTTGTATGGCAGTAGCCTACACACAATATCTAAGAAGACTTAATAGTTTGATACTAATCCCCAAACATACATACATACCATCATGCTGTTTTCATATTCTGGGTAGGATCAAAGAACTGACCTCCATACTATCCTATCTTGACATACATACCCTAACACACACACACACACACACACATACACACACACACACACACACACACACGCACACACACATACACAAACACCCTCACACACAAACACACACACACACACCCTCACACACACACACACACACACACACACACACACACACACACACACACACACACACACACACACACACACACACACACACACACACACACACACACACACACACACACACACACTCTCACACACACACACACACACACACACACACACACACACACACACACTCACACACACGAACATAATATGTAACTTCTAACTCTAGTATGTAATTGTTTTTGTAACTTCAACATTGTATTATTTATAACTAGCTTTTATGTCCCGCCGTTGGCCAAGAATGTAAAATTGTGAAAGAAAAAGCAATCGTTTTTATAATATTATCACCCAATTATTTTACAATATCAGACTATGAAAAGTGGTTTGAAATTTGATTGAGTTTAAGTATTGTAAAATGTTCAAGTGATGGCCACAACCTATTCTTTTTTATATATTGCTATAAAGTGTGAATGAAGTATAATATTTATACAATTTCTGCTCGCATGGACTATGCGTAATGGTTTTAAATATGACTGTTTATCAACGTTGTAAAGAGATTGGTTTGGCCACAACCCCCATTTTTAAATATTATCATCGAAAACAAATTGTAATGTGTACCTATTGAAAATTTAGTAATTTTGGATGTTGGGATGTGGTTAAAATTTGATTAAACAAACGTAGGTACTGAAAAGATCTAGTATTGGTCACATCCCATTCGTTTTTATATTTTTTCATCAAGTGTGCATTATATTTTTGCTCAATTTGACTGAAAGTCTTCATTAACGAAGAAGAAGAAGACTTGAACTATAGTAAATAGTTTTTAATTTGAATATAAATGTTGTGAAGAGTTCAGTAATGGCCACAACCCCCATTCTTTAAATATTAGGTGTTGAAAATTATTCAAAATAGGATGATATAAATGGTTTAAATTTAATTAAACAAAAGTATTGAAAAGATTCTAGTGCAGGTTATATCGTCACATCCCATATCCCATTCATTTCATATGTATTTTCATCAAGTGTGCATATCGTTAATAATATTTCTGCACAATAGACTATTAGACTTAAAACTAACCCAAAAGACTAAATAAAAAAGTGAGAAATATAAGTATAAGACTATCAGAAATAGTTTGTATAAAAAACTATTCCAATGGTCTACATAAAATAAGTAAATATACATATACCTAATAGAAGAATTAGACTATTGGAAATAGATTGTATAAAAGCTCACCCAAAGGTCTACAAAAAAGAAGAAGAAGAATATTTAGACTTTTTTTTTTTTTTTGGAAATAGTTTGTATAAATACTGACCAAAAGGTCTACATAAAAGAAAATGAATAAGACTATTGGAAATAGTTTGTATTAAAACTCTCCCAAAAGTCTACGTACTTAAATGAAGAAGAATAATAATTAGACTAAAGGAAATAATTTTTATAAAAAAATGACCCAAATGTATACATAAAAGAAGAAGAAGATGAATTAGACAATAGGAAATAGTTTGTATAAAAACTGCCCTAAAGGTCTACATAAAATTAAGAAGAAAAAGAATTAGACTCCAGGACCCGCCGCTTCAGGCCCTTCAGTACCTCCCGTCCCTTTAATCCCTCATTACGTCCCTTCCCATTAGGCCCTTCAGTACCTTCCGTCCCTTCAGGCAGTTTTATACCTCCCGTCCCTTCAGGCCCTTTAGTGCCTCCCTTCCCTTCATTACATCCCGTCCCATCAGTCGGTTAAGAAAAGTTTGAATCCAGTAACCATCCTGGAAGAACCGCGAAGAGATGAAAGAACCTTCTTTTCCCAGGATGCTCTACTTAATAGGTAAAATGACTAAATACACGAAGAAGAAGAAAAAAGTTTAAATACAGATACCTGCGAAGAGATGGAAGGACAGTTGGACCTTCTTCTCCCAGGATTCTCCAACTTCATAGGTAAAATGACCAAAAATACACGATGAAGAAGAAGAAGAAGAAATAAGTTTAAATCCAGATACCTGCGAAGAGATGGAAGGAAAATTGGACATTCTTCTCCCAGGTTAGTCCACCTTCAAAGGTAAAATGACCAAATAGACGATGAAGAAGAAGAAGAAAAAAGTTTAAATTCAGAAACCTGCGAAGAGATGGAAGGAAAATTGGACCTTCATCTCCCAGGATAGTTCATCTTCATAGGTAAGATGACCAAGTACACGTTGAAGAAAAAGGAGAAAAAAGTTTATATGCAGAACCCGTCCTGGAAGACCTGTGAAGAGATGGAGGGACAATCGGACCTTCTTTTCCCAGGATACTCCCCCTTCATAGTTAAAACGACCAAATACACGAAGAAGAAGAAGAATAAGAAAAAAGTTTAAATCCAAAAACCATCCTGGGTATACGCTCGACAATTCACCAAAGTTTCATTATAATCGGACAAACGGTTGATAAATAAATAAATAAAATAATTTTCCTATAGGAAATCAGTATAGGTATATTATTGTTGATTTGTAAGTAAATAGTATTAGGTAGGTACCTACCTACAACAACCTTCTAAATAAATTCGATTCCTAACAAATTTTATTTGAATATCACATTTTCTGTAGCCATGGAAACGATTCGAACACGTAAGTAATATCGAATGGTTCGGATACATTTTTTGAATATGTAGGTACCTACATTGGTTTGTTCGATGCCATAAAAATGAAAATTGTCAGAAAAATCAAATATTATTTACAAATTATGCAATTTTATTATGCCTATATATTTACTAATAAATAACACATTTTTACAATATATGTCTTAAAACTTGCCGTATTGTCTGTTGTTTCATTTTATTATTTCATAATTACATTTATTTCAAAGGTTTATTATTTTCAAGAACATATTCATTCGGTGGGAAAATGAAATATTGTATGAAAAGATATTAAAATGGCGGCGTTTATGTACAAAAGGCTTACTTTAAAAATAAGTTAAACATTATAATTATACCAAATATTCACCATGTTTTTCACTTAAACGCTAAGTTATACTTCAAAATATATTTTTTTTGTATAAATACCTACTTCTAACTTTTAAACTAACAGATATTTGCGTGCAAAATGTACACTTTTTTGACAGATATGACTTGGAAAATTTTGTATGAAAAAAATAATTATTTAAATATTTTTAAAATTCAGCATTTTTATCGCATTCTTTTTAGCGTGACACTGCATCAGGTATACTGGTACATGTTCGCACTTAAATTAGATTTTTAGATGCTCTTGGTTTTTCAGAAGGCGTGAGACAAACACACACACACACACACACATACACACACACACACACACACACAGACACTAACATTTTGATTGCTTTATTACTTTAGAAGATAAATAAATTAATACCTAGGTACATGTGTTGTATAGAAAACCAAATATCTTAAAATATTAAATAATTTGTATTTATGGATTTATAGATTGGTACTTATTCTTCAACTATAGGTACCTACTATCGCTATCGACAGGTGGATCTCGTGTGGTACATGCAACTAGTAATAACATGATGCCGTGTCTTGGATTTTCTGTGTCCCAGAGTTTGATCGTTATTTTATCGTAATTTTTCATTTGGCTTACACGTTCCTATGACGGCAACATCCATTCTTCAACCAATGACTCCAATACAATCTCCAATCTTCCAACTTTCGAATATAAGTTATTTATTTCTTGTAATAAACAAAAATCGTATTTTTTCACGATGATACAAAACAGGTAAATAGAAAACAATAAAAAGTATAATATTAACATAAAATGAAGCATATAAAAATCCTTAAACCCAATAATATTGTGTTACATATTTTAAACTAACTTATAAAATACACAGTTCAGCTCAAAGAAATAGGATGGGGAGGAAAATATAGAGTGAAA
Organism: Molanna angustata; assembly: GCA_963576475.1. Classification (NCBI taxonomy): domain Eukaryota; kingdom Metazoa; phylum Arthropoda; class Insecta; order Trichoptera; family Molannidae; genus Molanna; species Molanna angustata. Next base: position 5,428,525 of record OY754971.1, on the reverse strand, counting down.
TAATGAAATAAAATAAAAAGAGGGAAGGAGAAGTAGAAAATAAGAGAAAATGCTATCACTGCTGTGTGTAATAATAATAACAATAACATTAATTTTATAAAAAAAACTAGGTATATGCATAAAAACATAACCTTACACAACAGATCCCAACAAACACGAACCACTAGACATGCAAATAACATTAACTATACTGTACCAATTATGAAGACCTCATTTGGACAAAGACAGTTTAATTTTATTGCCCCTCGTACATTTAATAAACTAGACAATGACATAAAGAAAACACCACATCACAATTCCTTTAAAATTCATATAAAAAAATGGCTGATTTCCTCAGGCAGGATCTATGCTGAGGGGGTTGTCCATCCTTAACATCTGACTTATTCACTTTATTCCTATATTTCCTTTCTTATTAATCATTTCTTTATTTAATCTAAAACTGTACATCTTACTCTTTTGTAATCATTTTCTTATAACTACTTGATTGTAACATTTGTGCACTTTATATATTTTGTATCCTCTATATGTAAATAATTTGTATACCTTATTGTGTAAAAGTAACAGCCCCAGAACAGGTTTTGCCTAGTGGGGCGTTACTTACTTAAGCTACATAATGTAAAAATGTCTTTGTATTAACAATAAATAAAAAAAAAAAAAAAGAGTCCAATGGGGTGGTGTGGTTCAACCAACTCGAAACAGATCTGAGACCGATAACTGAATTTTTAAAGAAAAATAAAGAAATTAAATAGACTTTTTGACTGATTTGTAAATTATATTCACTTCATTTTGTGTAGCTATAATTTTATTGATATAATTTTTATTTTTCTTTTGCTTAAAATAATTGCATGCACTCTGATAAAGGGCAAGATGTTTTTATTATTGTGAATCTTTTTCTATATCTTGGGAATGTCATATTTTAATATCTATGCGTTATTATATAAATTAAATAAAAAATTAAATAATTACAGTTTTTTCTCTCCATTATGAAATAGTGGAGAGTATTTTCACAATTTTTAAGCGTATACAAACCGATGAAAATATTAATAAAGGTCACAAAAATATGTTTAAAAACTAGAAATTATTGGATGTACCTATATTTCTTATTTTCGTAATGTCTACTGTTAAAATTGAATTCAATTAAGTTATTTTATACTAACTATTATTACGAGAAAAAATTATTTACCAATTTTGATTAAATATATTTTAAAACTACTTAAATATATATTTCGTTTTTTTTAACTTAATTTGATGGACTCTTATTATCCCCGTATTATATGTATGTAGGTATATGTAAATTTCATGTTGAGCTATGAATTTAAATTAAGTTATTTACTTTGTAGGAATGGATGATTATGAGGGTAGTTAAGAAAACCTACACTTACCTTCTTCGAAACAAAATACAAATCTGTATTCATCGCTACGAATTACATGTTTCGTTTATAAGTAAATCTTCACCCAAGGACAGACCATAATTTCGTAGTCTTGCGAAAAAAGAAAGTAAATTTAACAACGTTATGTAGAGGCACGTTTCTTGCCTTCGGTGGTAATTCCTAGGGGAGTGTTTTAGGCAGTGACAGTTTGTGGTTAAAAATCGAAGCCTCTCTCACCTAACACCCACCAAGATTTTGAGAAAGTATGCCAATGAATAAAAAAAAACAAGGAAGGTCAAATCAAAGCGAAGATTTTCCACAAAACACATAGGTCATTAAATTTAAAACTACACTTTCGATGTTTTCTCTAGCATTAGTTGGTAGGTACATAAGAGTATTTATAACATGAAGGATATTTATTTATTTTTGTAAAATATAAATATTGTCAGTTATATGAAATACAAAAATTACGGGTAAACCGTTTGGGTTATGGACAACAATAAACTTTTCATTTCAATCATATGTAGTAAAAAACACTTTTATCTTTTTCACTAAACATATTATGCAATAAGTTGATCTGATAATTCAGAAGGATTCAAATGAAGATGAATTAAAAATTATAATTGTAGTTTTCAACTGCAAAAGTTATGGTTTAGATAAAGTAAATTTTAATAAATAAAACTGTTAAGTGTCACGAAGTCAACTCCGAAAACACTAATCCAACTGTAGATTTTCTTTTTATAAACACTTCCTTATACCCTGTCCTAGTGGTGAACTTATCGCTATATTGTAATTACTTCCAACCAGCCAGTTTTCCAACCCAGAGAAGCAGTATTTGCGTGAGAAATACATCTTAGTTAATTCCCCTTCTGCTGGGGATCAAACCCAGGACGCCCGCACCAAAACCTATCGACTTTCCAAATGTGCTACGGCTCGGCGGTTGGCGGCTATAGTTTGGTCAAGAAAAATTGTTTCTCTTGACATATCGATGTAATTCGTATATAATTTAAATGATCAGGTTTACATTTTGCATGGTTTTTCCAACTTTGACAAAAAACACATGTGTAGGTACACCTATATGACTTATATGACTTTGATTTCAGAATAAATGAAAAATTTTAGGTCTACAATATTTCATACTCAAAATTCACAATTTTCATTCCAATCAGGGGTTATCAACATTTGAATTTTATTTTATCTTTCCAAAAACCTATTTCAAAAACCATATATGCAAGAACGCTTAAAATTTGTTTATGTAAATATAGAAAAATACAATATCTCAAACCATTTTTTTATTAAATAGGGTTTATCAAACTTTAGTTTTATGACAATTTCATGTGTTTAACTGCCTTTATTTCAATTTTTCTGTATTTAAATTTCAAAACAAGCGTGTTTGATAATACGCGTTTGACATTGTCAGTATGTAAGTACACAATCTATGGATTGATGTGAAATATTTTTTCGTTTTATTCAATGAAATATAATAATATGTACACTGCTAGCACTAGAACAGGTATACCTAGTTGGGCAGCAGTTATCTATTTTTAATGAAGATTATTTAAATGGTGTGATAAAGAAATAAATAAATATATTCGTAACACATATTTAAGCGTTAATATTAGCTTTCTCTGCGCATTCTTCATTAAAACTTTAACTATGCTAAATGACCAAATCCTTCGCGCGCGCATTTTGGTAAAAAAGGAATGCGAGAGATTCGCTTCACGTATTAATATTGTAATGATGCTTATGTGTATGTATATAATGCGCAGATATACTAAAAAAAATAATAAATAAAATAAAAATATATTAAATTGTAAAAAAATGTGTATTCGCGTTATGATATCTTTCTTATTTTTTCGTTTTTAATATTTTCTTGTTATTTCCATTTAAAGCCAACACAATATTTACTCAACGGCCAACAGTCAATATTCGTAGAGGGTTAAACTTTTTAATCCATTTAGTTTATCTTCGAATAAAATTCAAAGTATACTACCTACTTGTAGAGCATAAATAGGGTTAAACCTATTTGTTTGTATTCTATGAGATTTCGTTTAGTAACGATAAGTAAGTCAGTAAATTAATTAAATAATTAATTAATCAACAAATTATCTAATTTATCCTTTTTCGAATATTTAAAGATAAATTAATCACATGACTGAAATTTATAATGAACTTTGTTTATAAAACATGACAATCCACGTTTCAACAACCATTACGTTGTCAACAGACAAGAGTGGGAGGAACTTTCAACTATAGGTATACCTAAGTGGCGTATAACCTTTTAAAATTAGATTCAAGATTTTCAGCACAAAGAAATGTGACTTTTCTGGAAGCGTGATTTCATCATCATCATCGCTACTTCCACCACCACCGGCTCTGCATATGGGGTCTATAATCGGCCCCTTCACAGAACGCTAAGTGAACGACAAGAAAAAAACGAGTGGGTTGTGGTCAACGCTAAACTCCTCACTAAAAAGTCAATCTATAAAGTTTTATAATTTTGTACAGAAAATATTCAGCATATTCATGAAATGAGTTTGTTAAATTATTTTTTATTTGAATATTTTATTGTGAAAACTTGATAACTCTTCAATGCCATTTAATGAAAATGATGTGCCTTTTTGACAATTTGAAAATAAAAATTTCAAATTTTAAGTTTCCTGAGCTTGGGGTCACTTTGAAATATTTGACAGTTGAAAAAAATGAGAAGCACTAATTAGATATCCTTCAAAGTCTAATGGGTTCTAAGCGAGTATTAGATATTTATATTTTTTTTAATTTATTTGTTTAAATAAATAAAAAAAACATATTTACAAAATTTTAAAAAATCGAACGAGTAGGTACTTTAGTTTACATATAATCGATAAAGTAAATTAAACACGGCGTAAATAGCACACAGCACATAGCACACACACACAGATACATTGTGATGAAACTTTCAGAATTTAATCTCAGCATGATACTAGTTGATAATCTGCAATAAAAAAAATACCCATAAAATTCCCTTTGGGTAAGTGAGGAGTAAAAATGCATTGCACGAAAAATAGCTCATGGAGCCCTCTAGATTAGCAATCTGGGTACCATAGTGCAAAATAACAATCGACGAATGTGAATGGAAGATTCACACTCGTCGACTTCAGATATTTTTAAATAAGAAACATCGGGGGTATGACTAAGCTCTCTGTAAAATATTAATCTACTGGGAATCAAACAATAGTAAGGCGCCATAACTATGACGAAACTTCTTTAAGGCTTTAAAATTGTTCTACGAGATGGGACCAATGGGACCTTAAAGAGGCCCACGGACAGCAACGAGGAGCTCTATAAGAGGACACCATTGGGTGGCAACAATCCCACAGGATATGTTCCGAAGTTTGTTCCGGGTATTAACAGAACTTACAAGAGGCAGAGGAGGCAATTTTAAAAAGGTGAAGATAATTCTTAATATTGCCGTTTCCTGTGAAAAATTGAGAAGTCCAAAAGTTGTGGACAACCCAAGAAGATTTAAGTCGATTCCTTACGTCAGAAAAAAATTAAAAATAAAATATTCCACCCATTGAGCAAGCCGTCCAACGGGACTGCCAGATATTCTGTAAATTTTCGAAAACACTTCTTTCAAGAACACTGCGTGACACTCAGACCTCTGGAGGGAAAAGAAGGACATTTCCAATTACAGAAGAACGGCCCCGCATAAGATTGAAAATAGCACCTATACGCTGCATTTCCAGATCTAGGGGTGTCATGCCCGTCAATATTGACAATGCTTCGGTAGGACTCGTTCTATATGCTTTAGATAAAGCAATAAGAGCGAATCTTTGGCCTGAGAGAAAAATTCTTCGTATGTGTTGAAGCTCACAAGCGTGAGACCAACAGCCAGCCGCATAAGACGTAATGCCGAGGTAAACTGTCTTATAGAAAAGACAAAAGACTCGAAACTGTTAACCCCAGTTTGCCTTAGTGATGTGTGAGATATTTAAGAAACAGACTAAGCTTTGTCGACACACAATCGTGCATGATTTTTAAAACTCGGTCCTCTTTGGTTCTCATTATCATCATCATCATGAACCTTAACCAGAATTTTTCGCCATTTAGACCGGTCCATCACCTGCTTTCTCCAGTTAACAACGCCAATACTCTTCAAATCCTAATGGATGCCGTCCATCCTACATTCGCTGAACGTGCCTTAACCATGGAAGTCGATATATTTTAACATATTTTATTATGTTAGATCACTAGAAGTGTTTTTTTATGAAACCGAATAATCTGTGTCAGAGGTTGAAACAAACATGAAGTAAATATTAAAAAAATAATAGATTATTCTTAATGTCTGAAACGGAATGGTTTTCATAGCAATGTTTAGTTTAAATTTAAAATAAATCTCTCAGTGTGGTTATATTTTTACTGAGGCGTTGTCTATGAAACAAATTCGAGTTAAAAATATATGTTGTAAAAATCTCAAGAGTCTCATTCAAGAGATACCAAAAGAACTACATATTATAATCAGCCTGGCGTATTCACAGACGAGAGGCAGTACATAACTTACAATTTAAACGGTTTGAAACTATGTTAGATATGTACTAACAGTAGTTGTTGGTGTGTGTATAGATCTACCAACCAGATGGAGCATACTTCTCCGTCCAACTTTAATCGCGAGAATAGTATTTATGTTCTTACCGAGGTACCCAGAGCACAAATCTAATTGCAACTTTGTTAGTAAATAAATAAAAACTCTAAAAATGAACGAAGCTGTTCTGGGACCATTAACAAAACTGGGTTTTAATGTAATGCAGTTTAGAGTTTTGCTACAAGTACGGCAGAATAAACTATTAAAACAGTTTACTTGGATAGGACAAAGGATCTGTTTGAATCATCTGCTTTGTACTGTTAAATTTATGTAAAAAAGTTTGATTATATCAGGATTCTAACACGCCATCTGTGTTTTTCTTACAATTTTTTTTGTTGCTGTTCTTAATTGTTTTTCGAAACAATTCTACAGTCTATGTAATGAAAAAAAAACAGTCAGTTGGTACATTTGTAAATCATTACAAAAAACGAGTGGATACTCCTCACTGTCAAATTTTTCAAAATGACCCCACAAATACACAAAAAAATATTTAATCAAAGTTTAGGAAAACTGTCGTTTTGAAAAATCCTTATTATTTTTTATTGTTTTCTCGCAACCATACTACAATATCCAGATATTGAAACATAGATGCAATCCTTTTCAGGCCCACAATATTTGAATGTTATTTTGACATGTGATTGAAAAATATTTTTCATGATCACTGTAATGAACAACGAAGAAGTTTGCCTAGTCTGGAGATTCTAGGCATGCTTAATATATACTTATTCTCAATATTGTTTAGTCACCAAGCATAAAATTCTACTCTTCTCGATAAAATACTGCAAAATTTATGATAGTGCTTAGGTAGGTACCGTAAAAAAAATGATGCAAAAACGTAAAAAGCTTAAATAAACATTTTTTTGGTTCCTATTTACTTTCCTACTAAAACTGTTCTGTATATTATGTTTATCTTATGAAGGTCTAAGGTCCGATGTATTTTGGTCTGTTATTTAAAGTACATAAATTCTTGTCCAAATTAGATCCTTCCCCTCCCAATGTAAAGACATCTTTTCAAACCCGGAAGCCATAGATGATTCGTCGTCTCCTTCATAACCGTAACCTTCATTGGGAGAGAAAACAGCAAACTTATATTTGCACAAGCCCCTAGATTGAAAATCGCGAAAATAAACATCCACGTTGGTCGGGTGGTGCTTCTATATTATGTGAGTATACACACGCACACATCGGGAACAAATCAAATTCGTAATTTATTGAATAAATACAGAAAATGACATAAAAACAGACATTTCCGAATCGTTCAACCAGAATGAATGCGTACATTTGCAAACGCTTAACCCTTAACTCTTCGCTTCAGATATTTTCGCATTCCAAAGTAAACAGATGTGAATTTATCTTTTATTTATTACGAATTTGACAAAAGTGAAATTAACCTCGCGTATCTACGAAATTGTACCGCGTTTGAAAATGGAGATTTTTTTTTATTTATATACCTACTAAATATATTATGATCTTAACACATTCATCGTGAAAAAGAGAAAAATGTTGAAAAATTCGCCAACTTGAGTATTAAGGGGTGGGGAGAAGCCCCTCTCTCCCCGTCAGCGGCTTGTCGGTACTTGATCCTTAAACAATTCGGTGGGCCCCAACTTTTAAGGTTGGCCTCTTAGGGGTATAAGGCATATGAAATATACTTGATTGTAGCCCCTGTGTCTTCCGAAGAGAAACCACCGGGGCATAAACAAGACTTAATGCTAACTTACTTAACGGTATAAGTCCTATTACGTTCCCAATGAAGTGGCCTTAGAGACTACCGAAAATCCTCTAAATTGTCTAATGGTTAAAAAATAATGATCTATAAATTTCCCTTCAATATGAATAAATCTTTCAAATATTTTTATTATTGCATATGCGCAAACATTGGATTTTTTTCCCTGTCGGGAGTCAAAGATATTTTTTAACAGTTTTTTTAATTATCTCAATAGAGACGAAGTTGGAATATTTATTGTAGGAGAACCGGGAAATCAAGGCACCTACAGGGCTTACGACCTGTCTTTCTATCTATATATAAATCTTTCGCCTTTTACTAAAGATTTCCGCTTTTTGTGAGTCTAGCGCTGTTTTTACTATTCAAGATCATTTCAAAAATTCTTTAGTTCTTTTTATGATATTAAGTTAAATGAAGATGAAACTCAGAAAACTCAGAGTTTCACATAATAAGCTGCTATATAGATTTATCGATTAACTGTGTCATCTTAATGAATGATCTATGTCTTTAAAATGAGTTCAATTCATATTACAAAAAAAAATGTTACTATGTTCCACAACGTCCACAATTCCATATTTGATGATATTTTTTGAAAACCAAAAAAAAAAATAATATTAAATGCAATAAGATAAGGCAATATGAGTTTTCTTTCTTTCTTTTCTATCTTCTTCAGCCTATTTCCGTCCACTCCTGAACGAAGGCCTCCTCCATTTGGCTCCACATCGTCCTGTCCTGTGCAGTTTGCATCCAGGATGTGCCAGTGCCAGCATATCTTGTTATATCGTCCCTCCACCGAAGCTGCGGCCGCCCCACACCTCTCTTTGTCATACGAGGTCTCCAAGTCAGCATTCTCTCTGTCCACTTCTCGTCCGAGCTTCTGGCTACGTGTCCCGCCCATTTCCATTTCAGAGTCGCCACACGGTGGATTATATCTGTTACTTTTGTTCTTTCTCTCACCGTTTCATTTCTTACCTTGTCTCTTAGTGAGAGACCCAGCATGGATCTTTCTATAGCTCTTTGGGTGACTCGCAGTTTCTCGGCACTCAGTTTAGAGAGAGTTACTGTTTATAGGCCATATGTAGCAACCGGCAGCACACACGCTTCATTTAATTTCCTTTTCAGGTTTATGGGTGTTTTCCGATTTTACAATATATATCCCATTTTTCCGAAGGCAGCCCAACTTAGTCCAATCCTTCAAATATGAGTTTTAGATTTCATAAAGAATATCGGTGTACAGTATAATTTTATAAATGAACACGTCCTGGATGTAGACTGTAGAGTAAGCTGGGCCGTACATTTTTTTCTACGAATCCACATATGCAAGGGGTCCTAAAAATTGCTTATTTGGATACTGTAAGTCTAAAAAATATTCAATACTACTTTTGGCCCTCTACCAGAAGTCAAAGTGTTCTAAATAGTATTTTTTTTTTCTGCCTCAAGTTAAATCATATAAAAATAATTATTTATATTCGTTGCAATACGTCATATGCAGTTGTTATATTAATATGTCATTTTAAATGCATTAGTACTTGTTGTTCAAGTGTGTCGCGCGCCAATCGTTGATTTGAAAGGGAGTAAATAATACTGGTTAATTTCGGGAGAGCCGTCATCCGCGCTGTTATAGTTAATTTGATCGGATGTATGTTTTTAAAAATAAAATTATCTACCCGAATTAAAACGAATATTAGTTTGGAAAAATTTAGAAAACTCAAACATCCGAAATAATTTATATTTTCTAAAACCATCTTACAAGTCTCAGTTTCAAGTATCAGTAAAGGGCCAAAAGTTCTATTTAATCCGAAAATTAAAAATGCAGTTACAATCTAAATATTTATGCGCAAATTTTGAGACTCCTTTCGCTAAGATATGACAAAAAAATAAGATTCTCCATACAAGGACGGCCCCTGTACAGAACAGGACGATGTGGAGTCTAATGGTGGAGTCCTTCTTTCAGGAATGGACGGAAATAGGCTGAAGAAGAAGAAATTCATACAAATAATTTAACCCAATCTTATTGCATGTCTGATTGATGGGTGCCATTGGTCAATATATGTGATTATGTACAATAGTACATTCTGAATAGACGATCCTTTGGGTAGGTATTCTATGTATATTCGTTCTAGCATATTATGGAAGGCTTTATCTTCTATTCCGACTATTATGTGTGTATACTAATTAAAGGTTTCGATTTACCCTTAGACCATGCCTTTACAATTTTGAAACCATCTATGTATTGTTACTGGTAACGTCTCGTGTGGACCTCCCATAACCATCTCATTTAAGTTCCAATCAACCCGTCCGTCCGGGTCGTCAGGTAACAAACTCAAAACATCCAGAGTCTCATGTTTAGATATCAAAAGTGGTGTGATCTGAATGATCACAACTTCGATAATGTCAGATTCGAATATGGCGTGATCGTTTGCTGATTCCTTGATAAAAGTCGTAATGAAGAAACGGGAGCGGGCTTAAGGATTCAACATAAAATGTTAATATCCCCGAATAACCTCTTTCGCTAAACTTTCCATGATATTTCACTGCCACAGTTACTTTTAATAAGCTTATTATAATATAAAAGTGAATGACAGTAACTCAGACCATTTTCTTTTATATTCCTGATTATGAACTTATCCGAGATTTTAACAGCGCGATATCAAGTCCATATAATTATATACCTGTCTGTTCTTTGTTACAGATCGTTGGAGATCAATGGGACCCGATATTGGTAAGCAATTTTTTCGAGTTTTTTTCGAAAATCTTAAAAATGATATTCGTATTTTTTTTGTTTATTACAATTACCTCAAGTGATCCTATTTTTTTATTTACCGTGTCCAATGATTCAATGATTCACTTGACACATTGATTCAATGATTCAATGTGTCAAGTATGAATGAGATAATATGAATGAGATTTCCAAAAGCTATATCACTCAATAGGTGTGTCTCCTGCTCAATACCCCCTATTCAGTAACTATTGTAACTAAAATAGGAACGTTCTAAAATTGTAGATTTAAGATTTACGGTCTTATTTCAGCGTTATAAAATATCAACTTGGACTAAATGGAATAGGAACGTACCTATATTGGCCGGAACGTTCTTAAAAAGTTACTGAATTAGACGTATTTTGAATAATGATGAAAATTATGAAATTTTCATCATTTTCATAATTATTCAAAATACGTCTAATTCAGGAACTTTTTAAGAACGTTCCGACCAATAAAGGTACGTTCCTATTCCATTTAATCTAAATTTATATTTTATAACGCTGAAATAAGATCGTAAATCTAAAAACTACAATTTTAGAACGTTCTTACTTTAGTTACAATAGTTACTGAATAGGGGCTATTGTCGAATGAAATAGATTGAGAAGTAGATAATTAATACAAAAACATACCTGGGTGGCAAGTCTAGTCCAACCGTAGAAATCGAAACCCTCGTGATTACCCATATCATGGATATACTTTTCATATGAAGTTCTATGACATCTAAAGATACTATAGAATTCCATATAATGACTATCTCCATGATTTGGGTAATCAAAACCATCCATGTTTACCAATATCATGGAAATAATATTATCTTATGGAGTTCTATAACATTTAATATATTATAGATCTCTATTTGATAATTATGTATATCATAATTATATACATGGATGGTTTTGATTTCGCCGGTAGTTTATAGTTTATTCTGAAAATTTCAAGATAATTACTTTTCACTATTACAGAAGTTAAGAGGAAAAAAATAATGACAGGATGAAGGACATAAACAATAGGATGAAGATGTAAAATAATATAGTATAACTTCATTATAAATATTCGTGATTTTACACACTTATTTTCAAAATACTCACCCGGTTAAGAAGGACGAACGAACGACGAAGAATTACATTTGTACAACACGACAAGTAGATTAGATACCGACATAGTCAGAGCTAAGAAATGGGAGGTTTGTTTTATGATTTTGCGCAGTAACAAGGTATGTAGGTAGGTATAAAACACAGTCTGAATAATGTAAGATATCCATTTTGAATTTCTATGCAAATCAGAACCCCAAGGTCACGAACTTATCATTAAAGAGAATAATAATAATTTATACTTCATTTCACAGAGATTATACAATACATTTCATCCACAATCCTTACTCTGCTCTGACCAGCTGAGTAATAATTGATATTTTTTTGAGATATTTTTTTGAAATGTACGACAGTAGATGATTAAAACCTGCGACAATTGCCGAACGTGAGATCAAAATTGAATTGTGAAAAACAGCTGAAAATTCCAAGATTCTTTTCTTGGAGTCAAAAATTACTATAGTGCCTTAGAAGGTGTGTTTTTTCACTAAACGGCGCATTATAAATTATCATAATTTTTATTAGTTTCTTAATCAATCGATTAATTCGCATAAAACATTCTGAAATTATATTTTTTTGACAGATTTAATATCGGAACAGAGATGAAGCGGGAATATAATTATTTATTTAATAGAGAACCAGGTAATCAGATTACTACAGAGTTTAAGACCTGTCATCGTCTGGTTTAGTAAAATAATTTCATTTAAAAATATTAATGACACCCAGCTTCAAAAAACAAATTTAATTAAAATATTCGATTTACTAAAATTATAGTTATATTTATTGACCTTATTTAAATTGTTCATTTGTATATAGTTTCAATAACAAAGCTTGAATAACTAAGAATATAGTTAGTTTTATTTCTTTATTTGAATTGTTCCATTAATTTGGTATAACAAACGTCTTAATTTTTAAAGGTTTTAAAAGCTAACGTATTTAAACACATCCAAAAAAGAGGTAAATTAAAATATTTGATTCGTGAAATATAGAAACAGTATAAAATATATTGAAACGCATTGTAAAATTTTAAATTATTGTCGTTATAAATCGTTAAAAAATATATTTACACTTTTAATAAATAATTTTGTAACTTCTTGATGGATTTCCATGGTTTAAGTTTAAAAGCATAATATTTTAAAATGTTTATCTACATGAAATAATATTATATTACGTACATAAAGCAACAAGGGGTGTAAAACCTTTTATTTTGCATTTACGAGTATTTATACCATAAATGTAAAACGTAAGTTTTACTGGTTACAATATAAAATGAACATAAGTGTTAAACAACCAAACCATTTCATATAATATCTAACCTCAAAATTAAACTGGTCCATTCATTCTATAGCCACTGGGATAATTTATATAAGCAATTTATAATACTCCCGACGGAAGTAATATGGAAAAGGTGAAATTATCTCCATCGTTTTATTCCTCGAATCGTTTTCATCGAAGTTTAATTTCGCTTCTAGTACAATCAAGCCACACGAATAAAGTGAATAATTTCAAGCTACTTAATATTGATTGGAAGTTATTCCAATCAATATTAAGTAACCAATTAAACTTAAGACCACCTCAGACGGTTTTGAATTTCTGACCTGTAATTATATTTTTGCTTTCTTTGTGAAATCTTTTATTAAGAATCGCAGCCAACTTGCTGGTTATTTAAAAAATAATTTAACATTAAGCATTGTTTCTTTCCTTTAAAATAAAGTTTTAATTTAATATTAGTTGTCACAACGAACCATTAAATGCAAACATGTAATATTAATCGCTTGAATTAATTTATTGTCTACTTATGATAAAAAAGGTTAAAAAATGTAAGTATATATTTCGGCAATATTATTTTTCTTAAAGTATGTCAATTTCTGATTTAGTTTGTCAAAATATATCAATTTAATGTTATCTACTCGTATATTAAGTTAGACTATCTAATAATTAAATTCCATTCTTTGACGACTGAAATATTGTTTAATATTAGATGTTTCATTCAAACTGAAATATCATGTCATTATTATATAAATGATATATTTTACGAAACACGTGTAGGAACGTTTCGTAGAATAATAAATAACTTTTGTTACCCAAAGTTGGTATGTATGCGAGTATTCAAGTTAACAATGGAAGTTATCGTTAACAGAGGTTCTGAGATTTTATCTTGATAAGTTAACGAAATGCTTTCATAGTATATTATTAATAAAGTCACTCAATGTTATACTAAAAGATTATAATGTTATGAATATCAACTAATCCAACTGTCGATTCGTTCATGAGAATTCAATTCTCTAAATGAATCGACATTATTAAGCCAAGATGCGTGTACGAAGAAAAATTTTGTATGGCATAGTGGAATTATTGCATGCTAATAACACCAACTAGAGGCCTCGAAGCATATAATATGTTCCAATCCATGGATTTACTCGGAATTCGGAGTAGAACATTTTATGTGAGTTTTGTGTGTCTGTGTGTCTGTATGTCTGTCCGTCCCCCCTTATAACTTTTGATCCGCTCAATTTACAGAGCCCAAAATTTCAGAATATATAAACAGTGATGGGCCTACAAAACTTTTATATTTTACTGTTTTCGTATTCTGGGTAGGATCAAAGGACTGACCTCCATAAAATCCTATCATGACATACATACCTATGTAGGTACATGTGTTGTATAGAAAACCAAATATCTTAAAATATTAAATAATTTGTATTTATGGGTTTATAGTTTGGTACTTATGTTTCAACTATACATACTATCGCTATCGACAGTTGGATCTCATGTGTTACATGCAACTAGTGTTAATCAATGCTATAGCAAAATATTTTGTCAGAAAAGAACAAACAGTTAGCACAAATACATGTATTTACACCTTATTTTATCGCTAAGCAATGATTTCTATTGTTATTTTGTGAATAGTTTTTTTGTGTGATCTTTACAATTAATTTTTACTCCTCACTATCCCAAGGGGATATAGTGGAGAGTTATGATTTCGCAATTTTTAAGGCTATTTTTTTGCAGATTATCAACTAGTATCATGCTGAGATTGTATTCTGAAAGTTTCATCACAATGTATCTGTGTGTGTGCTGTGTGCAGTGCGCTATGTACGGCGTGTTCATTTTATTTTATCGATTATAGACTAAAGTACTTATTCAATTCTTTTCGAATTTTGCAAATATGTATATCTTATACTTACTTAGACCCCATTAGATTTTGAACGATATATGAATAGTGCTTCTCAATTTTTTAAACTGTCATATATTTCAAATTGATCCCAAACTCAGGAAACTTAAAACTTGAAATTTTTATTTTCAAATTACTAAAAAGGCACATCACTTTAATATACTGGCATTGAAGAATTATCAAGTTTTCATAATAAAATATTTAAATAAAAAATAATTTAACAAACTCAATTCATGAAAATGCTGAAAATTTTCTATACAAATTTTGAATACTTTATTGAATGACTTGTTAGTGAGGAGTTTAGCGTTGGCCACAACCCACTCTTTTTTTTCTAAACTTTTGAATGTTATATCATGTAATTTTTTATCTTTAACAATTTATATTCTTTTTTACCTTACATATACATATTTTTTAACTAATTCATCTTCAATTCATACATAACATTCATTTCAAGCTAATCTTCATTAAAATATTATTATAGTTCATGACTAATTCATTAAATTTAAGACCTATATTGAAAGAAACTTTCCAATTATTGAGTTAACCGCGTTGTTAAGGTTTTTAAAAATAAACCAAGTATCGTCCGATTCAACGGCAAATTTGATAAATTCAACGCGGCGCGTAATTCTCTAGAAACTTAATTTGGCTCAGTTTTCTCCGAAACAAAACTCCGCACAACGAAGAAGTTACTTTTATACAATTATTTAATGCCGTTTTCCACTTTCACTATTAAGTGTTAAGCTGAATTACATTTTGAACACTGCTTTCATTGTTTTATAAAGATACTTACAACAACTCGCTCTGCAGGATACTACCAACTATATGAAAATATTTCCAAAACTTCTAGATTTACGCTTAACTTAAATAAAACTTTCAAATGATACTTGTTTCGTTGTTTGTTATGACGCTTGTGTCGTATAATGAATTGTTGTTTGTCGCATAAAAAAAACCTCATGATGGCGCCAGAAACTACAGAAATAATAAATTTTATTTTGCTTTTGGGTTTATAGATGTCGTTATTAATATCCTCAGAAACTGCAGTAATGAGTGTACCGGCATTATGTTATTTTTTCTACCACTTAATTAAATCCATGTAAATGGTTGCATCTTTTAAGCGAATGTGTGTGACCTTCATAATTGGATTGTTGTTCATGTCTGCTTTTTCCAATCAGCCAGTTTTCAAAATCAATATATTATGTATATAAATTTGAACCTAAATATTTGGTTATTTGATATTTTAATTTAGGCCCGTGAAGGTAAGTTGCATCCCAAATTGAAAATAGCAATACATAAATATCTAAATAAATAGGTACATATTTTCTAAATTTATGTAGGTACTATCAGACATTTTCGCGGTGCACCGAGAAAAAAAATATAACGGAATTCCTTTTGAAAATCAGTATTTTCGATTCTTAAAATGTACCTACCTAATTCTGGTTTTCAATATTATCAAATCACTATTATTTTAATTTTTAAAAGTGTGGTAGACCTTTATTTCCATCCATCCATGGGTTTTAGTTTCAAAACAAAGAGTCCCTACAATTAACAAGTAGGTAGTGGTACCATATTTTGCGATAGGGATCCTGAATTCGTCCCCGATGGAAATACTCGTCGCAGGAATTCTCTCTGTGGAGAAATGCTAAGAAATTAGTAAAATAATCGACGTAGACGCTTTTCCGATATTTCTCGTAAAATTTGATGTCGAATAAAGGCAGCTAACAAAGGCGGTACAACGCCTGGCTGTTGGTAATTTCTACCGTGAAATTGAATTACGTTGACTTAATATGAAAATTTTCCTAACATCCTGTGCCCTATTAGAACAATTATTTATACCGGCTACAAAATATAACCGTTTTTTACACCTTGAAAACATAAATTTGGAGTTTAAAGTTTCAACTATTCGTAATTGGCCTTTTACATATAATATTTTCCTTCAAAATTAAACCCTGTACTTAATTTTGTATCATAAGGTTTGGTTATTTAGTTCTAATTATAAATATAAAATACTATCGCCATCTATGAAAATCACGACAAATTTTTTTATATACATTTTAGAGACATTGTATATAATATACATCGTTGTCCATAAGTATTGGGAATGTACCATAGACAGGAAAAATATGGGTAGACATTCCCTTTTACACAATAT
Source organism: Molanna angustata (assembly GCA_963576475.1). NCBI lineage: Eukaryota > Metazoa > Arthropoda > Insecta > Trichoptera > Molannidae > Molanna > Molanna angustata. Next base: position 5,411,632 of record OY754971.1, on the reverse strand, counting down.
ATATGTGGTTGGGCACACGTCCCTTGTGTAGGATCTGTACCGTTGTCTCTGACCCAAGATTCTACAAAAACTTTTGCTGTAAATCCTGAGCTATAAAATTATATTTCTTTTTGCTTACTATAATCGCACAGTTACTTTAAACATCACTCTCATGTAAAACATGGACAATAACTAAAAATTGCAATGAATATTAATTCCAAAGTATGTATTTTTCAAGAACGCACACCGATTTTACACGTATTTTATAAAGGTCTATTGAAGATGTATAATTTTATTTATTTTTATTGAAATATTATTAGACCAAGAGTTTTAAATTGTATAAACAAAGGTGTATTAAATAAAATGATAAATGTGTATTAAATAAATTTTCATATGGGAACCAGACTGCCTCGAGAAGCTTGTTGTGATGGGCAGCGTGGAGGGACGGAGATCTCGTGGTCGCTCGCCGACCAGATGGAGCGATTTGGTTAAGTCCACAATGGGGTCTTCGGTGACTGATGCTCTGCGTTCAGCCCAAAACAGATTGGCATGGAGGCGGGCCATACATGTGGCGACAGACTTCAGCCGCTATCCTCAGTCATGAGGAAAAGGACGAATGAAGATGAAGATTAAATAAAAAAAATGTTTTAATACTTTTTAAGATTCTTTTCAAAAGTTTTTTTTAATTCAATATAAAATGTAGATCAAGATTTAACTTGTTTCCGAAGAAAAACTTGATAATCTTAAAAAAACAAGTAGAAATAGTAAGCGTGAAGGATACAACACTTACAGATCCGATGTATTAACTTTGTCAAATCTGATTCTGAATCTTACATACATACATACATACATACCATCACGCCATGTCCCTTACGGGATAAGCAGAGAGAATCGAGCGCCATACTTCTCTATTTTTGCACACATTTCTGGCTTCCTTTACATCCATGCTCGTCGATTGTTCAAACTTTTTATGTTTCCTTCTTTCAAAATATCATTCACATGGTCATGCCATCCCTTTCTGGGGCGACCTCTGCTATTCACTCCATCTCTAGCACCCATGTATATTTTTTTGGTCAGTCGTTCATCGTTCATTCTTTCTATATGTCCAAACCACCTCAAAGCATTCACTTTCATTTTACATATAATATCCTTCTTTATCTTGCATTCTCTCCTTATGTCCTCATTTTTTATTCTATCATATATCGTTCTATTACATACTCTTCTTAGTGATCTCATTTCTACAGCATTTATTCTACTTTCATGTATCTTTTGCCAGGTCCATGTTTCACTAGCATACGTCAAAGTAGGAACCACAATTGCATGATTCTGAATCTTAAATTTGCAAAGCCCTTCGATCTGTCTATGAAATGGAGTATGAATATTCGTCGTCGCCATCCTCAGCCAAGAATAGCGAAACTGCTAAATATAAATCTAGAATAGGTAACACAAAAACATGTGATTTCAGTTATCTGTCAGTTATCTACAACTGAGCTATAAACAAAGTTTAATAGCTGTTTCACACTAAGGGGTCTAGTATGAGCGAAATGTGATTCTCTTTTTTTTTGTGTCAAATCAAATCACATTGGGTGGTGCTGGATAGCAAAAAAATGAAATCTTATGAATAATTCTATGACAAGGTATATGGTACCATAACTATAGATTCCGGGTTTTTATGAATCCGGACCTAGAAATTTTATTTTATATTTTTTGCAAAGGACAGCACACGGTGCATGCATACAATTATAAAAAGTAAATATGTTAAAATACAAATATAACATGTACCTCTTTCGTACTATACCTAATATCAAAAACAAAAAAAATGCATATTTTCGGGAATCGGAAACCTAAAAAAAACGAGTGGGTTGTGGCCAACGCTAAACTCCTCACTAACAAGTCATTCTATAAAGTATTCAAATTTTGTATGGAAAATTTCCAACATTTTCATGAAATGAGTTTGTTAAATTATTTTTTATTTAAATATTTTATTATCAAAACTTGACAACTATTCAATGCCATTTTATGAAAGTGATGTGCCTTTTTACGAATTTGAAAACAAAAATTTCAAATTTTAAGTTTCCTGAGCTTGGGGTCACTTTGAAATATTTGACGGTTAAAAAAATTGAGAAGCACTATTCATATATCGTTCAAAATATAATGGGATCTAATCGAGTATTAGATATACATATTTGCAAAATTTGAATAGAATCGAATGAGTACTTTAGTCTATAATGGATAAAGTAAAAATGAACACACCGTACATAGCACACACACACAGATACATTGTGATGAAACTTTCAGAATACAATCTCAGCATGATACTAGTTGATAATCTGCAAAAAAAATACCTTTAAAAATTGCGAAATCATAACTCCCCACTCTATCACCTTGTGTTAGTGAGGAGTAAAAAGCTTAATTATTATCTTTAAAGAGGCACCGCGAACGGCCAAATGACGTATGGAAGGACTGAATAGAAAAAACGTTATATATTTATTTATTCAAAATCCACAAAAACCATACAAAATAATTACAACAATACAATAGTGAAACATAGTACAACAAAAAATATGAAAAATAGACAATTTAGTATATGTTGGCACTGACAAATAGAATACATTCTATCAATACCAACATCCAGTGGATAAGGAACTATTCCACTAATCATAAACTTATACCTTATTTTTAAATGTTGATTTTCATGAACAAAATGAACCATGTGAGAATCGGCTGTTTATTTAAAATGACCTGATGAAATTTAAAATGAATATGCAAATATTTAAAATTTAATTTCTATCTTAAAAAGTATGCATTATTTTATCATGATAGTTATACTTGTCGATAGAGAAAAAAAAACTGTATCAAATGCAAACTGTATTTTATTTAACTCATTTTCGACAAAATAACACATGTGTCATTTTAAATATGCAATGACGATTTATTACATGGTTTGTGTTGCATTGCACCCCCCTGCTCACGAACTGAAATAAAATCTCATTATTATTATTATTATAAATTATAATCATAAAGGTATTATTTTGATCAATTAAAACCTACATAAAAAACTACAAAATCCTTACCTTATCATTTAGAAAAATAGGCTATCAACATTTTTAAAGATAAACGCCTTATCAGAAAGCCGACTAATTATTTCCTGCCGACTAATTTTTGAGATAAAAATCTATCTACCTGGGAGAGTTTGATTCACAAATAATAATGCTTTGTATAGCAACTCCAAAGTTGGAGTTCGTTTTTCAGAGGTTTCGATTAATTTAAGAACCTAGTTTAATTTTAACATACGTTGTTGCATTCAATTTCAATTTTTTTATCCGACTGTCGGAAAGTCCTGAACAAAAATTCCCAAAACCGGGATCGATAATATTCCCGGGTATCGGAATATGAATTTTCTCGGGTTCCCGAATCCGGGAAAGAAACCCTGGACAAATCATATCACAATTCGCTCATAGTTAGACCCCTATACGTGAAACCCATGGTTGCATATTCACAACATAATTTGTTATGACGTAGGTAACGTTTATTTCACTTATATCACTCGCATCAATCATAATAATATCACAAACAATATAATATAAAGATGACTACAATATTATTATTGTGGTCTGTAGGTATACTTACTCAAATAGTAAGTATACCTACAGACCTATTTTAGCGGACTCAAATGTGACAGTTTTAACACAATTGTGTAATATATAGTTAAACGAAATACGAGTCAAAACTGCAAACTGATTACCTTGTGTGGTTTTGCGGCCATAGCCAGTGAAATGATATGTTTATTGTTTAATGCGTTCATCATTTTGAATTATAATATTCAAAATTACGAAATGCAAATTGAGATTCAAAAGTGAAAATATTGAATCGTAATTGTAAATGCATTTTGGCCGATTGAAAATTTAATTGAATATTTCCAATGACACGTTGATTTATAGTATAACTATTGTATGTAAATATCAAATATTAATTGTATAGCTATAGTATACAGATATCAAATATAAATTGTAAAGCAATAGTATGCAGATATCAAATATTAATTCATGAAAACAATACAAAATGAACGCCAAATAAGAAATGAAAATTAATTATCAATTTTTGTACATAATCGCCGATTGCTGAATTTCCTCATGATAGCGTGAGAATAATTATCAGATCAATGCGTAAATTATTAATAATTGAAAATATCAAAATAAAATGCAATAAACGCAAAGAACAAGCATGAATTCAAAATATATTATTTATACATACATACATACTGTGGTGTATCCAGCGACAGGTGTGCGGGTGTGAATAACCTCATAAAAAGAAGCACATCTCATGCGTGTACGCCTTTTTAGATGAGATACACCAGTCTTGTCTCATCTAAAAAGGCGGTGCACCTCATTGCTGACCTTTGTGAGATGTAACTTTTTCTGTTGTTTTTTCAATTACCCAACTGTTACAGGACACCCAAAACGATGAGCATAGTAGGTAAACCAATTTCATAAAAAAATCATACCTAAATCGTTCAACAACCAATTTAAATAATTCGCAAACCCAGGGCATTTTTCATGATAACTTTGATAAATTTAGGTCCCGGGTAGGGTTGTTGTTGGTTAGTGTGCGACCGAAGGTCAGATTTTAACCGAAGCCGTAGCCGATTGTTCGGCCTTAGCCGTAACCTTCGCCCGAAGCCGAAGCCGAAGCCGATGATTTGATTTCACTAAAAAAATCGATTAAAATAATAAATAATCTGCTTTCGTGACTTAGTTAGTTAGATATCTAACTACTGAGCCAAGGGTCGTGGGTCGTTTGATTTACTAAAAAAATTCGATTAAAATAATGAATAATCGGCTTTCGTGACTCAGTTGGTATGATATCTGACTACTGAGCCAAGGGTCCTGGGTTCGATTCCCAGTGGAGACACAGTTTTTATTTGTGTTTTCAGTCTGGATCTATGACGTTTTAACTGTTTTTAGCGGCTGACAAAAAGCTTCGGCTTCGGCCGAAAATTAGGGTTATTTTTGACCGAAGCCAAAGCCGAAGCCGAAGGTGTTTTTTTTTGGCCGAAGGTGGCCGAAGCAGAAGCCGAAGCCAAAGCTTCGGTCGGACACTATTGTTGGTGTGATCTATTGGGGCGAAATTGAAAATCTTGGAGGTTATTCCTATCCCTCTATTCCCTCTCCCTTCCTGTTCTATAGAGGTTTGTACGCCAAATTCTTAATGTATAAGTATTTTTTTTTGTTGTTTATATTTAGTATTGTAAAGATCACTCGTTTTATCTAGCCATTATATTGATTGTATAAAAGCATTAGGGAACATAACTGGTTTTGTATATATATAGTTTTTTTGTTTTTCCACAAGCTGTATATAACTGTCTGTTTCCAGAATTAAATTAAATAAAACAAGTTGCATGTAACACATGAGATCCAACTGTCGATAGCGATAGTACGTATAGTTGAAGAATAAGTAGCAAACTATAAACCCATAAATACAAATTATTTAATATTTTAAAATATTTGGTTTTCTATACAACCATGTACCTAGGTATGTATGTCAAGATAGGATAGTACGGAGGTCAGTCCTTTGATCCTACCCAGAATATGAAAACAGCATGATGGTATGTATGTATGTTTGGAGATTAGTATCAAACAATTAAGTCTTCATAGATATTGTGTGTAAGCTACTACCATACAAATTGTATGAAGCAATGTCGTCACTAAATTCAATTTTTATAAAAATTGTTAGAAAAAAATTGAGATGTGCTAATACAATTTAATATTTTGAATAGAAAATTAAATTATCTAGTTGGGGTGTTTCGGTTTTTTTGATATTTTTAAAAAAATTGGAAATATTGGCAGTTAAACTCATAAATTTATCATAAAAAAAATATTTTTCTTAATAAAAAATGTTTGAGAAACCCTGGAATTTTTTAAAAAAAAGTAATTTGAGATTTTGTATTTGTCTAGGTTTATACCAAATTTTAGCGTTCTAGCTTTTATGGTTTCTGAGATAAATGGAAAAATAAACCAAAATTTCAAAAGTTGATAACCTCTGACTGTAACAAAAATTTACAATTTTGAGTATAAAAGTTTTGTATGCCTATAACTGTTTATATATTCTGAAAATTTGGGCTCTGTAAATTGAGCGAATCAAAAGTTATAAGGGGACACACACACACACAGACACACACACAAAACTCACATAAAATCTTCTACTCCGAATTCTGAGTAAATCCATGTATGGGAACATATATGCTGCGAGGCCTCTAGTTCGTGTTATTAGCATGCAAAAAGTCCACTACACCATACAAAATTTTCCTTCGTACACGCATCTTGGCTTAATAATGTCGATTCATTAAGAGAATTGAATTCTCATGAACGAATCGACAGTTGGATAAAATAAAGTTTCATAATCTTACAATTATTGCCGAGCAAATTCCTATACAAACGATTAATATTTTTGATAGTCAATTTTTATTGCATGGCAAAGTAAGGTTAATCAATTTGAAATAAGTATAATATATGAATATGATCGCAGAGGTGAAAATTCATTAAATTATTAATTTTGAAAAGTCATTCATATCCATATAAAGGCGTTCAAAGTATTCTGTTTACGAATTTCAACAGAATACTTTGAAAAGAATATTATTTTAGATTCATATTGTTTCACAGTGGATATGTATTATGTTTTTATTCAACATGTTCTGAAATGAATTTCATTGAATTGAATTTAAACAACTGGATTATTGGTACCACATTGACAGTACGTAATCCAACCAACAAAACGAAAACAAATTTTAAACCCACAATCACGAAAGAGAGGGAATACGTTAGTATGACTACTGCAGTGTGACTTTCGCTGTTATTTGAATATTTTGGTCAGATTATGTAGATACAAACAAACAAGTTAAACTTTAAGACGCGGGTATAATTAAAGTTTGACTGTTTCTCTTTCATTTTGTAAGGAAAACCATCAAGGGTTTGATATTTAATTTCTCTCCATTACTATGGAATAGTGGAGAGTCATGATTTCATAATTTTAAAGCGTATTTTTTAGCATCATCGATAAACGAATGTTTTTTTAGTTTGTGGTATTATTTTACAATTAATTAAATTAAATAAAACATAATTTTTCCTACCTCTTCAAAACTTCCTCTACATGTTACATGTACTTGTTTTACTTTAATTTCTCCATGGGTATCATGTAGAGGTGCATACTTTGAGATTCGTCGTGATGTTATGTGTATGCTTTAATCACACCCACACACACACCTTTCCTATCCTATCCTAGTTTACCTCGGCCTAAAAACAACCTACCTACATACCTGCCAGCTATATGCAAAAAAGTATTGTTGCATATAAATTTTCTCATTATATCAACTGTCATCTTGACAAACACACCGCACCGCACCGCTCTTAAAATTATATCTTCAAAATCCGCTGAAATTAATTAACTTGTGAATTACTAGTGAAGTGTCAAAGTTTTCATACTGTGCTGTGAATGTGGTGAAAAGATTACAGAACCAGCACAAATAAATATCGAGGCAAGGTAATTCCCTATACCTTCATCTTTTCCACCATATTCCTTGGTCCTTCGTCCCGTATATCTTGTATTTTCCCGCATTCCTTGTTCCTCTGTCCCTCATATCTTGAATTTTCACGCATTACTTATCAAATTTATACATTTTTATACAAAATTAACATTATACATACGCTATTTACATTACATATTTCATACATACCCGCATTGATTGTAGTACCTAAGTACTAAATCAAATTCTTGTTTCATTAATTTTATTGTTGTTTAATCAATAATGGCTTCTTTAAAAATATTGGAAGCTAAACGGCTAAGTTTATTTGCAATTATTCAGAAAGCTTATGACTTGTCGAAATCATTAAATACCGCTGAAGAAAAAACTAATTTTCTTATCCGCATACAATCGATAGATAAAATTCGTTCTGAATTTTGTCAAGTTGTAGAAGAATTAAATTTGGGAAAAATAGCTGTAAATCCAGAATATGTTCCGTCTTTTCAATCTATTGAAGCCCTTGACGAATTATACTGTAACATCAAGCATATTGAACAATCTTTAAAAACTAAAGTTGACTATGTTCCTCCAATTATTAAATCATTTGAAAAAGACTCTCAAAGAACACACAAATTGCCAATATTGGAACTTGTTAGTTTTAATGGTGATCCAACGAAATCGCCATTATTTTATCAAAATTTCAAAGATCTAATACACGACAATATTAATTTGTCGAATGGTGAAAAAATACAATATTTAGTGTCAAAATTGACAGGTACCGCTTTAAGTGTTATTTCTGGGATACTTCCTGTCGCATCTAATTATGATATTATATGGGATAGGCTTGTTGATCGATTCCAGGATTCACGAATTTTAGCTACGCATTATTTAGAAAAAATAATCAATTTTAAACCCTTAACACAATCAAGTTCAAAGAATTTGGATTATTTCATAGAAAATTTTTGCTCTTCATTTGAAGCTTTAAAATTATTAGATATTTCTGATTTAACTGATTTCATCATAACGCACATTGCTCTTCTTAAGTTAGATAGAGAGACGTTAAATTTATTTGAGCAGCATATTAGAAATGAAAAAATTCCAAACTTTAAATTATTACAGTCTTTTCTGAGAGAGCAAAGCAAAATTCTCTCTAGAACGCAGGTTATATTTCACAAAAGCGCACCAAATGATAGACGGAAAAATAATAATAATCCACATTCATTTGTTGTAAATAATACGCCAATGGATATCACAAAATGTTTTTTGTGTGAATGTAATAAACATCCATTGTATTCATGTAAAAAATTCTTACAGTTGGATGTATTCACAAGATTCAAAATAATCAACAAAAGATCACTATGTAAAAATTGTTTTGGTACTCATTTAACAAACAATTGTAAATCGGAAAAAAATTGCTTTTATTGTAATAAAAGGCATCATTCATTGATTCATTTTCCTTCTTCACCAACATGTGATGATGAAGATAATCAAAATAAAGATAATTATCATTCAAAACAGGTTCCTAGCGCAGCTGATATTGTTAAAAACGATGATAATATTACCTCATTCGTCAATTCTGACCGCAATACGAGCACTTCGGTGAATAATATCGGGCGACGACATTTGGATCAACCATATGAACCTAAATGTCAAATCGACAATTGTTTGTTGATCAATAATGTAAACTGTTATCATGTAATACCAACCGCTATAGTATATATTAATGGAATTAAAAAAAATACCATCCGCACATTAATAGATACAGGATCAAATGCAAATTTTATAACGGAAAAGATATGTAAAAAATTTAATATAAACATTACGTACGAAAATGCTTTTGTGTACGGTATTGGGTCTGCTGTAAAACCAATATTAGGATATGCTATATTTACAATTTATTCAAGATATGATACAAGATTCTTTTACGATATTAAGGCTTCGGTTGTCGAAACTATTACTAATGATTTGCCTACGTCAGCCTTAGAAATGACAGATTGTTTTAAGAATTTGCCGCTAGCGGATAATAATTTTAATCTTCCTGCTAGTATCGATTGCATAATCGGAGCTGGTTTATTCCCGCATTTACTTTTACCTGGGAAATTAACGCATAAAGAAACTCGTATGATTGCCTTACAGACTACTCTTGGTTATTTGATCATGGGCGAAACGCAAATAGATAACTTCTCATCATGTCAATTTCAACGCACGTTACACGCAATTGATGATTCTAATTCAAAAAATAAGTTAGATGAAATGATTCAAAACTTTTGGAAACTAGAATCTGTACCATCACGTCAGTATTTAAGTCCTGACGAGCAACTTTGTGAACAAATTTTTGAGAAAACAGTCTTGCGAGACAACGAGGGTAGATATACTGTATCATTACCTTTTCGTGAAAGTCCCACAGTTTTGGGTCATTCAATAAAAAACGCTAAACATAGGTTGCTTTTATTGGAAAAGAAGTTGCAATCAAATTTAGATTTACAATATGGTTATAATGCCACTATTCAAGAATACATTGACAAAGGTTTTTTGAAAAAAGTTACAGATACACAAACTTCAGATTGTGTTTATTATATACCACATAGAGCTGTATATCGGCCTGATAAAGATACTACTAAAATTAGAATAGTTTTAGACGCCAGTTGCAAAACTTCCTCTGGAAAAAGTCTCAATGATATATTGCATTGTGGACCTAATTTGCAAACAAATATTTTTGATTTACTTATTAATCTACGCCTGTACTCGGTAGTTATTTCTGCTGACATAGAAAAAATGTATTTTCAATTGAAAATGAATCCAGATCATAAACGTATTCAAAGGATTCTTTTTAGATTTAATAACTCAGATCCTATTGACATTTATGAATTTCAACGCGTTTCTTTTGGGCTTAAATGTTCCCCTTATTTAGCAATGAAAGTCATTCGCAAACTCTTAACAGATGAAGGCGATAAACTGCCTGAAACCACACAACTTGCTATGAAATATTTTGATATGGATGATTTTCTTTATTCAGTCAATTCACCTGAGGAAGCTTTACAAATTTATTCTCATTTAGTTCACTTATTTTCCTCTGGAGGTTTCTGTCTAAATAAGTGGATTTCCAACTCTGTACAATTTTTAAAGCACATTCCAGATAATCTACGTGTTAACCAACACATTACTTTTAATTCAGATTTTGACGATAAAACCAAAATTATAGGTTTGTCTTGGAGTCCCACCTCTGATTGTTTCACTTTTAAAATCAAACCTTTCTCTTTAGATACGTTAGTATGTACGAAAAGATTAATTCTTTCTAATATGGCATCATTATATGATCCTCTAGGTCTCCTTGCTCCAGTTATCATCGGTTTGAAACTTCTAGTGCAAGAGTGTTGGAAAAGAGAATTGTCTTGGGATGAACAGGTTCCTGAGGATATAAATAAGATTTGGTTGAAATTTCAGAGAGAACTCGAAAACTTATCAAATATAAATATACCAAGACATATAGGTATAGTAAATGATTCATTCATCAATTTGCTTGGTTTCTCAGATGCTAGTGAACGTGCCTATGGGGCGGTTATATATATCCGCATTGGATCACTTGAATCTAACGCCTCAAATGTATCACTACTATGTGCCAAGTCAAAAGTATCCCCACTTAAAAAGGTATCTTTAGCACGTTTAGAGTTATGTGCCGCACACCTTCTTGCATTATTAATGAAATCTGTTCTCTCAACTATTGAGATTAGATGTAAGATTGACAAAATGTTTGCATTTTCTGATTCAACTATTGTACTTTCATGGATACATTCCTCACCGCATAGATGGCAAGAAATTATTTCTGAAGAAAATTGGTTTCATGTTCCTGGAACTGAAAATCCAAGCGATATTGTATCCCGCTCCGTTACTCCTAATGAATTTTTGAAAACCTCTTATTGGTTTAATGGTCCAGCCTGGATCTCATTGCCACAGAGTCAATGGCCTGTGACTAATTTTAAAAAGGAAAATGCCTATCAGAGTATACCTGAATCTAAAACTGTTGCTCTCATACAAATTAAGACTCAATCTGAGCCTCACTTTATTTATTTAATCGCTAACAGGATCTCTAAATGGAGTAAATTATTAAACATACTTGTTTACGTTCTTCGTTTTACAAGAAAACTTAATACGTCTGGAATGATTACGGTCTCAGACTTAGAAACTGCTGAAAATCATGTAATTAAATGCATTCAGAATAACCATTTTTCTCAAGATATACATTCTCTTGAACAGAATAAATTGAGTAGTCCTGTATTACGCAAACTTTTACCATTTTTAAATAATAATATCCTTAGAGTTGGTGGTCGAATTCAAAATTCATCATCAATGTATGAAACGAAACATCCAATTTTATTGCCTTCTAAAGATCGTATTGTTCAGTTACTTATTGAATATTATCATTATTTACATTATCATATAGGCCCTGCATTATTGTTTGCATTATTACGACAGAAGTACTGGATTTTGTCTGGTCGTAGTTTGGTTCGTAAGATTGTTCATTCTTGCAACATTTGTTTTAAAAACAAACCAAGAGAAACCTTCCCGTTAATGGGAAATTTACCCGATTTTCGAGTAAATGAAATAAAATGTTTCGCAAAATGTGGAGTAGATTACATGGGTCCAGTGTTTGTAGCTCTGGCAAAGAGAAGAGGCGTTAAAAAGCAAAAGGCATATGTTTGTTTATTTGTTTGCCTAGCAACAAAAGCTTTACATATAGAATTAGTTTCAGATCTCTCATCTGAAATGTTCTTAGCTGCATTTAAACGTTTTATAGCCAGAAGAGGACCTGTCACTCTCATTGTAAGTGACGGTGGAAGAAATTTTGTTGGAGCTCGTAAAATTTTAAATGAATTATATAAGTTTGTTTGTTCCGATGAATATAATAAAGCAATACTTCATGAATTGACGCCTAGAAAAATAGAATTTCGAATAAATCCTCCGTATTCTCCTCATATGGGTGGTATATGGGAAAGCAATATTAAGTGTATTAAAACACATTTATTTAAAGTCATAGGCTCACAAGTATTAACTTACGAGGAAATGAATACCGTATTGATTCAAATAGAGGCTTTATTGAACTCTAGACCGCTTTGTGTATTAAGCAATGATCCTTTAGATCCTGCCGCATTAACCCCTGCGCATTTTTTAAATTTAACTCCGCTAAATTACATACCCGCTTACAACGTTGATGATATTTCAATAACCCGCATTCAACGATATGAGTTGATCGATAAATTAGTACAGTCATTTTGGAAACGATGGCATGTAGAATATCTCACCTCTTTACAAATGCGTGAAAAGTGGAATACGTACACAAAACCCATTACACCTGGCCAAATAGTTATTATTAGAGAGGAAAATCTCCCTAAATTATCTTGGCCACTTGGCATAGTCAAGGAAATATATCCGGGAAAAGACAACGTCATTCGAGTTGTAAAAGTTCGAACCCGGAATGGTACATATTTAAGACCAGCTATTCGATTATGTCCGTTACCTTCCCAATAATCAAAATGTTTTTAATTCAATATTTCTTTTTATTTTTTAAGTTAGTTTACGTTTATTTGAATTTTTCACTCTATTGTTTAAATTTGTATTCTTCTTTTACCATCCGGTGAGTCATATGTTTTTTGAATTTTTTGTTGGAGTAATACTCCAAGGCCGGGAGTTATGGTTACGCAAAGTTGGGTACACACGCATATACACACACACACACACACACACACACCTTTCCTATCCTATCCTAGTTTACCTCGGCCTAAAAACAACCTACCTACATACCTGCCAGCTATATGCAAAAAAGTATTGTTGCATATAAATTTTCTCATTATATCAACTGTCATCTTGACAAACACACCGCACCGCACCGCTCTTAAAATTATATCTTCAAAATCCGCTGAAATTAATTAACTTGTGAATTACTAGTGAAGTGTCAAAGTTTTCATACTGTGCTGTGAATGTGGTGAAAATATTACAGAACCAGCACAAATAAATATCGAGGCAAGGTAATTCCCTATACCTTCATCTTTTCCACCAACGGTATTTTTTTAATCTATGATTTCATACAAACATAAATATATACCAACACGCCATGTCCCCCATGGCGTAGGCAGAGAGAACCTAACGACACTTATTTCTATCTTGACACACATTCATAGCCTCGTCGATATTCATACATCTTCTTATACATGTTCGTCTGTTGTTCACGATTCTAACATTTCCGTCTTTCAAAATATCGTTTACATGGACGTTCCATCCCTTCCTTAGGCGGCCCGGACCTCTCATTCCATTCCTGTCCGCAATGTATATTTTCTTCGTCAGGTGTTCCTCATTCCATCCATGCAAACCATCTCAATTTGTTTACTTTCATTCTATCAATGACATCTTTCTTTATCTTACACTCTTTCCTTATGTCCTCATTTCTGACCCTGCCATACATCGTTGATTTCATCTGTTAAAATATTAAAAATGCTTTCACGATCTGGAAATATCGAGATTTTCTTATGATGTTTAATGCAACAGAAACATACTCTTCAAATGTGCATTCTGGGATTATCAACCTTTAAAGAAAAAAAATATGTGTGATATTACATATTTACATGAAAATTTATGTAACACTCTACTAAAATAGCATCGTATAAATAAATATGTAGATCTTAATAAAGAAATCGTCCCTCATCAATAAACTTGGAACGCCCCTTAATATTGGATACTCTAAACTTATTCATATTATATTGGTTGTGAAGAAACTTTTATATCATTTTTATAAAGAAACGTTTAGACAATCCCAAAACGGTATAAATTTATTTTGTTTCATAAGATTGATGGATTTGACGGTAACTTTGTGGTAGTCCATGATTACAATAATAATGATGTAAATATGTACTTTGCTAAATACCACTTACTGAGTATAATTAAACACTACTAGTTTCGGGAGAGCACTCCTCCCATCGACGGGTGTATTATAACTAAATAATATTATTTACATACTACTGTGTACTGTGTCTACTACACATAGTAGACACAGTAGTATGTAAATAATATTATTTAGTTATAATACACCCGTCGATGGGAGGAGTGCTCTCCCGAAACTAGTAGTGTTTAATTATACTCAGTAAGTGGTATTTAGCAAAGTACATATTTACATCATTATTATTGTTATTTTGTTTCGTTTTAAAATACTTTTGTTATTTTGGCAATGGCGGTAGTCAAGTAGGAAACGGAAACACGTCAAATAATCGTAATTTTCTAGGCAAAGTCGCTCTTTCGACTTTTATCCACCAATGTATTTTTCGGAATTTCGGCATTCCCGAAAAATACTCCCGCATAAACACAGCGTTGTGTTGTTAATCTAGGTCACGGAAATAATAAAAAATGTTTTATTTTTTTATAAACAGTATAATATTTATTTTTGTTTACGTATATATTAAAATCCGTTTAGATTCTTTACAACTAGTGATGATGCAGAGGTCGAAATCCGACCGTAAAACAGTTATAGGAATTTTTAAGTCACTGTACATACCTTATCTTTGATAACTTATAAAAACGAAACACGACACACACGTGTATTTCCAACTACCAGTCTCGTCTCATCTAAAAAGACAGTACATTTGTTGGAATCTATCCCAACAATAAAATATGTTGTGGTCATAGACGGTGCATGGTAATATTGGCACCTCTGTAAGTATTTATATGTAGCAGTTGCTACCCTTGCTATATTTTTGCCTTGACCTGTATCTACCTTATCTATGTACAATCAGTCAGTCTAAAAATAAAGATCATACCAGATACGCGCGTGTTTAATTAACTGCACCACCAGCGCCTCCGAAATATATTAAAAGGACTACTATTTCCACAACATTCTATGCAGTTCAACAATATAGATCTTTAAATCTTTAATAATACTGAGTGTATAGTAAGAGTTGTCGAACCCAGGTCGCCGGCACAAATGTTTTCATTTATAATTTACTAGCATCTTCTATTTCTTCATTCGTCAGCCCTTCTTCGTCAAGTACTGGACAAAGGTCTCTCTCTGAGACCTCCACAGTTATCTTGGGCAGACCGCATCCATTCGCCTAAAGCCACTCGTCTAATACCTTCATACCACGTTGTTGAGGCCTTCCAATATTTCTTTTGGCCAAACTAGGTCACCATTCTAGCACTTTATTAGTCCATCTGGAGTCTTTAGTTCGGGCGACATGCCCTGCCCAGCTACAGTTCTATTTGGCAACCTTTTGGACAACGTGTATTACTGTAGTGATCTCTCTTGTCCACAAGGTGGTTTTTCTGTCTCTTACTTTCCATGGCTCTTTGTGTTACTGCTAAATTATGTAGTATTTTGTTTGTAAACACAAGAGTTTCACAGTTATACATACGTCAGAACCGGGAGAACGATTATAATTTATTTACTAACATAATATATGATGTATATGTCTTTATATTATATGGAATTATATTATTCTATAAACAAATATATCCGCATTTTAATGAAATTTCCTAATTCCGAGAAATTTATTTTCCTTTGGCTGTAGGAAATGAATTTACAGAAATGATTCTCTTTTCAATTCAACATTAAAATCTCAGTCGGAATTTCAACATCACATTATATCATTTTGCAAGACATTTTGTTAATTAAAACATCTTACAGTTTTTGTTCACGTAATTTTAGTATTAATTTATAAGTTAAGGTGCGTATTGAATGTAAATAGAAAGGAAAGAGAGGGTACAGTTGGAGAGGAATTAGTGTTGGTATGATTATATATGAGTATTTAATGAATGATTAGTTTTGACTCCAGATCAGAAGGTTGGGTGTTCATATCACGTCGGGGTTACCACTATAGATAAGTACATCACGTCGGGGTTACCACTATAAGTATTTGAGTCATATTGAGACTACCTATTGGTGGAGTTAAATAATAAGTGTGTTCGGTATGCAAGTTGTTTATTCTACGACGGCCCGAGCGAACTGAACTGGCTAGTCGTTGGTGGGGATATATATAGGCAAGCCAGAGGGGCTTGCCTCCTCAATCCCCCACAATATCATTTATTGATGAGTTGAATATGTCTATTTCGTAGGGCCTAGGTTGCGGCTTTAAGGGCCTAGGCAGTAAAGGCGGGGGTGGGCGGCCGACGCTATTGTGCCCTCGTCAATTCTGTACTTAGAGAAGAGCTGGACGGACGCCTCTAGTCTCGCTCGGCAGTGACTCGTCAACTGTGGCGAATCTTGTTTGGTCCGGGCACACCGCCGGCGCAGACGTCGGGTCAGACATCCTGTGTTGACATCTGTGACGTCAAATCTGACAGGTGATGATTGCGTCGGATGCCCCCGGTGTTAGCCCGCCAAGCTTTCGGACGCCAACACGAGGACCGAGGGGTGCGGGGGTAAGCCCTTCCGTTCGATCGGTTGTGCTAGGGGCTTGCCCCGACTGCCGATCTTGAGCGGTTGCCCCGCCGTTTGAGGTTGGATTCTCGGGGGCAGTGGTTGAACCCGATGGATGGTGGATATTTTGTGTTTGTCCGATGTTGCGGCTGCGTCCGGTGGTGAACAGGGCCAATGGGCTCTATAGCGTCGCCGGCGTGGAAGTGGATCGCGATCTCCCTCGATGTCTATTTCGTTTAGGTGCGTATTGAAGAAGTGACATGCTCGGTACATGAATACCTGTTGTTTGGGGAATGTGTTACAGTGTGGCAGTTTTTATGAATGCTGGAAACGGGTTGCTCTAGTGAGAACCCGAAGAGCTATTCGTTCCAGCAATTCCGGACAATCCACGATAGAGTCTGCGATTTTAATAAAAATTTTACAAGCGTCGTAGAAGGTTGTTCTACAAGGTAATCAAGGAACTTTATTCTACATTATTCTATCGTGACAAGCATCCATCGCATCATTCTTATGATAAACACATGTTTTTCATAGGCAATCTGATCTATGTTTTTTTTTAAATTATGAATATGTCAACAAGTATCAAGCAGGCACTTATTCGCATATGTAGTAATGTATATATTATATATATTTTGTATCGATTATTATAAAATTAATGAAAGTTGTAAAAATTTTTAGATTGTTTTACCTAGTTCATTTTAATATACCTACATTTATTGAAAAATAGTAGGTTTGACCAAGACCGAGAAATCGGACATATACAGGGCTAACGACCTGAGATTAGCTGGTATGCTCTTGCGCATCATTCATTAATTCCTTTTTATTAAATTTCCTTATCAATCGAAATTTTAAAAAATCCTATAAAATGGCCTCCTGTGTTTCATTTTTGAAACGCTTGAAAATATGCTGAAAACTCTGTCGCTATATATGGATTTCATGAAAACATAATATTATGTGTACTTTTAACAAAATTATATAGGTATAGAAAGATCTAGGTATCTAGTTTTGTCTAGAAATAAGTTTTTAAGTACAATATTCATGCAGATGTGAACTTTTTATGGGTAACAAATAAAATGCCGCAAATTTTCATCTCGAAATAAATCTTCGCTCCTCTAACATATGCGCTTTTTCCCACCCAGGCTTTACTTTTGTTCTATTTTCAAATCATTTATATTCCTTCTATCTTCAAATACCTTATTCCACGATTATGATATATTTATTTTAAAAATTCAAATCTGTAGCCAATAGTTCGTGAAAAAAAAATTCTCTTTTGGACTAGAATACAAACCGTAAATATTTAAATAAAAAGTTATTTCCAGAGCGTGACAGTATTTTTTAAGTTTTTTCCACTGAAAAAATGAAGGGAAACTTTACACGGATGAGTCGACGGCAGAACGGTAGTTTGCCAGACTAGCAAATCTAAAGGTCCCGGGTTCAAGACTTGCGTCGACCAATTTATTCATTTAAACACATTCTTATACCAAATGTCAATTTCTTCCAATTTAGGTACTAGTGTATTCAAACCGGAGAATCAAGATTTGCATGAGAAACTAAACAAAGCATATTTCTTTTACAATTTACATAATATGTAATGCAGCTCTTTTTTTCGCGACAATTTGTTTAAGACACCTATGATTTATAAAAAATATGGTATTTTTTTGTCAATAAGCAATTTATTAAACTAATCAGTCAAGACCTTATTAGGATCTAGCTCATCGATCTGCCTATGACCGTCATGAGGCCAATGGGGAGGAAGATATAAGTATTTATATTTTTTGACAAATGTTTATATCTCAATAGAGACGAAGCGGGACTAAATTCATATATTTATAGAAATCAAGCACCTGCAGGTCTTACGACCAGTCATCTACTCATATACGCCACCACTAATTTAATATTAACTTTCAATACTGTAACATATAATTAATAACACTTATTTACCACAATATCTAAAGAAATCTGTTATTTTCTTGTCAAATCACGATCTGCCTAATTGATCTGCTGATCGTACCACACTAGCTATTCCTATTCAATCGACTGAATTTCTCAGTTCTTCTTTTGAAGTACAATCAGCAAGACACCTAAAGTTATTTACCCTCGAGTTTCGTTTACACTTACCGCTTTCAAAAGAAATCTGAGGAATCATTTCCTTACACATATCACTTAAATTTTTCCCTTTATCCTATCCTTGTTTGTCCCCCCCTCCCCTGTCCCCTTCGTTTCTTTATTTTTATGTTTTTATATTTTTAATTATATGTTGTATTAATAAAAATATAGGTACGTATCAAGAATATAATATTATTCACCAAATGAATATGGTTGGTTGAAAGATATTGCCATTGTGCACATGCGCTCAAAAAGCTTTAAATTAATAAATAAATTAGTTTTGATATAATGACGTCTCAATCAATTTAACTTTTTAAGAAAAAATACTAAAGCTGTTATATCTGTGTCTGAACTTTTCACACATTCCACAACTTCTATCTCCGTCCTTTCTTTGGTGCTGTGATTTTACATATAGTAATGTAACGTGTTTATCTTTTGTGTGTTTGTGTTATAAATGTATTGTACCTACTACACTGTTTATGGCCTGACGTTACTCTGGTTGGTTGAAAGAAATTGGCTCATGGCAATAAATCCGCCATTGTTCACAAAATAATGTACATGAAGTAAAAAATAAACAAATATATATATATATATATATATATATATATATATATATATATATATATATATATATATATATATATATATATATATATATATATATATATATATATATATATATATATATATATATATATATATATATATATATATATATATATATATATATATATATATATATATATATATATATATATATATATATATATATATATATATATATATATATATATATATATATATATATATATATATATATATATATATATATATATATATATATATATATATATATATATATATATATATATATATATATATATATATATATATATATATATATATATATATACCTGCTTCGTCTCTATTGTTATATAAAATTGACTCCCAGCACTGAAAAAATTTAATTTTGTGGGGATAAAGGTACCTACATAATATTATGCAATCATAAGAAATATTCGAACATTTTTCTCATACAAAAGACTTCAACGCACGAATAGAATTGAATATGTTTTTATTTGAAAAAAAAAGCGTTAATTCGAGTCGATCTGACTATAAAACGAGATGAAAAAAGAACCTATTTCCTAGCGATGTAGATTTTTATCATTTCTGTGTTAGATAATATAACCTCTATAATATAAAGTCCTACTGGCGAAACCATTAATCTGAACGGCTCGTGATTTAAAAAGGTTATGAACTGCTGAACAGGAGAATAGCCTCGTTTTATGAAGAGCGTAATACTATGGGCCTATAGGCCCTACAGCCTTTTTTATTATTTAGAGAGCTTTCATTCAACCGTCATTGGATATTTTCCAAAAAATATATAACGGCCAAAGGGAAATATGTATACTAAAATTGGTGTAAGCCAGAGCTCTTTTCAAGCGAAGTATAGCTGGGTACTTTTATTGTATTGGACTTTAGTTTATTGTTTAAATATGTTTTATAAAAAACAATCAAATATTTTTTACAGCCATTTATTTATTAATTTGGGAAATAAATGGAATACAATGATATACCATACCATACCATCACGCCATTTCCCTATTTGGGGTAGGCAGAGAACCGAACGCCAGACTCCTCTCTCTTGACATACATTCCTCGCTTCATTCACGTCCATGCATCGTCTCATACACGTTCTTCTATTATTCTTACTTCTAACATCACCATCTTTCAAAATCCCATTTATGTGATCGTGCCAACTATTTCTTGGCCGACCTCTACTTTTCGTTCCTCTTTTATCAGCCTTGTATACTTTTTTTATCAGACGGTCATCACTCATTCTTTCTATGTGGCCGAACCACCTTAGGGCATTTATTTTCATCTTACTTGCGATACAATGATATAAGTAAAGAATATAATATGATAATATAAAAACATATGATTTGTTCATTGCATCCTAATAATATGTTTTCACATGAGAGAAACAAATATAAAAAAAATAACATAAGAATGACAAATATAATGTTTTAATTGACAAAATAGTATTCAAAATTTAACTATGAAACGGGCACTTAAAATCTTGGAATTACTTATCTCATGAACTTAATGTTATATTAACATGGAATATCTTTCAAAAAGAGATATCGTTGGAAGAAATTGCCATACGCCAATAAACTCGCCACTTGCGTAGGGTGCAAGGAAGTGTTCATTATTATTATTATATTTGCATCGTCTCACATATGTATTTTTTTACAAACATGTATATTTTTAAATAATTTAATGAAATAAAACCCAAGTTTGTGTACAACACAAAAATTATAACTTTTATTCAATTGAATACGAATTCCTCTAAATTTTACGTGAACAACTTTCCCTTCCTCAAGAGAGCACAGAGTATACTTAACATTTTCAAGAAAGTTATGTTTTTAAAAATATTTTTTTGACTTTTCAAAATAGAAATAATATTAGGTATAGTAATATTCCAAATAATATTGTCAGTTTACTTAACTTTATATTGATTTTAGAAATGACTACATTGAAGTTCCTTTTCTATTTTTAATGTCTGCTTTCACTCAAAGTTTCCTCAAGTAACTTTTTACGGTATAGCGATATAATTTACTGCCGTGGGATTACATGGAATACCTCTTCTTCGTAAATGATTTTTATGACTTTCCATAAATTTTCATTAAATACTTAGTAACAACGTATGAATACTGTAGCGTAAAAATTATACAACTTTACAATTTTGCTTATATTTTAATTCGCCAAATTGCAAATTTACGTTGCACCTATAAGTGCAGTAAAAATTGTTTGAAATCAAACCTTAAATTCATTTATTTATCTTTTGATATAAATAAAATATACATTGCACACTGACGGGTTTATTGCAATTGGACAATTCATTTCAACCAACCAGCTGACAAAGTAAGACATAAAATATTTATTTAATTGGTTTCGCCAATTAATCATTTAGAATTTTAATCATCACTTCCCCATGGTGGGCAGTTGAATTCGCAATTTTTAAGGTAACTTTTATATTGCAGATTATCAACAAGTATCACGCAGAATACAATGTGATTGTATTCTGAAAGTTTCATCAGCATGTTTGTGTGTGTTTTGTACTATATGCTATTTTTTATTTTTTATTTATTTATTTATCACACCATATTTATAATGACAACAATACATAAGTAGATTACTGCTGCTCAACTAGGAAATCCTGTTCTAGGGCTAGCTGTTTACAATTTATATTGACACTTATATGCAATTATGAACCAGGTGATTTTTCCCGTTCCACGCTAAATATGTATACAATCTCAACTTTCTGCAATTACAATCATTATGTATCACAACAAACATATCGGCTCACACAAAACAGATCAACCAGATCCCAAAGTCCGCCATAATACCTATCATAAATCCAATCTCTGACGCGATTTTTATTTCAGAGGCATAGAAAGAGACTAGTTAAATATGTTGGTGTAATTAATATGAATCACATGGTTCCCAAATCAAATCAAATATTTTTATGTGTTACTTAAAGAGCTATGAACGGCGTGTTTGTTCAACTTTATCGATTATAGACTTAAGTCCTCACTCGATTCTTTTAAAATGTGGCAAATATTTATATCTAAAACTCGCTTAGATCCCATCAGATCTTGAAAGGTATCTGATCAATGCTTCTTATTTTTTTTGACTGTCGAATATTTTTAATTGATCCCATGCTCAGTAAATTAAAATTTGATATTTATATTTACAATCATTTTCGTAAAATGGCTTCATGAAAATGCTGAAAAACTTCCATACAAAATTTGAATACTTTGTGTTATGACTTGGTAGTGAGAAGTTGCCCAAATCCACTCGTTTTTTGTTCTACATATTCCTTGTGTCTTCCAAGTTAATGAAACTGTTTATTATAAAGGTTCAAATACATATGTAGATATAATAAAATCTAGTATTTCTACTACTCATAGAATAAATGTAATAGTGTTTATTTGTTTTAAGTCCATAATGTGTCCACACTTGTCGATTTACCGTGTAATCTATATCTAAACAGTAATAACAATATTGAGAGGGGGGGGGGTATTATATAGGATATACATAGTTGTATGTAAATCCATAATAATCCGTTATTGGGGAAACATAAGCTTTTGCTACCGACACGATTAGGTCATGACTATAAATGTATGTAGGTATGTATGAAACACGGACTCAGCCCATATTCACACTAATAATTATTACGACAAAACATGCAGAATATGTAAATTAACACTCTCTCACTCACTTTATATCTTTCTCTCTCGTTAGCAGCGGCGACATGTCCCAATATCCCTCCGGCATAGAGTATACACATTCATTACCTAACATTTGCATCGTGTGTCGTGTTGTTTGATATTAACGACTGAGTGCAGCTGAAGAAATATAAGACCAACTGTTTATCTGCAAGCGAAAATTTTAAGAACAGTCCAGAAATTGTCTGCCTTAAAGCGCAGTCGCTATGGATACAAATAATCGTTATTAGATTTTATAATTTTTGTATTCAACATACATTTCTTATGTTAGTAATACAATAAGCTAAGTACTAGATGGAGAGCTGTTAAAGCATACCGGTTGCCAATTCTGCTGTATGGACAGGGAGGTTGGATTCTAAACAAAATCTCAACAATGAATAAAATTGAAGCATTCAAGATGTGGCTATACATAAGGTTGATGCGCATCTCATGGGTCGATTGGGTCTCCAATGAAAGAGTTCTAAATATGTATGATGGAGAAAGAGAGAGACCTGACTACTGTCAAGAGACGCAAGGCCGCATATTTTGGCCACATATTTCGTGGTGATAGATATGTCCTTTATAACTTAAAGTGGAAGAAAAACAGAGTATGGGGCGTAAAAGGTTATCGTGGCTTAAAAATCTCAGGCAGTGGTTCGGGATTCTGGATGTGACGTTACTAATTAGGTTGGCGCAGGATCGGGATGAGCTTGGTGTGATGGTCGCCAACTTCCGTTAGGAGCGGCACAAGAAGAAGAAGTAAAACAATCGGAATTTCTTGAAGGTGTTGGGAACACGAAGCGGCAAGCCATTATAAATATCCATTATAAATATCCCCACCATGCCGCACGCCCGCCATTTCTCTCGCGGCATGGAACGATCAAACATCTAAGACAAGAACACGCCTTTTATTTTGTAACCCACTCATTTCAACAGTGGTGACCCCGACGTGACATTTAAATACGTCCCGCATTCTTATAAACCTTTATATTTTGGAAACGTTCTAAGAAGTGACATGTAAGAGATCTTTCAGCCTGTTATTAAAGGGAAGACTGCTGAGGAATAGGAAAGAGGCGATTTTCTTTACTCCGATACATTCGTGTGTGGACACATTTGATGAATAAAGAGAAGCTCTTTTGCACCGTCTTAGACTAAAAGGCTTTCTTCCAAGTTATTTTCAACGTCATGGTCACCTAACAATATACAAAAAACAAGGTTTTCTATAAATAAAGATAAATTGAAAAAAGCAAGAGAGGACACCAGCTAGTGCAAAAATATAATTTGTCTTTTAACAGATTTTTTAATTATCTCAATAGAGACGAAATTGGAATATTTATTATAGGAGAACCGGGAAATCAAGGCACTTACAGGGCTTACGACCTGTCATCGGCTGGTTTACGTGATCACTTTATGCGCTTGCGCAACGTTCACCAATTATGCCTTTTTAATGAGATCCCTATCAATTCAATTTTGAAAGTTCTATATATTGTAATACTGAAATTCTTTTCGCTAGAAAATAAGGAATTTTTACTACAGCCATCTATGGGTGAAATTATGAACAACAATCTTATTATTTTTTATTTTTTTTTTTTTGTTGTAACGCCATCTATTGAGAGAATTGGTTTTTTGTAAACAATGAAAGAAAAAACTTTCAAAATTGAATTGATAGGGATCTCATTAAAAAGGCATAATTGGGGAACGTTGCGCAAGCGCATAAAGTGATAACGTAAACCAGCCTATGACAGGTCGTAAGCCCTGTAAGTGCCTTGATTTCCCGGTTCTCCTACAATAAATATTCCAATTTCGTCTCTATTGAGATAATTAAAAAATCTGTTAAAAAATATCTTTGACTCCCGACAGGGAAAAAAATCCAATGTTTGCGCATATGCAATAATAAAAATATTCGATATAATTTGTCAAAATTATGGACTATCGTACTTGCATTATATGAACCAAACTTGCCATTTTATTAGCTTGTGTTACGCTGTATCAAATAACGAATTCGCCTTAATTACATAAAACTCTATTGGACTGTTTTATCATGCCCAAGAGTGGAATACAGCTCGGATCATTATATTTAGAAAAAGACATTTAATGACATGATGTTACGAGCCTCAGGGCCACTAACTTTTTAATGAGTCAATGCTATAACAGAACATTCAATTAAAAATATATACTTGTATACTTTCCTCTTTTTAATGATGGTACTCTGATGAAATAACAAATATAAACATTACAGTTACATAAAATTATATAATTGCCTCACCAACTTTTTCCTAGAAAAGGGCCATCAGTCTTCGTGACTCATTTTGTTGGATATCTGACTCCTGGGGGGCAAGTCTGGTCCGGCCGGCGAAATCAAAACCCTAGTGATTACCCATATCATGGATATAATTAATATATGGAGTTCTATAATATCTTTAGATGTCGTAGAACTCCATTTATTCATAGGTATTTAAAATGATCTCTAAATAAAACTTTCAATATTATTGTTTCACCTATCAAAATATAGTAAATAGTTCTAATATGACAGAATAAAATATGAATTTTTATTTACTACTCATTAAAATTAAGTGAAAAATTTATTTTCTCATTAAATTTTTTATCTCCTCACTACCCCATGAGAATAAATTGTGAAATTATGAACTTACAAGGTTATTTTTATGGCAGATTATCTATTAGTATCATGCTGAGATTGTATTCTGAAAGTTTCATCACAATGTATCTGTGTGTGTATACTATGTACGGTGTGTTTATTCTACTTCATTGATTATAGACTAAAGTAATCATTCGATTATTTTCAAATTTCGCAAATTAGTATATCTACTACTCGCTAAGACCTCATTAAATTTTGACGGATATCTGATCAGTGCTTCTCATTTTTTCAACTGTCAAATATTTCAAAGTGATGCCAAGATCATGAAACATGAATTTTGATATTTTTATTTTCGCATTGCTCAAAAGGCCAATCATTTTCATTAATGGTATTTTAGAATTATCAAGTTTTCAAATAAAATATTTAAATCTAAAATTGTATACTTTGCGGAGTGACTTGGTAGCGAAGAGTATAGCGTTGGCCACAACTCACTCGTTTTACACAGAATACCTTTCTAAGCATAAAAATATTTGTAATAATTGTAAATGTAGATATATTAAATTCTTCACAAAATTTCAAAATAGTACGCACACCTATGAATTTGAATTACATCTGTTGGTTAGGTTAGGTTATCCAGAAAAGTGCTTTTTTCGTGTCATATCTTTTACAAAGATTTTCATTTGATAAAGTAGTATATTTTTTAATATTCGCTGTTTAAATCGTTCATATTGAAGACATTTTAGTTATTATTTCATGTTGCAAGTTATAAAAACGCAAATAGATTTTTCTTAATAAATGTTAAGGAATCTACATATTTGGCGTGAAAGTCGGTTCATGCATCACAATATGAAACAACTTCATAATGAGTATTTAATAAAGCGGACGACTCTGTAAGTTAATTAGCAATTAACGAGTCAAATTAATTTTATCTGCACGGTCGAATAATACGTACCGCAGTGTGACAGATTTGTTACTACTATGGCCAGCCAGCCAACAGTTTTAACCATATGAAGGGTGGTCGGTATGAGTTTTGAAACTTCTATTACACCTATGTATATAACTGAAATATATACGTGACGACGATAGGTTTGAACGTTCTTATTTGAAAGTTGTTGAGCAGAGGAACTGTTCAACTGCCAATTAGAAATTATTGAAGGAATATTCAGCTACTTACAAACTGTACGGGTCCAAGTACTTCACTATCAGGTCATCCCACTCCAGAATACAGCAGCCGAAATGGACCATTATCAGGTCCATTATCAGGTCTTCTGCATCGCACCTCATTGGCATATCTCGACAGATGAGGAGGTTTTCGTCAATCTTATACTCCACCTGAGCATATTTTCTTAGCATCTGAATACTTAGCATCACCGACGAGTAATCTATTAAGTGTCTTCCATGTTAGGTAGGGTAGTTGGAGTCCAGATCCCAAAATTTCCGACAGGTCGACCCGATCTCCACCGTTTTGTGATTGCCAAAGATCTTTCGTTGCTCTATCTGGTGCACTGAAAAAAATATTATGACAACCGAACTGGCTACCAGCGTTTTAGCCAAATCTTTGTTATCAATTATAAAGGTTTATCTATTTCTGAATGTACTGTTTGGCTGTGTGTACAAAATATTTGTTTGCACAAAACCAAATGTTTTTTTGTCACTATAGTTTGGTTAATTTTAACACGAAAGAAAATTCAGTGTGGTAGTTGTAGGGGCGATGTTATTCTAAGGAAGTTTTTTCTTGATTTAAGTCTTGCTGCCGGTGGTTTGTGACCAAACAAAGGATGACTCGGGTCCGTTTCCTGTTTATGTCTCTCCACATTCGCAGCGACCTCCCTCCTGAATTTCAGAGGAGCAATGTCTGTGACCGGGTATATTTCATTTACATTCAGAATATTCAGATATCAATCCTGAAATGATACTATATTTATTCAATGTAAGGGAAACATACAGCAATTCGCATATTACAAAAGAAAAAAAATATTGTTAAATACATATTTTCCAAAATAGTTCTGTATCAGCCTTCTTCCTTCCACTGCTGGAGAAAGGACTCTTCCATGTATTTCCACCTTTGTCTGTTTGATGCTATCAGCATCCATTTTCTCGCTGCCGTCCTTATAATATCATCGGTCCATCTTTTTTGGGGCTGAAAAATAAAATTAATAAAACAAATTCGTATGTAAATAGTAGAGTAAGTTTGAAATTACAGATGTAAGAAATTGGAATTAAATATATAAATAGAAATAAAAAATATAAAAAATAAATATAAGATAAGTACTTCAAAACTAAAAACTTACGAATTGAGGGGAGTGGGGAGAGATAAAGGAGTTATTCCAAGCCTCATATTACTGCGTCATTGCCGATATACTCCTGCAATGTTGAGGATATGTGTTGTTGAATATATAAGAATCATAAAACCTTGTATTATACTGCTTTCTTATATAGGTACTTACGTTTGCTCTCATTATCCATGTATCCGTAGGCCATGGTATCCGTAGAATCAAAGGGATACTGTAATATATGTTTAAATGTTGCCTCTATATCTCAAAGTTTAGTCCACTTATGTATCTTTCAAGGTACGGGTGTCCACTTCTATCTGCTGAACGTACTTTACTTTCTATCCAAATTCATATTACCTACTTATTTTTAAGCCCTTCATTTGAAGAACAATCAGCAAGATTATGGAATAGTCTAAGTCTTGATTTTACGTCGGCTATCTCATTAAACATGATATTCAAAAAAAGGATATTTAATCTTTTTTGTGTTTTTCTGTTATCTTTAAAATCTATATTTTTTCTCATGTTTATTAATGCCATAGATTCTATATTACATTAACTCTAATTATCACTTCATGATAGAACTCCATAATCAACTAAAATTATGAAAAAATTATATTTAATTTTACGTTCTACTTAAATTTTTCGCCTTCCTTATCTATTATTGTTATCCTCTTTGTGAATCTATATATAGATGGTCTTCATCATTATTGTTCACCATTCTGACGATGCTCAGCATAGAGCGATACCGATGAATGGGAGTCGCGTTTGCGAAAAATTTAAGTAGAACGTAAAATTAAATATAATTTTTTCATAATTTTAGTTAACTCTAATTGGTAAGAAGAAGTGGCCGTTTGACAATATGCCCGCCAGTAAACAAATAATATGTGCAATAAGTTACTAAATAAGTAAATATGTCTTTGTTGAAGTATTTAATTGGCTTGAAATTAGTATATTATTAAAACCAAAACAATACGTGGGCACATTCTCGTATCTCATGTTTCTAAGGTGAAATTGTTATTTTTCTTGTTAGTATAGGTATCTATAAATAATGTTTCTTTTGTGAGCTTATTTGCATTTGATTAATTAAAATATAATTAGTCTAGCGAATATTTCAGCAACTTTATATTCAAGCTAATATCAACGAAACTGTTTTGCTACTAAAACATCAAAAACTTTTTAAAACAACAAAATGGAGGCAAAGTTTGAAAACTGTGGAAAATGCAACCTAGTTTCGATGTGTTCACAACGTTATCAACATCGAAATAACTCCTCGTAGTGTCGGCTACACAATACTTGTTTATTATTTTGGTGTTTAAAAATTTAAATATCATGTTATTTACAACCCTAATTAATAAAACATATACCTAGACAATATTATATTCTACCAGCCTTGTGTTAACTTTTGCTGAATATGAATATTTGTTCAGTAGTTGCAGATGATTGTCTGAAAGAAATAACTACGCGGCAATCATTCCGCCTTTCGTACTGCCATAAAATGTTGTGTGTGTATAATTAAGTGTTAAATAAATGATAAATAAAATATTATAGTTTTCTGCCTCAAAAACATTTTAATCATCTGATAAGAAATATGATATTTGTTATTTAAAAACTAATACTATTTATCTTAACAGTACAAATCGAATTTACCACAGTTATTTTTGAGACACGTGAAGTGCTAATTTGGTAATACAGTAACTACAAATATGAATTGGAGATTTTACTCACAAGATGAAGGACTTAATGTACCTTGATGACATAATAAACTCCAATATTGATTATTATTAATGTTACTGACTTTCTGAAAATTATTAACTTCAACATACCAAACAGAAGAACAAGGCACACCTCAAAGTTCTTTTTAGACAAAAAACACTTATGCCGCTCAGAATTCGTCATAGTACTGATGCCTTCTTCTTCTTTCTCAGCCATCTCTCCACTGCTGGATGTAGGCCTCTTCTAAGAGCTTCCACTCGTCTTTTTTTAGGCTTTTTGAACCCATCTGTTCCAGCGACAGGGACAATGCCCCCAAGTCAAATTGAAAACGCTGTTCGTTATCGCCAAGCGCTAATTTTTTTTTATATGGGATTTGACGTTTGTTGTTTGTTATTGTAGAAAAAATTTCTACAACAAACGTCAAATCACATACAAAAAAAAAATAGCGCTTGGCGATAACGAACAGCGTTTTCAATTTGACTCAGGGCCATGATCATCGGCCCACATTTTCTGGGGCCGGCCTATCCCCTTGTCCAGAAGCCACATTGGACAGGAGTACTTCATTGTTTTGTTACCAGAAGTGAGTAGATTATGCATGTAACATAAAATCAAAGGTGAACTGATTTAGTCACTTATATTATTCTTATTTATTATATTAATTTTATTTTTTGTACGATGCCCATTTTTTTAATCATTAATATAAAAATAAAACATACCAATAATATTATTTATTTGATCACATTCTTATAAATGACGATATAAAGGATAACCTACAAAATTTTCATAAATCAGTTTCCCAAAATCAGAGTCAATATTTGATAAAGGAAAACTTAAAAATACGATTTTAATATTTTCAGATTATCTAGATCAAACAATTTTACCCACAGTAAGTATATAAAGGAATATTATAGATACATTATTATTATTTGCCGATCGGCAACTCCTTCCAAAAATGTGTGCATATATATTAGCAAAAGGATTTGAGAACTAAATAAATATATCGTGAACCATAATGGTAACAAGATTAAATGACAATGGAGAGGTCATGTTGACAGACAGGGAATGGACACCCAGAGTTCTGAAATGGAGACCATGGGATATGTAAAGGGGAATTGGCCGGCCTCAGAAAAGATGGGGCGATGATGGTTTCCGTCCATCGGCGGAAGTAGATATGGGTCCAAAACCCCCAAAAAAGAGAAAAATGGATGTAGGTACTTGGAAGAGTCGTACAATACTGAACGAAAAAGAAGACAGGTTTTTGACATAAAACATACACGTAAAAGAAGAAGATTTAAACCCAAAAAATATGTAGATAGTTTATAAGAACAAAAGGAAGAAACAGGACAATAAGACACAAAGAAATTAAATTCGAATCAGTTGATATTTTTAGTAAAAATATTCATGCTTTTTTATCTATGTGTAAAGTGAGTTTGACGGCGTCATATCAAAATTCAGACTATTTCCTATTTGACGAGTCCTGCCAAATCTTGATCAACTTTCTCCTGAACGTGGTGCTTGTCTCACAAGTTTCACGTTATTCACGTCAAAACAGACAACGCTAAAAATATAATTTACGTTGAAAATCTATCAATATTCCTATGGCCTCCTTTCTTGGGCTAGCTATTTTCGGTCTCTCAACAAAATTCGTCTTGGAAATGAAGTTGACGTTATTGGAGCGTCCAGAATATTGACTTGACTCTATTTTCATAACGTGATTCGCTTTGTACTGTAAGATAATTCTGTTTTTCGTATGTTTTATTCAGAAGATGTTTACATTAGAATAACGCGGTATGGGCGAGAAGGCGTCTCACACAATTGGTTTCAGCTTTTAAGGGGAAGGGTGTGGAATAGAAAATATGTTAAGCAGAAAATATTATACATGTATACAAGATGAAACAACATGTTTAGCTGGCCAACGAAGTAAGTACACTTAATTCATAATGCCATACAGCTGACAGCTTATCCGGAGAAAGGTCCGAATATTTTCGGGTTATCTACGTTACATTATCACACACCACATGTGCGCAAAATTTGCCTCGAGTTTTTCAAAAGGCTAAAGATATTCTAAGTTGTAAAAACTTTGTATAGAAAATCAGCCGGCTCGCCTGCTGGACCGTGTGCCTACAACTTGTAACATAAATAAGTCCCTTTTGGTAGCCAAATTACCAAGGGTTTCCCCGCAAACCTAATGGAATCCCCTTTTTATACCGAAATTATAAAACAATATTATACACTCTAGTTTTCTTTACAAGTTTTTATATAGTATCAATAAAGTCTTAACAATGTCTCTGTAAAACAACTGTTCTTTATCAAAAATATATATTTATTATTAAGTAAAATACAATATAGAGTAGGTGGCAGATTAATAAGTAAAATAAAACTATACAAGTTATATTTTCAAAATAAACATCAAACTTTCTCTGACACTGTTATGCGAGTGAAAACGTAAAACGAAGAGAAAAGAATGCTATTTAACACATGAGATCCAACTGTCGATAGCGATAGTATGTATATTTGAAGAATAAGTACCAAACTATATACCCATAAATACAAATTATTTAATATTTTAAGATATTTGGTTTTCTATACAACACATATACCTAGGTATGTTTGTCAAGATAGGATAGTATGGAGGTCAGTCCTTTGATCCTACCCAGAATATGAAAACAGCATGATGGTATGTATGTATGTTTGGAGATTAGTATCAAACTATTAAGTCTTCTTAGATATTGTGTGTAGGCTACTGCTATACAAATTGTATGAAACAATGTCGTCACTAAATTCAATTTTTATAAAAATTGTTAAAAAAAAATTTGAGATGTGGTAATACAATTTTAATATTTTTTATTGAAAATTAATTTTTCTAGTTGGGGTGTTTCAGCTTTTTTCAATATTTTAAAAAAAAAAATGGAAATATAGGCAGTTAAACTCATAAATTTATCATAATAAAAATATTTTTCTTAATAAAAAATGTTTGAAAAACCGTGGATATAAAAAAAAAAACTTTGTATATTTGTCTATGTTTATACCAATTTTCAGCGTTCTAGCTTTTAAGGTTTCTGAGATATATGGAAAAATAAACCAAAATTTCAAAAGTTGATAACCCCTGATTGAAACAAAAATTCACAATTCTGAGTATATAATTTTTGTAGGCCTATAACTGTTTATATATTCTGAAATTTTGGGCTCTGTAAATTGAGCGGATCAAAAGTTATAAGGGGGGGAGGACAGACACGCAGACACACAGACACACAAAACTCACATAAAATGTTCTACTCCGAATTCTGAGTAAATCCGTGTATGGGAAAATATATGCTGCGAGGCCTCTAGTTGGTGTTATTAGCATGCAAAAAGTCCACTACGCCATACAAAATGTTCCTTAGTACACGCATCTTGGCTTAATAATGTCGATTCATTCAGAGAATTGAATTCTCAACATTTATTATTAAACTACTTCAATTCAATTCCGAATATTTCTTTATATATTTTTTTTCATTATAACTGATTAGCTGTACGTACATCAAATTTAAAAATATTGAACTATCTGCATTTAAAACTAAAACACATGAAATTGGGACAAATTAAACAATTTACATGACTTGAAGAATCAAATTGTTTTTAGTCCTAAAGTAATAGAAAGTTGTTTTGTAACTTGTCGCCTTGGAATTCAATTAATCAATGTTTTTGATTATTCTCGTACGAACCAAAAACAGTTTCACTATCAACTATTTATTCAAAAAACTTTAAGCGTCGCTCTCCAGACTTAAAGGAATAAAAAAATGTAACGAATCACGGCTTAGCGAAAAAATGAATTACAAAAATCTCGCCCATCCACTTGATAGATGAATTTTTCTTATCCTTTGAATTTTTTCGCATCTTCCATGGTATATTTTCCTTTGCAACGACTACTTTCCTTTCTTTTCCTTTCGAGCTAGAACGTGTAACGCCTACTTTTTGGTCTTTCTTTTATTTTCTCAACTTTTTCTTCAACTATAAACCTAAGTGAAAGGAGTTACTTTATTTTTCGTTATTAACTGCGTTTTCTATTTGTTTGGTGTGACGTATAACGTTATAAATCAACTACCACTAAAGACCTCTGGGTTCCAAAAAAGATACTAAAAATGGGTTTTGTTGGGAAATAAATGGACAAAGGGTTGCCGGGAAAACAAAGCGCTCTTATAACAATATTATTATTTGTTATTCTGGAGATTTTTCGCCGCTCTTTAATTTGCCATTTAATGAATTTTTTTTACAAATACTTTTTAATTTTCAAATGGATTCATATAAATTTTCACATTTTCTAGTGTTACATTTTTCAACTGAAGCCAAAAACGATAAATTATATTTTTGTGCCCACACAGCTTAAGTATTTAATTTTCTTCGTGTAAAATATTACATGGGTGTACATGTTCAACAAAAAATGTACAGATATATATGATAATGAAATATTTTTAAAAATATAATTTCGTGAGTTTATTTCCATGCAAATATTATCTATTTTATTTATTTATTTATTTTATTCATGTCTGACAAATATTGATACACTTATATTTCATATTATTATTAACATATACATATATTATACAGTGATGTAGAAAGCAGTGTCATTAAGGTGTTTTAATCACCATCAAACTAGGCAAAGCCTGTGTCATGATGGCTATTTCTTTCACATAAAATTATGAATACAGTATAAGCGTACACATATACACACAATACAATTATATAAAAATATTAATAAAAAAAAAATTGACTAAAATACTATAAATATAATGGCTTTTTTACAATCATAAAAAAATGAAAAATGACAAAAACATGATGACTATTTTTTTCGTATAAAATTATGATTACAATATAAACATACACATATTAACACAATAAAATAATACAAAATATTAAAAAGATTACTAAAATGATTGTTAAAATAGTAAAAAATATAATGGCTACAATTATATAAAATTATTAAAAAGATGATGGAAAAAATTATTATCTATATTTGACAACTTCAAATTTAATTTATGTTTTCAGATTATTTAATTTTGACCCCTGACCTTACTTACAGAATTCATAAGTGTGGCTTCTTATTTTTTGGATCAATATTTAACTTTTTTTTATAGAATACATACATACAGAATTACTTCCATGCTGTCTCCTTATTTGATATTGGCCGTGAGAAGCGAACGCACCTTTTTACACCAATTTCAAATTAATATAGTTACTTCATCGAATTTCTCATTGCATGTGATTCATAGATTATCGATTACGGCGACAGGAAAATTATTCGAAAAACAATTATTCGAATGCTCAATTTGACGAAAATCAATTTTACGAATGGCAATTATTCGAATCACATTTTTTCGAAAAACATTTTTTCTAACACACAATTATCATAAATTACAATTGTTTGAATTTTTATGACGTCATGTTGGCATTATTGTGAGAGGAATAAACCATAGATTTTTATTATAATATACTAGATATCGTAGTTAGCAAATTTTGCATGAATCGAAGTGAGGCATTTTTCCGGGGGATTTTTGACGTTTTAGTACATCGTTTTTCCATAGAGAATAACGATTAATGTGAATTGTTTTCGGATTTATAAAAAACACTTTTATTTAGGATGAAAATTATTTAGGATGTGTTGAAATGTAAGGAAAACTGAAATATGTTGCCAACCAAAACGTCTATCGCGCGATATTCCATGACTGACTTTTTGAACGGAGTAGGTACTACGTCTACATAGTATATTATGTATAATAAAAATCTATGGAATAAACAACATGGCGACGCACCGCGCTGTCAAACATCAGTTATTAAAAATGTGCAAACATACGTACCCAGCAATAATACAACAAATAATAATAGTCTTCATCGAATATAATATTTTTCTGGCAACAATTATGTCAAAGGAGGCAACATAATGACACAAAAATATATTAAATTCGGTCAATTGGTTTTTCAACAAATAATTCAAATAATTTGCTTTCGGACAATTTATTGTCATTCTGATAACTAATTTTCGAAAAATTGTTATTCGTACAATTTCGCATTCGAACAATTATTGTGTTTCGAAGAATTTTCATGTAATCATCGATTACATACGCCACAACAGCATCTGCAAATAAGAGATTTAAGCAGACTATAAGTAGCTAAGATAAATCATTGAAACATAATTTTATTTTTTTTTAATTTTGTATTTACCCAGTTAATAAAATATGGTAGGTATTAGTTTTACCCTGTTTATTATACCAGTAAAAAAATGATGAATAAATAAAAGTGTCCATTGCGTGTGATCATTTTATTATTTTGTGTGAACAATACCTCCAACAATGTTTGTTTAGGTGGTGATTGTCAGTGCAGAATACTGTGATTGTGTGCCTATTTAATGTGGAACAGTAACACTTTTATAATTACAAATTTTGTCACTAAAAATAATTGTAAATTGCTAGCCGTAGAACCGGTTTTCCTAGTTGAGCAGCAGGAATCTACTTGCTGTTGTGATGTGTGTGGATATGGTGTGATTAAAAATAAATTTATGAAAAAGTAATAATAAAGTGGTGAATTTGTATGGATGGTCTTACACCGCATGATTATAACTTCCGCCATCCGACCATGCGGCTGCCATCTGTTTGAGAAGATACGAACTAAACCAACACGGTTTGTGTCTTCGAAACAATAGCTGTCTATTTGAGTGTGCTCATATAGACATTGTGAAGATAGTGAGTTAGACAACTTGACAGACACGAGAAACAATCAGTGTTGGATCATAAAATATAGTAGACTTGTCTGTCTATAAGCAAAATACATACGTTTCAATACATTGAGGCACGAGATTAGGACAGTAAGAATCATTTACATAAATTTAATTTTTATTAAATTGAATTTAAATTTAATTTTACATTAAATTGAATCGAAATGGTAAACAAGGTATATTTACCCTAAAACTGAGAGGTATAATTTGAACTTTGAAAATTATTAATAAAAAACCTTTTTTAATTTTAGAATATATTTTTTTAAGTGACAATCGATTTTCAACTGGCAATATAAAAAATAGTCTTCACGTTAAAATGTTAATTATATGGAAATGATGCTGCTATGATTTTTTTATTTTTTAAACAGGAGGACTATTTTACTTAGTGGAGGCATTTCCAACTGGCAAAATAAAAAATATTTATGACGTTTAAAATGAAAATTTTGGTAGAACTTATTTTTTTTAATTTGGAAAAATTTCAAACTAGCTGGTTGCCTACATGTGTTTCAGTATCTCTTCAGTACCTTCCGTTCGTTAAGTCTCTTCAGTACCTACATTTACGTCCTTGTTCATTTTTTATAAAGTTATTGAAAAAATATTCATTGTAAATATATAAAAACAAATAAAGGCATTGCTTGACTCAATTGTATCATACCTATTATTGAAAACCATTATCAGGGTTAAAATAAAGATATTTAAAATTACTCAAATTAAATATAATCCAGAAAGTTGTGAAAAATACCTGGAAAATATCTGGAAAAATACGATGTAACGTTGCATTAATGCATCAGGCTAAGTTAATAAACCAAAAAAACTTTTATTTCGCAATGGCGCTGAATGGAAAAGAAATGTTTTTTTAGGTTTATTAACTAAACCTGAAGCATTAATGCAACGTCACATCATATTTTTCTAGATATTTTTGTCTTTTTTAATTTTTAAAAAAATATGTTGAACTACGCCTTATATTTTATTAAAAATACATATAAGATAAACGTTGAAAATCGGGGTATGCCATTATTTTTCTACAAGAATTTATACAGAACATTATCAAAAAGTAAAGATATATTTTTCTATTTTAATACCCAAAATATCTAAATTATTTTTTTCAATACGATTTGACTAGAAATAATGATGGTATATCAAATTGAAAAATATGTACGTTGGCAGCAGTCCCCCCCTTAATAAAAAAACGTTGTGTAATTAAGTACCTTATTTCGTTCTACAATAGTTTCCTCTTGTTTTTGTTATGTTTTATTGTTAGTAATTGAAATATCGAGTTTTCGTGTGGGGGAGGAATTCTATGTTTCAATAACAAATAACTTTTACGGTGACAGAACTAAGGCAAAAATAATACCGAAATTATTCAATAAACTACCTAAACATATACTGGGTACTATGATGAAAGACAAGAAAAAAAAATAAAAATCTCTTTAAAACAATTTTGCACCTAACATGCTTAATTTTCATTGCTTTCGATGTTTTTATATTTGTTCTGATTTGCCTTGTTTTCATTGCTGTGTTTTTAATTTACTTTATTTTGTTCTGTTTGTGCTTTATTCTCATTGTAAAATGGTAAAAAAAAATAATAATGTTCTATATATGTGTAGACATATTGATGGTTGATTAACAATATAAATATAGTGTACGAGAGTAGCTTGCACTGACAAACTGTTCATACAGTTTAGTGCAAAATTTATATAACCAAATGTATATTGTGTAAATTAACAAATAAATAAAAAAAAAATAAAAAAAAAATAAAAAAAAATCATTTGCATTTGTGTTCTATTTAATTGTATTTTAATCAGTTTGTATTTATTTGCACATTGTTTTTCTTAAGTACTTAATGTATTAATTGTATTTTCTGCTCTTGTTTTGTTATGTTTTATTGTTATTTTTACTCTTGAGACATGTAACATTAAATATTGGATGAAATGTCTTTAAATAAATGAAAAAAAATGTATGTTCTGTATTTGCATTCGTTGGCTGTATAAAATAACTTTATTTTATTTTTATTTTATTTATTTATTTTTCACACCTTTATCACAAAGTCTATTATGAAGATAACTGCTGCCCAACTAGGTAACCCTGTTCTAGGGCTAGCAGTTTACAATTTTACCAAGCCAAATATTTGACATTTTGGTTATACATAGTTACATAGAGCGGACACCAGACATCACAACACAGTAAATTATAATATTACGTAGTTACCAATATCTTAAACACAAAAGTATAAACTGATACAGTAAATTTTGATATGTTATTATTCTAATATTATTTCTACCATAATATGCACACCCGTTGTTGTCATTTATGTTATGTAGCAGTTTGACATTAAAATTTGCTCTGTGGTCTTCTCAACGTATATACTCAGTAACAATATTATTTGACTTGAGTCACAAATCAAATAAAATACAAAATCAAGATTTCTTCTTTGAAATAAATCTAATAAAAAAAGAGAAATGTTTTAGAGTTTATTTGTCTTAAAATAAGATGCAATGTAAAGACAATCCTCGAACCAGCTTGTGTAGCGTGTAGTTATATTATTTAATATTATTTCTCAGAATTATTGTTGGATGTTTAATATTTGGGCAATTTCTGTCCTTCCGTAATTCCCTATATATTTTTTTATTCTTGTTTTGAATAATGTATGTGAAGTTATTACCTTGAGAGACATAGGTAAAGTATTATAAATTCGTGGAGCGATAAATGATGCATTTCTTTGTCCGAAAGTTGTTTTCATATGAGGGATTATGTAATTTAAAGTAATGCTTGTTCGTGTGGTTCTGGATTGTTGTGTTCTCTGGTGATGTATTATATTTTTATGAAAATAAGTTAGTATATGCTGGATATATATTTGTCTCGAATGACAATGACAATGTACATATTTGAAATTGACAGTGTAAATTTAAAAAATCTATAGACTGAAGTAAGGTAATTATTTATTCTTCATTCAAACGTGAAGATAACTTGTGTGAAAAGTGTGTCTTCAATTTTTTTTTTAAATTTACACGTGTAACCAAATATTCAATTTTCATGTGAGATGACCTTGAGGTTTTTTATATAGGTAATAATTAAACCATTTCGCTCGTGTGATTTTTTTCACACGGCAACTTTCTCACATTCTAATAACCCATTGAACACACAAATAATAAATCCTCTCGGAAGCACCAAATGATAGTAATGGCGACCATTACCCAAAATATTCACACACTAAATGACAAGCGAGAGGTTTAAAATGGCTGAAAAGGCCGTGAGTTATGTTCTGAAACCTTTTCATTTAATAAAACAAGGGATAAAATTTCATTCTCCACTGGACGTTCAAATTTATTCGAAATGAAAAAAAAATCCTTTAATATATTGTTTATCCTGACCGGACGATAATCTTCGGTGAATGTATAAAAATGTCCATTTTTATAAATTAGAATTATTGATATTATTTGTATATTTTTGATACTTATATGCATCGTCAGCTTTCGTAGTTCGAATGGTAGGTACCTATTTTCTGACCTGAAGGTCCCGAGTTCGATCCCCGGTGGAAAACATTATGTATTTTTTATCACAACATTTAAATAATCGTCATTAAAAATAGATAACTGCTACCCAACTATGTATACCTATTCTAGGGCAAGGAGTGTACTTATTTTTATATTTCACAGGAGACTTATAGGTTGTACATATTTGCATTTTTAAAAAGTATCTAAACAATATATACTTAATTTTTGTAGATAGATTAAAAAATGGAATTGGAGTCATCATGATATGCATATACATAATATTATGTATGTATATTATTATTTTTGAACGTAGATATTTTTAGAAACCTGTTAAAAAAATTTTGAAAATATTAGTTTTTAATATCCGCAAACATAATATAATGGTTATGGTCAATAATAAAATGCCAATATCGAATTTGATGTAATATTTTTTTATGTGTATGACTGTATATTTATTAGGTTTTAATATATTTATCTTCTTCATATACCTACATCAAATGCACAAAGGTGGGTTTATTGCCATATGGCAATTTCTTCCAACTAACCCGTGCAACGTAAAGTCACTAAAGAAACGAAGTGAATTCACTCGAACTATTTTACAAATTAAAAAATAAACTCTGACCGGAACAACTAATTAATGTGACCTTATTGAATGAATTTTTTTTATTGAATATTCAGAAAACCAAAAAAATACATACTTAAAAATTTTAGGCAGTGTTCAGAATTGAACCTAATACCTATGTAGAATATATGCACTATTTTATATTTTTATAAGTTGAAAAATTTCTTTCATAATAAATGGTTAATCCTTTAAGAGGAATAAAAATTCGATGGATTATTTATCTCGTTTGAGGTTTTCTTAAATAATTTGGTAACTAACAGATACGATGTCGAGTATTGATTCAACACGCCCTCAATAAAATGTTACCAGATTGAAAAAAAATAAAAAAAATTATGCTTCCACGGAGAATCGAAACCCGTTAAAAAAAATCGACCATAAAGACGCCGTTTCAATCCTTAAAATGTGATATTTCGTTTGAAAAACTTGAAGGTCATCCATTTGTGTGCTCGAATGCAAATATACCTGTCAAAATACTAGTTTGTGCAGAATGCGGTCTCAAAAATGAAAATCCATGAGAATAAATAATAATAATTTATTTATATAAAGGACGCGTGGCGCCAACTTCGCCGTATCCCAACTTCCGGTCAGAGCTTTTCCGGTTCTACGGAATGTAAACTATACGTGGTCTTTCACTAAAACTCTTCATGTTTGCTCCAACGATTATTTAAATTTTTCTCGAACTCTCAAAGAATAATCGACCGTATTTTTTTCAGTGCAATTTATAGCATTTGTTTCAAGATGAAAAATGGCATAAAATCGCGAAACAATGGAGAAAAATATTGTTGAGTTATTTGCTCTAATTATTTATAACCCCGTTTTTATCATTTGATAGAATTTTTTCCACTGAAAGTAGATTGTATACATATCAATTGAATGCGATAAAAATAATTTATTGCTTTGAATGTTCATTTTGAAAAGATTTTAATGTTTGCACTGGTTTTTTTAAAATAAGTTATTTATTCATAAAAAAATACATAC
Organism: Molanna angustata; assembly: GCA_963576475.1. NCBI lineage: Eukaryota > Metazoa > Arthropoda > Insecta > Trichoptera > Molannidae > Molanna > Molanna angustata. Next base: position 5,369,939 of record OY754971.1, on the reverse strand, counting down.
TATTCAACAAAGCTTTTGTTATTGTAAATATTCAAATATTTATTTAATGTGTTTCAGCATAAATATGTATTTGAAAATAATTTGGCATTTTTAAAATTTGATAGTCAGTTTGAAAAAACTCTCTCTCGCAGTATATGAATCATCATCAGCAATGGCGCTACAGCCCGGTGCGAGCCTTGGCCTCCTCAAGAAACTGCCTCCATCCCGCCCTGTCGACAGCAAGTCTCCTCCAGTTGCAGTATATGAATAGTAAATATAAAATTAGTATGTTATTAATATCATTTAATGATTCGGCGGATATTTTGTGGTAGTTAATATTAACCATATAGAATCATAAATTCGCTATATACCACTTGTTTTTTGAGCGCTTCCGAAAGTATGTTATTATTTAAACAAAAGAACTTGTTGTTTGGATCATAAATCAATAATTATTAATTTCATAGAAATAAATATACTTAAAAATAGGTTTTGTCAGAATGACGTAATATTATATTTTACAAAATATATTACTCAATACAATATTATTTATAATGGTTCATAAGAAATGCTTCTATTTTATAATGAAAGCTTTAGAGGGTTAAGTCAGTAAGTAACACCATAACTAACAGAATAATTGTGAAAATCGGAAAATATGAACCTTTAGCGGTGTTATACTGGTCTGTAAGCTTGACTCCGTATTGACCAATAAAAATTACTCTGAGCTGATTCCGGAAGGGATATAGCTCGTGTACTCTATTTCGAGTAGCTTCTCGAAGTGACATGCTAGAGAAATAATATTTGATTATATTAATAGGGCCACCAGACTTAATTAGTCAATCAAACTAAGTGAAGCTTAGCTTGATGTACACAAATTTTCCTTCTTAGCAGATCGCGTCAAGAAGTCAAGATATCACAGAAGGTGAATATCAAAATACTCGAGATTTTACAGTTTGTATTAAGATATACAGACAGTGGTAGAGTGAATGAAATGAAAAAATGGTTTCAACTTACAAGGTTTCAATTTACAGTTTACACACAGATAAATTAACAATCGATAATATAATAATAAATTGTCGGCCTTCGTGGCTCAGTTGGTTGGGTATCTGACTGCTGATCCAAAGGTCCCGGGTTCGATTCCCGGTGGAGACACAGATTTAATTGTGTTTTCAGTCTGGATCTGTGAGACGATTAATATCGTAAGTCTCCAGAATGTGGCAACTTGTTATTGGGTGCGTGTTAAAGTAATATTTGACATAGTACCTGTTAGTTGCCCGAGAAGCAATATTAAATAAATAAATAAGCCTGGGAAAATATTCATAACGCAGAGCACATAGAGACTTTCTCACGATGAGTAGATATGTTAGATATCTCGATACGGAATAACAGCGAGCGAGTTAGTAAATAGGTTTGTCGGCTTCGTGGCTCAATTGGTTAGGTATCTGACTGCTGATCCAAGGGTCCCGGGTTCGAATCCCGGTGGAGACACAGTTTTTAATTGTGTTTTCAGTCTGGATCTGTGAGACGATCAATATCCAGAATGTGGCAACTTGTTATTGGGTGCATGTTAAAATAATATTTGACATAGTACCTGTTAGTTGCCCGAGAGGTAAAAAATAAAAAAAAATAAATAAAGAAAAGTAATGAGCCGAATAATCATCCGTGATGAAATGAAGTGACCGAGTGTTCGCGTAGTGAAGTGACCGGGTGCTCGCGTAGTGAAGTAACATCGTGCCCGCGGGGTCGAGAGATGACGTGACGACGTGCTCGCGAGCTCGAGAAGTGACATCGTGTATACATAGGTGTAGGCTCCCTTATATAGTGCTTCTGTTAAGTGTGGCAAGTTCATTGTCCGCGAACTCTCTAGAATCATTTGCCATATTATCATACCGCTGTTGTCGCTCGCTTGGCACCAAGGGCGATGAACTCTGCCTAGCGACGAACAAATATTTTTGATGTCACTAGGCGCGCGCGCGAAAGAAATTTCTTGAAGGTGGTTTACCACAAACCTAAATTCTCTGTCAATTAAATAGAAAAAGATTCATACTGAATAAGCTAATCCTTTGCTAATTGGGTCTTACGCTTCCATTGTCCTTTCTGCGCATCCTCTGGGGCAACTCTGGATCTTTTATCCGGCGTATTTAAGATTTGGCATACATTCCCTTTACACGAGGGACGAGGGTCTTCTACAAACTTGTTCCTATCATCTAAATATGTTTGATTTGAGTTTCTCTGATATATTGCGCCTTGCTAGGCTTCTTATATTCTTCATATTTAAAAAAAATCTTTATTTTTTTAATATTTTGGTGGCGACGAAATTAAAAATTGAAATATACAAAGCTTGCTTCTTATGTTTTATTATTTTATGTATAAGTTGAAGCCAGTTATTTTTAACAGCTTACCAATATTGTATTATGCTCATACACCAAGTTATCTTTGGATGAACTCAAAACCGAAGTCACATTTAAAGGCGTCGATCTTTTTTCGACGCCAGTGGTACAATTTTAAGCACGATAACGAGTGACGGGCACTTCTTTACTTTTAAGATAAAACAATACAGAAAAATAGTTTGATTACATTTTATTATATAAAAATATATTCAAAATAGCTTTAATGACATATAATAGTCAGACGAAGGAGAATTTATAATCAGTATGAATGTTAAACCGAAAAATGGTTTGAGAATATTGAATTAATCTATATATTAAAAAAAATACTTACATGCGAATGAGGTTTTTTTTATATAATGATATGGTGTGATACGAAAAACCTTGTGTGATATTTTTTTAGCAAGGGAAAATTTAAGTACCTACATATTCTGAACAATCACCGGCAATCTATGATACGGTGTATGAATGTATATGAAGTGAAAGAGAGAATCTGCATGGAAATAAGTGTAAAGAATTATCAGCACATCCCAGAATGTGAAGTTACTAGCGACAGGTAAGTTGGTGTGTATATTCATGGAATAAATGAAGAAAATTTTAATAAAAGAGAAAATTTATAGCATTTTGTTATTTTCAGCCTACTTTGTGAGGTGAATGGTATTTTGAGATTCATTAATGGATGCATTTTTGTGTTTATTATTCACAAAATCATTCATTCATGCGACAGGTTTGGGGGGGTGTACATTATCTTGTGAAAGGAAAAACAACACCTGCGTCTATCCTCCACACACCAGCAGTAGCGGAATTGCTTATAGAAGCCGAAAATCTTGCCTTGCCTATGAATATTTTGTTAAGAAATTCAAGACCTAATAATTTTACGACTGTTTTATTTAAACCATACTACAAAATTAAAAATTGAACCGTATGTAGATACGATGCTTGACAGGGCCACAAAATGTAAATATTATTTACGTATGTGATTTGAAAATATATTTTCATGGCCACTCAAACGACCAATGATGCTAAAAGGTTATAGGTACGCCCCTGCACATCAGTCTCGTCTCCCTTAAAAAGGCACTATATTCAGAATGGGTGGTGAACCTCATTTCTGAACTATGTGACATGTAATTTTGCGTTTTGTATTTACGATAACCCGGCTCTTGCAATATTACCGAAAACGATAATAATAGAAAAGAGTGGAAGCACTTTTCGATGACGGTGCCACACAGAAGCCGATCAGTAAAAATCCCTTAGGGCCGGTCTTATAAACGAAAGACCAAATATTCCTAAGTATGTTTACGATTTACTAACGGATGGATGTTCCTAGGTAGATATTACTATCGGTATTATAAAACTATTTTAACTGTCCGTTTATTTGACAGTTACAGTCTAATTAGACAACAATGGATTTTAAATAGATTTGTAATGGACTACAATGGATTGTAATGGATAAAGCGGTGCTGTCATTGCAATATATATTATGTAAACAGAGAGTGCTTAATTTTTTTGCGTCTTTCAAACAATATCAAAAATTACAAAAATGGTGATAATCCTTTATTATTTAGCTAGCGCGCTGGATTAGCAATTCAGTGGACGCGGGTTCAAATCTCGCCTCAACTGATTTTGTTCACTTATATCACATGCCTAATTTATAGCATTAAAATTAAATTTAAAAAAACATAATGTATATGTAGGTACTATAGTTACAATTATTTATTCATTCATTTTTTTAAATAAAAAAAAATAATTAATATAAAATAAAACGAAATTCAGTGTCATCCATGTCATGTTGAAATAATAAAATATTTGGTCAAACACAAACTTGTAATCAAGTTCGTTTTGGTTATTCAAAAGCACTGGTGGTCGACATTTTTTACCGAAAAAAAAGCAATTCAATATAAAATCCAAAAAATATAAAACAGTATATATCAAAATATTCGTAATATTAAAAATGTACCGCAACACATAAAAAACAAGTGTGGTAAAACTCAATCCTTCCATAACTTATCGTTAACGAACGCTTAATCGGTGGTCCGACCGTCGGTAAAGGCTATCGGTAAAATTTTACTAAAATTTAACAAACGGATTGTTATAAGACGAAATATAGAGCATTTGTAAATTTCTGTTTGTTTGGTTTGAAATCTAACTAACGGACGTTTATAAGACCGGCCCTTAAAATTCTCAATATTCATTTGTATAATTGAACACAACTCAAAGGTGAGTATATGTACTGAGTTAGAAAAGGTTTTATATCAAAAGTTACGCCTCCGTAGCAGACTTCGACGTGTAAATAAAGCGATGAACGTTCAAACATTTTCCTACCGTACTATATTATAACGAGTGAAGATATAAAGACTAAAGTTGCAGCCGTTATGTTATACTGATAGCGGAGTTGTAAATCGTCAGGAGTAACGCTTCGTTGGCCATGCCAGCGTATACAAACTGTAGGTACTTGCTAACAGTACATGCATAATATTATTTACTAGCTGACTGATATTATAGACTGAACATAAAATTAATGCTTAAACATAAACATGTCACCACGTTTATTTATATTTTTGCTGCCATTCTTGTAACACAACGCTTGATATACGTATCAAACAAGGACTCGTAAAGTATACACTTCATAATTATTAGATTCAACCTTATTCGAAATTTTCATGTTATATCTTATTTATTTATTTATATAATTTTAATACAAAACGAGCGAGTTATGGCATCACTCAACTTTTGGAAAGGTTGAACATCTCTAAATTTAGGTAGGTATACTTATAATTTAATTATTTTTGAACACATATATTATGATGATGTTAGAAAGCAGTGTCGGTATTGTCTTTTATTTAATCACCACCATACTGAGCAAAGCTTGTGTCATGATGGATATTTTATTCGCATACATAAATATACTCAATACCATTTCATTTAATATTCCTACTCGAAGAACTAGACATACCTACACATTTATTCCACCTTCCAATTCATCGCACCAATTACGCACAAAACATGGCAATTCATAGAATGTGCGATACATACAATAACAGATTTCAAGAGTTTGACATCTTCCACCTCAGCTCCATAACATTCAAATACCTACTCTATACAAAAGAAGATCCTGTGTCTTCTCCATTCAAATACAGCAAATACTCTATACAAAAGAAGATTCCTGTGTCTTCTCCATTACATAAATAATATTTATTCTGTATGTTTATCTAACTAGCCTTATGAATTATGTTTTATTTTATTTATTTTCTTTGTAAACACCATTATCTAAAGTAATAAAGCAATCAAAATGTTAGTGTCTGTGTGTGTGTGTGTGTGTGTGTGTATGTGTGTGTGTTTGTGTGTGTGTGTGTTTGTCTCACGCCTTCTGAAAAACCAAGAGCATCTAAAAATCTAATTTAAGTGCGAACATGTACCAGTATACCTGATGCAGTGTCACGCTAAAAAGAATGCGATAAAAATGCTGAATTTTAAAAATATTTAAATAATTATTTTTTTCATACAAAATTTTCCAAGTCATATCTGTCAAAAAAGTGTACATTTTGCACGCAAATATCTGTTAGTTTAAAAGTTAGAAGTAGGTATTTACACAAAAAATATATATTTTGAAGTATAACTTAGCGTTTAAGTGAAAAACATGGTGAATATTTGGTATAATTATAATGTTTAACTTATTTTTAAAGTAAGCCTTTTGTACATAAACGCCGCCATTTTAATATATTTTCATACAATATTTCATTTTCCCACCGAATGAATATGTTCTTGAAAATAATAAACCTTTGAAATAAATGTAATTATGAAATAATAAAATGAAACACAAGACATTACGGCAAGTTTTAAGATATATATTGTAAAAATGTGTTAAATGTAATTTTTTTTCACACAACATTATAAAGTTTTCTTTTAAAAGCTGCAAAATCGTCATTTAGAATATCGATTTCAGACTTAATGACAGAATTATACAATTTACAACTACATCTGACAAAAGAGTTCTGCGCATAATTAGTTTTACAAATAGGAATAGCAAATAATTCATTCGGCGTTAAGGGCAACGAAAGGCAATTTTCTCCAACAGATATGCAGAATCCACAATGCAATTCACTATTTTAAATAAAAATATCAAATCAAACACCTTTCTACGCTTATTTAAACTGAATAGTTTGCATTGGTTTTCCCCAAAACGATATGTTAAATAATTGAAAAATTTATCTTGAACTTTCTACTTACTTACTTATCGAGTCCGGAACTCAGATTTTGCCACTCCAATGTGTGGCGGCGGAAATCGCTCTGTCGGTAAGTTTAATCAGGTCGTCCATGTGGCAACCCTCGTTCAATTCTGGGCAGGACAGCAGATGGTCGTCATCCTGCACTGCCCCACAATCACAGAAGGTATCATCCTCCGTCGAGAAGCCCCACCTGTGCAGGTTGCTCTTGCAGCCACTCACACCCACCCTCAGCCTGTTCAGTGTCTTCCATATTGGGAATGGCAGGCAGTGCGCCATATTCGCCTTCTCGCTTGTGTCCATCCATGCAGAGATTGGGTCGTCCATCCACAACTCCTCTCGGCGTTGCTTCTGGGAGGTCTGCAGGTTGGCTGTGGACTTTAGGAAGCTATTCCTTGACTTGAGGCGAGGGTTTGGTGCTTTATGTTCATAGAGTGGGTGTCTTGGGTCGTGTATCTGCTTATGCCTCTCCGCATCTGCTGCCACTCTTCTTCTGATGTTAGGGGGTGCTATGCCTATTATGGGATACAATTTGTTTCTCAATACGATCAATATAATGTTCGATATTGGGGATTCCATATGATGGAAGCGAACTCAAGGTGTGATCTGACATATGCCATGTACATATAAGAATTGGAAGGTAAATAGTACAGAGAAAGGTTTCGAAATGCGAAGAATGAAACCCATTTGTCTATTCGCTTTTGTTATTGCATATTCTATAATATGATCTTTATGATCATATAGAATATGAGGTGACATATAAACCTTTTTGTAACGCCATCTATTGAAAAATTGGTTTTGTAAACAATGAAACCAACAGTCTTAATATGTACATATATGTACTTATGTAAAAATAAAAATATTCGATCAATAAGAGTATCGCCACTTACGCAGGGTGTACGGAAGTGTTCATTATTATTATTATTAGTATTTAGTATCAACTCACTCATCAATAAATTATTTTTATTAAAAAAAAACGATTATTCGGTCTAGTCTAGTTTCGGATGAAATAAAAAAAGCCTTTTGTTGCGTATAGAGAGAAGGGAAAATATTGCACCTACCTTGGCAGCCTTCTTCCTTCGTCTTGTGTAGTGTCTTCACGGAGGGCACTACACCAACCTCTATGACACAACACTGAATTACACTTTAAAACTTCCTCTGAACACGGTTCAGGAATTCAAAATAGCGCACGGCGCGTAGTTTCGATGATTGCTGCGAAAAGGTAGAAAATATGTATATTTTCTCTTGAGTCGACTATATAACTTTCTGTCACAGTGCAATGCGTTCACACACGACGAGAGAGTATTGACGATTGTTTTTTGTTCCTATGTAGGTAACAATATTTCAGGGATCGGAAAAGGTTGGAAGTGTTGCCACATTTACCGAACATCCTCCCCTCCGAAGAGGCCTGGTATGTATACCACGGCTCTTCTAAAACTATATGACAAACACATAACGAAATATAAAAAAATACATAAATTTGGAGACATATAGCAAACAAATCCCCAAACTTAATGGTCATGTGAAGGTACGACCTTCATACAAGCAAAAAAAATAAGATAAGCAAAAAAAATAAGATAAACAAAAAAGGTAAAAAAAAGTATACCTAACTAATACAAAATAAAGGAAAACTTAAACTTTACAAATCATTGTCATTTTGACAAGGAAGTGGGCATAGCTTCGAAACTGGTCTCATCAAGATACCACTAGGTGTCTTTAATTCAACCACACGAGTGACTCCGTCCTGAGAGGAGACAAGCTTCGATATTCTACCCAATCGCCACTGCAAGGGTGGCATGTTGTCCTCTCGTATGACAACAAGATCTCCGACATTTGGAGGAATCGTGGCCTTAAGCCATTTAGATCTCTGCTGGAGAGTATGCAGGTACTCTCGCTGCCACCTGTTCCAGAATGATTGGGAAATCGACTTAATTAATTGGTAACGTGTAAGTCTAGAAACGTGCACGTCATCCATACGTTTTTCAGGAACGGCTACAAGAGGTTGACCTATTAAAAAATGGCCTGGAGTTAGTACATTCCACTCTGAGGCGTCCTCCGACAGAGACGTTAAAGGTCTTGAATTCATGACTGCCTCTACTTCCGCACAAACCGTCATGAACTCTTCTAAAGTTAATATCTGCTCTCCAATTACTCTCTTCAGTAAGGTTTTAGCCACCTTGATTCCGGCTTCAAACAATCCTCCGCTGTTTGGGTAACTTGGAGCATTAAAATGCCAAGTGATACCACGCTGGCTGGCTTTGTTTGACAATACCTCCTGCACTGCTGAACTTGAGAGGTACTTATCAACTTCATTGAGATGTCTGCTACTCCCTACATAATTTGTGCCGCAATCTGATCGAATAAGCGTCGGAAGTCCTCTACGGGACGAGAACCTCGAGAAGGCTGCAAGAAATCCCTCAGTTGAGAGGTCCGACACAACTTCTAGATGGACTGCCTTCGTGGCCAGACAGACAAATATGCATAAGTAGGCCTTAAAGGTTTTAGAGTTTCTTATTTTATTTGCTCGCATAGTAAAGGGACCACCATAATCTGTGGCGACTCGTTCGAAGACCCGACCGACTCGAACACGGTCCGATGGGAGGTCTGCCATCTGAGGGCACACCGACTTGGGGTTTACCTTAAAACACGTGACGCACTTATGAATACGACTACGTATTACACGCCGAGCAGAAACAATCCAAAACTGCTGTTGTAAAATAGCATTCAGCGCATTGGGACCGATATGGCAATGTACCTTATGATAGTTGTCTACAATCAGATTAGTTAAGTGAGAAGATTTAGGGAGAAGAATGGGAAATTTAGAATTATATGGAAGAGTAGAATGTCTCAGTCTCCCTCCAACTCGTATCATACCTTCGCTATCCAGGAAGGGAAATAATTTTTGCAAGTGTTTCACGGAGCAGGGACGGCCATTCCTCAACTTGTCTATCTGTTCAGAAAACGCAATTAATTGTTCCCATTTAATAAGTTTGAAGAGCGATAATTTTAACTCCTCTACAGAAAGAGGACCGGTACATTTTTTAAATTTGTGACGACAATTATTGATAAATCTTATGCAGTAAGCTGTAGTTCGTTGCAGTCGTTGCAAGGAACTAAATTTAATAACAAAAGACTCCTCCATGTCTGCACATAGAGCAATCACCTTGGTCTCACGGAGACCAGGGAGTTTGTGTGAGTCTAAAGACTCTCTCTTTTGGCACGGCCAAGTTTCGAAAGAGTCCTTTAGCCATGGTGGATGCCACCACAATTCATGATCCAATAATACGGAGGGATATGCACCCCTAGATGAAATGTCAGCGCAGTTTAATTTTGATGGTACATATCTCCATGTGATATGGGCCGTAGAACTTAAAATCTGGGAAACACGGTTTCCTTCGTAGATTTGTAGTAAGTGAGGCGGGGTTTGGAGCCACGACAGGCAAATAGTGGAGTCTGACCAACAAATTACATTATCAATTTTGATTCTACCAAGGAATGACGAAACGCAAAAATTTATTAAACGTGTTAATAACAATGCAGCATTTAATTCTAGTCTAGGGATAGTCATCTTCGTGCGCACAGGGGCTACCTTTGACTTAGCCGCCAAGAGGCTGACATTCACCTGACCCTCATTGTTCACGGTTCTAAGATACACGACTGCAGCATATCCACAGAGTGAACCATCGCAAAATCCATGTATGGATACTTCAGTTAAACCCTCGTGAAATGCTTGTCTTGGAATATTAAATCTCTCAATAACACTTAAATCAGCTACAAAATTCTTCAATTCTTTGACAATTTCTTGAGGCGGAATGTCATCCCAAGAAGTGTGCAACAACCATAATTTCTGAATGATTAATTTTGCCTTGAACGTTATAGGAGAGATCCAACCCAATGGATCGAATATTCTTGCAATAGTAGATAAAATCGCTCTCTTGGTGCATTCATCTCCGGGCACATTCACTCGATACCTAAACACATCAGCTAATGAATCCCACTGGATCCCTAAGACCTTAATGCAAGGAGACGAGTCTGCAACGTCGAAAGATCTTGGCACTTCACAATGATCAGCTGGTACATCTTCAAGCAACTGGTTGCAATTCGATGACCATTTACGTAGCTCGAAACCTCCCATTTTTAGCAGTGAAATAAGTTCCTGCTTAAGTAGTACTGCATCCTGAAGTGTTGCAGCAGTGGTGATGATGTCATCAACAAATATTTGAGACTGTAAGACCTTCGAAGCCATAGGAAACTGAGACTCCCCAATCCTTGCGAGCTCACGGAGCACCCTCATGGAGGCATAAGGCGATGACGTCACGCCATATGTGACTGTGCACAAGGCGTAATGTCTAATAGGATCTGAAGGAGAGTCTCTCCAAAGAATCAACTGATATGGCTGATCCTTGGGATCAATCAGAATCTGACGGAACATCATTTTAATATCGCAAATTAAAGCTATTGGATGAATACGAAAGTTAAGTATGATGTCTGCAATATCGCGGTGTAATTTGGGGCCAGCATACAGACAGTCGTTGAGAGAAACTGAAGTAGATGTCTGTGCACTCGCATCAAATACTACCCTAATTTTTTTTGACTGATTTGTTGTTTTAAAAACGGCATGATGAGGTATATAATAATGCTTACCAGGTTGAGTCACACCCTTATAAAGAGTCATATGACCCAATGATAAATACTCATTCATAAAATTTGTATATTCGAATTTTAGGTTTTCATTTTGAGAAAATCGTTTTTCCAAATTTAAAAACCTACGCAGCGCGGCGTTGTAAGAATTTCCCAGTTGAGGGTGAATTTTCTTAAATGGCAGTCTAGCCATGAACCTACCGTTAGGTATTCTTTGAAGAGTTTTCATGAAAAACTCCTCACATTGATCATCTTCTGGGTTGCAAGGCATTACCTCAGGAAGATTTTCTGAGTGCCAAAAATTTTCAATTAATTTATCTAACGAAGTTTCTGAGTGGAAGGAATGTATCGCAAGATTATTGCTCAACGTGCGATGAGATGAATCATCATATGGACCACTAATAACATAGCCAAAGATGGTTCCTAATGCCGTGGGTATGCCTTCTGAGAAATGAACTGACGAGCCATCCAAAAGACTTGCATACAAATCTGCTCCCAATAGAACGTCTATTTGAGCAGGTTCATAAAAATATTCATCAGCAAGGGATAAATTTTTATATGCATTAAAAACCCTTTGAGGGACACGGGCTGATGGTATATTATTGGTTAGGCGATTTAGTACTAGGGCCGTAGTAGAAATTAATTCACCACTGCGTTGTTTCATAGTAAGAAAAACTGAACCGCGAACCTGAGTAATATTTCCTCCCAGTGACGTCACTGGAACCTGAATTTTATTGCGCTTTAATGATAGACGCTGAATGCAACTCTCCGTTATGAAGGAGGACATTGACCCACTATCTAGCAGACACCGTACAAGATGAAAGTTCCCAAATGAATCTTTAATAGGTATGCGAGCTGTAGCAAGTATGACTTGCTTCGTTTGAGAAATTGTGCCTGAATGAATTTCGGCAGATGTAATTAACTTGTTTTGATCTGAAACTGTTTGAACAATTTGTTTGTTTTCGAAATGTAGCAAAGTATTATGTTTATGTGACTGACACAATTTACATTTTCCGGAACTCTTGCAATTTTTAATATCGTGATTTTTCATACAAGAGAAACACAGTCGATTTTCCTTTACAAAATCACGACGTGTTTTAACGTCCTGCCTTTTAAATTGTTCGCATGCGAAAATTGCATGCGCTTGATTCTTGCAGAAATGACATTTAATGTTATTAGAAGGTAGCACAGAATGGAATGTACTCTTGAGTGTTTTTCCCTTTGAAAATTGCACAGAAGTAACATCTAAGACATGACATTGATCTTCCAAAAATTGTAACAGTTTGGGAAATTTTGGCATCTCATTTTTGGGCAATGTTAATTCAAATCGGCAGCGTAAATCAGAATACAATTTTCTTATTAATATATGAACCAAAATAAAGTCCCACTCATTAACATTGATATTCAAAGAAATTAACGCCTGCGAATTTTCCTTGACAATATTTAGAAAATTACGCAACTGTGATACATTTTCCACAGGCTTAACGGCGAGCAAATTCGATAAATGATTAACTGCAATTAACCTTACATTATTAAAACGTTCATTAATAAGTTTATATGCCAGATCATAGTTTTCTTCGCTTAAGGATAAGTGTTTTATCACACGTGAGGCATCATCCTTCAAGCAAGAGGACAGATAATGCATTTTTTGAATGCCATTTAACTGATTATTCGAGTGAATCAATGTATTGAATATCGAGATAAAATTGTTGAAATCTACATATGAACCATTATAGGTAGGCAACGGTATATGTGGCAGACTGATATTTTGAATTCTACTGCTTTCATTATTTTTTGATACTTGCTTATCACTACATAATTCAAAATATATTTGTTTGATTTCATAATAGTTTTCGATAAACTGATTATACCTATCACTATGTGTCTCAGAATCGAAATCAGACTTTGCCGCGGCTTCTATGAGAATATGATTCTCATAAAACTCGGATTTGATATTCTCTAAGTCAGAATAACGCACTTTAAATTTTATTATGTTCGATTCCGAGGGGTTTAATTTCGCCTGTATAGCGAAATCGAATAAACACTTTAAATTTAAAGCTGCAAGTGAACACTTTACTGTTTTGTTCGTCATTTTAAACACAGATAATATAACTCTACACAAGGAGTATATAATACTTTACACTATACATACAATATATTAATATAATATACACTTATTATTGTTATTTGTCAACATAAGATCGAGATATAGGTACCTAGATAATATTATACTGTACGGCTGTCAGTTCAGTAGTAAACAACGTGAAGTTAGTTACAGATATTTGACCATAGAAAATAATTCATACTGCTCTGAACTAAGCAACTATTGCCGTTTCACAAATAAAATAATTATAAGAATAGCCACAAAAAAATAATAAATATAATTTTACCTACATAATTATGTAGTACACCGACCAAAACAAGGTTATTGTTTGCTATTGTCTTCAAATAATAAATTGATATTTCAGAATAATATTATGTATAATACTATGTTGAAATATTACAAATATAACGAAATAACACAATTTACGTGTGTTTTGTCATACAAATACGATTTGATGACGTCCGATGTGGCTGGAATTTAGGATAATAGGCTCGGAATGGACCATAGGATGGACAATTCGGATCGAAAGGACCAAAAGATGTTGCGTATAGAGAGAAGGGAAAATATTGCACCTACCTTGGCAGCCTTCTTCCTTCGTCTTGTGTAGTGTCTTCACGGAGGGCACTACACCAACCTCTATGACACAACACTGAATTACACTTTAAAACTTCCTCTGAACACGGTTCAGGAATTCAAAATAGCGCACGGCGCGTAGTTTCGATGATTGCTGCGAAAAGGTAGAAAATATGTATATTTTCTCTTGAGTCGACTATATAACTTTCTGTCACAGTGCAATGCGTTCACACACGACGAGAGAGTATTGACGATTGTTTTTTGTTCCTATGTAGGTAACAATATTTCAGGGATCGGAAAAGGTTGGAAGTGTTGCCACATTTACCGAACACCTTTTAATTATCTCAATAGAGACGAAGTTGGAATATTTACTGTAGTAGAACTGGGAAATCAAGGCACCTACAGGGCTTACGACCTGTCATCGGCTGGTTTACGTGATCACTTTATGAGCTTGCGCAACGTTCACCAATTTTGCCTTTTAATGAGATCCCTATCAATTCAATTTTGAAAGTTCTATATATTGTAATACTGAAATTCTTTTCGCTTAAAAAAAGCAATTTTTACTATAGCCATCTATGTGTGAAATTATGAACAACATTCTTATTATTTTTTATTTATATTTGTTGTAACGCCATATATTGAGACAATTAGTTTTTTTGTAAATAATGAGAGCAACAATTCTTATACCTGAGGTGACAAATGCATTTTCCGCATAGAAGTCACCCCTGAATTGCGCCAGACTTATAAGGTCATTTTTGTCTTATTTACATACTTGTACCAATGTAAATATTCCAACTTCGTTTCTATTGAGATAATTAAAAATCTGTTAAAAAATACCTTTGACTCCCGACAGGGAAAAAAATCCAATGTTTGTGCATATGGAATAATAAAAATATTCGATTAAAAAAATCCTTGCAAATCATTCTTAATATTATTGTTTTATTTATCTACAGTGTGTTAACTCTAGTTATTTATTCTGTCCTTAATGTTTAACCTTACATTTTACTCAGCATTTTTATAGTTGATGTAATAAATGAAACGCATTTACGAATCAAATAATATATTCAAATGATTGTCACGAATTAAATGAGAACGAACACTACAGAGATGTTATCGATTTCTCAACTTCATTTAAGAATTATTGTCATCGCTGTTTTATACCAAGTATTGTCAAACTGAGATATTTCTCAAAAGTCACTCCATTAATTATTCATGAAAACAAGTCTTCAACTTGGATGTGACTTTGTTCAGACTTTGGGTATCTAGACGATTTATTTTTTTCGTCTAAACTTGTGATCAGGTAAGCGTGGAGAAGGTGTTAAATTGAAAATTTATGCGAAGCGTCCATCGAGATGATGGTATACTCAAAATACTTGTGTAGGTACATTCAAATATAGAGGTCGAATATTAAATAATTATAAAAATTAAATTTCTGAACTTGTTGTATAATAGAAACGAGCACTTAGTGACTCTTTCTCCACTGCGCTCTTTCTCCACTCCGCTCTTTCTTTATCCCGCTCTTTCTATACTCCGCTCTTTCTATACTCCGCTCTTTCTCCACTCTGCTCTTTCTACATTCCGCTCTTTCTCCACTCCGTTCGGTCTTCAGCCACTCTACAACGTGACTCCCGGCTCGGACGCGTCCGATATAATATACATGATGTCTAAAATATACATTATTATTATTTATTTATTTATAGGCAGGCAGCCAAGGCTGATGTGCCTATATTCACTGTCGAATTTTCTTATTTGGTTGTAACTATTTTGCTTTGTCCAAAAAAAAGTCCAGTCTATTCTTGAAAATATTCACATTTTCAGCATCCAAAACATGTTGGGGCAGTTTATTCCAAGTATTCACAACACTATTTGAAAGAAAATGCCTTCGAAGATTTGTCGAGAACCTACTTTTCACTAGTTTTAAGCTATGACCACGCAAATTAGTGTTATGACTATATTGAAAGAGATTTTTCATGTTTTCACAGTCATAATGGCCTGATAATATTTTGAATGTTTCAATAAGATCTCCACGTTCTCTTCGGTTTTCTAGTTTTGACAGTTTTAAGAAGTCAAGTCTTTCCTCATGTGTTAAGTTGCGAAGTGTCCTGGGAATTTTTGTAAAACGTCTTTGGACTCTCTCAAGTAAGTCAATGTCCTTGGAAAAATAGGGACTCCATATCTGGAAACCATATTCCAACAATGGTCTAACAAATGCTTTATATATTTTTAACATTACATAAGTCTGGTGTGATGTTCTGGAAAGCTTTTCTGATGCAGTAAATAAGGGAGTTTGCTTTCTTAACAATCTTAATAATATGATCCTCCCATTTTAAATCTGCGGATACAATGATACCTAGGTCAGTTTGTGATTCAACATCTTTTAGTTGAGTATTTTCAAGAAAGTATTCAAACTTGGGGTTATTTTTTCCAATATATAGAACAGTGCACTTATTGGGATACAGATTGATGAGCCATTTTTTGTCCACTCTTTTATTCTATTTAGATCATCCTGCACTTGCTCATGACTTGTACATGGATTGGCAAAGAACTTTGTACCGTCTGCAAAGATTTTGGATCTTGACTTAATCACTGCTGGGTAGGTCTACGATGTACAGTATGAATACATATATTATATAGTAGGTATATCAAGTTATACTTAACAAAGATGAGCAAATTTTTAGAGAACATTAAAAAATACAATCAAAGATTTTCATTTTTTTTAATAAAATATATTTAATTAAACTAAAACTTTAACGTAAAGTAAACCTACAACTGAAATTAAAGTTAAACTTCCTCAAAATACTCCTCAATTCCTTATATGGTTTCTAGCTAAATCGTTTAAATTCCTTGATTTTTTATTTATCACAAGATAGATTACATTTTTTATGTTGAATATCAACATCATTCAAGAACTCATAACTCGAATTTTCTTCATAACGAATTCAAGTTCCAAGTTATAAAATTAATTATAATGCTATAAAAGGATCATAAATATAAATTTTCTTCTAAAAGCAACATAAATTTTATTTTTAGTACATTCATTTGTTAGGTTCGTGCTGGATGAATTTTTCATCATGGTTACTTTCTTGAGGGATGAGCCAAGGGAACAAATTATGTACCTACCATCATATTTATTAATATAATATCTATATACTTTCGTTTTAGTGTTGTGTATGAAACGATACGTAGGCGATTTAATTTTTTGAAAAGATTGTTTTAATCGACTATGATTTACTGTATAAAATATCGAATCAAAATATGTGTACATACCATTATCTTATTTTTAAAATGTAATCATAATGTTATCTTAACCTTTATCTGTATTGAGTCATTAAAAATGCTAATATCAATGTTTAGTATGAGTAAAGTTCAGAAATTTTTGTATAAATTAATATAATAAACTGATTAATTTCAGCCCCGCTGTACTATAAACAAGTCTGAAATGTTACTTATTTATTTATTTATTTTATATTTGGGAAGCAAACAGATCATTTACAGTTTTGATTATACAATTTACATGACATGGTCAGAGCCAATAAAAGCATTCCATCAATAATAAGTTAACAACAATAACAAATCAATAATAAGTTAAACTTTTTAGGTGGGACGAGACTGGTGTGTGGGTATACACTGATGTGTTGTGCTCCCTTTTATAAGGCAATGCACACCCGCACACCTTTCGCTGGTTACCCCGCATTGTGGGATATGCCGTGATGGTATGAATGAATGAATGAATGAATAACAAAAGACAGTTCATACAACAAAATCAACAAAGAGAAAAAAATAATAATTAAGAAAATTAAGATTAGGTATGGGAATGATAAGAGATAAGGAGAGATGGGAGGGGGGGGGGATTAAGAGCGCATCACCTTTAGTATTTCTTCACGAAACCTTTCATATTTTGCACTAAAGATGTCCACCCCAGCTGAGAACAACGTGTTGTGAGAATAACATATGCGTGGAATAGTGGCATTCTTCCTGATTACGATTATAAGAGAGAATTATTCTTTACCACGTACACTGATTATGATATTTTTTCTTTGTTGGAAAGGAGTTAATTCATAATTTACTTCCTTGACCTCGTGACTCAATTCAATTTGTTTAAGATTTGATCATGTTGTCTACGACGAAATTATCATAAACTAAAAAAAGGGTAAAATCGGCTATAATTGTTTACCACGTCATTCGAATTCAATTATTCCTTTTCAATTAGTAAGGGATTACTTCTGGGGTAATTCCATCTGAACTATACTAAGAAATTTGATAATGGGATTCATTAGAAATCATTAAATCATCAATTTGCGAAGGATTTGAGTATTGATCGTATGAAATATAATACATAAATACATAAAAACATACATACATACATACATACATACATACATAGATACATATTACATACATGAATGAAAAAAACAACTATCATCAATATTATCATGAATACTTTATGTACCAAATTGTATAATTTTCGCTATGTCTAATACTATATTAATATGACAACTAATCCTTTCCTCCTCTCCTACCTTTCTTCATGTCCCACACACACACACACACACACACACACACACATCACAATTGTACACTTACACCACACTTTTGTCTTTGACTTTGTACTGAATTGTCTTTATTATGTATATTAATCTGTGGAACAATGTAATTGGCTTACTTTCCTGATAATTTTTTTTTTATTAATGTAAAATATGTAACAGCTGTTTTGTTTCCCAAAATAAAATAAATAAATAAATAAAATCAATAAATAAATAAACAAATACATAAATATATACTTTCATACATACACACATACACATACACATACACATAAACATACACATACACATACACATATACATACACATACACATACACATACACATACACATACACATACACATACACATACACATACACATACACATACACATACATACATACATACATACATACATACATCATACATACACACATACATACATACATGCATGCATGCATGCATACAAATATATAAAGATACGTATGCTGAATTTTGTTCATTTAGGAAACATAATATCAATAAAGCACTGAAATTTCATAAAAATTGTCAAGTCAGATTTCATCAATATTTTGGACATCAAGTAAAACATTTCAGAAGAAAACAAATACATTACATAATTTAGTTGGGTGGTGGCAGAGCGGTTAGCGTGCTGGGTTTGTAATCCAGTGGTTCCGAGTTCGAATTCTGCCACGACCGATTTCGTTCACCTATGGCACAAGCTTAATTTAGGGAACGTATGAGGATGTATTCCGAGGCGGGAGACAGGAGAGGTTGGAGGCGAAAACTCATGGAGGCCAAGGCTCGATATGGGCCGTAGAGCCATCAAAGAAGAAGTTGAGGATCTATTATTTGTACTAGTAAATACAAAGACATATTCATCATTTAAAAAAATATTTTCATTTATTGAAAAGAATATGCCAAATAACATTTTTTTGTTTATATTTTTGTATGAAATAATCTTTTAGTTCACAAAGCAAGATGAGTTTTTCGTTAATATTTTAAAACAACGCAAGGATATCAAATAATATTTAGAAAAACGACAGGGCCCCAAGCATTTGGAAGTTATAGTCTGACATTATATGTATGTACCTCTGTCCCCAGTTGAAGGGAGGATGTAATTAAATACCAATTATAATGATTAATCTATGCAGAAGGGTTGCCCTCAGGGTTCACACACAAGCCCCGATTTCCATACAGCACTTACATTTTCTTTATTTCGCTTTTAATTTCCATTGGGATATCGCCATAAAATGTGTTCAAATTAAGTTTATTTCAAGTCCATTTAACTGATTATCTTGGTAAGTGTGGAATAGACCAATATTAATAATAATACATATTGTTATAAGGTACCTGGGTATTGTACGAACCCGAATTGATTATGCGTAACTTAATTGATAGTTCCATTTATTTTATATTTCATACATACATACCATCATGGCATACCATATAAAAGGCACAACACTTGTGTGTATGCCCATATACCAGTCACGTCTCACTGAAAAAATATTAAGTTTTGAAATTTCCACTTTAATTTAAGTACTGAGACTAAGATAAATTACCTAAAAACTAGTCAAAAATGTGCATCGCTGTGTAACCGAGATTTAAGGCTTTGTACAAGACGGAGTGCTGTTAAAGCATACGCGTTGCCAGTACTGTTGTAGAGTGGAAGGTTGGACTCTCAAAATCGAGATGTGGCTATACAGAAGATTGATGTGCATCTTATGGGTCAAAAGAGTCTCCAATGAATGTGTTTTAATTTATGATGGAGAAAGAGAGAAAGTTCCTGACCACTTTCAAAAGACGAAAAACTGCCCACTTTGGCCATATATTCCGTGGTAATAAATATGAAAGAAAGAGGGAAGACGGAGTATGGGGCGTAAAGGAATATCGCGGCTTATAAAAAATATCAGGCAGTAGTTCCGGATTCCAGATGCGGCTTCACTAATAAGGTTGGCGCAAATCGTAATAAGTATAGTGTGATGGTCACCAACATCTACTAGAAGCAAGAAGAAGAAGAAACATTTATAAACAAAACCATGAAACAATATCAAAAATAAAACTGTTTTTACTGTCAGCATATGAAAAAACTAATTTAAACATAAAGTTGTTTTTTTTTGTGTATAAAATTGGCCTTCGTGGCTCAGTTGTTTAGATATCTGATTGTAGGTCCAAAAGTACCGGATTCGATTCTTGATGGAGCCACAGTTTTTAATTGTGTTTTCAGTCTGGATCTGTGAGATAATTAATATCGTATGTCTCCAGAATGTGGCAACTTGTTAGTTGCCCGAGAAGTGATATAAAATAAAATAAATAAATTACTTTCTTATCCTGACAATATAAACTTGTTTAAGTAAAAAATCTTTAGTGTTTATTTAAGATCCGAGGGATTTCTTGTTAGGGAATTTTATGAGGAAGCTCGTCCAATGATTCAACGTTAAAACGAAATTTCAATCGTTGCCAGGATATTAAAGAAAATCGTTAACAACCAATTAAGTGCAATACAGTATAAGAAATGGGTTCCCAGTAGGAAATTCGGAGGGAAAACAAGGGTTTATTTAGCGAGAGATGTCATGGCTTATCTTGAAGCCTCGCTATGTAAGTCGTAAAACACTAATTCGAAATTTAATGGAGATTTTTATCGTTTAGTTAGCCCCGTCCCTATAATATATAACTGCGGAACGCTAAGAATCTTAAAATCTCTCTGTCTCTCTCTTTCTCTTGTATATTTCGAATCATGTAGGTAATACGTTTAACAGAAGAAGAGCCTAATGTTTATATGTACGTACAAGACAAATTGGTATCGTTGCTAAGAAAATACAGAGATGTTGCCTTAAGAAAATTAATGTTTTACTGCTAAAGTTGTGAATGTGAACTAACTTTGTCTTATTAATCTCTGAAACCTGATTCCAATAAAACATAAATCCTTGAATCTATTCGTAACCCGGAAATTTTCAAGAATTTTTACCGTGTCATTTCATATCTCGGATAAAAAAATGTGAGGTTTAGATACTGTTTGACGTAAATAATGAATCTCCTTTGTTTTATTAGTTTATATTGCATTCCACCTAATTATTGAGATGATTTCTGCCAGTATAAAGATATCATTGAATTTATTTGAGACTTGAGGTTATTGCATTATAGATTGAATCAATTAAGGCGGAGAAATTTTGCTATGTGTAAATAAATATGTGAGGAATTTAATGATAGGAGATGTGAAATATTGATTGGTAGTGGAATATTAAGTACCTGATATAATACAAATCGTATTCAGTGTGAATTGGGCATTCAAAAAAACATGTGGTCTAGGGTCCCGAATCTCCATGAATCTACTCCAACAGCGACACTTTCAGAAAAGTTTAAGTACATAAGAAGAGGAAGGATTACCTTAGTATTTTTGATAGCTCCTACGAGAAGAACCTACGTAATCTTTGTGTAGTTATTATCACGTTTTTTTTCAATTCACGTTTCATTCACGAGGGTTGATTTTATTTTAACCAAGGGTTTAAAAAGAACTCTCCTAATTCTTTTTTCTTACGTACTGTTGAATCAAAATCTATACCTACTGAATATCATACAAAACTATAATTAAAGAAGCAAGTCGAAGAATTCATCGTAGAAATATGTACTAAATATAATATTTTTGGATGACAACGAAAGTTCTTAGCAGATTGGGGGAAAGCGTTTGTTTTTGTTTCTTTAATACATAATTCAACTACATACATAAATACTTATTTTATTGATAGTCTTAAGATATAGCAACGTCAAAAAACAATTCATTTTTTACTGGCTGTTTTTTAATATTTCCTTCTTTATTGTATAAAGGAAGGAAAAAGGTAATTCTGGCACCTGGGAGTGGTTGTGTTTACCAGTGCGCATCTCTTTTTTCTATAGATTATATTGTAATAATGTTTAAATATGCAATTTTCACCGAGAAAGATGATGCACACTGGCAAACGCAACCGCACCCAGGTGCCAGACTTACCTTTTTCATACCTATATACAAAAATAAAGAAAATATCATAAAACCATCAATTAAAAATGATTCCTTGAAAACGATGCTATCTCTCGGACTATGAGTTGTTCATTGATATTGAAGGTACCAAATTTTTTTTTTATTTATTTATTTATTTAACATAATAATTTTATAATAACAAATCAAGACACAATTCACAGGTAATAATATTTTTACAAATTTTTCTTTGCAGTGCCTCATCAAAAAGATTGCAATATTGTGCTTGATGAGGGAAATCACTTATAAAAAAATTAAAAAAAAATATTAAACATATCAATTAAACAAAGTCAACATAGAGTAATTAAATCAAATCAACATGTATAAAAAATTAAATAAACATTAAAAAAGTTTGAAAATAAATGAAAATGAGAAATATACAACTGAATGAACATATCTAAATACATATTCAAATAAAACAAAAGGAAATACATGAAAATAAATTGAAAAATGAGCAATATAGACGATTCAAATATACCTAAACACATATTTAAAAATAAAAAAAAAAGAAAATACTGGCAATTGAAACAAATCAAACAACAAAATCGAAAACTAATATTTTATAAGTTAGAAGTTTTAAGTGCGATTTTAATTTTTGTTTAAATTTTCTAAATTCTTTTATCTGCTTTAATTCATTTGGGAGGCAATTGAAACATTTTATTCCCAAATAAATATAATTGTATAGTATTTGTCTTGTATTACGTTTGGGAATTTGAAAACCGTTTCGGAACGTAGTGACATATTTTACATTTCAATTATTTATAATCATGTATTAAGAACAAATAAAAATGTCTTTAGGGATTCAATCAAAACATTACACAACAGTTTGTAGAGATTTGTAATTGTCCTGTATTACATTTGGGTATTTTAAAATCATTTTGGACTTGCAGAGACTTATTTTTTTCAATTTTTTTTAAAACATTATCTTTGAAACTTTATTTTTATTGATAACGATTTAGGGGTTCATAACTAACTACATATTGATTAATAAACTACATCATTCAATTCTTTCGTAAGATTTTAACTACAATATCAATGTAACATAAAAACGATATATATGTAAATACTTAAGCAATAGGTATTTTCATCCTTCAATCCAACGAAATTTCAAATACCTAACTATTATCTCATTTGACAAGATAAATGGGAAAAAGACACAAACATTTTTAGTCTGTAATAAAGAGTATGGAATCCACAAATAACGGATCTGCCATTCGCCTGATGTATATCTCTCTTGTTATATTCCCAATTTTTTTTTTTTTTTTTTTTTTTTTATTTTATTAATCAAATGCTAGCGAGGGAAGTCTTGTTGGGGTGAGTTCTACTGCCTTAACTCTTCGGTTAGTCTAGGTAATTTATTAGGTTAGATAAAAACCGAAATTTCAGTAATATAAATCAAGATCTTAATGTCATTTTGGCTCAATTCGGCGAATGATGTATGCAGATTGAAAATATATTATATTATCGTTCTATTCAACCACAACAAATTTTATGATATTATTATTACTAGAGGATTTTTCGATTATTTACGTAAATAATTTATGGGAATGTAATTTGCGTAAGAAAATATTTTTTTTTCAAAAAGCGATTTCTTCGCTGCGAAATGTTAAACGAGTTTTGATCTAAACATATTTTTGCCCAAAGTTGATCAGAGGTAATTGAACTCGATATTTCTTATAAACTATTGGTATTATTTATTAGGAGTGGGTCCAAAAACTCCCCTACACCGCGACCATAGGTTGATCTATTGTGCCTTAAATTATTGGTGTTGACGCGGTTATGAAATTAAAGATAAAGTGGACTGTATTTTTTGGTGCGGGTGATTAGTTGCAACAACCGCAAGGCAAAGGAAGGATATATATGGAAACTCACCAGATCCTTAGTCCTCTCCCTGGTTGGATGATAGCACTTTATTCACACGCGCGCGGTGATGGCAATTTTATAGCGAGTTTGGAGGAACGGTAAAAAAGGTGGAAGAGATGTCTTTATAAGACGCGGTTTGAAAGGATACTGAACTATGGATGTGGGGCGGGCAATGATTGCAACAATTTTGTGTCACTTTATATAGGTAATAAAAATAAAAATGTGACAATTATCCCAATGACATATTGGCGCCAACAATTGGTATGTCAATATATATTTTATAATACAAATATATTATTAAATTTTACAGTAGAGTCCTTGATTACAAATGTAATTTATGTTTTGAAACCTTAATATTACGATTTATTTGATAGAAATATTTGAAAATCATTTGCTTAGTTGAAATAATGTCGTTCAAGCAGAAAGTTTGTACTATGAACATTGTGTAGATAACTCATAGAATAATAATTGTATAGAATACTCTTTAGCCTGCAGTAAACGCGACTGCTTTATGTTCACTAATTTGGTCAACATTTTGTTACGAGCATTCAGTAATCATTTTGCCGTTTGCGTGATACGTTCTCCAAATAGGGAATTTTTTAACTGCTTGCAAAATTATTTACGCAGTCATAACGAGTAGTACTATACGAACATGTCTACCAGCAGAGTCATACATATTATATTGACACGAGCCGGCCAATAAAACGGCTTCACTTTTTCAGCGAGCTATTGTATGGGAATGAGTATTCTATAGTTTTATTATTATTCTATGAGATAACTATACGAAAATATATTATTTAGATACTTTTTTTTTATTTTTGATAACGAAGTATATTGATGACCTTGAATATTTCAAATTGAAATGGTAACTTGGCATTGAAACTGCTACTTCGACCTTGAAAATGTCGAATCGATTTTCAAAATTCCATAACGACCTTGAATGTGCCATGTCAAAAATCGATCTAAAAATCTATGAGATCTTAGTGAATCTTAGCGCTCGGTTATAAATCAAACAAAAAAAGAATTTATATGTGCCTGTAAAGAATAGCTGCAAAGTATGAAGATACTAACAAAAATAATGCGTGTGGTTTAAATAATTAGTTATATATATTTCTACTGTATCATGTTTTTTACTGAGATGGCTGAAACAGCCGAATGCCACACGTTTATATCTTGTCAAACATCCACCGCCTCATGTACATTCATGTGCCTTCACATACACATTCGTCTCTACAATTGTACATACCTCTGATTCAAGATATCATCAACGTGTATCTATTGGATAGCTATAGGTAAAAAATAAGTAAAAAAATACCATTAAACATTATCGTTTCGAAAATCACTTTGAACCTTCAAGACAAAATAAAACATCGTCGATCCATTGTATCAGTCTTGATTAGAATCTGTCTTTTGCCCAATAACCTCAACCTTGGGCCGTTTCTCTCTTTATTGTGCGGATTTATCTGCGTCTGTGGATAATTTATCATCCATTGGTACGACGTGGCAAAATATTGAGTCTGAATTAAAGAAAGTCATGAAAATACGTATGTGTTTCAGGCAAATGTAATTGATGAATACCAAGAATGGATTCCAAGTTGATATACATTCGGATCTCCTTATTTTGATCGTTTTTTTCATTGAGTGCTTTGAGATGGGTTTTGGGAAAGAGTTTTGAGAATCGATACTTTAGTGGGATGAGAGAGATATAGAGCTCTGTAAAAATATATCTAGATATAGGTTAAGACAATCAAGGAGAACCATTTTTAATGTCTATCAAAACTGCCGATAAGAGTATAATGTATTATTGGATATCGTGTCATTAAGAATAAGACAATGTGATAACCAAAATCGTTTAAGTTTTTTATAGGTATTATAAATTGTTTGATGATTCAAATCTAAATCGTATTAATGTTCGTTTGTTTATCAAATTATCAGTGTTCAGTGGTTGAAAATCAATTTTGTTTTCTTAACTGCTAAAGCTAATATTAATTCTATGTGTAAAAGTTTTTATTAAGTAGTTGTTTATTAGAATATTAACTAGCTTACGAGATTTCAAAGGAAGATATCATTTTAACTTGTGAAGCTATCAGTCTTTATATCATCTAACTAATTTAATTTTAAAACCAGTGCAAAGCTCCTGAATCAAGGAGTTCACTAAGAGATTAGGCTGTCTTTTTGGAGCGGAATTAAGTTCAAACCCAGGATTGAGATGTGCTGATCCTTAATTTGACTCTGAAATATACAATTTTATGTCCAATCAATTTGTGGTTAAATTCATGTAAAGATATTTATAGATTTTTGCACTTGTGTTGATATAAAATTATTTGGAAATTTCTGTAATAAACTAATCTTTTTATTTGGATTCGTTTTGATAACAAAAACAACAACTATCTAAATTAAATAAAAACAAATAAAAATACAGTTAAAAATAACAATGAATATTTTAATAAAAAAATATTAAAAATAATTAATTTAATTTTTGGGAAAACATACGTGAACATTTTATAAGATTCTCGTTAGGTATTGATCCACGACAGTGTCAAAAATATTACATAAATCTATAAAAAGTGATAAAAAACGTTAACAATGCGTCATCTCATTCCCTAGTCTGAGCCTAAGCATACAGCAGAGAAGTAATGATAAAATCAAATTCAATTTTTTTCTTTTTGTAGTGTCATCACTTTGACTTTGAGAAGATAGGTACTTTTTATTCTGATAAATTAAAAACTAAACATATCGTCAGTTAAATCTGTATATTCTTACGGGCCTCTCAATTCTATTAATTTGTCTACGATACCACAGGTATTTTCCAGCAGTTGTGAGACAACTTGATATGTCAATTTCCATGTATTTCTTATCTTATTGTTACTGCCAGGTAGGTCAAATCACCTCACGCGTAATATAGCGAAGTAGGTATTTGACAAAGCTATGAATATTCGTAATAAAATAGTTTGATGGTCCTCTTATAACTTTGTAGATGATTTTTATATCAGTAATATCACTATAATGTTATAGTATACTTAGAATGAATGCTTATTGTTGGTAGTTAGCATATATCTTGTCTTGAATAGCTTTTGGCAGTGGTTCCTTAGAAAAATCTAGTTTCTCAGCTATAATATTATGTAAAAGTATCATTTGAATGGTCATGCCAAAGCAGGACTTGTTTGTGCATTTATATTTTAAAAACTCATTATCTCATGGTTTCAATGTTCCATAATTTATAATTTTTATTTTCATAATTTGGAGCCGAATGATTGTGTTACTTACTTACTTTCAGAGTCCGGAACACCATCAAATAAGAAAACTCCGGTGCTCGGCCACCCGGATGCCGCTTTCCTTCGCTGTCACGGTGTCTTCATGTGTACATGTAACTCCAATCAAGGGGCATGAGAGAAGTTGCGAGTTGTCCTGCACAGTGCCACACTCACAAGTATCTTCCTCTCTGTAGCCACATTTTTTGAAGTTAGCAGCGGGTGACGCCTGTTCTTAGTCTGTTGAGTGCCCTCCATGTTGCATAATATGGTAATTTGTGTCCCACTGACATCTCCTCGGCTGGAGGTAAATGTGTGGGACTGGCACTCTCTGCACGCCACAATGACAGCCGTCGGGCCCTGGGTGGTTCGACCACAAAAGAAGTCGACTCCAGGAAACTCTTCCTTGAATTAAGTCTACACTGACGCGTCTGAGATCCATGCATTGGGTGTCTAGGGTCAGTATTAAGTTTGCTCCGTGTTTTAATTAGTGCATTTAAATTTGAAAAACTTCATTTTTAACAATCAACTCATTTATTTCGAACATGATTCCTCTGGGGGAATCTATAATAAGAAACTGTTCCATGAGTTTGTGGAAAGTCATTGAAAATTCTTTAAAATTTTATATTTAATGAGAACAAATATAACGAAAACGTTGGTTTTGTGGATAGTGTCCTTCGATTATACAAATATCATTTAGGCCATGACAAATAATATTGGTGTGGACCCCTCTGTTGAATCGGAACCTTTTAGGGTCCTTTTTAACCCTTTGTAGCAAATAATTGCCCAAGGCCCGATAATTCCGGGACGAAATGCAATAAGTTATTCCCAAATCGTATTAATTTTCTCAAGTTTGGACTATCGTGTCCCCCGATAAATATTATTATATTATGCCCGCAGACTGAATGACCTTCCCAGAAGAACAGCACTTAATTCGTTAGACTTCCGACATGAGTTTATGGGATCTATTCCCAAAAGGTGAAAAAAAAAATGAGATCATAATATAACCCTCTGAGACTTTGGGAGTAAAATGTTATATTCAAGAGGCAGGTTTTTAACTTTATTTTTATAAATGAATATGAGCACAAATTATGCATTAAATTGATACATAGACAAATATTATAAGAATTAACCTAACTATACTGCAAAAAATAAAATAGTTTTGGATTTAAAATAATAATACTTATGAACACTTCTTTACAACCTGCACAAGTCGCGAGATTATTTCTTAGGTACATACAACTATATTATGTTTCACTGCTCCCATATATTATACCAAGCATCGGTTTAATGTAATAAAAATATTTTTATCATGTTTTGGGTATGGAGATTGCTGTCGGATGCTGAGTATAATTACCATGATTGCCACTTATTTATATTACAGTATGATATCAATTTAGCGTGCTCATGTCAGACAGCGCTCACATATCCAATGTAATCAAACAAGTTGAACTGTGAATCATTACTTTTTATTTATTTATTTATTTTTATTTAAAGGACTACTTACAGATAACAAGTTGTTCCATCTAATAAGGGCAAGCTACTACAAAATCACATCCTGCATTAAAAGTTGGCATACAAATTTATAAGAAAATGAAAATCTAAAAAATCTAAAAAAATGAAAAGATACAATAGAAACTTAGATCACAACAAAGAAAATAGTGAAAGATATTAACAAAAAGGAAAGAATTTTTACTTTTAATTTACCGAGCAAGATCAAGTTATTATCAAATAAAATTACAAACTTACATAGGTAATATGATCCAAAGATTTATTGAATGAAATATAAATTTACACTGAAAAAAAATAGCTAAGAATTGATTCAGAAATATCTACTAGTTGCATCGGCGAAAACTGTATAAACAACGATCTTTTAATTTGGACAGTGCCTGTGCAAAAATGTTGTTGGTAAACTTGCGCATTTTTAACGCTCAGACGTACCTACCAACTTAATTAAGGCAATTTAAGGTTGCCACAATGTGTACCTACTATATTTTTTTAAAAAACTACATATCGGACTATTGATCCAAAGGTCCCGGGTTCGATTCCCGGTGGAGGCACAGTTTTTAATTTTTCTTTCAGTATGGATCTGTGGAATTGGTGCGTGTTAAATAAATATTTGACATAGTACCTGTTAGTTGCACGAGAAGCAATATTAAATAAATAATGAAATGATGTAAAAACCTGTCATAATTGAAAGAAGAAAAATTCAGTTTTTATTGTATAATATGCCTCTGGGTTAAAAATTGCGTTTTGGTATGAAGGGACAAATACAAAATGTATATAAAAAATGGACTATAGCCGTGATATTTGCAAAAAAAGTTCTTTATAATTTTGAAGTTCACACCTAGCTGACGAGAAGTCGGCGGGACTTTTGACAGCCTCAGACTAACCTGGGAGGCACAGAAAATAATGTGTATTACAAAGGTTTTCAACTGTATAATGATTTGCCAGAAAGTGTTAAGGAAACCTCTGGTCTTGCCGCTGTTCGTCGCCTAGGTGTTTGATGGTTGAATACACAAAGGAAAAGTTTTTCTAAGACATTGTTTGCTTCCTTTGTTTTTTGTGTAAATTGGAATATTTTCTTGTTTTTTGCTATTTTTATATAATTCATACTGTGTAAATTTATTATTTTTTAATATGTTTTTTTAAGTTTAAAATATATGTAAGAAAATGCATTTCTTTTTTACATCTAAATTATATATACATACAATACAATGAATCGTTTATTATTTAGTTAAATCAAATCAACATACAAAATAATTCATATTCGAGTATCAGTAGAGGGCCTAAAGTACAATTGAATTTTTTATAGAAACATTGTATTAGCACATCTGAAATGTTTTTTAACAATTTTTATAACAATGAATTTAGTGACGACATTGCTTCATACAATTTGTATGGCAATAGCCTACACACAATATCTAAGAAGACTTAATAGTTTGATACTAATCTCCAAATATACATACATAACATCATGCTGTTTTCATATTCTGGATAGGATCAAAGGACAGACCTCCATATTATCCTATCTTGACATACATACCTAGGTAGGTACATGACGTGTTGTATAGAAAACCAAATATCTAAAAATATTAAATAATTTGTATTTATAGGTTTATAGTTTGGTACTTATTCTTCAACTATACGTACTATCGCTATCGACAGTTGGATCTCATATGTTACATGCAACTAGTTATGATAATAATAAGATAAAATTCTCCATACATGGAAGGGCCTAGCCTAATTGTACATAGTCTCAAGTTAATTTATGCTCAGAGGCAATAGAGGTCATAATGAATGTACCAATTACCGCAGACTTTACCTAAAATAATTATTCCAAACCATTTGAAAATAAGGGGAATGCGCTATGAAACTCACATTCGAATAATTCAAATCCAAATTTTATGTTTTAACGTATTCACGACATGTCTACCAATATTAAATTTCATGTATGTACATACTTTCATATAGGCACTTGTGATATAATTGGATTTATAATATTACGCCCATTATAGTTACCATTATTATATTGACGATGGAAAGGTGAAATGACTTATGTAAACGTTGTTATTTTTAACAACTTTTCAAAAGGATTCATGATTATTAAAATTCTATTATTTTAAAGAGAATTGTCGAGCGATGCTTCTGGCCTCGCAATCATAGTGTGAAGTATGTAAGAATTTGTGTGTGTGGGTGTGTATAAATAAATGTGTTTATATATGTATGTATATTTATGTATTTGTGTATATTTATATATGTGTATTTTAGGAGCATTTTTTTGTATTTTTTTTTGTATTTTTGGATTTATTTTGCATATAAATAAAGTAGACCTTGTATAGATAATAAAACATTATACATAAGCAATAGGATCATGCTAAAAATCAGCTGCTGAGGGGCTTGTCTTCCTGCAACATATCTGAGTCAGAAAGGTTGTTTTTCTGTATATTTCTTTTTATATGTCTGTGTTTTTGTAAGTAAACTACTTTTTCGTCTCAATCAATGTCTATTTATTTATTATGGTTAGATTTATATTTTTCTAAATCTTAAAATCAATAAAAGATCGATTTAATCGCATCGGGTTACAATAGTGCATCAACGAGAGGCAAATCAACATCTCAAATAGTTCAGCTATGAGTTTCACTATCCATTCTGCATGTTGTGTCTTTTTCGATAGGACGAGACTGATATGTGGTAATACACTAAGTATGTATGTTGCTTCCATTTGTAATGTTATGCACACGCCCACACCCGTCGCAGATTATCCTACACAGTGAGATATATTAATGCAAATCCGCAAAAGATGTAAAATATTTTATCTATCAAGATATTTAAATATTCCCACGTTATAAAAATTATGTTTTGTGTTTTTTTTAACTTTTATTTGTACAATGAAAATGGACCAAAAATGAAGCATTATTATTTATTTATTTATTTATAAACGGCATAAAATGTCTTTTACATACATATGTAGATAAAAACACATATTGATGATAATAATAGATAAAATAAAAAAAGCAATTAGGTATACACTTGGCTAAAAAAAAAACTTAAACCTAAACAGTAAGACAAAAATTAAAAAATACATGTAAGCAAACATAAAAAAGATATAAGGACATAAGGATCCAAAAAAAAAAAAACAAAACAGCAAAGTCAAAAATAAAAAACATTAAATTCGAAAATCAAAAAATCAATAGACGTATGCAAACATAAAAAACGATGTACATATGGGCTCAAAATCAACCAAAACATTAAATAAAAAAGTATTATTAATAGAAAAAAAATATCAGTGTCATATAAATTATAAATAAACAAAAAAGATATGCAAAAGAAAACATTTAACAATCGCAAATATACAAATACGTACAGAAATATCACAGGTTGTTTCTCTCATAAAAAAATGTGCATATCGTCTGTTATGAGATTATTATGAGATTACCTATGAGATTGTCGACATCATTTGAAGAAGAAGAAGAAGAAAAATAAACTCTTATATCTGTTGTTAAGACGAGGCCGCTTCCAAATTGTAGAATTCCATAATAAGGGCATATTTGTCCAATTAAAAATGGCTTAGTTAGCCGAAACGGTCGACGGAAGCAAACAAAAGCATTGAAGAACTATTTTTTAATATAAGATGAATATGTCATTGTTAAACAAGTACATATACATCTTCCTTCTTTCCCTAAATTAAGCATAAATGCTTGTGCTATTGGTGAACGAAATTGGTCGAGGCAGGATTCGATCTCACGACCCCTGGATAAGCCCAGCGCGCTAACCGCCATCGACCCATCTAAAATGAGTATTGTGAGTACATGAGTAGTACAAAACT
This sequence comes from Molanna angustata, assembly GCA_963576475.1. Lineage (NCBI taxonomy): Eukaryota > Metazoa > Arthropoda > Insecta > Trichoptera > Molannidae > Molanna > Molanna angustata. The sequence continues at coordinate 5,337,055 of OY754971.1, read as the reverse complement.
ACATAAGTATTGAATTCATATTGACATCAATCATTTTGAGATCTTGTCACTTTGCACGATTTACCTCGAAAATATACTTTCTGAAAAACATTTTCTTATGAATATTTAATGACGTATATATAAATTCTTTCGCGACGTCATGTAATTTTTATTCAGTTTCCAAGGGATAACATTCTTTATGTGTTTCCCTGTCCATTCCGTTTACTTGTCTTAACTGATGATGCCATTCTCTTAAATGCCTCCAAATACTGAGGACATTTCTCTATTTAAACAGCCGGAAAAATAAAGGAAAATCACACAAAAAAGAACCATTCAAACCCTCAGGATTCCGCAAAGCCGAAACCAAAAGCTCTCACACTTTTGAAGAGCAAACCAAATTTATCTCGTTTTTTTATTCAGAAATATCTCCCCTTGTTGTAATCCAAGTGGTGCGTGGGTTCGAACAACATAGTTATGCGGAGGGGCTGAAGACATTTTACAGAAATGGTTTTAGCTTGTTAAAGATGTATATTTAAGAGACTATCTCGTCGTTTATCCCTTTTAGTTATGGAGTAAGTTTTGAGGTGTCATCATTATGTAAACTTCTGGGTTACGTAAGCTCTTTATAGGAGTTGTTTGTAAACTTTAATATTTGATCTTAAGTATAAAAAAATAAAGATCACATTTACAGGGGCGTAAAGTTTGATTATTTATTATTAATGTTCAAAAATAATAAAAATAAATACAATAAAAAATAAATCATTTATATCTACATAGTGAAAAATATTTTATAGTTACCTACGTTAAATAAATAATACACAAATATTATCCTTTAAAGTTGTATTTTAAATTTATATTTTTTGAATATAAGTAATAGGTATTTTTTTTTTAACTTTTGCTTTACCTACTTAAGATCCTTTCTCTGATAAGAGATAAATGGAATAGGATGGACCAATTATAATCCTAGCGCTGTCCAGAATTTACGAGTCATAAAATTTCACATACAACGCCACTCGTATTATACGAAATCCCAAGTTGTGTGTAATTCCACGTGGAAAACAATCAATTTACACCAGACATGTTTGACGAGGTATCCATATTAATAACTCCACCGTTGTTGGTCGGGTAAAGTAATTAATGTGGATTCAAAAACCCATCTGGATGATGGTTAAGAAATTTAGCTAGCTTGTATTATAATTCCTCTCGAAAAATAAACAAAGGCGAGCTTGGCTCAACTCAGCCTGTGTTTAACCAATTGATTTTGAAAATCTATCAAATAATTCATGAGGATAATTTTACATTTATTAGTACACATCAGCTCTCAGTATGAATTGCTTCAATATTTTATTTTGTACCTACAACTATTTTAATATCAATATAATATGTACTTACATAGAATAATACTCTTCTTCTTTTTCGTTTAGTAGACCAGTTTGTCCGTATTTCATAAATTATGCCTCCTGAGATGACGAAGTCCAACTATTTTCCATCTCTTGGGTGGTCTTCCGGGTAGACGGCGACCAGAAGGGATTTAATTTGTTGCTATGTACGCAAGTCTATCACTGTTTTTTTCTGGTTACGCGGTTCCTCCAATGTCATCTTCAGGATTTACTTCACCGAACGATTTTTTATTGCAACATTGCGAACACGATCTCGGAGAGTTTTTACAGTGACTGACCTCAGAACCGTAATTTCCGTTGTCCTTAAGAGCCTCTTGAATCGTTCAGTGTCAACTCGAGTTTCCACTGCATACGTCATTATCGGTAGCACGCATATCTAATATATTCTGACCTTGCTGTCAATTCGCATATGTTTATTTTTTCAGACCATATTTTTTTGACATCCAGATACGGCCGATGACTTGTTCGCGGACTTCAGTGAATTGAAACTTATTTACTTGCTCCACGGGTTTATCACCAACAATTAGCTTACACCTTGAAGGTTGTTTGGATATAGTATAATACTTTATCTTGTTAATTTTGTCGACGGATAATTCGTGGTGAAACTCCATTATACTAGGTATAAATGAAAACACTAATTAGTTTTAGTTTCACTATTTAATTTTAACACTGGCACTGACCGGTATCGATCTGAAGATCATCGTCAGAGTGCGCGAAAATGAAAGTAAACAGAGTTTAAATAGATATGACTGAAATATTGGAACACAACCTTTTTTTTTTTTTTGTAAAGTTCTATCAGTTCGATTAGTATTGCCAGAAAGAACTGATGAAGAAAACTGGCAAACAAAACAGTATGGTAAATATGTGTGATGTATACAAAGTTTAGTAATGTTGAAGTAGAAAGAAAAACTGATTTTACATTATACAATATAGAAACGAATTATAAGAAATATAAATATTATTGAGTATCCAGAGGTTGTGTATCCATGTAGTGAAGACCAAATGTGTGCAGGTATCTGAAACAAAGAGAGTGGTCGGCAGTAAAATTCTTTATATCGAAAGTAAACAAACAATAAAGGATAAGTGTTGGAATAACCCCACATTAACTGCATATAATGTAGATTGTTTAAAATATCGGTTTTAATAACGGTGAAGGGGAGAAGTCTGTCTGTAAATTTATCAAAGTTTTGCTGTTATCACATTTCAAACGATTTATTTCTAAGATCTCCAAACGATCTAGTTTTTTACCTTTAGGGTTAATATGTAAAATTTTGGTATTACTATCGATGGAGAAGTCATGACCAAACTCGTTAAGATGTGCAGCAAAGTTGGATGAGTCCTGATTAAGTCTTTTACAACGTAAATGTTCATTAATACGGATCTTAAATTGTCTTCCCGTTTGGCCGATGTATACACTTGGACAGGAACCACATGCTAAAGAATATATACCGTTATTTTCAATGGGGTCTATTTTATCTTTATTGTTAATGAGCATTTTGCCTAATGTTTTTGGATTATAAAAAGCTATATTTTTTTTTTTCCTGATTTTTTAGACAGTTAGACTTATTTCTAAAATCTCTCAACTCCCTGAATAAATCCATCCAATTTACGATGGAGGTTGGTGGATCCTCAATTAACTTTTTAGACCTAACAATACAAATTATAGATGGAAATTTAGATTTTAACATTTACAGGAAACCCACATTCAGTGATAATATAATACATAATAGCTCGAGACATCACAACTCTCACAAATTGTCTACATTCCACTCATTAATACACAGACTTTTTAATGTACCTATGTCAAAAATAAATTATGATAACGAACTCAATATTATTTATAATTTAGCACTAAACAATGGATATAAAGTTAAATTAATTAATGACTTAATAAGAAAAAAGAAAAAGAAAAACCTTCTCAGAAACATAGCCCCTGGATTAACTATAAAATTTTTAAAATCAGATAAATGGATTAAATTAGCATACATAGGAAATTCGTCCGTAAAAGCAGGTAACGTTATTAAAAAATCAGGAAAAAATATAGCTTTTTATAATCCAAAAACATTAGGCAAAATGCTCATTAACAATAAAGATAAAATAGACCCCATTGAAAATAACGGTATATATTCTTTAGCATGTGGTTCCTGTCCAAGTGTATACATCGGCCAAACGGGAAGACAATTTAAGATCCGTATTAATGAACATTTACGTTGTAAAAGACTTAATCAGGACTCATCCAACTTTGCTGCACATCTTAACGAGTTTGGTCATGACTTCTCCATCGATAGTAATACCAAAATTTTACATATTAACCCTAAAGGTAAAAAACTAGATCGTTTGGAGATCTTAGAAATAAATCGTTTGAAATGTGATAACAGCAAAACTTTGATAAATTTACAGACAGACTTCTCCCCTTCACCGTTATTAAAACCGATATTTTAAACAATCTACATTATATGCAGTTAATGTGGGGTTATTCCAACACTTATCCTTTATTGTTTGTTTACTTTCGATATAAAGAATTTTACTGCCGACCACTCTCTTTGTTTCAGATACCTGCACACATTTGGTCTTCACTACATGGATACACAACCTCTGGATACTCAATAATATTTATATTTCTTATAATTCGTTTCTATATTGTATAATGTAAAATCAGTTTTTCTTTCTACTTCAACATTACTAAACTTTGTATACATCACACATATTTACCATACTGTTTTGTTTGCCAGTTTTCTTCATCAGTTTTTTCTGGCAATACTAATCGAACTGATAGAACTTTACAAAAAAAAAAAAAGGTTGTGTACCAATATTTCAGTCATATCTATTTAAACTCTGTTTACTTTCATTTTCGCGCACTCTGACGATGATCTTCAGATCGATACCGGTCAGTGCCAGTGTTAAAATTAAATAGTGAAACTAAAACTAATTAGTGTTTTCATTTATACCTAGTATAATACTTTATGTTTTATTGACTGATATAGCCATGTTTTATGTTTAGCCTCTGTGAAAGTATTAAATTTTACAATAAATTATCAACATTTCAGCCTACTTGACACAGTTACAAATAAAATGCTAAGTTACGGATACAAAGATCATCTTTGTTAATAAGTTTAAAACTTAATGTAGAATTTATCACATGTTCTTCCGTGAATATCAAATTTGATTTCTTGTAACAAATAATTAATAAGTTTTCACGTTCAAATATGTAAATAATCATAAATTCTCTAATCGTAATTATTGACAAATTGGTATTTTCAGTTTGGAAAATTTAAGCAAATATATTCAGAGTATAGGTATATTTATCACTAATGTTTAATGAATATATGTATAGACAGCATCTGTATTTTAATACGGTTGTTGGTGTCAAGTCATCTCATTTGCATATTAAAATAACCAATTTTGATAGCAAACCGGGACAAATAACAATCTCGTCTAACCTCATATCCATTACGGTTCCAAAGAGACTAAAGCTGAGACGGAGACCAAGATACGAGAATAGTTAATCAACCAAAAGGTTCTCCTTACCACCTCCGCGTTAATCTAAAGACAGATAATCACAAAATGAATTACTAACTAGACACTGAGTCGATGATAAAACTTTCGTTTTCAGATATTATGTACAACCAAACCTAAAGTTTTGGAAATACGCCAGTAAAAAATCTATTTTTTATAAGGGACGGAAGGGACTGTAGGGATGGAAGAGACTCTAGGGTCGGAACGAAAAGTAGGGAAGGAAGAAAATGAAAAGACGAAATTATAATTAGTGATTCTAGAAATTATATTAAATTATATTTCTTTTTGAATTAATTGATTTTTATATTTCGAGTGACTCTGGAACTCCAAAAGTGACTGAGGTTATGTTTCTCGAACAAAGATTAAATTAAAAATGAAGTACTTTGATTTCATAAAATTGTTCAATACTTGTTTCATTGAAATCTAATACCGTTGAACGACACAATTTTAAACAAAATTATAAAATAAGTTAACTATTTTAACTATACTTTTACTGATACATTTGTTGAAACAACCCAGCCTGAATGTGGTCGCAATTTCAATTACAATAACGTGGTTTATTTTATTTTATTTTATTTTATTTTATTTTATTTTATTTTATTTTATTTTATTTTATAGAATACAACAGCAATACAATAAAGATTTATACAAATATACAGAGATAATTTTTATGTTGCCAATTATAGTATTCTAAATATATTAAGTACATACACATTTATTAACAATTATGAAGACAGGAAGGGAAAGGAGAGAGGTAGGGAGGGGAGTGGGGGGAAGCATCGCACACTAGAAACTCATATTATGATTTACCTCACGTGTCTCAATGTATGAATAATGATAAATTAAAATTAACTTAAAGGGGCACAATTAAAAAGTTAAAGAGTTAAAGATGTGCACAACAAGACAGCACAGATTAAATAACTGACAAATTCACATTTTTTTTTTAATACATAAAAACTTGAAGCAAACATATCCAATTCCGGATCCCTCAAACAATTTCTATTGTACCCAGTACAAGCTCTATTAATATAACAATTTAGCACAAAGTTAATTTTAGAAGATTCTATGTAAAACAGAGTCTGGTTTCTATTCCTTCTAAGTGGACAGTGAAAACGGAGTGAGCTTAGAAGAGGTGTGCTGTCGACCAGACCGTTAATGATTTTATATAGAAAACAAATATCTTGGATTGATCTGCGTGTCTCCAGTAGTTTTGTGTTGTGGTGTTTTAGAGCTTGAAGATAATTAGAGAAATGTAATCTATCACGAAAATTTAATTGCTTAATATATTTTTTTGTTTATATAAAATAATAAAATATAGTTAATTAAAAATATTGAATGTGCCACAATGTAAACAATTCGACATATGTATTATGTTCGTTTCGACTTATTAAGCAGAATGATTCTGAGTGATTTTGAAATATACACAAAAATATTATACATTAACTGGTTGACAAAAACGATATATTACGAAGGAGTAAGAAATGATGTGAATTACATGGGTCGATCTAAAAGTTAGTGTACTATGTGAATAATATTTTAAAGAAGAAAACAAAAATATATTTAATAATTGGTAACCAACTATGTTAACAAAGTTTTCAAAATAAGGTGTATCGTATCTAGTTCTCTCAAGTGACTCCGTAAGGGACATGACATGATTTTTAAGGAATCAACTAGACTTACATGAAGCAAATATAATATTACGTATTATGTAGATTAATATGATAAAGAAACTCCATAATGCTTCCTTGGAGGTGGGCCTAGAGATGAATATCTCGAATGCCAAAATTCTGAGTCCAACAACAGCAATTTGAAAATAAATTACAACACAGTTGGAGCCGTCGAAGATTACGACGTATACCTGGGACACAAAATAAAATTGGGAAAGGATAACCAATTAGCAGTGATACCCAGACGAATTGGACAAGGTTGGGTGGCCTTCAGTAAATTCTGTCACATCCTGAGAAACACAGACATTCCGATGAATTTGAAAAGAAAAATCTTTGAAACACGTATTCTCTCAGTGCTAACATATGGATTGGAAACAACAATGACACTAACTTCCAACACAATACACAAATTGAAATGTGCGCAACGAGCTATGGAACGGTAAATTTTAGAAGTGAGCCTCAGGGATAAAATAAGAAATGAAGAAATCAGACGTCAAACTAAAGTCGTTGACATAGAAGACCGTGTTGCAAAGATGAAATGGCAGTGGGCAGGGAATGTTGCGAACCAGGGTACCGAGAGGTGGACACCCAGAATACTTAAAAGGAGACCGTGGGAAAACAAAAGACAAAAAAGATGACTGAGGGAAAATGTTAGCTGAGGGAAGCACAAGACTGAGAGAGATGGAGTTCATTGGATGAGGCCTAGTTCCAACAGTGGAGAGATGGCTGATAAAGAAGAAGAAAAAGATGTAGTTTAAATGCAAAGCAACATAATATTGTACGTCCTCAAAATCAACTGTTCCTATATTGATAAAAACTCCTTATTTTTAGGTAAGCTCTTTAACACTTTATCATATTATTTTCCATCGTAAGTTTGATAAAAAAAAGATAAAATAACGTTACCTATAAGAAATCAATTATTTGGCCTCTGCATGGTAGCAGGTTTAACACAAAACTTATATAATTAAGCAGTTTGTGAAATATTAATTTCCACCCTCTCTTCATAACGTATGGAAATGTTCAAGTATCCAATAACCCTTGCGATAAAATCAAACGGCCGTGAATGTCTCCAAAATGACTACGGTGGGGTGAAAACTGACCAGAGGGGCAAGTCTGGTCCAACCTTATAATTATTATATGGAGTTCTTTAATATCTTTAGATGTCCATGATATGGGTAATCACGGGGGTTTTGATTTCGCCGGTTGGACCAGACTTGCCCCCCAGAAAAATTGTAAATACTTGGGATCTTCAATATTAATATTAACATTACAGATCAACTGCTCTAATCTAATCTGTAATGAATATTTAGTGAAATTTAGTGGCTTTGGTAAAAGAAATGTGATAATGTATTAAAATAAAATACTGATTTACCTATATTTTTTTCCACTATTTTCAATAGAAAGAAGAGTTTTCAGAAACTAGTTAATCAAGGGAAGAAAATTATAAATCAATATTTCATTTTAATATATATAATCCCATCGAAGTAGTATTGTCAGTATTGTCGATCGAAAAAGTTAGCAAAAAAAAGAAATGTGATATTTTCAAACTCAGAAAGCATGAATTGCAGACTTTGCAGACAAGACGAAAGACCTCAGACTTGATGTACCTTTTTTTTTTTTTGCTTTATATGGCAATTCACCCTATATAGAGTGCTATATGCCTTGGATGAAAATATAAATAAAAAAAGGAGGGTTAGGAGCAGTTTTAGGAGAATATAAAAAGTTCAAGATTAAGTTACAGTTCGATGTTGTGAGTTTTTAGAAATTTTAACAACAAGACATAAATTTTTTGAATTATTAAGAGATAACAGGTAGGAGATATTAATTGGAGATGTATGAACAGTGTCGATAGAGAATTGATACAGACCACTGATATTAGACCGGTTATTGCAATTAAAAAACATATGGTCCAGAGTCTCCTCCTCTAGACCACACTCACACATAGGGCTGCTAAATACTTGAATTTTAAACAGGTGAGTAGCTTTATACTCCAATATTGACTGTACAAATTTTCCAAAAATAATTAACTTTAACATATGTACTAAACAGACGAACTAAACACACTTCAATGTTCTTTTTAGATAAATAAAAAAACACTAAGGGCGCTCAGAATTCGCCATTGTACCGATGCCTTACCACATGTGATTATTTGGAAATGATCAGGAACCGCCTTAGGCAGGAATAATGAATTATTTTGGACCAGCAGTGAGTACATGAAACATGAAATCAAAGGATGATTAATTTACAATAACTTATGTTTTTCTTATTTATGATAATATAAAAAAAAATTGTACGTTACCCATTTTATAAACAAAATAAATACATATTCATGCTTTTTTCGTTATTTTGAAAAATTTTAACCTTCCTGCTAAATTAGCGAAATGACTGTACGGTCATTATATCTCTCCAATGTTGATAAATTCACCAACTCGACACTTTTCCCTAACCGTACGAATACAAAATCGTTAAAATTGAAAGCAGTGTCGGTTTGCGTATTGAACATGAACACCCCCCCAGTGTTAGTATTCATACACGTATCTACCTCTCATCCAGAGCTGACACTAAATCCTCTCTTATTGACGTATTTTTACGCGTTTTCATTTTGAAGATTACAAATTCATATCGCGGCATTCGTTCGACATACCTCCATCATATAATACAGCCCTTCATCTAACACCCCCCCGCCCCACCCCATTAACGTTTGTTTGTTTGTTTATTATTATTATTCATGCCATGCTCAAGTCGCGGCTCATTTAGTATCGACTACATTCAAAATATTACAGAAGCAAAACATAGTGTTATTATCGTTGTTAAAACCCCTTGTTAATTTCCATATGTTTTGATTAACCTTCGATATTTAATATATTCAATCCTCATTAAATTGATTGAGATGGTTATATTATTTATACTATCAAAATAGCGTATAACAATATAAGATAACTATCTTACTTACCTACATATAACATAAGCATAAAACGGTTTTTGTTTTTACATTTGCGGGGAGTATTCACCAACCAATATGTCTGTCAATGTCAAATCTAATAGTCTAATGTAATTATAATAAAAAAAAATATTATAACGCTTCATACTACAACTGGCATGATAAAATGGTAATTTACAACAATTTCATCTCCGAAAGCCATCAATACAGCTTTAAATGTGTTTTCAACAATCCAACAATACAGTTTTAACTGTGTTTAATACAATAGTTTTAAAAGTGTGTTTTCAGTCTGGATTTGTGAGACGATTAATATCGTAAGTCTCCAGAATGTGGCAACTTGTTATTGGGTGCGTGTTGAATTAAAATTTTGACATAGTACCTGTTAGTTGTCCGAGAAGCAATATTAAAAAAATACCATCAATATGTATTAACTTTATATTATATAAAACAAAAATTTATTATGTGAATTTATCTTAAAAATTTATATAAAAAAATTTATCTGCCGCTGACTCTGGTCTTGCTACATTTAACAAAAGAAGAATCATATTTTTCAAATACAGAAATCGCGATATATTTTAAAAAGAAAAGATTATCAAATTCCAATCTTTCATAATTGCATTCTTTAAATATCAAATATCAATACAATTTTTTTTTCGAAAACATCGTATTTTTTTAGAATTCGTTTTTTTTATATTTAGATATCGCGTATACGAAACAAAAATCAAGGACAAAATTGCCGAAAGACAGATTTTTCCGATAACTGCTTCTCGTCTCCTGATGAAAATTTCTCAACGGCCGAACGAGAAAGAAAAGTGTAAACAAAATTCGATTAAATTATCAAAAATGAACAGAACAGATAATTTAATAACACTTCAGATGTCTTGAATATTTTTTTTCCGCCTCCAGTTTTTCTATCGGTGAAAAAAAAATCACTGAACCAAAATTGATGGAAAAAAGTTCAGCAAATGAATTTCTGTCTGCAGATGTTTTGGTATCTACTTTACTTCGGAGAATAACTTGGCAATATGAATTTAATTAATGGCATACCGGGATTAGGAATCTCTCTTGGGATGCCAATAACATTATCGCATTAAGATTATTCGAATGCCTCTTAGTTTTCATCTATTTTGGAAAATAGCTGAGGGTTAATGGCCTGTTATTTTTTTTATAAATAAAAACTTGAAGTGAATTTCTTCTTCGTTGTTGGATATTGTTTTTTTTTTTTCTTATATCATTATTAAATTTAAATTTAAAAGAAGCTCTCTGCAGAAATAACTATGTCCAAAATTCATTCATCCAAAGGGCATGTAACATTTATAATGTCTTTTTTTAAGAATGTTGATATTTTTAGATATACTAAAATAAAATATAAAAATACCATCTCTGAGACCCTTAGAAGTTTACAGTAACTGATTCCTGCTTTGTTCTCTTTGACTACGAGTGCCACAACCTTCCTTTCCCTTTAATTTTGAGTACCTACCTACTAAATTTTAAATCGCAATTTGTTTCACACTGTGCAGCTTAAAAAGATAATGAAATATCCGCAAACAAAATTGGTCTATGATATATTGTTGTATGTTTGTTAGGTTTAAATAAAATAAAAATAAAAAAACAAAAAAAAAACATTCAGAAATCGGTAGGATTGATATTGGAAGAGAGCTCAGAGCCCAATGTATTTATTTTTAAATTATGGTTTACTTATTATGTATTTGTGAATTATTCCCAATTGAAACTTGAACGTCATGTTTGTTGCGTTTTATTATGGAACTTAAAATAAATAACGCATTGATTTACGCATTGATCTGCCAATTCTTTTGAGGAAGTTCATAAGTTAAAAGACGATTAAAATAATACTGGGTTCACACGGCATAAACCTGCACGTTCTTTTGCCGTATAAATCTTACCGAATAAACAGTGGCGCAAACAGTGCCCCCAAGTCAAATTGAAAACGCTGTTCGTTATCGCCAAGCGCTAATTTTATTTTGTATGGGATTTGACGTTTGTTGTTTGTTATTGTAGAAAAAATTTCTACAACAAACGTCAAATCACATACAAAAAAAAATAGCGCTTGGCGATAACGAACAGCGTTTTCAATTTGACTCAGGGCCCTTATATATGTATATAGACCCGTTCACACTTCATTCTTACGGCATTAAAACGTATACCGCTGCATAAATACGTTTATCGATTTCTCACCGGACTTGTCAAGCGAATTGAATAAACTTTGGCGTATTCGGTTTGCAGTGACACTTACACCATCTCTTTCACACAGCACGTTCTCAGACTTTTTTATCGAATAGCAACCGAATAAGTGTTTTTCATCGTATCTCAGATTTTCATACAGTTTTTCAACATTGTTAGACGAGCTTATATTTTTCTGTTATACGAACGGCAAAGCTGCTGGCGCCTTCGATACTGATATAAAAGTACAACAAAGCATAGATCCATCACAAACGTCTTCTCATAATGATTTCTGTATGTAAACTGCGTCCATAGGTACTTTGTTTCCCACGATTGAAAAGGTATAGTGTGAACATCCACTGTTTTAAGTCGAATACTATGATAAACGTACGGTTTATTACCGGATGAACTAATAATGAAATAAAATAATGAATACTTTCTTGCACCATGCACAAGTGGCGAAATTATTGCCGTATGGCAATTTCTTCCAACTGACCAGTGTTTCCAGCCCAGAGAAGCAATATTTGCGTGAGAAATAAATTTATCCTCTGCTGGGAATCGAACCCAGAACAGAAACCGAACGGCTTATAGATGACCATTTATTTTTTTTGGGTTCATCGTACTTAGATCGCTTATAGGTATGGAATTTATTAGTATCTGCGGAACCATGAAAATAAAACAAACTTCATATCTGTGCAATAATGTACTGGTAGAGAAGAAGAAAACATTATATTATTATCATCATAGCGTTATGTTACAGACGTGGTTATTCTCTGATTTAAATTTTAGATTTGTTCCATACATTTTGTATGAAGGAATTTACACAAGCTCACGCCACCTCTAACGTCAACTGTTTGATATGATAATTAAGTGGAAAATATAAAAGCGAGCATGGCATAAATATAACATACCTACCATACACGTAGACATTTAGAAATATATTATTTTCATATTTAGTGTTACATTTTTTTAGCTTGTATCAATTTCAATTCAAATAACTTGACTATCAAAAGACCAATTGACTACTATAAATCAAAGTACTTTTTTTAAGTTTATACACCCACTTTTTTAATTTTTTAATTATTTTTTTTTTGTATTTGAAAATTGATGTGTAATTCTTTTCTTTTTTATCTTTTGTCTGTTCTTTATGCTTATTTTTCTCTCTGTTATTCTTTTTTATTTGTATGTATATCTAATTTTTGAATGTTGTATATATTAGGTATATGGTTTGTGTTGCATTGCAACCCCCTGCTCACCAACTGAAATAAAATCTTATTATTATTATTATTAATGTCACCGACAGGACATTTTGCCCTCGTAGCTCATATTCAGACAGAATGTGTAGTTAATGGTGTAAATCTTGTCAATTTTACCAAATATTATGTCGATCTGGGGGGCAAGACCGGTGAAACAATGAAATCAAAACCCTCATGATAACCCATATCATGGATATAATTATTTATTTATTTATACATCTTCTTGTACATTATATAAACAAATATGATTGTACACTGGCGGGCTTATTGCCATTAGGCAATTTCTTCCAACCAACCAGATTATCATATGGAGTTCTTTAATATTAAGATATTATTCAACTCTATAAGATAATTATATTCATGATATGGGTAATCATGAAGGTTTTGATTTCGCTACTTGACCTGACTTGCCTCCCAGATTTATTTTTATTTTTTTTTATTCTAGATTTTTTGCACATATTATTCATTTTCCAAGCAATAAGACCACTTAAAAATTCATATAATTACTATAGGCATTACTTTATTTATAAATAACTAATGAGTTATTTATTTTGTCTGGTTCGAAGACTGAGTCGAAACGCTGGATTCTTCCTCACACGTTTTGATGAAGAAAATGTATCTTCGAAACCGGTGTCTACATAACTAAAGAAAACGAAAAAATATATGTCAGTATACATAATTTTGTTAATAATAATTTATTATACATGAAAATCTTTCTCATACCGTAAACCGATTTGGCTCTCGTGTGAAAAAACGTGATTACCTTAACTTTGGAATGTTAGAAAAACTTTTTTTTGAATTCGTAATCGGTGTAATACTCGAAACGTTAAAAAAGTTATAAGTGGATTATATTTTGTCGTCACGAATGGATAATAGGCATAACGATAATACTCCTTGTACCTAATACGGGATATTTTGTAAAGTAGATTATACCAATACCTAACTTACGTATATTTACGTAACGTACATACCTTCATACCATCACGGCATATTATCCCACAATGTAGAGTAACCAGCGACAGGCGTGTGGTTAAAACCGTGGGTAAGCGTGTGGGTAAAATGAAACACGACACGTGCGTGCATAGTGTGTACCCACGCACATGTCTTGTCACACCATAAAAGGCACTACATTCATATTGGGTGGTGAACCTTTTTGCTGAACTATGTGATATATTAGTTTGTCTGCTGTTATAGTAAACGTTATGATTAAACATTTATTATTCAGTTATTTCTCTGGGCTGTAAATACTGGACGGTTGGAAGAAATTGCCATGCGGCAATAATATTGTCACTTAACGCAGCTTATAATTATCTATTATTAAAACATAGGAAACTTTATTTGAGTGAACTAAAAACAAGCTAGTGATTTGCAATAAGCTTTATCTCACTGTAAGTGATGGCCAAAGGCTTGTAAGTCTTGCAGTTATAGTCTTGCGAGACCAAGACCAAGATCTCATGTGTTGCTGCAAGACCAAGAGTGATTACTCAATGCGTTAGTTTTGCGATCTTACAAAAAATTATAAAGTTATTTATTTTAAATAAAAAAAAGCAATTATCTACATATGTACCATCAACCTTATACTATAAATTTGTGTTTTTTATGTCATAATTTATAAAAAATTACCTACTGGAATTCAACAAAAAAATAAAAAAATAAATTTTGTGAAATTGCGAAACCGGCAAGCTGCAAGACTTGCGGTACCAAGACTAAGATTAAGAACGCAATTCCAAGACCAAGACCAAGACTCGATTTAGTATTCAAGACCAAGACCGCATTTGCAATTGCATGACCAAGACTGGGGATGCAAGACCAATACAGAGAGTAGTGGTATTGGTTTTGTTCTTGCATTTACCCATCACTACTCACTGTCGAGTAAAAAAGAGATCTTTGTTTTGTCCTTTATTGCTTAAACATGAGCGCGATGGGATATTTATTTTGTATATTATGTAAGTATAATAGCAGATATATTCTTATACTATAGAAAGATTTTATCACCTATAGGATTTGCCATCGATTTTTGGTACATAACAGTGGAGACAAATTGTGTCTTATCAGAACGGGAGATTAGAATTGGCAGTTACTTTTGCAAATTTTAAACAATTAAAAAAACACACTTCATTGAAGAGAACCCAAGATTTCCAGAATCTTCCATTGATCTTTCAAAGTTCTTCAGGGGAACGTTATAAGTCCTCAGTTAATAGGGGGGGGGGGGGAGGGAGAAAGAAATACATAAAAGTTTAGAATAAATTTTACTTTCTATACCTACTAGGTACTTTAAATGATTTTTCTGACATTAATATGTCATTCACTCGATTTCTTGTTAGTATTTTTTAATCAATATATTAAATTTCCCATAAAACATTGGGTAGATGAAAAATAATAAATTAATTATATGATTAATTGAAATTATATCACAAGGATAAAAATAATTTAGGTAAACTTTAATGAGGCGCAAAGCGTTTTAATGAAAATTATCATTCAAATTATTATACAAACCTCAATGCTGCTTTTTGAATATATTCCAACATTTCATAAAATGCGGTGTAATTTCATGGCCCCGCTTTCGCTCAACCAATTAGCTTGCAAATTTTTATGGAAAATGTGAAAGCATTTGGGTAGTTGTTAAGTGCATAGCAAACAATTATCCTAAATGCTTTTTTGATAAATTTGCTTAATCTAGTCATTTATGTGGGATAAGCGATTTCTCTTTGGCACCACGAAACATGTTTTAAATAATACAACATACAACGATAATACATACATAGAAGGAAAATATAGCTTTTGGCCTCACATTTATATCATTCCGTTTTTGTGCCTCGCTTAAAAACATTTTCAAGGTAAGTTAATATTACTTAGCATCTTAATTTCGTTCCTTCAGAATACTGCCCATGTGATCGATCATATTTCTATTTGCATGTTTATTCCTATTTTTAATTTTCAAAAAAAATAAAATTTTCATTGTAAAAAATTCATACATTCATACCATCACGGCATATCCCACAATGTGGGGTAACCAGCGAAAGGTGTGCGGGTGTGCATTGCCTTATTAGGCAATGCACACCCGCATAAGGGAGCACAACATATCTGTGTATACCCACACACCAGTCTCGTCTCACCTAAAATGCACTATATTCAGAATGGGTGATGAACCTCATTGTTGAACTATGTGAGATGTTATTGTTCCCTGTTGTATTTTCGATTACCCAGCTCTTACGGCAATCGAAAACAATAATAGAAAAGAGTTGAAGCACTATTCTAAGCCGGTGCCTCACAGCTAGCCGGTGCCTCACAGCTAGCCGGTGCCTCACAGCTAGCCGGTGCCTCACAGCTGTAGCATTGTAATAAACAATGCAAAAAATGCTTGTAATTTAGATAAATGAAATCAGTTGAGAGGGGACTCAAAACCATTTTTTCATTTTTACTCTCCACTACTGTGAAATAGTGGAGATCCATTATTTCACAATTTTTATGCGTATTTTATTACATCAATTTCTTAGTGGGTATCGTGTACAGAGTGCATACTTTGAGTTTCATCATAATGTTTTGTGTGTGTGTGTGCCGTACGCTGAATTTCATATTGAATTTCATTTAATGTGTGAAGTACATACATAAACTTTCTTTCTTTTGCTCTTGCAGACGCCACATGAAAATTAATTTTATTTAGTCAAATTTTTAATTAATAATTTTAAAAGAAAACATCTAATCCACGAATTCTCTCCTGTGTTAAATCTTTGTTATTTGGAAACGATTCACTATTTCATCATATTATGAACTACATAAGTAAATATGTTTTGATGTGAAGTTATCACAAAAACGGCGCTATAAAAATTATTCATTCATTCCTTCATTTATACCATCACGGCATATCCCACAAGGTGCGATAACCAGCGAAAGGTGTGCGGGTGTGCATTGCCTTATAAAAGGGAGAACAACACATCTATGTATACCTACCCACACACCAATCTCGTTTCACCAAAAAAGGTACTACATTCAGTATGGGTGGTGAACCTCATTGCTGAACAATGTGAGATGTTATTGTTGCCTGTTGTATTTTCGATTACCCGGCTCTTACGAGACACTCGAAAACAATGATTTAAAAGAATGGAAGCCGGTGCCTCACAGCTAAAAATTATCCCAATTTATTATTTGAAATTTCTGAATTTGAGAAATCGTTTTGGACTCTCTCCAGTCGATAAACATATTTATTTTTTCGGCTTTCTCTTTAATATCAATGGCCCCTCACCTACGCCGAACGTCAGCTTTGTTTATTTCCAAATTATCATAAGTATAAAATATGTATTTAAAACCTAAATTAAATATAATTTGATAGGCAGGTTCTTTACAAGGTATGTAAATTGCAAACGTGGATGATGAATGTCTAAATTTGATTTTCACTTCAAGTAAGTTATACCTAATTGAATTATATTTTGATCTTATGGGTCAGAATATAATATTAAGACTAATTTTGATGTTCTGAACACAGTCATACATATCACATGACAATAAAAAAAAGTTAAAATAGCACTTAACGGTTTAACAACGTTGAGCGAGAAAAGTTGTGGGCCAAGTGGCAAAATAACACGAAATCGTATAATCTTTGGAGAAAATTCTCGGTACAAATAATTGAGAGATCATAAAATTTCCAAATTATGACGATTCTTGAACTGACTCACGGAAAATTGTACAATAAACCAGCCGTGGCCGGTTTCCAAAAAAAAAAACGCCGGAATTTAATGAGCCGTGATTCTCCAAATTTCCCTGTGCAGGGTTACGTAACTTTTTATAAAAATAAACATAATTCATTTATTTTTTGCCCTTGTAGAGTTTAAACCAAAATTACCCTCATTATAAACAGAGCCTAAAATTTCTGATAATATAGAAAATTTTAGGCCCACAATTTTTTTTCCAAATAGGGGTTATCAACATTTTAATTGTTATTATATTTACATATCTCAAAAATCATCAAAGCTAGATGGCTGAAAATTTCGTATAAATATAGACTAATACAATATCTCAAACTAATTTTTTATGAAAAAAATTCAGGTTTTCTCAATTTTTTTTTGCCAAGAAAAGCAGCCACCGGTGAACTGAAACAACTTGGTCTCAGGTTGAATTTGGATATTTAATTAATTCAGGAACCATATTCCTGCATTGGATGCCTGTTAGATTTCGGTGCAGAAGTCTGCATGGCCTATTCAAGCACCTGCAATACTGCAATGATTCATCACAGGACATGGCAGATTTAATAGCTACCTTCATTAATTCCGCCTTGTAAACTCGTCCTCATGTCAGTTATGCCATCACCCCGACCAAACTTCGGAACACATCCTCTGGGAATGCTCTCACCCAAATGTGTCCTACAACAGAACGAAGCTCCTCGCTGCTGTTCATGGGCCTCCGCAAGGTCACATTAGGCATGCGGATTTAGTGGTCTCTAAAAATAAATTTACAGCCTTCAAACTGTTTTACCATGGTTACAGTGCCCTTCTAGTTAGTGCTGAATAAAAATAATTGAAATTCCAGAGTGTCCTTGGTCAACTCTATGACGCCCATTTTTGCACAGTCACAGGCTTGAAGTAACTCTCGCGACAATCCA
Source organism: Molanna angustata (assembly GCA_963576475.1). Classification (NCBI taxonomy): domain Eukaryota; kingdom Metazoa; phylum Arthropoda; class Insecta; order Trichoptera; family Molannidae; genus Molanna; species Molanna angustata. Next base: position 5,318,519 of record OY754971.1, on the reverse strand, counting down.
TGTCTGTGAATATTATTTTCACCGACGTTGATTGTCATTTTTTGCACTCTTGTGTCGAGACCACGAGTCTAGAGGAGTTTCTAGAGCTTCTCTTCGTGCCATGCATTCTTTGTCTATCTTACTAGCGTTCTATGGAGGGGCCGTTTTCAGTCCCCATATGCGGAGCGGGTGGAGGTGGGTGTAGCTATCAAGCAATTTTTTTTTCATAAATTAAAACTGCGTATTTTTCCGAAAATTCCGAAAATAAAGTAAACAAATTTTTTTCTGTTACAAAATTCAATTTTTGCAAAAATTAAACTTGGTAACGACATTGTTTCATATAATTTGTATGGCAGAAAACAAAATATCTACGGGGAGACTCTGATAGTTTGATATTATATACATATTATAAATGCAAACCATCAAGCTGTTTACCTATTCGGGGTTGGACACAAGTATTTAACTCCATACTATCCTACACTGACATACAAATTTTGTATAAGAAAACAAAATGTTTTAGAGTATTCAATTATTTGAATTTAAGATTTCATAGTGCGGTAGGGACGGATGGAGGGCTTGAAGGGGCGAAAGGAACTGTTTTTAAAAAAAACTAACTTATTTTTGTTAATTTTTATTTATTGTATTGGATATTTTTTATTCATTCTGATTTTATTATAACAAATAAACAGTTCAAAACTACGAAAATGATTTTCTTGATACTTTGGCATACTGCTTCACATTTACCATCTCGAGCAAAGCCGGGCATAAAAAACTAGTAAATTAATAAATTATACTGTGTGAATGAAGTACCTACCTTTTAATTTGAAGTCTCCACAAACTTAAGTGTACTCAACGAGCAATGTAAAGACAAATGTTGGGCGTATCCTTGAGAGACCGAATAAGAAACGAGGAAATAAGACGCCGGTCAAAGGTCACTGACATTGCAGAAAGAGTGGGAAGGCTGAAGTGGCAATGGGAAGGTCATGTGGCAAGACAGAGAGATGATACATGGACCCCTAAAATTCTAAATTGGAGACCCTATCATAATAGAAGAGGTGTAGGGAGACCACAGAGGAGATGGACTGACGATATTGTCGAACACACGGTGGGACATGGGTGGAAGCAGAGCGCCCAGGATAGAGAGGAGTGGAAAACTCAGAAAGAGGCCTTTATCCAGCAGTGGAGTGAAAGGGGCTGAAGAAGAAGAAGTTCTTAAAATCGTTGTTTTGTTTCAATAAGTTTGTTCAATACTGTTTTTTTAAGAAAGATATTTACTGTACAAAGTACATAATATAATATATTAGAGAAGAAATTCACATATTTTTATATACCAAATACAAAGTTATACAACAAACCTTGATTTATTCTGGAATTTAAATTTAAGTTAAAGGATATATTTTTGAATTAATTGAAACATCAAAGAGATTTTATACATTTTAACCTTTCTTCGTTCTAACCTTAGGAATTCTTCTTTTGTAGGTAACACGTGTTAAAAGCTACTCGTGCCTAAAGAAAGGAAATTATGATTGATGAAAATTTAATTTTCCTAAGTCGAATAGGTGGGCTCTGAATTACCTTAATATTTCATAAACACTCGGAAAACATCCTCTCCTATAATAACACTCAAATTCTTCTTCCAATGGTGCTAAAGTCTATATTGAGTTTGGCCTCTTTAAACTAGAGCCTCTATCCAAGTCCATCGTCTTCCAGTCTAACACCTAAACATATATTATATTATATATGCAATACAGTCAATTAACTTTCTCAGTGCAGATCCTTTGAGTTTCTTTTCGATCAATAAAGTATCAAATCTTGGAAAATGAAACTTGGGATCATTTTCCTTCGAAAAATATTCATGTTCCGACCGCCATGGCACAGTTGGTAAGCCGTTTGGCTTCTGTGCAGGAGTCCTGGGTTCGATTCCAAGCAGAGGAGAAATTTATTTAGATTCTTTTCTCACGCAAAAATTGCTTCTTTGGGCTGGACACTGGTTATCTAAAAGGAATTCCCATATAGCAATAAAATTGCCACTTGCGCAGGGTGCAAGGATGGGTTTATTATTTTTATTAATAACAATAATAATAAATCTTTCCTGTATTGTAATGCGTGAACGAATTTTATAATTCATTTAATACCACTACAAGAACATATTTTAAGATACAAAATACATATACTAAATAAGGTTCTCATAACTATAACGTTTTAATGAATATGTGAATATGAAATTTTCTCAGAAAAGTTTTTTTTCATATTTATGTAGGTGTAAACTATTGTTGATAATGTTTTTACTGTTGTAAACGCGCAAACCTTTGTTATTTATCCATTCTGTTGATAACATTTTTTTGCTGTGGGGTTTTTTATATGTACTTGCACTTCGACCATAAATTTATTGACTTGTTCGCGGACTTCAGTCTATAAGTCGTTATGGCTGCAGATCTCTACTCCTAAATTATATATTTGAAACTCATTACTTGTTCCACGGGCTTATCATCAACAGTTATGTAGCTTACACCTGTATTTTAATTTATTTATTTAATTAATATTTTTTACGAAAGTATATGTACATTGTTTTGACTAGTAGGTACCTGCCTCACTAGGATTATATGCCGTGACGAGGAAGGTACTTTACAAACAAAAAAATAAGGGAACATAAAAATTAAGAAAATAAAATAGAAGATATCAAAACACCATTGTTTTAATATAAACAATAGATTTGGTATATATACCTATAGAATCATAATATTGAGTTTATTTCAAAATGACTACGTTAAAATTTACATCATGTACATACTCCTACACTCAAAGCAACATTGTGTGTACGAAACGAACAACAGAACACAACACTTTGTAGAAGTATGTAAATTTCCGCTAATACAACATGATGTTCATACATTGGCAAAATGTTTAATATTATCTATTTCAAGTCATTTCCTCAGTGAGAGCAATAAAGTAATAATATGAAACATCGAAACTAGTTTCTGTTGGTGATAGTTTGCCGTACATATTATTCATGTTTTCATACAATGCCCTGGGCAGGAATAAAAGCTTTAATACCTCTAACGAGCGGTACAGACAAACGTAGAGATATGGATCAAAATAATGTAAATGAATAAAGGTGGAGGTTGTGCCTCGACAATTTGATGCAAAATCTGCCAACGACTGCAAAGGAAAATATTTTTTTTATATTGGATTCGATTCGTTTTCCATCATAGGAAAAATATTATTTATACGAATTTAAAGCCCCTTCTTTAATGGTTTCAATCTTTGGCATTTGCACCTCTTTCTCCACATCACTCGGATTTCAATTATTCTTTGTAGGAAGTACATTTCATATCCTCATATTTCTGTTCTTGATACTCCCGGCGGGGATGCCCTCTGCCAGTTATCCTTTCAACCATTCCCTCCAAAATCATGTATAGGAGATCATCGTGTGATGATGATGGCCAATCCAAATCGCACCTCTTTTTTATTGGTGTTTAACATGTACCTGATTTCTTCAGTTTAGCTGAGAACCTCGTCATTTATGATAATGTGGTTTCTCCAAGATGCACCAAGTATTTATCAGTAGGTCCACATCTCGTAGGCCTCCAGTCTTTTACGATCTTACCTATGCATCATGTCTCGCTAGATACCTATAGTAAAATAGTTGTCTCAATTCCAAGCTCATTATTTTTTGTTTAGCACTGTAGCAGAAAATGATAAAAAATAGTAAGCGATATGATGCTTATACACAGCAAATTATTTAATTTTATGACAGTTACAGTATCCAATCTAGATCCTCCAAAACTGTTATTTTAGTTCTACACATATTAATATTAAATAAAATTGTCTTTTAGTGATACAAGACCACGCCAAGGGTGCTTTAGCTTAGTTGTTAGTTCTATGAAACAAAGAACATGGCTTTAAGTAATTTAGTGGAAGTGTCAATACTCTGTGCTCCACAAGATCCTCTTATACTGGTCAAAGGATGTGTTGTGTTGAAGGATAGGAACGAAGCAATTTCACCTGGACCTGGAATAAATTAAACCTAGGTGTCATGATTGAATAATTAAGTAAGGAATTAACGTAGGTGGTGTGATTACGAACAAAGTTGAAAATCATTTGATTGCCACCAACAACTGTATCTGGGTCCATAAAAAGACTCGTTCAGATCGCACTGCGTATCGGTGTAAAATGTGTAATTGTTGGTCGGTTCGGTGTTAATTGCAGAATAACACGTCCAGTGAACTCGTCCCCTAGAGCCGATTATAATTAATTGTACCACTAACTGCTTATCAAGTGTAATTATACGGCAGCTTTATGTGCGGTCTGTTTGGGAAATGGACTTCATATTCCTTTATCTGTAATGCCAGGGAAATTACGTGTTAAGAATTAACACACCCCAGAACGAAACAACTCGCAGATATACAAGGATAGGCATATTTATTTAGGCTAACAGATCATTTAAATTTTTATATTACAATTATTCAAAGTGTAATTTAGAGCCAACATTAAGCGCTCCATCAATAAGAATCAAGGGCTCTGTACATCAAGCGGATCTAAAGGAAATTAGGCGGGTAAGAGGGAGGAATATTTAAAGCGCATCATCTACAGAAGTTCGCATTGAATATGTCAACCTCGGTTGAAAATAACGCTTTTTTTGAAGATATTTATTTTTAAATAAAAAATAATACAATTTCATTTTCCCGCCAAACTGCAAAGCTGTTTTTTGGCAGAGCAGATTCTCTCATATATGTATTAATTTTCATATATAAATTAAAAAATGGACTATCTCCGCGATATTTGCGAAAAAATGTTCTATATAATTTCGAAGTTCACATCACCCGACGAGAAGTCGGCGGGACTTTAGACTGCCTCAGACTAACCTGACAGGTACAAAAAATAATGTGTATTACATAGGTTTTCAACTGTTTAATGATTTGCCAGAATGTGTGAACGAAGCATCTGGTCTTGTCGCTTTTCGTCGCCTAAGTGTTGAATACATAAAGGAAAAGTTCTTTTGAGATATTGTGTTCTTCCTTTGCATTTTTGTGTAAATTTGAATATTTTCTTGTTTTTTGTTGTATTTATATATTTCATACTGTGAAAACTTTTTATTTTATTAACTATTAAATAAGCTTTTTGGTTATACCAGATGTAAGAAAATGATTTTATTTTTTACATTTAAATAAAATATCCATACATACATACATAATAACTTAACTTATGTATGTCAAAAATTAAAGAACGAAAAAAAAAGAAAAAATACCGTTAAAAAAATTAATTAAACCTTTCAAATATACATTATACCTATAATCAATCACCATCACTCAACAATAGTAATTCAAAGTCTAACAATCGCTTGACAGATGTTTCAGAGTATTTTTTATGTTACAATTGTCGTTTCGTCAGACTTAAAAATATTTCTTAATTTTATTATTGCATCTGCGCAAACATTGGATTTTTTTCCGTCGGGAGTCAAAGGTATTTTTAAACAGATTTTTAATTATCTCAATAGAGACGAAGTTGGAATATTTACTGTAGGAGAACCGGGAAATCAAAGCACCTACAGGGCTTACGACCTGTCATCGGCTGGTTTTACGTGATCACTTTATGCGCTTGCGCAACGTTCACCAATTATTTCTTATTCTAATCGGCAACGCGTTAATAATACGCACTGTGAGTGGTAGTCTTCCTGACTGTAGAAACATATTCCGACTTCAATAACTTTTATATTTCTGTTTATAGTACTTACCTAGTAGATAGTCAAGATACATAATTATCCTGAAAACTGGGAAAAAATAATAGTTTGGTAATTCAAACCATTATAGTATAGTTTAATTGTATTGGCTCTTTTAATTTATGTGATATTAAAATTGTCTTTACTGAAAAAATCTGAAATAGCGTCTCAACTGCCATTATTTGCATTGTAAGTATATTTGGTTCGATATGAATTTTATTAAAAATGTACCTTTTAAAGGTTTACCAGATTTTATTGTAGGATTAATTTCTCATATTCGTATAGCATCCAGTATATTCCAAGTGTGACTATTTTCAATGCAAATCAATAATACTCATTGTATTTTTCTGTATTAAATCAGTGTTTTTATATTTTTTTTCAACTCCCAATACTTATGTCAACGAAAACAGTTTAAAATTATTAAATGTAGTCAGAATTTATTGAATATTTCTATCGTTAAAGCAGGAACTTTAAAATAGTATACCTGAAAGTTGTCTGTAGGTATTATATACATATATACACTATGTGGTTTTCTTAAATGTACTGAGTGGGAAGGTTTGTTCGAAGGTATCATTTAGAGCGTGAACATTACCTACACGTAGTAACTTGATGTTATGGACAAAGTTTACAGTAAATAATATTAACAAACTATTGATCATAAATCATCATGTAGTAATTTTCAACAGAGTAATAAATTTTGCCATAAATTTGCTCATATTAAACGAAGCAAGGTGTATATTTGCATAAGTTTTAATTTCCAATACCAGCCAGTCGACCGATATTATTATTATACTTTAGAAATTTAGTGAAGTTTAGTTCTATTCATCATCATAGAGAAAATAGATGATTAAAAAATATATGGTTTGTATGTATGTAATATTGTTAGATTGTAGGGTATGAGACCTTAAAATAGGGTATGAGACCTTAAAATAGGGTATGAGAACTTTAAATAGGTATAAAATTTTAAATAGTTCGGCAATGTCGCTCACCATCTATTTTGAATGCACGTGCCGTTTCAGCGATTGTACAACAAAATTTGTGTCAATTGCTCAAGTTTCCATCTGATGAAAAAAATCTGAAAAAAATGTAGCTTGGTAAACTTGGGGATTCCACGCTGCCCTCGTTCACGTCCTTTTTATTGTATTTTTAAATACGCCTTCTATTTTTACATTTATAATTACCTTTTTTTTACACTTCTTGTCACTCAAATTATTGATATCATTTAATTTTCTTTTAAAACAATATTCGATATGATTATTCATTTTATGACCGTCGAAAACAAGTGAGTTGCGAGATTCATTATCTACAGATATCAATATTCAAAAATAATTTTTGATTCACTTATTAAATAAACATTAATACTCTCCATGCATATCATAATATGATAAATAATTTAGTAAAAATGAAATCAGTGATTTGAATCACGAAGAAAAACAATAGATCACTAGTTTTAAATAAAATAAAGTTCGACTTTTGATACTAGGCACAAAATTAGAATATCATGAATGTCAATGTAACAAAAATTGTACGAAATTATTTTTACAAAAGTCAGGATAGGATAGTATGGAGGTTAGTCTTTTTTTCCTACCCAGAATATGATAACAGCATGATGGATTGTATGCATGCTGGAGATTTAGCATTAAATACTGAGTGAGACATTATGTAGTGTAGGGATATATGTATACTGTATACTGCCTTACAAATTGTTTGAACGATGTAGTCACTAAAATCAATTTTTATAAAAATTCTTAAAATTATTAAATAAATAATGTGCATTGTATATGATTATATTATGCACAAAAGATACATAAATAAAAATAAAAAAATATTCTTATTGTCGTTTCTAATATGAAGTACATTTTGCCTAATGGATATGACAGTTTTATCATAGCACTCTTCGTCCCAATAATCTATTGTCTGGACATAATCATTATTAAAACTGTCCTAAGTGTCGTTTACAAAAACTACGCAGTACATCATAGGTCCTCAATATAAAATATTCTTGTTTTTCTTACGGGAACGATCCCTGGCAGCAAAATATAACACGTACCTTTTAGGAATCTGAAAACATACAATAATATTTAGTTACTTTTGTAATATAATACTGGTGTATAGTCATACATACATACAACATACAAGAACCAAATATCAATGGATCGTAAAAATTTATATATTCCATTCTTCTAAAATTTCCGCTCGCTTGGCGCCGGCTAGTCAAAATAACTAGTCTATATTGTCAACAGAGATATTATGATGATTTCTCTTGGGTAGCGAATATGGAAAATGTTGAATCAAAAGAATTGTATGAAAAAAATGAAATAGTCAATATTTTCCAATGATGGTTTATAACCTTTGAATTATTTTTATATGTATAACTAAAGGTTTGAAAGTAGGCATAAACTGACTCGTGTTAAAATGTTATGAAGATGTAACGTTTTTCTTTATAGGAACACTCAAATACACGCATACATATTCATGCTCATACAAAACTCTTTCCCATTAGAATTAATTATCTTCAAAAGCTTTTGAAGGTCACTAAAACTATCAGCCAGCACTAGAGTATCGTCTGCATATCTAAGAGAATTAATTAGTACTCCGTTCACTTTTACTCCTGTTTTTGTGTTACGTGTAGCCTGTTTGAACAGTCTGTCAGTACTTACTTTACTTTACTTTTTGTATGGCTACGGCTTTTCCTGCGCCTTTGGCTGCGTCATTGAGTAGTTCCCTTCTACACTCTTGGCTCCCGTTCGGCCAGCCACTTCACAGCTTCTGGAGTCGCCCTATGGATGTCCATCCAGTCTCCTTCATACCTCCGTATCGGGCACTCCTCTACTAGATGCTGGATAGTTTGGCTTCTTGCTCCACAGTCACATTCCGGAGAATCCCTTTTTCCCCATTTCCACATTTGGTAGTTACATCGTCCTTGACCTGTACGAATTCTGTTTTGCTGAATCCAAACTTTTCGGGGAAGGTTATAACCTGGGACCCTTTCGTTAGGGTCTAGAATAATATGTTTGTTTAATACCAGGTCTGAATCATTCCACCTCTCTTTCCATGCTCTAGGCAAGTTGAATTCGCCGAGTAGCTTCGACCAAACAGGCTTTCTGGACTTCAGTCTTTGTCTTGGTGGACGGAATATATCTTGAAATGCGGGAATTGCGGGATTCTTTTCAATCTTGGCAAGTTCTCTAGCTGTAGCCTGGCTCCTGCGCAAATCAGGAGGAGCAATGTTCGAAAGCACAGGGAGCCACGGGAGTGCAGTTGGCCTTACGCATCCGGTGATTGTCCTCATTGTTTTATTTAATTCGGCATCAAGGGTTTTGCAATGGACGCTTCTCTCCCACACTGGTGCGCAGTACTCCGCCGCACTATAAACGAGAGCAACCGCTGATGTACGCAGCACTTCAGCAGTGCTGCCCCAAGTTGTTCCGGTGAGCTTCATAATTATGTTGTTCCTAGCTTTCACTTTGTTTTTTAACGCTTGCAAGTGTGGACCGTAAGTTAGTGACCTATCAAGTTTTACTCCGAGATACCTAGGATTGCGGTCGTTTGGGACAATTTCGTCACACATGAAAATATTTAGTTCCCTGTCTGCTTGTTGGTTGTTAAGGTGCAGAGTTGTCGCAACTGTCTTTCTAGGGTTCGGCTTCAGGTGCCATTTCTCGAAGTATTTTTGCATAATCTGTAGGTCAGTATTTAGAACGGGTTCCAATTCATCAAAGGTTTTTGCATGTGCCACGATCGCTATATCATCTGCATAAATAAACTTTCTTGACTTGGTTTTTGGGATATCTGCTGTATACATGTTGAAGAGCATTGGGGATAAAACTGACCCCTGAGGTAATCCATTTTGGAGTATTCTCTTTCTACTGACCTCTCCCCTTAAGAAAACTCTGATGCTCCTGTTCGACAGCATATTGTTTAAGAGGGTTATAAATGCTTTGCTCTTAATCATACCCAATGTCTTTAGCAGAAGGCCTCCTTTCCATACCGTGTCATAGGCCGCTGTCAAATCCAGCAAGACTAATCCAGTCTTTTCTCCTTTTTGGAAACCATTTTCAATGTTGGTAGTCAGTGCCAGTACTTGTTCGCAGGTGCTTCGACCTTCACGGAAACCGGCCTGTTCCACTGGGAGGTGAGGTTCCACGAGCGGGGCCATTCTATCCGCTAAGATTCTCTCAAACAATTTATACACAATTGAGAGTAAGGCTATAGGTCTGTAATTTTTTGGGTCATCTGCGGTTTTTCCGGGTTTCAGGATTGCTATGACCTTAGTTTGTCGCCACGATTTTGGTATCTTTCCAGTAAGTATCACTCGGGTAAAAAAGGTTCCAATCCAAGCCACTGCTCTCCCTCCTAGATGTTTAAGGAACTCTGGCAGAATACCATCTATGCCTGCTGCCTTTCCACATTTCATCTTTCCCATTGCCCTATTCACTTCTTCAGCTGTCACCTCGCTAGTTATAAGGTGGGAATCAGGACACGCATCTAGTTCCTTTTTCAGATGTTTTTTCAAGTGCTTGCTTTGAATTTTTGAGGGTTTAATGTTTGAGGTTTCGAAGATATTATTTGCTATCTGATTTGGTGTCACGGCGGGTTCTCTTTTCGCTGGAGGGGCAGCACCCAGTTTTCTCAGCAGGGACCAGCTCTTTCGGCTAGAGTGTGTGAAGTCCAGTGACTCTACGCTCTCGGTCCATCTCCTCTTTCTCTCCTCGTCAAGCAGGCGTACGAGATTATTTGCCTCCGACTCATCGCCGGTACCCTCGTATCTTCGTAGCGTCTCCTCGCACTCCCTGTTCCATCCCGGAATATATGACTTTCGATGTCCTCTGGGGATCGATCTTTGTGCCGCTACCCTCAGTAATCTTTCAAATCGTGTGTAGTTTTCTATACTGGGTTTAATCCTGTTTATTGTCTTCTCTATGCAATCTGAGTAATTTTTCCAGTTTGCCTTTTTTAAGTTCCACCTAGGCAAGTGTGGTTGATCTAAAACTGGAATATGCAGGCCGATGCTTATTATCACTGGGAGGTGTTGGCTTCTGGGAAATCCCTTTAGGATGGCTTTGGTGGACATCACAGGTATGCCTTCACTGTTAGTTGTAACAAAACAGAGGTCAGGTGATGTTGTTGTACCCCATCGAGCAGATCGAAATGTGCCTCCCTGTTTCGAGTCGTAGAGAAGATGTAGGTTGTTTTCTGAGGACCAATCGCTAAGCACCTCTCCGTCCGCATCATCGTCCGTATAACCCCATTGGGTGCATCGGGAATTAAAATCCCCAATGTACACAGACGGATGTGGGCATGATTTCAGTACAGCCTGTGTCCAATTTTTTGACGGGGGCTTATACACGTTCACCACATAAAGGCCACCAACCTTGGTAGTTATTGAGAACTCATCCTCATCCACTGCTGTCAGTGTACAGGTTAAACAAAAGTGGAGACAGAATGCAGCCTTTATGAACCCCTGGTTGAATTTCAACTAGTTGAATATTCTTTTGACCCAGTCTCACATTTGATTTCTGATGCCAATAAAGGTTCTTGATAAAATTTACATCTCTCTCATCAACTTGAGAGTCTCTCAATATTTCAATGATTTTGACATGTTTCACCCTGTCGAAGGCCTTTTCATAGTCGACGAAGCACGCGAATATATCTTTACGTCGTTGGTCGCGTTTGTAGCAATACATTGGTCCCGAAAAGAGCTTCTCTGCTACCAAAAGAGCTACGAAAACTATCGTTAAATTCTGTTTCGCATTTGTTTCCAATGCGGGCATGAATAACGCGAAGGAAGATCTTCAATACCTACATGACTCATGTGGTTAATCAATCGTTGATAACTAAATCTTCGGGTTAATACCAGAGGCATAAATCTTGTTAAAAATTTAATCAAAAATACTTAATCGTTTATTTCATCCTAATAGAGGAGAAATATATATGTTATCTACATGAAATATGATACGAATACTCCAAATTCTTAGTTAATCCATGTTGGTATATATTATGTACATATATGCGGTGAACCCTCCAAGTTGGTGTTCTTTTTAATTCAAAGTTGGAAAAACCATGCAAAAATCCAAAACTTCATACAGTTCTCTCACACGAAACTAATGTAAATAATACTGTCGATTCGTTGAGAGAAATGAAATCTCTTTAACAAATCGACAGCTGGATAAAAAGCAGATTATTATTGTAAAAAAAACATTAATGTTTGCTTGCAAAAGATTGTTTCAATAGAATCTATAGGATTGGTCCGAACCTACATAATATGTTCAATTCGAATACCTATGTATGTAAATAGGTAGGTGTATCATTGTGGCAAAAATACAAAAACTTGAGGTGTTTGTACTCTGGAAGAACAATGAAAAGCATTCAAACAATTCACCCATATAAATGGTGCCATATTAACAGGAAAACCTCACCGAATAAATTAATTCCAGAAATCTGGGTCACTTCTCTGATGCTCAACACATAAAGTCCTGAATCCGATCACAGTCTACGTGTGTTAATCTTCTATTCATACTTTATGGTTGTTCTTTTTGCACCACACCTCGAAATTGCTGGTCTAGCATTTTATTCGTTCACATGGCGTTCCGCGAAGAGGCCGATTCTGGTAGCCATATGCGGAATTGAAAATCGTGAAGTTGCGAGAAATATAAAGTATTTATTCGATTTATTTGAAAAATATTAAATCAAGGATAAACAAGCGGGTTGTTGCCAACAAGCCATTCTATTAAATATTCAAATTTTGTATGGAAAATATTCAACATTTTCATGAAATGAGTGTGTTAAATTATTTTTTTATTTAAATATTTTATTAGGAAATTCTGATAATTCTTCAATGCCATTTTATGAAAGTGATATGCCTTTTTATCAATTTGAAAGTAAAAATTTAAAATTATAAGTTTCCTGAACTCGAGGTCACTTAATATTTGAGAGTTGAAAAAAATTGAGAAGCAATATTCGATGTCCTTCAAAATCTAATGGGGTCAAAGTGAGTATCGGATATATAAATTTACATAATTTGAAAATAATCGAATGAGTACTTTAGTGTATAATTGATAAAGTAAAATAAACACGCCGCGCGCCGTACATAGCTCACAGCACGCAGCACAGCACATACACACACACACAGATACATTGTAATGAAATTTTCAGAATACAATCTCAGCATGATACTAGTTGATAAACTGCAATAAAAAAATTGCCTTAAAAATTGCGAAATCATAACTCCCCACTCTATCCCTTGGGTTAGTGAGGAGTAAAAATACTTTTACTTTTTTGTTAAAAAATAAATCTACCGCTGTGTTTCGGATGATCCACCCCTCATGATACATCGTGTATAGATTAATGCACATAATCAGTGTTTCACGAAATTAAATATAGTGAAAACAATGCAACTTAAAATTAAGTAAATACATTATGACACTTTTTGTTAAATATATAAGATAAAAATAAATATAAATAAATATTTTAATATCAACAGCAGTATTTTTCACGATTCCACGATTCAGAAAACCTTCTTTAAACAAATAACATTTTTCAACATGATATTTGAGATTTGTCAATTAATGGTCGATACGATTTTGTATATTGACTATACACTCCTACGTTTAACAAAGACATGATTTTGTATGAAGATTAATTTCACTATTTTGACGTAGTTAAGTGTATCTACACAATGGCGCAGACGTGGAATTGTTGGATGTTTTGTAGACAATGAAAGTTATACACCGCAACTTGGATTAGGTACGTCATAATACTCTAATTACAAAACGGTTATATGACTTAATGCCTCGCGAACGAGAAGAACGGAAGACAGAAATTATTATTATCACTCTTAGATACCTTTCCAGCACTAAAGTCTTGAGGAATCCTCAAATAATGAAACTAAACTTTAGTTCCGTGAGTTAAATCCGTTCCAAAGTTTCTAGCAATGAAAGATTTACCGAGAAGAATTGGCATTAAGGAATTTTAATAATCATTCTATTTAAAGTAATATTGTTTAGCTACTTAGTAAAAGATAAGGCATCGTAATCGTAGAAACATTAATTTAACGGCTTAAAGCAAATTTTGAGCTTTCTTCTATTGAAGTCTATCTTTGTAACTTATTAACTTCAAACAGTACATAAGATCCTTTTTGATTTAAACTTATATTAAATAGTTCAATAAGTAACTTATATTTTACTTTGAAAAAACACTCCAAGACACGTGTTTCTCTTTAACCTGTTGAATGAACTACCTACTTTATGTTTTCCAATTTACAATAAATAATTTTTCAGCCTCTTAAGTACCTACATTCGCCAAGACTAAAAATTAGTTATGGAATCGATGCCTATTTTAAAGAAAACATATTAGAATCAATATTAATCGAATATTAACGTATAGGTATTATGTATCACCGAATTTTAAATTTGATTTCTTTCTGATTTACAATATGTTATTGTTATCTTTATTGATGTTTCTTAACTGATATAATGTATTGCTGAACTTAATGTGTTATACTTATGTTATTATTGTATTTATAACTGTGTTGTGTACTGTTCAATTTTTAACATTATATTTCATAACAGATATTATGTATCGCCGAATTTTAAATTTGATTTCTTTCTGATTTACAATATGTTATTGTTATCTTTATTGATGTTTCTTAACTGATATAATGTATTGCTGAACTTAATGTGTTATACTTATGTTATTATTGTATTTATAACTGTGTTGTGTACTGTTCAATTTTTAACATTATATTTCATAACAGATATTATGTATCGCCGAATTTTAAATTTGATTTCTTTCTGATTTACAATATGTTATTGTTATCTTTATTGATGTTTCTTAACTGATATAATGTATTGCTGAACTTAATGTGTTATACTTATGTTATTATTGTATTTATAACTGTGTTGTGTACTGTTCAATTTTTAACATTATATTTCATAACAGATATTATGTATCGCCGAATTTTAAATTTGATTTCTTTCTGATTTACAATATGTTATTGTTATCTTTATTGATGTTTCTTAACTGATATAATGTATTGCTGAACTTAATGTGTTATACTTATGTTATTATTGTATTTATAACTGTGTTGTGTACTGTTCAATTTTTAACATTATATTTCATAACAGATATTATGTATCGCCGAATTTTAAATTTGATTTCTTTCTGATTTACAATATGTTATTGTTATCTTTATTGATGTTTCTTAACTGATATAATGTATTGCTGAACTTAATGTGTTATACTTATGTTATTATTGTATTTATAACTGTGTTGTGTACTGTTCAATTTTTAACATTATATTTCATAACAGATATTATGTATCGCCGAATTTTAAATTTGATTTCTTTCTGATTTACAATATGTTATTGTTATCTTTATTGATGTTTCTTAACTGATATAATGTATTGCTGAACTTAATGTGTTATACTTATGTTATTATTGTATTTATAACTGTGTTGTGTACTGTTCAATTTTTAACATTATATTTCATAACAGATATTATGTATCGCCGAATTTTAAATTTGATTTCTTTCTGATTTACAATATGTTATTGTTATCTTTATTGATGTTTCTTAACTGATATAATGTATTGCTGAACTTAATGTGTTATACTTATGTTATTATTGTATTTATAACTGTGTTGTGTACTGTTCAATTTTTAACATTATATTTCATAACAGATATTATGTATCGCCGAATTTTAAATTTGATTTCTTTCTGATTTACAATATGTTATTGTTATCTTTATTGATGTTTCTTAACTGATATAATGTATTGCTGAACTTAATGTGTTATACTTATGTTATTATTGTATTTATAACTGTGTTGTGTACTGTTCAATTTTTAACATTATATTTCATAACAGATATTATGTATCGCCGAATTTTAAATTTGATTTCTTTCTGATTTACAATATGTTATTGTTATCTTTATTGATGTTTCTTAACTGATATAATGTATTGCTGAACTTAATGTGTTGTAGGTACTTATGTTATTGTTGTATTTATAACTGGTGTTATGTACTGTTAATAATATGGTGTTATGTACTGTAAATAGGCTTTCAAGCCGTATATATATTTAAATAAAAAAAATAAAAAATAAAAAATTACCAACTTTGAGATAAACTTTGATTTTATATTACCTACTTATGTAAATGCTTGGTATCATTTTGCAGATATTGAAAAAAAAGAAACTTCACAACAGGGAAAAATTTACCATAGTAAAGTTCCTACATTTAGTGGGATTTATAGCAACATAGGTTTGCTAGAGATATTCTAAGAAAACATTGATGAAAAATCGAAATAGTTCGCAGCCAAAGATCAAATGTAGTTGGAAATAATAAAACTTAATTGTGCCACTCTATAATTAAACAATTGCACAACACAGCCTAATTTATCTCCGCACTAAATATTTCAATAATCTCCCAGGCGATATAAAGCTAATGAAAAACTATAAGTAATTAAAATTTAAAATTAAATATAGAAGAGATTGAGTGTGTTTGCGTATTTATTGTGTAAATTTACTATATAAAATTTTAATTTAGGAATCTAAAATCTAAATATATTTTTAATAGGTACCTACCTAATTTTAAGAGTTTATTTATTCAACATTATTTTCTGTTTAATTGCAGATGAGATCATCATCAAGGAATATGCATTGAGATGAAATAAAAACCTAATAAAGTGAGTACCTACCTACCTATTAATTTATTTAAAAACTTAAAATTTTTTGTTGTTTTATAATAAATTTAATTTTACTAAATAAAGTACCTATATTTTGAAGATGAATGATCGAATATTTTTGCATATGCGCAAACATTGGATATTTTTCCCTCTCGGCAGTCAATGTTATTTTGATAAGGTTTTTTTTTTAAATATCAACTTAACTATTGAGATAAGTCAGCTAGCTCCAACAGGCTGCGCAGACAATTAGTTGGATAAGTATGTATAACCAGGGAGAAGAAAAAGTTCTGTTCGTTCTGTTCAAAAATATAATTCTAATCTATCTCGGTATAATTCTCTTCTCAAAATAGAACTGCGATATTCAGTCGGAAAGAAGGCAATAATAGTATATAAAATGTAAGTTGGTTCGCAGAAGCGATTCCAAACGTTAAAATTATCACGTTTTAAAGTATGAGGCAACGGGCTAAATTGACATAAAATATTGCCGAAAAAACATTTTAATACATTTTCAGGCCATTCGATATGAATCTTTAAACGACCATTTTCAGAAAGGGTTACAGAAGGAGAGCCAATGAAAATCCCTTAATTTTATCATTAAATCCCACTTTACGTTTTCCGAACGACTTTCCAAAATTACGTCACTTTGTATTAATATCACAAATTGAATTATATACGTACTACGAAGTAATTGATTTTCAACTACTACAATGATCTGGACATTAAATAGATGATTTGTACAGGTAGGCACATAATCTATATTTATAACTAGTTGCATGTAACACATGAGATCTAACTGTCGATGGCGATAGTATGCATAATCAAAGAATACGAATACGTACCAAACTATAAACAACACAAATTAATAAATATTTGAAGATATTTTATTTTCTTTATAAAACATGTAGGTATGTTTGTCAGGATAGGATAGTATGAATATGAAAAATATGAAAACAGAATATGAAAACAGTATGATGGTATGTATGTATGTTTGGAGATTTAAGTATCATACTATTAAGTCTTCTTACATATTGTGTATAGGCGACTACCATACAAATTGTATGAAGTGATGTCGTCACTAAATTCTATTTTTATAAAAATTGTTAAAAAAAAATTGAGATGTGTTAATACAATGTTAATATTTTTTATATAAAATTAAATTGTCTAGTTGGGGTGTTTCGGCTTTTTTTGATATTTTTAAAAAATCTGGAAATATTGGCAGTTAAACTCATAAATTTATCATAAAAAAAATATTTTTCTTAATAAAAAATGTTTGAGAAACCCTGGATTTTTTTTAAAAAACTAATTTGAAATTTTGTATTTGTCTATGTTTATAACAAATTTCAGCGTTCTAGCTTTTATGGTTTCTGAGATATATGGAAAAATAAACCAAAATTTCAAAATTTGATAACCCCTGACTGAAACAAAAATTCACATTTCTGAGTATAAAAATTTTGTAGGCCTATAACTGTTTATATATTCTGAAAATTTGGGCTCTGTCAATTGAGCGGATCAAAAGTTATAAGGACACACACACACACACACACACACACACACACACACACACACACACACACACACACACACACACACACACACACACACACACACACACACACACACACACACACACACACACCACACACATACACAGACACACAAAACTCACATAAAATGTTCTACTCCGAATTCTGAGTAAATCCATGTATGGAAACATATATGCTGCGAGGCCTCTAGTTCGTGTTATTAGCATGCAAAAAGTCCACTACACCATACAAAATTTTCCTTCGTACACGCATCTTGGCTTAATAATGTCGATTCATTAAGAGAATTAAATTCTCATAAACGAATCGACAGTTGGAAAATCAATGTTTGTAAGCAAACAATTATGTATGTTTGTACGGTATACGCTACTTAACCGTTCATTCGATCGCAATGACACTAGTGCATTGTCGAAAGTTTACTCAAGACGGTTTATGGATTTAAATGTTTATCTTTTTCTTCTTCTTGATCGAATAATGACCTATGAAGTTGGACAATCCTGGGAGAAAAAGGCCCAACTGTCTATTCATCCCCTCGCAGGTCTTCCAGATTGTCTTCTGTTGTTGGGTATTTCTGTCTTTACAATTTTAACAATTCTACTGTTGTTCATGAGTTCGAAGTGGTCACTCCAGAAGCAAACACTGAACTATAATACCTTTAATATCTCACAAAGGAATCAATTGAAAATGATAGTCATAGGAATTCGAACATAAATAATGTCATTTGACTTTTTCTCTGAAGGGATGGAAGAGATGGTATGAACTGAATATATGTAGGGGACACTGAAGGGATGGAGGTTCTGAAGGGTCTGATGGAGACTTAAGGGACTGATGGGACGGAATGGATTAAAAAAATAGAAAAATTGGTGTTGGTGAATGAAGTATGTAATTTATCTAGTGGTGATATTGGGAGAGCAGATAATCTAAAAGATAAAGCAGGAGGTTTGAGTGGTATATCCGTCGCGACGTGGTTTGATAAATGTTCCACGAGACACATTCTTACCCATTGTAAAACTCTGAATGGTTAATCTAAGCATATACCCACACTAACAGTCTCACTTTTACCTTTTATAACTTAATATTATATTCTTTTGTAAGGCGACGGGAAAATGACGAAGAGAGGATTTAAATTCACAAAGAAAAAGTCTCTATCTTATATCATTGTTCCAAAAAAATGTATAATTCAAAACCCAATGGCTTTTTCTGGGTAATCATATAATTGACAAAACTTCTTAGTACATACTAACATAAATTTGAATTGTTGGGTTTTTGAGGCTCGTGATAAGGATTGCTGTACTGTGGCTTCTTAGGGTCGGGTTTCTTAGACAAGAAATTTAATGCTCGACATAAAATTATTCACGGTTCTTAAATTTTCAGTTGGTACAAAAGTTTTTTTTTATATTGATAAAAGTAATATCGGAGTTTTTGGAAGTCGAAATTGATCAAGGTTACAAAACATCTTTTTACTCGCATAATTATTACTTCACGAATTTGTTAATTATCTCATAAACAATATTGTATCATTTTCAAAACATGTTTTACGTTTAAATGGTCTAGCATCCGTATTTCTAGTTAGTTATTTGTCAGATGTTCTACATTCATTCTTTCCATCATAATAATCATCTGAATGAACCGAATTTCTAGCTGTGAGGCACCGGCTTAGAATAGTGCTTCCATTCTTTTAAATCATTGTTTTCGAGTGTCCCGTAAGAGCCGGGTAATCGAAAATACAACAGGCAACAATAACATCTCACATAGTTCAGCACCACCCATTCTGAATGTAGTGCCTTTTTTGGTGAAACGAGACTGGAGTGTAGGTAAACATAGACGTGTTGTTCTCCCTTTTATAAGGCAATTCGCACCCGCACACCATTCGCTGGTTACCCCACATTGTGGGAAATGCCATGATGGTATGAATGAATGAATCGAATTTCAATTTTATGTAAAATATCTCATTTTATTTTAAATTTTTAAGAATTATGAATGAAATAGATATCGCAAGAAAGATGAAAATAAAATAAAACGAGTGGGTTGTGGCCAACGCTAAACTCCTCACTAACAAGTCATTCTATAAAGTATTCAAATTTTGTATGGAAAATTTCCAACATTTTCATGAAATGAGTTTGTTAAATTATTTTTTAGTTAAATATTTTATTATCAAAACTTGATTACTCTTCAATGCCATTTTATGAAGGTGATGTGCCTTTTTACGAATTTGAAAACAAAAATTTCAAATTTTTAGTTTCCTGAGCTTGGGGTCACTTTGAAATATTTGACGGTTAAAAAAAATGAGAAGCACTATTCATATATCGTTCAAAATCTAATGGGATCTTATTGAGTATTAGATATACATATTTGCAAAATTTGAATAGAATCGAATGAGTACTTTAGTCTATAATGGATAAAGTAAAAATGAACACGCCGTACATAGCACACACACACAGATACATTGTGATGAAACTTTCAGAATACAATCTCAGCATGATACTAGTTGATAATCTGCAAAAAAAAATACCCTTAAAAATTGCGAAATCATAACTCCCCACTATATCACCTTGTGTTAGTGAGGAGTAAAAACGTGGTTTGACCACATAGAAAGAACGAAAGATTAATAAAGTAATGATAAAACACACGATCTACAAAATTGCACAATACAAGAGATACTTATATAGACTCTAATGTATGCTAGTGAGATATGGACATCGCAGAAAACGCATGAAAGTAGAGTTTACGCGCTTGAAATGAGATCATTAAGACGAATGTGTGGTAAAGCGATGTATGTATTATAAAATAATAAATGAGGATATTAGACGAGAATATCGTTTGAAATATATATCGTAATTAAGATGAATATAAATATCCTTAATTGGTTTGGCCACATAGAAAGAATGAGTGAGGACCTTTTGACAAAAAAATAATGAACGCTGATAAAAGAGGAACGAAAAGTAGAGGATGGCCATGGAAAAGTCATGAGACGATGTATAAACGTGAATGAAGCGAGAAATATATGTCAACAGAAAGGAGTCTGGCGTTCGGTTTTCTCTGCCTACACCGAATAGGCAAATGGCGTGATGGCATAGTATGGTATGGCACTTTAAATTTTTGACTTATATTCGCATTTCTTTTCCATTCAAATACCTATTGTTTATACTTAGGTACACATATACCTACATCTTTAATAAGTAGGTAATAAATAAAGAATTATGTTGCTCGGTTCTCTATGCTCACCTCGTAAGGTTCATACCGTGATAATATGTATATCTTTCCCAATGCATTCATTATAGGTCTTCAGGGGGGCAAGTCTGGTCGACCGGCGAAATAAAAACCCTCACGATTACCCATATCATGGATATAATTATTATATGGAGTTCTATAATACCTTAAGATGTTATACAATTCCATATAATAATTATGTATATCCATGATATGGGTAGTCACAAGGGTTTTGATTTCGCCGGTTGACCAGACTTGCCCCCCCTGAGCTTTTTCGTTCTTAAACAGATCTAGTCTGTCGTTTTAGAATAACCTTTTGATATATTTATTATCTCTTACTTATTGAAGGTAAAAATACTAAAAGTATTTTAATATACCTATAAAATATTCATGAATTAAAAATAAGTAGGTAATATTATCTACGGCTCGGTAAATATTTCATTAAAATAAAAAAAAAGTATGATTTAACAGAAAAGGGGATGTTGTTTACTAAAACAGGAAATTAAAACAGCAAAAACACGCTTTTTAATTAAGAGTAGGTATTTCAAAAAAGACTTCAGCAAAAAACAAACAAATTTTAAACAAGAGTTATAAATTTGATTTGTTTTTAGGAATCGATATTTTTTTTATTAAATTTGATGGTAAAAACGTTTTCTTATTTCACTTACACGTGTTTCTTTCTTTTGACATGATAAAATTTAATTTTGAGGTTATGAGTGTTTCGCGAAAACTCAAAATAAGTAGATGCTTACTTTAATGGTTTATAAGAAGATATTTTATGAGTGCATATTACGAAAAATCAGACGAAATTAAGTGTGATAAGCCATTGGACTCGATCTATGATAAACGAGTGGATTGTGGCCAACACTAAAGTCCTCACTAACAAGTCATTCTATAAAGTATACAAATTTTGTATGGAAATTTTCAGCATTTTCATGAAATGAGTTTGTTATTTTTTTTTATTTAAATATTTTATTATGAAAACTTGATAACTCTTCAATGCCATTTTATGAAAGTGATGTGCCTTTTTACCAATTTGAAAATAAAAATTTCAAATTTTTAGTTTCCTTAGCTTGGGGTCACATTGAAATATTTGACAGTTAAAAAAATTGAGAAGCACTATTCATATATCGTTCAAAATCTAATGGGGTCTAAGCGAGAATTAGGTATATATAATTGCAAAATTAGAAAATAATCGAATGAGTACTTTAGTCAAATAACACGCCGTATATACATTGCACACAGCACATAGCACACACACAGATACATTGTGATGAATGTTTCAGAATACTTTCTCAGCATAATACTAGTTGAAAACCTGCAATAAAAAAATACCCTTAAAAATTGCGAAATCACAACTCCCCACTATACCCCCTTGGTTTAGTGAGGAGTAAAAAAATATCAAAAAGAGTAAGTTGTAGGTATGATGTTAAATAACCATTTATATTGTTTCCCAGTAATGTATTCCGATATGTATTTTCCTCTAACATATGCTGTACGCAACTGTGTCGTAGGTACCACAATGACAGTTGAAACGTAAACAACGATTGTGAAAGAAAAGAGATACGTATTACTGCCGTATGACTGTATGCAACCAGCTAAGCATTTTGGCCACAGTAGAATATAGGTACAACTCTAGTGTATTAATGTTTCGATTCTCCTCTCTTTCCCGTTCTCAGAAAAAGAATCAAAGGTTTGATGTGAAATATTTAATTATTTGATTTTATATAGTTATAAAACATGTCATATTATGTGTAAATTTTACCTTTCTGCAGTCCTCCTCCGTGCGTGCAGTTTGCTTAAAAAGGAATCCGGAGTTTTCGCTTCAGATTTTTAATGTAATATAGATGTTTAAATATTTTTGTATACTTATTACAAAAGCACACTCAGTTTCCAGAAAATAAATCAAATAAATGTATATGTATATGTAATTTGTAGAACAAAATTACTTTGCATTAATAACCTCAAAAAACCTCAAATAAAAAATATTTGCTCGTACGAAAGCTTCGAGTTTTTTCGCACAACCATCGCTTTTGCAAAAATTTTAATTATATTTATTTATGTATCAAAAAAGTTGTATCTGTTTGTCTGTGTCGTTCATACAGAGTTGGAAATGACTAACGGATAGTCGGAATCGGGTCTAAATAAAATTCTAAATGTTTTATATTTGTTATAACTTTGTATTACCACGAGTAATATGTACAAAAACCTAAAGGTTTTGTATGAACCATTTTGAAGTTAACCGCTTCTTCCTCCGGACAAACTTATAGGTACTTAAGTTGGTCGATGGCAGAGCGGTTAGCGCGCTGGGCTAGTAATCCAGTGGTAGTGAGTTCGAATCCTGCCTCGACCGACCTATAGCACAAGCATTTATGCTTATTTTAGGGAACGTAGGAAGATGTATATGTACTTGTTTAACAAGGACATATTCATTAAAAAAAAATTAAATCAGAATGTGTGCACGATAACTTATTGAAACTAACGGTACGGTGGGGGCGGGGAGAAGAAAGATATTTATGATGTTTTCATTTTAATTCAATGCTTATAATTTTCAAAGGCTTCCAAATTTCCTAATAATTGTAATTCTTGACTATTTATATGTAAAATTTTGATACCTGTTTCTTAATCAAATGTGTGATTGTAATTAATTAAATGATTCGCGAATTCAGAGAAATTGTTACTTCTGATGAATGTCATATGCTCCCTTACTCTGATTACGAAATTTCTTCATATTTATCCGGTACAAAATGATGAACAGTCACTACAATTCAATGTGTACCCCAGAATTACAATTACCTACGTGGATTCTTGTCAATATAATTTTTTTAAAAGATACCTAAATCATTTTTGTATTAAAATCTGGTAATTATTTCCAGCGGTTAGTCTTTTACAATCTTCTTGTTCCTCTTTTGATAGATATATTATCGTCCTGGGACGAGGATGTCCAGTTCTCCTTTCATCTCTTTGATGATCTTCCCGGTGGTCGACGTCCCTCTGGATTCATCCTCTCTACATGATCGTCTTAACTGTCTACTCCACCTTACAATATTCTTTACATTGCAGGTTTTGCGCATCTTCCCATGGTGAATTCTGTCCAAGATAGGTCTTAGCGTTTTCATCTCTGTCGATCTGATTATAGCTGTTATATTCTCACCGTGTCTGCCCTTGTTTCAACACTATAAGTCAATATGCATCTGCTGCATGTATGTACAATAAATTTATAACTTATGTACATATATCATTGACGAATAAGAATTTACGCCATTGTTTACATTCTTTGATTATATCTGTACCAACCATTAATTAAAACTTTGTAAATTGAATTTTTAAATTTTAATTATTAAATTTGAATTTTTAAGTTTATATGCCCTCTTAATGAGCCACGAAGGCCATCCAACTTATAGACAAAACGCATTGATAGTAATATACGTTATTTTCCAAAATGTACATATCTGTTCCTAGTACAGTGTTGAAAATCTAACAACAAAAAAAATCTTTATTTTCTTCCATAAACTTCTTCTTCTCCTTAACGAAGGATTCCTCCATTTGACTCCACGTCATCCTGCCCTGTGCAGTCTGCATACAAAAACCTCGAAGGGGTAAAATTCAGTTCAGATGCGTCAGCAGCAGAGAGTAATTTGAGCTTGTCTAACGATTCAGTGAACCCTAGTTTGAATCCTAACTAGGCTGATTGTATTTACGTACATATATAGCAAAAATTTTCTTATTTATGGAAATTTATATGTATTCTTATCAAGGAAAAACCGATTTCTGTTAAATACGACTTAATTATTTGGTCCTAAAATCGAGAAATAATAGGCTCAATCACAAAAAATATAAACGATCGAAAAAACAGAAAAGGATTTAACAGAAAAAATACTGTTTTCTTAAAAAAAATTCAGTTCACTTCCGGATAACTTAATCATCAATCTTGATTGTCATCAGAAAACGTATTTTGCATTTTGTAGAAATCGGTGCTCTCTGGGATTTTCTGATAATAAGTTTCCTTTGTGGTGCATAGTGTTTTAGCGCATTCACAGTCCATTAAATATGGAAACTTTATTCTTGTGTGAATACCATTGTACAAAGGTTTTCTCAATGTGTTTTCGTTCCGGGATTGGCTCCATCGTGCAGTCAATATGTAGGTGCAGATGCAAACAGAGGCTGAAATATTAGGAAAGCATAAAAAAAAATCTTAAGTAATGTTTATGTTAGCAGAGAAGAAATCTTGCAACTGTCACATATTCGATGGATACGTTATTATTTTTATGGCAATTAATATGTATTATTATAAGGTTTGACCAAGTTTAAATATATATTGATTTACTTTATCATCCAAGTTTTTTAATCTTATTATTTTCTTTTTTATATTAAGTATCTTCTTCTTCGTCTTCCTAGCCTTCCCTCTACTGCTGGATGTAGGCCTCTTCCACCTGTCTCCATTTTCCTCATTTCTGTGCCGCTTCAATCCATTTCTTTCGGGCGACCACAACAATATCATCGGCCCATCTCTTTTGTGGCCGACTGACATCCCTTTTGTATTCCCATGGCCTCCACTTTGAGAATTTGGGAGTCCATCTTGAATTTGGCTGTCTGGCCACGTGTCCTGCCCATTGTCATTTCAATTTTGCGATCCGATCCATGATATCGTCGACTTTTGTTCGACGTCTGATTTCTGTATTTGTAATTCTATCCCTCAGACTTATGCCCAACATTTGTCTGATTTCTGTATTTGTAATTCTATCCCTCAGACTTATGCCCAACATTTGTCTGATTTCTGTATTTGTTATTCTATCCCTCAGACTTATGCCCAACATTTGTCTGATTTCTGTATTTGTAATTCTATCCCTCAGACTTATGCCCAACATTTGTCTGATTTCTGTATTTGTAATTCTATCCCTCAGACTTATGCCCAACATTTGCCGCTCCATGGATTGTTGCGCGCATTTTAATTTTTGGACAGTATTTATGGTCAGGGACATTGTTTCCAAACCATTATGTCATCACAGGCAAGATGCATGATTCATAAGTATCATATTAAGTACAGTACAGGTTATTTGGGCAGTTAAGTTGGTTACTAATTATTTTTAGTTTTCTATTCACACTTAGGTACAGGCGGAAACACAGAATTCAGAAAATCATTCCTCAGTCGGCCTACTGTGTACATTTTTGAATTCCTATATGTGTTTAAATAATTGACTATTTTTAGATCTTATAACAAATATATGTTCATTTGGTTCGTGGTGCAAATATTTAATTTTCATTTCGAATAAATTAACAACTGATTCGAACATCTTTATTAAAATAGTTGTATAACTCATTTATTCAAAGACCTTATATACTAAATACATTTATTGGATAGCAATAGGGTTTGTCGAAAGTTAAAATACATGGTTTTGCGTGTGGTGGGCGGCGGCGGTTCAAGAAATTTCAGATCTCATTTAAGTTTTCAACAATTATTATTATTATTATTTGAATTGACAAATTTGCATAATAAGCGCGAAATAAATGATCGAAATTATTCATGTACGAAATCAAGTTTGAAGAAAATTTCAAATTAATTACACGGCTGTGTTAAGTTCCTTTCAAGAGCAATAATGGTCTCTGGGTAGTATATTTGAGAAAGCTCCAATACAGTGAACTATTTTAAACCTATTAATACAAGATATGTCTCCCCTGGAAAGCCCTCATCCCGGGAACCAAGGGTTTGTATGAAAAATATGGTTTGATCTCAACGTAGAAAAACTCAGTATTATTTCATCACTGGTAGTTACAAAAATAACTACCAGTAAACAATTTTTTTCATACATATATTAGGGCATAAGGAGATAATTCATGATAAAGAAGGATGTTATAAGTCAAATGAAAGTGAATACTCTGAGGATTTTAGGTCATATTGAAAGAATGAACGTTGAATAACTGACCAAAAAAATACACAAGGGATGCAGTGAATGGCCGATACCCCTCCATAAAGGGATATCATGATCATGTGAATCATATTTTGAAAGAAGGAAGCAAAAGAACCCTAAACAATCGACGAACATGTATGACACGATGTATGGATGAAAAGGAAACCTTGAATGTGTGAAAGAAAACTGGCGTCAGACGCTCGCTTCAGGTAGTAAAAGGACTGAGCCTCATCGTTTGATATTTATGTAAAATATCTGGATGGCTGTGTTATTCCCAATTGAATTGTGATTTTAATTTCAAAATATTATATTCTTCTTCTTCCGGTGCCATGTCATTAACCCCCGACGTCGGCTATCACTCTGGCAAATCCCTCTCTGTCCTGTGCGGCTCGGAATATCTGTTCCACGGTCCTGAAACCGGTCCATTCCCTAATGTTGCGCAGCCAGGACATCTGTCTCCTTCCAGTCCCTCGGCGACCTTCTATCTTGCCCTTCAGTATTTGTTGGAGCAAGTGATATTTCTCCCCCCTCATTATGTGACCCAGATATGTGATCTTGCGGAACTTTACTGTGGACAAGAGTTTCCTGGTTGTTCTGGCTCGACTTAAGACTTCTGAGTTCGTAACCAGATCTGTCCAAGGGATTTTGAGCATTCTGCGATGCAACCACATCTCAAAAGCTTCCAGCCTGTTCATGGTGTTAACCTTCAATGTCCAAGTCTCACAGCCATATAGCAACACAGACCACACATAACATCTCATCATCCGCTGTCTCAGGTCCATATTGAGCTTTTCGTTGCAGAAGAAAGATCTCATTTTATTAAAGGCAGCTCTTGCTACCTCAATTATGCACTTGATCTCCATATCCGGGTCAAGGGACTCCGAAAGAATACTGCTAAGGTACCTAAATTTATCCACCTTATCTATAACCTTGCCCATTAATTGCAAGGAAGAACCAGGATATTCACATCGACCAAATGTCATCCACTTTGTTTTGGCTACATTTATAGATAAGCCCAAATGTTCCCCAAATATATTGACATTGATTAACAGTTCCTGGAGATCAGAAATAGAATCCGCCAGTAGTACAGTATCATCGGCGTACCTGATATTATTAATTACTACGCCGTTGACTTTTATACCCCTCTCGGTGTTGTTGAGAGCTCTTTTCCAACTGTCGATTCGTTCATGAGAATTCAATTCTCTTAATGAATCGACATTATTAAGCCAAGATGCGTGTACGAAGGAAAATTTTCCAACTGTCGATTCGTTCATGAGAATTCAATTCTCTTAATGAATCGACATTATTAAGCCAAGATGCGTGTACGAAGGAAAATTTTGTATGGTGTAGTGGACTTTTTGCATGCTAATAACACGAACTAGAGGCCTCGCAGCATATATGTTCCAATACATGGATTTACTCAGAATTCGGAGTAGAACATTTTATGTGAGTTTTGTGTGTCTGTGTATGTCTGTGTGTGTATGTGTGTGTGTGTGTGTCCCTTATAACTTTTGATCCGCTCAATTTACACAGCCCAAATTTTCAGAATATATAAACAGTCATAGGCCTACAAAACTTTTATACTCAGAAGTGTGAATTTTTGTTTCAGTCAGGGGTTATCAACTTTTGAAATTTTGGTTTATTTTTCCATATATCTCAGAAACCATAAAAGCTAGAATGCTGAAATTTGTTATAAACATAGACAACTACAAAATCTCAAATTAGTTTTTTTAAAAAAAAATCCGGGGTTTCTCAAACATTTTTTATTAGGAAAAATATTTATTTTATGATAAATTTATGAGTTTAACTGCCTATATTTCCAGATTTTTTAAAAATATCAAAAAAAGCCGAAACACCCCAACTAGACAATTTAATTTTATATAAAAATTATTAACATTGTATTAGCACATCTCAAATTTTTTTTAATAAATTTTATTAAAATTGAATTTAGTGACGACATTGCTTCATACAATTTGTATGGCAATCGCCTACACACAATATCTAAGAAGACTTAATTGTTTGATACTAATCTCCAAACATACATACATACCATCATTCTGTTTTCATATTCTGGGTAGGATCAAAGGACTTACCTCCATTCTATCCTTTCTTGACATAAATACATAATATATGTAGGTACATGTGTTGTATAGAAAATCAAATATCTTAATATATTAAAGAATTTGTATTTATGGGATTATAGTTTGGTACTTATTCTTCAACTATACATACTATCGCTATCGACAGTTGGATCTCATGTGTTACATGCAACTAGTAAATACATAATCAGAGTACAAGTTGAAAAGTAGAGGAGACAAGATACAACCCTGCCGTACTCCTCGCTGTATGGGTATTTCATCTGATGTCACATTTCCACATCTGATCTCAGCTGTTTGGTGCCAATATAGGTTTTGGATGAAGTTCTGGGGGGCAAGTCTGGTTGACCGTCGAAATCAAAACCCTCCATGTTTACCCATATCATGGATATAATTATCATATGGAGTTCTACAATATCTTTAGATGTCATTGAACTCCATACGATAATTATAGCCATGATATGGGTAATCACTAGGGTTTTGATTTCGCCGGTCGAACCAGACTTGCCCCCCAGATCTTTTGTATCCAGATTGCATTCCTTCAGATCTTTTGTATCCAATTGCATTCAAAATATTATATAATGAATACTAATGTTGTAGGAAAAGTGGACTGTATAAAAAACAATCCGAACGATGCTTCCTTTTTTGCTGGTTCACAATGATTATTTTTTCTGTACACAGGTAGAAAAATCCACACGTGTTGATCTTCAAACTTGTACTTATAAACTATCATTGCCTGCCAACACTTATTCACTGTATCAATAATAATGTGGAATTTCATTCTACTGATTGCATACACAATAATGTTATTTACCTTAATATGTTATCTCATTACATATATCTCACAAAATAATATTTTGTGATGATCAATCACGAAAATATTGTAACGAAATTGAGTAGGTACAATAATATGAAACCACCGCAATATGCAGAATTTGCATCAAATATTACACAAAAAAACACTTCAATGTGAAGGCTTAAAGTATCAAATATTTGTTTTATAATATTACCTAGGTATTTAATTTTAGTATTTTTTCATCAGTCATTCTTTCCGGGTGGCCAAATCATCAAAATGTTTACAATATTCTTCATCTTGTATACAATATTATTCTTCGAATCACACCTAGACGTTACGTTTTTTCTTTGAAAACATAATTTACAAGGTCAAGTTATTTTTTAAATTTAAAATTTGAAGAACTGAGATCATTTTTGATTTACGTAGTGTTTCGAGTGACCTTTACCTACAGCTGAATCCAGAACTCACGAATTTTGCTGTAAATATAAAAACATTATAAAATATACGATGTTTTTCAATATTTTTTTCTCTGAGTGAAATTCACGGAAAAGGTTATTTCATGCAAAGCATCAAAAATAGAGAAATATCCAGATTAAATCAACAAAGTGGTAACCCCAAAACGTAAATAAACGTGGTTTTTCTAGAGGTTATAATAAGCATACACTTTTATTTCTTACAGCTCCTCGTTGAATGTGGAATTTCCGTGTAAATGTTATAATTTTAATGACTAATTTAATTTCGTTCTGTTGGCGATAGCTACATTTTTTATCGCCATATGAAAATATGTATTTGTAGTAAAAAATCTTGTACATACTATCTGTACATTTGTCTTGCAATTTACAAATTAACAAATGAAATAAAAAGTAATTTTGAAATGGATCTCCACTCTGTCAACACAGATATTTCAAGCAGTCCCCAAGATTAAAACTAAAGGAGAAATTGAGGGAATATATAAAGCAGTTACATGTTACATAGACATAGTGTTTTCTTATGTTAACCCCAAAAAGGGTTTAATATAAATGATTTCGAAATATTTTGCTTCTTAAAATAGGACACAACACAAAGTCAATACGTAAGAAAAAATAAACAAAACCGATAAGTATGATACAGGGGCTGGAACTGTAGGTACAAGAAAATAATGGTACGATAATGTGAGTGATATCCTTAAAGCACGAAAGAAATGAACAACAGACGCACACGTATGGGACGATATACCTTTTAATGTAAATAGGTCGGTGTTATTTTTTTATAAAGTTTTAAAATGTGCATTTGGTTCTAGAGTAAGAGACCAAGATTTAATTTTGTATTGTGACCCATACAAAATTTATACTTTTACTTCAGTTATAGTATAATGACTTGTTTTTTTCTGTAAAAAATAATTATATAACAGCAGAAAACATCAATTGGATAACATGAAACTTGAGTAGTAATGGCTTACGGACATAACATCAGGTGTTGAAAATTGCTATTTTAACATGTCAGTTAAAATAGCAATGTTCAGTGCATTCGTGGAAGCCTGAGAGTTACTGATATACATAGTAAGATAGAGGAAAGACAGTTGAGATGGTACGGGCACGTTGAACGCAGACCGCCAGATCACACGATAAACCAAGCAATCTCCATGAATCTTCCTCGACTTACATCCAGAGGAAGACCAAAAAATTCCCGGATCGTGCAAAGACGAAACCATTTGCAGAAACATGGCCTAGGCGAAATAATTTAGGACATAAGGACCTATAATTTGAGCAAGAGGAGAGCTGACCCCAACACTTAACAGAGACGAAGAGTTGGGATAAAGCAAGGGAGGAGAATTGTAATATAAAGTATTTTAGTACCTTTTAAGAGTTTTTTTTATATTTTACTACGGAAGACTATCAGAAATCAAGCCTTCCATTAATAGATACCAACATTGGTTGGTGGAAACCCCCTAACAAACACATTTAAAAATATAATAAATAGTTGTCTCTCTTAAAAGGTGTCTGTTGGGGGTTTCCCGCCAACAAATGTGTCGTCAATGGAAGGCAATTTTCAACACTTTTATCACAATTATCTCTGAAAGCCATCACTTTTCAGGGTTCATAGTAACCAATCGTTGTTACCTGCTGTGGTATCCTTTCAAGGTAAAAAAATACCCTTTATTCTAAGACGTAAATTTGGCTGTTGCTGCTGGCTCTTGGTCCATTATAGGCATCTGTCTACTCCACGAGAGACAAGGGGTGACAGTAAGTACAGTTTTCGTCAAAATCTTGAGTCATTTCGCCGTGGAGAGGGGTGATTTGCACATATACAAACCAAGCAAAAAAACACAAATATGCGCTCTGCCCACCCGAAAGTCTGGCTCGAGTTACGATAATTATACTATTATTATATACTGATTGTAAATCAAAATCCTCAAGTCAACTACAAAAAAAGTCAACCACTTATTTGCAGAGAAAGTTTTACGGAAAAACTTTCATTAGACTGAAAAAAAACCGTTTGCCCGTCGATACTACGTACGGTGAGTGAATATTTTTTTAATGGCCAGCTCCTATAAACCGAACATAATTGGAACTTTTAATTACACTTTCTAAGTTTTCCCCGGAGTCAGTGCAGAGAACAAAATGTGGGAAAATTCACAAAATAAGTTTGATCGCTTCCTTCCGTCAAGAAGGTGGATGTACCTAACCTACCAGTTGTAATTAAGTATTCCTGAATAGCTCCCGGCTGCAGCAGTAGATTGGTGCTCATGAATATGCAGCCTGCTGCGGCTCCTGTTATTGAATAATTTCCATTCTCCGACAGCCTAGTGGGTTCGGCCCCAACCCTTGACACCACCCCAACATCTATCTATCTCCCTACGAAGAACTACTTGTTTGTAAACAGTGCAGTCTGTCTAGTCTGCTCCTCTACTTGAATGCATTTTTTGTTTTGCTCATCCACTCCGCTTCGAATCCCCAGTAAAAGGCGGACTGGTTTATTTATTCAAAATTTCTTCACTCACTCTATCACTCACTCTATTCACAGCATCCCGAGTGAATCTGCTCGGAAATCTTATTCAGTGTATCGAGCAACAAAGACGAAACTAATTGAATTGATACAACAAGACTTTGACTGGATTATTTGTGGAATCAGTTGGTGTTGAATGGGACTCACAACTAAGTAACGTTGAATTGTTTATTGAATTAATACGTCTAAGGATATCTCTCTGCAACTGGACATTTGGTTTAAACTGTAGGGATACTCATGAAGTTGATTGATTATCGATGGTATTAATTGAAACAAAAAGTATTGACGATTTCATACTAAATTTTTTACGAAGATAAGATTATGATTGAGGGCTAAATTATATTTTTTAAGATTAAGACAAGATAAGAACATTTTTAAATCGTGTCATGATCGTGGTAAAGGTACTGTTCACAAACAAACCGAATATTTGTTTTCAAAGTACGAGTATCTTTATCACGAGGACGGCACAATAATTTCTATAAAAAAATACATATTTTATTATGAATTGGAAATAAGTTGTGTCTTTTCAACAAGCTGCCTGAAGAAATGACGCCTTTGAATTATGATGAATTTCCAGGACCAATGAAGATGTTTAAATTTGTAGAAGCAGAATATCTCAAGACGGACGTTCAACAGCAGACATCAAAAGCAGAATCCACCAAGCAAGAGTCGCCTTCAACAAAAGATCAACAATTTTTGAATCCAATAATATTTCCATCAAAATTAGGAAAAATTTGATCAAGACTTTTGTCTGGAGTGTACTGCTGGCTGTGAAACATGAACCATCAGCCAACGCAAAATGGGACGTCTGTCTGCTTTTGAGATGTGGTGCTACAGACGCATGGCTTAAGTTTACTGGTCAGAACACATCAGCAACGACGAGGTACTGTTGGAGAGACAAGGAAACTTATGAAAAGAATTGTCCAACAGAGAACAACTTGGATAGGCCACAACATTCGGCACCCAGGCTTGCTTTTTACCATCGTCGAAGGAATGATTGATGGAGGTAACTGTAGAGGACGCCCCAGAAACAACTATATAGACCAGATAATCGGTGACGTGCACTTTAGCAGTTACAAAGAGATGAAGAGACTGGCGGACGATAGAGTTAAGTGGAAAGATCGAGTGCTTGGCGCAGACCAATCCCAGGATTGTGACCCAGAAGAGGAAGAAATTTGTTTTTACTTTGTCTAAGTGAGTATGTAATGGAACGAAATAGCTCTCAATGTAATCATTTCAGAAGTCCTCAACATTTGTTTGCTTCTGACTGTGTCTGCTCGTGCCTCTATACCATATGTCATCACTGGTCTTACGCCTAGGTTGCGGCTCTAAGGGCCTAGGCAGTAAAGGCGGGGGTGGGCGGCCGACGCTGTTGCGCCCTCGTCAATTCTGTACTTAGAGAAGAGCAGGACGAACGCCTTTAGTCTCGCTCGGCAGTGACTCGTCAACTGTGGCGAATGTTGTTGTGTGGTTCGGGCACACCGCCGGCGCAGACGTCGGGTCAGACATTCTGTGTTGACAACTAGACGTCATATCTGACAGGTGATGATTGCGTCGGATGCCCCCGGTGTTAGCCCGCGGAACCTTCGGACGCCAACACGAGGACCGATGCGTCGGGATATAAGCCTAGGTTGCGGCTCTAAGGGCCCAGGCAGTAAAGGCGGGGGTGGGCGGCCGACGCTGTTGTGCCCTCGTCATTCTATACTTAGAGAAGAGCAGGACGGACGCCTCTAGTCTCGCTCGGCAGTGACTCGTCAACTGTGGCGAATGTTGTTGTGTGGTTCGGGCACACCGCCGGCGCAGACGTCGGGTCAGACATCCTGTGTTGACAACGAGACGTCAAATCTGACAGGTGATGATTGCGTCGGATGCCCCCGGTGTTAGCCCGCGGAACCTTCGGACGCCAACACGAGGACCGAGGGGTCGGGGTACAAGCCCCTCCGACTTGAAACGGAGTGTACTTAGCGGCCGATTTCGAGACCAATCGGAGGCCCTGACGTGTGTGGTTGGATTCTCGGGGGCAGTGGTTGAACCCGATGGATGGTGGATATTTTGTGTTTGTCCGATGTTGCGGCTGCGTCCGGTGGTGAACAGGGCCAATGAGCTCTATAGCGTCGCCGGCGTGGAAGTGGATCGCGATCCCCCTCGATGGTCTTACGCATGCTTTGTAAATTATCACTTTGCTTTTAATGGCCATATCCTCATTTTTCCAAATAATGTATTTTTGGGCGCCCGAGACTGCAGTTGCCTTATTGACTTGGCTCTGAATTTCTTCGCAGAGGTCAGCATCTTCTGTTATGTCAATTCCTAGGTATCTAAAGGTGTTAATCTGTTCAATTGGGTTGTTGTCTATATTCAGATTGCATGCTATGTGTGTTTTTGTTATTATAATTAATAATATTTATTTTCCCCTTAATTTAACAAATGCTTAAGCTGATAGGTGAAGAGATTCGGTTGAGGCAGGATTCGAACTTGCTTTCACTGGATTAGTCATCAAGCGCGTAAATAGCTCCGCCACCGACCCATCTGCGGTAAAGTGAATATATTTCAATACCCTTTCGCTTGATTGGTTACATAAAACCATAAAGTTTATTTGCACATGGCCCAAAATGAGATAAATAAAAGACAAAGAAGGCTGTAATTTGGGTTGATTTCCAGATAAAGAATATACTCGATTATGGAAAAATTCACTCATGCCACTTATGGCTATATTTTGTTTTAAAATATGACATTTGGTTATTTAGAAGATATGACTGAATGGCAAAAAGTTTTGCTTCTTCTTTTTCTTAATGTTCATTTTATTTTATTTTTTTTTACACAATACACGGCATAAGCCATTTACAAGTTACATAGAATTATATTTTCTTTTAATTAACAAAATTATATATTAAAAAGAAAAATAAAAACAGAATTAACAATACATTTCATTTAAAAATTAGACAGTACTGGTCGAATATATAAAAAATAGAGAAACAACAATAAATTGACAAAACAAAATTTAAAAAAAATATTTTTACACAATGAAATAAGCACATACATCAATAATTTATTAATTATTATAATAACATATTGTGAAATATTTATAGGGTAATTACAAAAAAACAAAGAATAAGAAAAAGAAAGAAAACTGCAAAGTTAGCTATTCAATTTGAATTCTGGAAAGACCTATAAATATTTTTTTTAAATACCGGCAGGCTGTATCTGCATCAACACACAGCTCATTTCCTAGCCTATGTAATCTCGGTATTGGAGAGTTAAATATATAGTTAGTGGAAGCGGCTCCCTCATGGAAAAGCACAGCTTGTCTAGTCCGTCTATTCGGGACATGAAAGTTGATTGCACTTACAAGCTCAATGCAGTCCGTTGCTCCGTTCACTAACTTGTGCAAAAATGAGACGTCCAATAACCTACGTCGATCTGCCAACGAATGTAAATGAAAGCCACGCATCAATTCGGGATAATCAATATTTTCTATGGAACGACCTAATTTATAATTTAAAAAGCGCAAGAACTTGCGCTGCACTCGTTCAATCGCTATTTAGTGAATGGCATAATAAGGTGACCATATCACTGTGTATTAATTTGCCGTACATATCGGTTGTTGGCGGTCGTCAAAAAAAAATTATCACGATCGTGCGCTAACATTATGAATGACGTCGCATCCTAAATCTTGAGCCACATTCTTTTAGGCGCCATTCCCCACCTTTCCCTTCACTGTGAGTTGAAGAAGGGCATATAAATCACCACGGAATATGTGGCCAAAGTACGCGGCTTTGTGTATCTTGACAGTATGTATTAGCAACTCTTGCTCTTTCTTCATCAAATTGCCAGTGATCATTAAATTTTTTTTATTTATTTAAAACATTTTGTGCACAATGGCGGGCTTGTTGCCAAATGGCAATATCTTTCAATCAACCATATTCATTTAGTGAGACAAATTGTTTTTATGAGACGTACCAATTTATGTGAAAACGAGTGGGTTGTGGTCAACGCTATACTCCTCACTAACAAGTCATTCTATAAATTATTCAAATTTTGTATGGAAAATATTCAGCATTTTCATGAAATGAGTTTGATAAATTGTTTTTTATTTAAATATTTTATTATGAAAACTTGATAACTCTTCAATGCCATTTTATAAAAGTGGTGTGTCTTTTTATCAATTTGAAAATAAAAATATCAAATTTTAAATATCCTGAGCTTGGGGTCACTTTGAAATATTTGACAGTTAAAAAATTGAGAAGCACTATTCAGATATCCTTCGAAATCTAATAGGATCTAAGCGAGTATTAGATATACATATTTGCAAAATTTGAAAATAATCGAATGAGTACTTTAGTCTATAAACGATAAAGTAAAAATTAACACGCCGTACATAGCACACTGCACATAGCACATAGCACACAGCACACACACACACATACATTGTGATGAAACTTTCAGAATACAATATCAGCATGATACTAGTTGATAATCTGCAAAAAAAAAGTAGCCTTGAAATTGCGAAATCATAACCCCTCACTATATCCCCTTGGGTTAGTGAGGAGTAAAAATATATATCTAACTAATGAAACATATAAAACAATAACAATAAAAAATGGAGGGGACAAGGTTATGATAATGTAGGTATAATTTGTGGATACTTACACGTATCATACATTCATTTTTACACTCATTTTTATTTTATTCATTCATACCATGATGGGATATGATATGATTACCACACCGGTCTTGGTCATGGTCTTTTTCCACACGTTGATATATAGATATATTGATATATAACGGTTGAAAATTTTAACTAAAAAGAATACAAATTCATCAACATCTTGTTGGGAATGAAATATTCATTCGAAGAAAAGTGTTGTGCAACAACTTAAGTTGTTGTTTAACCCTGGTAAAAACAAAAACATTATCGGTTGACACGTAGTATAATGCAGTACCAAACTACTGTAAAATGTGCGGTAAAAGTTTCATTTCTCAGCTGTAAGAACCTCTTCGAATGACCCGAGGGTATTTCAAACAACAAACGGACTCCATTAGTCCATGTCTTTGACTATGTCGGAGACCAACTTATTTACATACAAACACATATATATGTAGGTGCCTACATACATATATAATTTATTAATGTTACAGAAAAGCATATTTCATTTCTTGAGTAAGCGTGTAATTAAATTAAAATTAATAATAATAAAATAATAATAAATTTCATTTAGAAATAAAAATGAATACATTTAGTAGGTAGCTACATATAAACAAAAAAAACCGCTGATAGGAATATAAGAATACTTTTTTAAACAATACGTATGGCAAGAGTATGACAATTAATATTATAAAAACATGTTAAACTATGATAGTTTTTTACTATTTATTCAACACCTACCCCACGTAAGGTAACAATACTTGTGGATTCTTTTATGTTTGGTGGCAAACTATTATCAACAAATAAGCTATAGCGCCCTTAGAGTGATCTTGTATCACTAAACGGCGCTTTATAAATTTTAATTATTATTACATATTATATATTTTGAGACCTTTATGGTATAAACTATTTTGTGTTATTGTTAATCTCGTTTTTGGAAGTCTAAATCCTGACATCCCCTCGTAGGGTAAGTGTGAATATTGACATTTAATAATATATTTTTCTGCATATATGATAGTTTGATGGAATATAAATAATAATTAATACTTTTACCAAGCGTAAATAACGATTTTTATTGCGAAGTGGCAATTTTTCCAACTAATGGAAATTTCTTCCAGTGTTTTCAGCCCAGAGAAGCAATGTCTGTGTGAGAAATGAATTTTAACATATTTCCCCTCTGCTAGTGAACGAATCCATGCCGTCCACAACTGTACCACAACAGCCGGCACATATGTATGTAATGAATGTATTTGCTTTCATTTATACTGGCACCCACGATAGCCTTCATTCAACGGTCTTAAAAAAACTTTCCGTCTCAAGATCATTTCCTTTAGATGGATCTATCAAAAGGAAACAGCCATGAGACCTGCAATCACATATGGTGCGGGTGCTGGATAACAAAAAGCACACATTATACACACTTTAGAACATTTTTTTAGCATATTTTGCACATGTTTACCACATTTGGTTTACTAGATATAAGAATATACTAGATCTGTTTACCAGATTTATTTATTTATTTATTTATTACTTAGGTACACGGCCTCTTGGCCATTATAAAAATATGGTAAAAATAAAACAAAACTCGCATTAAACAAAAGAAAAACAACACAATAATTCATAAAAAACAAAATCCTTTATACTAGA
Organism: Molanna angustata; assembly: GCA_963576475.1. NCBI lineage: Eukaryota > Metazoa > Arthropoda > Insecta > Trichoptera > Molannidae > Molanna > Molanna angustata. Next base: position 5,279,313 of record OY754971.1, on the reverse strand, counting down.
TTAATAATAATTTAATCCTTTATTTGGTTTATACTAGATTTAAATGGGTGGTGGTAGAGCGGTTTGCGCTCTGGGTTTGTAATTCAAGTTTGTAATTCATTCAGTGTTAGCCACAACCCACTCGTTTAATCTTGATATAAAACCTGGTCACCGAAAACTGGTTTGATTAAAGTATATCAAACAATTAAAAATGTAACATAAAACGACAAATAAAAAATCTTTACATTGTACCTCTATTAAACGTCGAAGGAAGTTTTTTGGAGTGTTCAATTAAGGTTTCAATTACCTTGCATCTCGAGTGAGGGTCGAAAATTCACAGGAATCAAGTTTAGGTTAAGAGCCCTCCAAACTGTATCATTGTTGCCAAAACGTTTAATGGATCGTAATGGATATTTCATCTCAAAACACAACAGAAAAAAAATAGGATATTGTGGAGACTCGTCCGTCGCTGAAGGGGTGTATCGGGTCGAGGATGAGAATAAACGGAGGATGGGAAGAACTTCCAACTCCAATTTCAAACGCCAAACATTAAATCCGCTTTTGTGACTTATGTCGGTAGGTCGGGCTAACCACCTGGTGTTTGCCGTGCCGCTTTGTAAGGGATTTTGTCGCCCTGTAGAACGGCTTTTGTTGGCTGTCGAGAACATCCTTCAGCGCTGTCGGCAGTCTGGGGGTGAGTTCTGCTACGACTAAATGCTGTCCATCTCTGAAAACGATATTATCTGTATCGAAACTTTAAAAATATACATACCTAGCACCTAAACTACATAACTTGCTAAAACAAGACATACCAGAAATTTTAACTCTTTCAGTAACTAAAGCTAAAATAAATATTTAATTACTTATCAAATATCGTTGTACATTTTAACAAAAATTAACTAAATTTTCTAACTTTGTTTACACCACGTGAGAATTGAATTTGCGACCGGTTTCGGAACTAACCGTTCCCTCCTCAGGCAGAATTTCAACTAAACGCAGAATGTGACTGTGTGCTTAAAAGAAGGCAATGTATTTGGATATTGATGGGAGGTCATTAGGGGCGGGTCTTGTGTACAATGGCTTTGATTGGTAAGATTGATGGAAAGGGGAAACATATTTAAAAGCGGGCTGTAAGTTACATTTACTTGATTATTTATTATATTTCTGTTTGAATTAGGTTGTTTTTATTATTTCAAGTTACTCTAAATTATCTAAGCGTAAACCTACTTTATTAATGTGTACAACCTGGTTGAATATTAAATTGGTGGTCATTAAGTATTAAAAATGTGTTTTAACATAAATAATTATATGACGCCAATGACTTACCAACATTTTATATTATTATTATTTACATGTTTTTCAAATTGTCATACCTTACCATTGCTTTTGACCTCTACTGGATTTTGTAATAAAAAAATCAATAAATACAGAGACAAAAAAATACCCAATGAATGACGATATTTTCACTGTGATGAATGATTTTTATTATTTTTTATTAAATACCAAACAATTAAGATGGGTGGTGACAGAACGATTATACCGTGCTGGGTTAGAATCTAGCCACGACAGATTTCGTTCACCTATAGCAAAAGCATTACTGCTTAGTTAAGGGAATGTACGAGAATGTATATGTAATTGTAACAAGGACATTTTATTTCTTTTTTATTATTTATGCTCTTAACAATAAAAAAAAATTATTGTTTTGAAGAAATGACTACGAACATATATTTATGTCACGAACATATATTTATGTCATGCAACACAGGTGCCATCGGGTGTACCTCAAGGTTCCCATTTGGGGCCTCTCTTATTTAATATTTACATACATGACATTGGATTATGCTTCAGGAACAGTAATTACATATTATACGCTGACGATATGAAAATCTACAAAACTGTTATAGACATTACTGACTGTGAGGACTTGCAACTTGACCTTGATAGACTAACTTCTTATTGTGTCTCGAATAAGCTGTTACTAAATGTAAAAAAATGTCACTCCATTACACTCTCTAGGAAAAAGAGTACAATACAATACACATACACAATCAATAGGGAGGCGATTGATAAGAAATCAGACTGTAGAGACTTAGGTATACAACTGGACAGTAAACTTTTATTTGACAAACACATTGACACAATTACACTGAAAGCTTATAAAATGTTGGGATTCCTGATGAGAGTATGCAAACCATTCACACAAGTGAAAACATTTATCTTACTATATAACACAATTGTTAGAAGTCAATTGGAACATGCATCAGTCATCTGGAATCCACAATATAATATTTATATTAACAATATAGAACGAATACAACAATTTTTTTTGAAACATATGAAGTACAAATTTGGTAATAACTACAAACATGAATTGCAGACTTTACAGACAAGACGAAGGACCTCAGACTTAATGTACCTTTATGACATAATAAACTTCAATATTGACTGTACAGACCTTCTGAAAATTATTAACTTCAACATACCAAACAGACGAACAAGACACACCTCAACGTTCTTTTTAGACAAAAAAAACACTAATGCCGCTCAAAATTCGCCATTGTACCGATGCCTTACCACGTATAATAATTTGGAAAAGATCAGGTCCGTGGACATATTCTGTATGTCCAGGACTCTTTTCAGGAGCCACGTTAGACAGGAATAATAATTTTTTTTTTTTTATTACCAGTAGTGAGTACAATGCACCATGAAATCAAAGGTGGTGGGTGATTAAGTTACAATTACTTATGTTGCTTACAATTACTTGTGTTATATTTGTTTAAAAAATATTATTGTACGTTGCCCATTTTTTCAAATAAAAAAAAAAAAAAAAAAAAAAAAAATTATAAACAAAATAGAGACTAGCTCTAGACTAGCAATTCTTATAATTTTATATACCAACTTGTATAAAGAATGCTTTTCAATTTTCAGAATTTAAACGCATTGCATTCGTAACACGGCGCGCGGCGTTCAAAGAACATTAGTTTCAGAATATAAAACGAACCCTTTGAAAATTTAATGTTTTAGCATCAAATGCGCGTACTTTCGAAATTATGTCATAGTGTCAAATTGTTTTACAAAGAAAATTCCCAGTTAAAAAAAAAAAAACTTTTTTGTGAAAAATTATTGGTGGTTATCCAATTTTCCTCCGGCCGTGTCTTTTTTTCTTACTTTTTTACGCAAAATGAAGTTAAATATCGTACAAGATAACTTTTCACTCTTAAATTGTGAACATTGTCAAGATACAAGCAGAATTTATGGTAGTTTTCTTCCGGAACTATTTTACGGTTTTCATTTAAAAACATTTCAACCCTTGTATGGGGTACAGAGGGAAGGGGATGGATGCTGTGCGTCCATCCTCGAATACATTCCGCTTTCATTGGCAAACGGGGTAAAGAATTTGGATACTTTTTTTTTGTTTTTGTTTCATTTCCCTCGCGAATTTATCTCGTTTTATTTATTTTTTTGAGCGACGTTTGGTTTGGGACGATGCGGTGCGCGGTTTGGCCATGTTGGTTGGTTGGTTGGGTCTGACCGAAGGAATGACTTTGATTCATTTATACATGTGTAAATACATATTTGTCAAGCTTAACCCGTGTTTTATCATTTTTTTACAATTCCGTGTAAATGACCTAAAGAGCAATGTGAATTGTGATACACACAATTCCGAAAAATTTTACATCGCTTATACTAGACCTAGTGTGATCCATGTGAAAAGAAATTAAAATAATCAAAAACATTATATGTATTATTATTTCGTGTAGAAAGTGATAATATTTGTCTAACTTGCAATTTTAAAAGAGTTATATGCACGAGAAACTACGTACTGTTTAGGTAAAATCAAAAAAGGCTTTAACTTCAATTCTCCATATTTTAAACATTTGTTGAGAAAAGTGGCCCCTAATAAATATACAAAAAAGCAAATAAAATGGTAGATACCATTGGAGCAAGGAATCAATTTAAATCAAATCATATTATTCATATAATTTATGTTCCAGAATGTTGTAAAAATTAAAATTTTAGATAAAAAGTTTTTGGAGATACTGTTTTATTGAACAATATTTAAAAAAAGGCACATCGAAAATTGCTGTGGTGTGCTGTTGTACATCATCTTAGTAAAGGAATCGATACAAATGCGTGCATCCCCACACACACCTGTCTCGTCTCACTAAAAAAGGCACTACATTCAGAATGGGTGGAGAACTTTATTGCTCAACTATGTGAGATATATTATTGTTGTCTGTTGTATTTTCGATAACCCGGCTCTTACGGGACACCCGGAAATGATAATAATAGAAATGAGTGGAAGCACTGTTCAAAGCCGGTGCTTTACGACAAAATCGTGATTTATAAATTTTCGAACACATTGCACTGTGATTCCGAGATCGCTAATCTAGAGGGCTCCATGAGCTACTACTTTTCGTGCGATGGATTTTTTTTGTCACACACTTATTGTTCTGTGAGGGGGCATTTTACAGAGCGGGTGGTGGTGTGGGTAGCGATTTAAATTTGCGAGAGCATTTTTTGCAAGTTTTTCCGATTAATCGATCACCATCAGTTTAAATAAAGGTAAATAATATATTAATTAACAGACGCTCAGAATTACATATCAGAATTATTCCACATATATAATGATGTAAAGATTTTTTTTACTGAAAACGTAGCTTCGGGAAATCGAAAATGTTGCGATTCATGTGACCGACGGGTTATGAAAAATACGGAAAAATATATCGCGTTTGAAATTCATTTCTATCAAAACGTCAAAAAATTGCGGGAAAATGTAAATAGGAAAATTGGCCCTTATCAAAGTCGTGGCATATTTGAGTTTTTAATTGAGTGTACATAATATATTGTACTTTGTGAATATGAAAAGTCACGTGTAATTTATTGCCGCGTATATTCATTTTTCTTTAAAAAGCGTACATAGATGTTGCTGAATGTTTGGATACTGGCCAATAAAAAACGTAATAACGTATTTTTTTGTGTCAAAACTTGGCCCAAAACGTTCCTCATTGAATATTAATTCCCATGTTTTTAGATTCCACACCCCCCCTGTTGAAAAACGAGTAGGCTTTTACAATCACTGAGCTCTCACAACAAAATATTATAACTTAATGTGCATTATTTTTCTACTTAAAAGGTAATCTTTCAAAATGCATTTATATACAGAAAATTTGTATGTAACAATTTCGATACGATCAGTTTTAAAGTGACTGTTTTAAATAAAAGTATCTAGTGAAAATTGACTTTCATTCATTCATACCATCACGGCATATCCCACAATGTGGGGTAACCAGTGAAAGGTGTGCGGGTGTGCATTGCCTTATAAAAGGGAGAACAACACATCTATGTATACCCACACACCAGTCTCGTTTCACCAAAAAAGGCACTACATTCAGAATGGGTGGTAAACCTCATTGCTGAACTATGTGAGATGTTATTGTTGCCTGTTGTATTTTCGATTACCCGGCTCTTACGGGACACTCGAAAACAATTAGGTATTTAAAATAATGGAAGCACTATTCTAAGCCGGTGCCTCACAGCTATTGACTTTTAAAAAAAATTGATTTTTATTTTGCAAAAATGTGCATTTCTTGGCCGATCGACGAAGATTATTGGATGTCTGATTTTTGTATAAGTTGGTTAACGGAGAGATAGAATGCATCGAGCTTGTGAGTGCAATTAATTTTCAGGTTCCGAATAGACGGAAAAGAAAAGCTCTTCTGTTGAGGTATGAAGGTGTTTTAACAAACTACAACTTGAACTTACCGATACTTGATAATACATTTGTTTCTTTTTGTAAAAAATTTATACTGTTTGTGCGATGTCTAATTTTTCGTCTGTTTTTATTTCTTTCTTTCTTTCCCCTTAGCGCTTTTATTCCGTTTCTATCGGTGTACGCTTTGACCATGATTCTGGAATTGGCTAGTCTGGTTATTACATTGAAGCGACTGCCATCTGACCTTCGTAACCCTTAGAATGGGGAACCAGACAAATTGGATCATGGCTACACATAGCTAGTGATATAATTCCGCACATAGATTTTTTGAAAAACCAGAGGTGCGTGCCCCGCCCGGATTCGAACCGTCGACCTCACGCATGTTAGGCGATGACCTTACCCCTGGGCTATCACCGCTCTGTTTTTATTTCTATATTACTTTTATCTATTTTAAATTACTTTTAGCATTGTATCACATAAATTGCTTATGCCTTATTTTGTATACATAAATAAATAAATAAATATTCAAGTACGATCGTTTTGGGTCACGGATAGGTACAGATAAAAGTTCAAGAAAAGTAGGTTCACGTGATGATTTATTTTTTGGGTTAGTATTCTGCTTAGTCCCCAAATATATCAAATCCATTGTTGCAAGACTTTTTCATCTTTCTACAATCTCTTTCTTCTCGAGTGAACACTGACTGGTCAACATATCTGTGCGGGGTTTTACTTATGGGGAGTTTCTGGTTTTTATTTGGGTTTTTATTGAAAAGCTAAATATTATTTCCTGCACAGTATTTAAATTGTTACATGCGATTATTACATTCGTATATTCTGATAGATAATTCGCGTTTTATTATTCCGAAAATATTTGCATAATAAATTCATCGATTCGGATAGATAACCCTGCTCAACTTTCAGGGTTTTTTTCAAGTACCGTCTCTAATGTTACGTATATAGCCTTAAAAATAACATAAAATTAGGTATATTCATATACATTTTTTTATGCAGGGATATGACGTTGTGTCCATAGAGTATAGGAACTGAACGCAAATCTTCCCTCTCCTGATATGTATTGATGTTTTTTTGTGCCCACATAAATATTTTCTTTCACGCTTGTCTTTGTCTCTTTCTATTTTTCAAAACTTTGTCAACATTAATGCATGTACCTTCTTATTTCTCAAATTTTCAATGAAAGTAGTCGCTAAGACAAAATAGTTACATCAATGATGTAAGATTGCTGAAACATTTTGAAAAAAAAATGTGATAAATACCATATGGAGGAACTTTTCACTTTTCAGACTACATAATTGGAAAATAAAGCCATATTAAACAAAAAAAGTTTGTATCTCTCTGCATCTGCGGCAGTTCTACGTCGAACATGTGGTGGGGCAATTCTAATTGCTGGATACAGTATCTCAGTTGGTGTGGGCTTATGATTATGACAAATGACAACGCGATGTTACTCGTTGCTTATTGGAGTGGTAGAGCTTAGCCGGACACGAAAAAGAAAGAACAAAAAAAGTTAAAATTTAAATATGCATTGATTGGCGTTCGACTCACTCTCTGCCTTTCCCGCAAAAGACGTGGCGTTAGTGATTATATGTTATATTGTTCAAATGCTAACAGTTTTTCGTATTGATTTCCCATATAGCATCGGTTCAATTACTTTTGTGTTATATATTGTTGAAATATTCCAATATCCTCTAGAATTTGGTTTTGTTCTTCTTAGAGAATACTCGAACGTCGATGTTTTTTTTTCAAACAACCCTCTTCAAAGTGTTTTCCTTTTTTGCTGCATAAATTAACGCCGTTTTCTTTGTCCCTGTGTTCGTTCCCACTGGAGATTCTGTGTTCCTAGTTTTAACATGTGTTGTAAGTTTCACCATCGTAAATACCATTGATTGAACAAGAAAAATGCAAGCTTTTATCGAGCGGGGCTATTTGTTTATCCATTCCGAACAGTTGTTTTTGTTTTGTATCAGTATCAACTTAAAATAAATGTAAGGCTATTTTTTCATTCAAATGTATTCATTGTTTTGTACATCTTTGAAAGTAGCTGAAGTTTTCGGAACTTGAATGAAAAAGAGGCAATCGCACTTCAACCTAAAATTTAACATTCTCTTAGAGAACTATTCTTGATTATCAATATTGTACATATATTGACAAAATAATCGAATCTTTCGTCTTTTTTTGTGTACAAGTCTTTTTAATATAAAATGTTCATTCAATTTTAATTATTCATCATTCATACTATGGGGTAAAAGGGTACAATGATTTACCAGTACAATAAAAAAAAATGGCATAAATCAATCTTAATTAATTGTGAGTTACATTAAAATAATATCTTAAGCGTTTGTGAGTATTTTATATACATAGTTAATTTATGATTTCATTTATATTAATGATTGCATTGTCGATTTTTCGAATTTTTTTGTTGTTTTTATATCAATGTAATTGTTATGTATGTTCCTTAATCTAGTACAAAGGTTAATATTTACATAGTTTTAGTTAGTTTTTATATTTTGTTAAATGTGACTCACTTCAAAACACGAGAAATTCTCTTTTTGAACAGATTTTTAATTATCTCAATAGAGACGAAGTTGGAATATTTATTGTAAGAGAAGCGGGAAATCAAGGCACCTACAGGGCTTACGACCTGTCATCGGCTGGTTTACGTGATCACTTTATGCGCTTGCGCAACGTTCACCAATTATGCCTTTTTAATGAGATCCCTATCAATTCAATTTTGAAAGTTCTATATATTGTAATACTGAAATTCTTTTCGCTTGAAAATAAGGAATTTTTACTACAGCCATCTATGGGTGAAATTATGAACAACAATCTTATTATTATTTTTTTTTTTTTTTTGTCATTGTCATCTCTTTTTGAAGTTGAGTCAAACATAAATATTTATTAATCGTTATACATACAGTGGGGGCTCAAAAAATTAGAGCCACCCATAATTTATCACAAAAATTGGGTTTCAGGTTCATAATCAGTATTAAAAACTTTAGATATGCTATTTATTGTTGTTTCAGTTTATCACGCCATTCCTTGTGAATATTTTTTTAGAATAACAACACTGTTTTACTGTTTGTTATGAAGTTAGCTGCGGTTACAATGAGAAATGTCACAGTTTTACACCACGTGTGATATTGAACAATAGCAATTTATTCTGAAGTTTTATGGTTTATAATTTTTATTTTACAAGAATATTCGTACTTCTTTCTTTTTTTATATGCAAGTAAGTTATTTTTACCATATTCCATTATTTATTTCATTTATCAAGGCTTTTTTATATACTTTTTTTACACTTTTTGATAACCTCATTTTTTTCAAGTTTTTCAAAAATGGGCAGACAGCAGGACATCTCTTCATCCAAACTTGGTCAGATCCAAAGCTTCATATTGAGTGGAAACCATTCAAATAGACAGATTGCCAAGTCTCTTAAGGTTTCCAGAGCAACTGTTAATAGAATTAAGAGAAAAATGGACAATAATGAGCCCATACAATCAGTTAAGAGGAAAAATTGTGGGCGAAAGCGTATTACAACACCACGAACTGAAAGAAAAATAAGTGATATTGTTCTTGAAAATAGAAGAAAGTCAAGAAAAACGCTTAAAGAAATAATAAATGAAGAAGGAATTGCAATATCTCTTGGTACGCTTCGCAGAAGACTGGCAGAACAGGGATTCAAAGCTTGTAGACCAGCAAGAAAACCGAGACTTACGCAAGCAATGAGAGAAAAACGTCTCCAATGGGCCAAAGATCATCGCCATTTTACTGTTGAGGATTGGAAAAATGTAAGTTGATGATGTAGTCATCATACCATTACAATTTAAATGGATAAAGGCTCATTTTTCAGTAAATTAGAATGTTTTACCAACTCTATGTGAATATTTTCTCTATTTCTAGGTTTGTTTCTCCGATGAGTCCTGTATTGAAATTTTGATGGATAAATCAAATTTTGTACGACGAAGAGAGGGTGAAAAATTTAAGGAAGAATGTCTCGTGCAAAGGGTGAAGCACCCATTAAAGATTATGGTCTGGTCTGTCATCAGTGGTCAGGGTACTGGAAGACTGTACATTGTTAAAAATACCATGCGTCAGGACCAATACATTGATGTCCTCAAAGATAAACTGATTCCTCAGGCAATGGAATGGTTTCCAAATGGAAAATTTATATTCCAACATGACTCTGCACCATGCCATAAGGCAAAAAGAGTCACATTGTTTTTACAGGCACAAAAAATAGATGTCCTACCCTGGCCAGGAAACTCTCCAGACCTAAATCCCATTGAAAATTTATGGGAACTACTAAAACGAGGGATTTCGACCATATTGGTCAGAAATAAAAGGGATTTGATAGAGAGATTAATAAATATTTGGCATCATAATGATAATTTAAAAAAACAGTGTGAAAATTTAATAAACAGCATGTCTAGAAGAGTAGAAGCAGTGATTGCTGCAAAAGGTGGACATACAAAATATTGACACGCATTTGGTTTTCATATGTTTTTTTTCAATTCTAATAAATAAATTCCTTTTTTATATACATTTTTCAATTCTATATACCCATATTTTTAAAATACAATTGATATATAATGGTCCGTAAAAATGAAATTAGAGAATTATACCAAAAAAGTCTAAAAATAGTAAAAATGTTGGGTGGCTCTAATTTTTTGAGCCCCCACTGTATAATCTGTGAATATTGTTGTTTTATAAATAAATATAATATAGGTATCCCTAAAGTATATAAGATACAAAGCTTTATTAGTAAAGAAAAACTACTTCTGAATATTGAATATTATTTGACTGAATATTACTAGATGGTAGTATCGTATTAAGTACATAATTTTTAAATATTTATTTTTCAAATGATTCACATTTAATCAGGATGGGAGATTTCAAAACAATTATTACGCCTTTTATTGAATAAGACTTAGGTCCGAATGCACAATCTTACCTAAATATTAAATTCTAAATTCTAACCATGTTTTCATTGCACAGTCGCTTACTTAAGTTAGGATATCACGTGGCTTCCTAACTGGAGGATACTACGACGTTTTTCTGTGAGAATTGCAGCGCATGCGCATCGGCGTAAACTAGCATTTGCGAATTGTCAATAAGTAAGGTTGATAGCGAGGAACCTTACGAGTTTAATACTAAAATACGAGATTTTTTCGGTAGATTATGATTTTATCGGCTTCGTTGAATATGTATTTGCTAATTTTGTCAAATCAAATACCAAACAGAGTATTCAGTGATTCATACGAGATGCCGAAAATTCGGTGGAATTTCAAAAAAAATCGTAACATCGAGCTGTCAATGTGAAGTGTGAAGTTAGTTACATATGTTTGTTTTGTTGAAAAGAGATAGATAACTTTCTAAGCCCAAAGAAAGCTATTTATCTCTTTTCTTCATACACAATAATGTGAAATTCTACGCCATCGATCTTAAGTTTGGCGTAGTATTTAGTTAGGGATATCTCTGCAACGCAATTGCTAAGAATACTAAATACTCCAGTGAGGTCAGGAGTTAGTATTTAGGTATCAAGGACTGTCCATTCGGGTCTTATTATCGTGGTATCCGGGGAACAGCGTCCGGAGCTTGTCTAGGTACTTCGTAAGTACAATAAATATTTAAAAGGATCTATTTCACAATCGTAGAAAGTATTTCAGGTGAATAATTACCTTTTTTAAGCCAAAATCTTTGAAGCAAGTTAATAATTTACAAAAATGGAATAAAAATATTATAATTGGTATTCGTAAAATTATGTTGTTGCCTACAATAATTATTTCGTTGTAGGATTAACTCAAGTGTAAAAAAAAACAAATTTCTCGACTACGTTCTGCGTGTTATTGCAAAAATAGAACTTTTACAAGGTCCGATTAACAAACTGACTTTTAAAACATTTTATGAATGTTAATTAGACACCAGAGTATTTCGACACGAAAGATTCCCGAGAGATTGTAAAATATTTGTTGTTTTCCCCACATTTTCTATGCAATTATTTCTCATTCCACCCCTACAGCCTATAAAGAAAAATATTGCCCCGTATCTGATAAACATTTTTTTGTTTTTCGATACAAGGTCGTTTTTGAGTAGAATTAGAAAGAGGTTTGTACTTAATACGCGACTTAAAAAAAAGGTTGACGCTGTGCCATTATCAAGTAAGGAATCTATATTTTTATTCATTGTTACAAAACATGAAAAATTATTGTGAGACTGTTTAGGTTTATACATTTTTTTATTACATATATATCAAAAATTACATCTTATATATAAATTTGCATGTTTGTATGCATCCATGTATGTATGTATGTATGTGTGCTATGCGCTCCTAAACCATTCACCCGATTGCAATGAAACTTTGATGAATTATCGAGCGTATGCCCGGGATGGTTTCTGGATTAAAACAATTTTCTTCTTCTTCTTCTTCATCGAGCATTATGTCATTTTCCCTATGAAGGTGGACTATCCTATGAAAAGAAGGAAACCGTTCTTCCGATTTCAATGAAACTTTGGTGAATTGTCGAGCGTATGCCAGGGATAGTTTACAGATTAAAACATTTTTTTTCTTCTTCTTCTTTATCGGGTATTAGGTCATTTTACCTAAGACGGTGGACTATCATGGGAGAAGAAGGTTCAATTTTCCTTCCATCTCTTCGCAGGTTTCTGGATTTAATCTTTTATCTTCTTGTTCTTCTTCGTGTATTTGGTCATTTTACCTATGAAGGTGGAGAATCCTGGGATAAGAAGGTCCAACAGTCCTTTTGTCTCTTCGCAGGTCTTCCAGGATGGTTTCTGGATTTAAACTTTTTCTTAACTTAACGTGAATACACAAAAAACTTATAAATTGAATATTTTCTTATAGTTTCATATTCGCAAATATTCGAGTCAATGATGTTTTAATCTTCCTACGTTCCCTAAAATAAGCAAATAAATGCTCGTGCTATAGATGAACGAAATCGGTCGAGGCAGGATTCGAACTCGCGACCACTGGATTACTAACCCAACGCGCCAACCCCTCTGCCACCGACCCATCTGAAGTTAGATGAGAAGTTAGTTAGTGAAGAGTTAGATGGCATAATTGAACATTGAAGTGAACGTTGAAGCGCATGAAGTGATTACGTGAACCAGCCGATTACAGGTCGCAAGCCCTGTAGGTGCCTTGATTTCCCAGTTGTCCTATCATATTCCAATTCAATATGTCTATTGAGATTTTTTTATTTTTTATTTTATGTAGCTTCTCAGGCAACTAACAGGTGCCATGTTAAATTATTATTTAACACGCAATAACAATCTGGAGACTTAAGATGTTTCAATATTCTGGAGAATTAAGACGTTTATTGTCTAACAGATCCAGACTGGAAACACAATTAAAAACTGTGTCTCCACCCGGAATCGAACCCGGGACCCTTGGATCAGCAGTCATATACCTAACCAACTGAGCCACGAAGACCGTCGAGATATTAAAAATTTGTCAAAAAACTTATAATTATAAATAAAAAATGAAAAAAAAAATGTAGGTATGAAATAATAATTCAAGAATCGGTTTTTAAGTACGTAGGTATCATCGAAATAGATGAGCAAGAAAGATTTTTCAAAAAAAAAATAATACCAAAACCTGGGTTGAAATAGTAAATTTACAAATCAAAATAAATAATATATACTTACGTTTTCGTCAAAGCCACCAGTATAATTCAAAGTAATAGAATTATTATTAAGATTGATATTTCTAAAGAAAATAATAATTATTAATAATTATAATATTAATTATTAAAAAATTAATTATTATTAATTATTATTTATAATTATTATTTAATAATTATTATAGAGTTTGTTTATATTTATTATTCGTTTCATTTCATTAAATTTTATAAAAAAATGCTGAAATAAGGGGTGATTTTTGGAAAATAAATCCCAGTCTTCACAGTAATGCTGGAGTTATTAAAATTTTAAGATGACTTTACAATTTTATAGTCAACAGATTTGGTCTTCGTTTACTTCTTAAACTCGACGTTTGTTAGTCGGAATTCAATATTAGTTTAAAGTTTTTAAGTATAATTATTTATTTTTTATCGAAAATTCAGTGTCTGTGTTTTGTATATTTTACCAAGCATTTCTTATGGTTTCCATGAGAACTTCGTATCGGAGTTTTTATGGGAATTTATAAGTTTTTCTTTAATTTACGACCCGGAGAGGGGGTGAGAAATAGATTCCAAGTATAAAGTGGATTTAATATCTTATCGCCGGTCGCAGTTAATCTTTTCTCAAGACAGTTATACCGTTAAAAATAGATTTATGTCTTGATGTTTTAAAGTAAGGCAATTTTTGTGTTTTCAATATGCCTCTATTGAAGAAATCACCTTCAGACGTTGACTCCGGAAGTTTCTCGGAGAATGGCAAATGATTTATTAAACATCATATTTCTTATTGAGTTTAACGAAACACAGCAGACTATTTGAAATATACTACTTTTAAGTAATAAACTTCAAAGACTTATGGTGTCGTTGGTAAATTTTCGATATTTTCAAGCGATGAATCGGGTATTGGAACAAGATATACATGCAAAATAACAATAATGTATTTTTAATTGTTATAAGCCATTTTATTGTTATCTTAATATTGGTATCTGAGCTTGTGTGCAAGGGAGGAGTGAAATCTAAGGTGTAAAATTTTTAATCTGACAAAGAATTTTAAAAAGAACAGATTGTGACAAACGCTAAACTCCTCACTAACAAGTCAGTCCACAAAGAAATTAAATTTTGTATGGAAAATACGCAGCATTATCATTAATAAGTTTGTCAAATTATTTTTGATGGAAATATCTTATGTATTATGATAACTTGATAATTCTTCAATGTCATTTTATGATAACGATGAGCCTTTATAGTAAAGTGAAATTTAAAATATCAAATTTTTAGTTTCCTGTGTTTGGGGTCACAATGTTATCAGTTAAAAAAATTGAAATCCCTATTTAAATATCCTCCAAAATCTGATGGGGTTTAAGCGAGTATTAGATATATAAAAATTTCAAAATTGCAAGAATCGAATGAGTAATTTAGTCTATTATCGATGAAGTAGAATATACACGCCGTACATAGTACATAGTACACAGACATACCTTTTGATAAAACTTTCAGAGTAAATTCACAGCGTGATACAAGTTGATGGTCTGCAATAAAAAAATACCCTAAAAAATTGCGAAATCATAACCCCTCACTATTACTTTGGGTAAATGAGGAGTAAAAATAATCATACAGGACTCTTTATTATATCATATTGTGCTGAAAATGAAAATCAAATTAAATTTTTATTCGTTAAAGAGTTTTTATATACGTATTATTTGTAAAAAATGGTGAGTGTAATGAACAATTTCAAATATTTTTTTAAACAAATATCACTAATTTACGGTTTAAAGCTATTTATCCTTTTTTAAATCTCGCTCGTCTGCTTTCTTCAAATTACAAAGACCATTTTCACGTTCTTTGAATATATATCCTTTCGTTTTCGTCTCAAAATTGTGTACTTATTTGTTTTGTTCCTCTCAAATTGGATTTCAATTCAATTTAAGTTCGTGACGAGAGAGCCTATAACATTTTATTACGCTGCAGCGTTGAAATTTTCGGGCAAATATTACCTAATAACAATAATAATTTGTTTAGTCCAAAGTTGCCCCCCCTCCACCCTTTAAAAATGAAATTAAGCAAATGTTGCCAGAACAACGAGACGAAAATTGACGAGACGTTTTTTTGGGAAAATTTGAATTATAACCAAGGAAAAAGCAATTCCCAGTCGAGGATGTAATAAACTGAAACAAAATGATTTCCCAAGGTCCGATTTAAGGGAACTTAGCAGCAACTCGATGCCAAGAATCACCTAATGCGTTCAAAATGTTCACCTGCTTGTGTAGATAACAAATAGATATAAATATTTTGAATCCAACAAATGACATTGAAGAATTATCACTTTTTCATAACAAGATTTTTAAATAAAAAATAACATAACATTTTTAATATGTGTTGTATTTCTGAATAAACAAATTAAATAAAATAAAAACCAATTCATTCTAGGAAAATTGTGACAATTATCCATACACTAAGGGCTGTGCCCCTGGCCCAACCCCTAACGGACGCTGCGCGGCTTTTTTACCGCTACGCGGCAGTTGCGAAATAACCTAATAAAACTAAATATCGTCAAATATACCATTTGGGACATTACACAACATTTAAAAACTAAACATTTTTACATGAAAACGTTAAAATCAAGTAATAAAACAGTATTTTTATAGTAAAAATGTGCATATTATAAAAAAAATATTTTCGACAATGTTTTGAAAGAAATGCGTTATATGAAATGCGTACGTTTGAAATTACAAACATAGATAATTTGAATGTACATTCGATATATCATTTAGAACAGTATACAACAGTTAAGACTGAATATCTTTTTATAATAATACAATAATATTGATAAATTATACATATATATAATTAAATAATGCGATTAAACGAAAACATTACCTGCCTTTATGTCTTTGCGTATTTATTTATTTAATATTACTTCTCGGGCAACTAACAGGTACTATGTCGAATATTAATTTAACACGCACCCACTAACAAGTTGCCATATTCTGGAGACTCACGATATTAATCGTCTCAAAGATTCAAACTGAAAACACAATTAAAAACTGTGTCTCCACCAGGAATCGAACCCGGGACCTTTGGCTCAGCAGTCAGATATCTAACCAACTGAGCCACGAAGGCCGACATAATTATGACATATTACTTACTTACTTATCGAGTCCGGAACTCAGATTTTGCCACTCCAATGTGTGGCGGCGGAAATCGCCCTGTCGGTTAGTTTAATCAGGTCGTCCATGTGGCAACCCTCGTCCAATTCTGGGCAGGACAGCAGATGGTCGTCATCCTGCACTGCCCCACAATCACAGAAGGTATCATCCTCCATCGAGAAGCCCCACCTGTGCAGGTTGCTCTTGCAGCCACTCACACCCACCCTCAGCCTGTTCAGTGTCTTCCATATTGGGAATGGCAGGCAGTGCGCCCTATTTGCCTTCTCGCTTATGACATATTGAAAGCAATGTTATCAGTATTCAAAATGGATATTCCGCAAATTATTACGGTCAAAATTTATTCTGAATGTTTAAAATTCCTTTTTAAATTGTCAATTTATGCAAAAAATACATTTTAAACGATTAATTTGTACTTTTTCGCATTAATTTATTATTTATTTTAAATAAAAATTTCGAACGCGAAAATTGATAATGGAAATATTATTTCACTGGCAATCCGTTGAACGACGAAAAAACATGGCGTACAGTAATTATATTATAGATAATTTCAATAATTTGTGGAGTGACTTGATAGTATGGGTTAGCGTTTAGCCACAACCCACTCGTAATTATTCTTGAAAGTAATAATAGTACTTTTAAGAATTGTCGGTCCAATTTTTTTTATGTAAATACAATAATGGCCGACCCAATTATCTCACGGCCAGCAAAGCTCGCTGTGCACAATGCAATAGTCGTACCAACATTAATTTAATGCAAGTAACACATGGACATGGCAGAAGACGCATGAATTAACGCTGTGAAAATAAGGTCCCTAAGACGAATGTGTGGTAGAACGATCTATGATAGGATAAGGAATGTGGACATCAGACGAGAATGCAAGATTGAAAGAGAAATTGTGAGTAGAATGACAGTAAATACACTACGATGGTTCGGACATGTGGAGAGAATGAACGATGAGCGCCTGACAAAGAAAGTATACAAGGCTGAAAAGAGTGGAATGAGAGGTCGTGGCCGCCCGAGGAAGACTTGGCATGATCATATAAATGAGATTTTGAAAGATGGCAATATACGAAGTCAGAATAATAGTATAGCATGTATGACGCGATGCATGGATGTAAATGAGGCAAAACATGTATGTCAAGATAGAAGTGTCTGGCGTTCGGTCCTCTCTGCCTACCCCAAGTAGCGATACGGCGTGATGGTATGTATATGCATACAATTTGTTTTGATATTTTAATTTTTGTGACTGACTAGTTATGGTGGTTAGCTGACAAAAAAATATTGTATGTAAATAAAACAATAAATTATTATCAAAATTTTAAATATTTGGCACTGACTAGTAATGTGGTCATTAGCTGACCATCTTCAAAATGGGACAAGTGATAGGTAAAATGAAGTATACTATAGTCTTACCAAGTTTCTTCACAAAACAATTTTTTTTTGTTTATTAAGATACAAATAATGTATAAAATGAATATCGTTTGAAATATGCGGTGACATATTTTGTGTAATAAAATTCCATTGCCATTAGGCAAGCGGTTATTAAATCATATGAAAAGGAGAAAAAAGTTTATTTATAGCTGGATTAAATCGTAAATAACGTTGAGTGTTGTGAAAAATGAAGAGACAGAGAATGGAAAAAGAGTACAATTTAACTGAGAGAAAAAAATTTTTTCAAAGAAAGCTTGGCAAAACATGAAATATTAATATACATAGGTACCTAACTACCTATAGTTGAAGTATTAAAGAAAGACAAAATAAATAATAGTCTATTTCAATCACTTTTCTGAACCCCTAATAAGTTATTTGATACGACCGGTTTTGAAGCAACCGTTTCTTCTTCAGATCAACTTTCCAAACGGTCCTATCATATAACAAGCTCTTGATGGTTTTTAAAATTATTTTAATAATTTACCATTTTTATTTATTCGGTTGAACAGACTCAATGTAATGACTGTGTTAGGCAAACTTTATGTTGGGTGTAATATATAAATAAAGTTAATATTTATATTTTTTAACAGATTTTTAATTATCTCAATAGAGACGAAGTTGGAATATTTATTGTAGGAGAACCGGGAAATCAAGGCACCTACAGGGCTTACGACCTGCCATCGGCTGGTTTACGTGATCACTTTAAGCGCTTGCGCAACGTTCACCAATTATGCCTTTTTAATGAGATGCCTATCAATTCAATTTTGAAAGTTCTATATATTGTAATACTGAAATTCTTTTCGCTTGAAAATAAGGAATTTTTACTACAGCCATCTATGGGTAAAATTATCAAGAACAATCTTATTATTTCTTATTTATTTTGTTGTAACGCCATCTATTGAGAGAATTGTTTTTTTTTTTTTGTAAATAATGAAAGCTACAATTCTTATATCTGAGGTGACAATGCATTTTTCGCATACATATGCAATAATAAAAATATTCGATTAATATTTATAGTTAATATTTTAGTGTCACTATTTTGATTCTTATCACTTAAAATATGTTCTATATTATATCATTCACCTATTTCATTATTATAACTGATTATAATATGAAGATCATAGATTCTTAACGTGGGCGATAATGTCCCATTGTGGGCGTTTGAGACTTTCGTAGGGGGCAGTATAATAACCTAGAAAAAATTGGGGGGCCTTGAGATGGCACAGATAGGGCGTGGGCATGTTAAAAAAATATATTTAATCGATACAAACATTACAAGATTGAAATTTTCTTGCTGCGCGGCAGTATTCGTTTTGCCTTGTTCATTCAAAAACATTACAAAACTTCAATATTATATCTGCGTGCGAATATTCTTTTTAATTTGTTAATACAACTACAAGACTGAAATTTTATCGCTGTATGGAAATTCCGGTTAATTTATATTGTACAAAAAATTAGAAGAATGAAATTATCTCGCTGTGCGGCCATCTTTACTTTGTTTTGTTGATAGAAACACAACAAGACTGATAATATTTTCTCACTGCGCGGCAATTTTATCTCTGCGCGGCTTGTTTATTTGTTATATATCCCAGTTAATGTGAATATCTTTTCGAAAAAATGGGCGGGACCAAAATGGTTGAGAGCTTCTGATGTAGATCTTAACAAATTTAGAGATATTAGTAAGATTTGAATATTGAAATGTAATAAAAACACATTTTCACACATATTTTAAGCAGATCAATCCAATACCTCCATTTGTTTTCTTTACAAAATAATCAACGGTCAGATCGGCAGTACACCCCTTCTAAGCTCTCTCCGTTTTCATTGTCCACTTAAAGAAATAGAAACCAGTCTCTCTTTTTCATTGAATCTTCTAGAAAAAACTATATGCTAAATTCATACATTAATAGACCTTGTACTGGGTACAACAGAAATTGTACGAGTGATCCGGTGTTGGACAGGTTTGGTTCGAATTTATATATATGTATTTAAAAAAAATGTGACTTTTTTGGATATTTCATCTGTGCTCGCGAGATCGCTTAGAAGAATTTGTAACAGAACGATGTATGACAGAGTTCGAAATGAAGATACAAGGAAAGAATGTAAGATGAAGAAAGATGTAATTAACAGAATGAAAGTTAACACATTGAGATGGTTTGGCCACTTGGAGAGAATGAATGAAGAACGCCTGACGAAGAAAATATACAAAGCTGACAGGAATGGAATAAGAGGTCGGGGGCGCCCAAGAAAAGGATGGCACGACCATGTAAACGATATTCTGAAAGATGGAAATGTAAGAAGCGTGAACATCAGACGAACGTGTATAAGACGATGTATGAATGTTGATGAGGCGATGAATGTGTGTCAAGATAGAAAAATGTGGCGTTCGGTTCTCTCTGCCTACCCCGTGAGGGACATGGCGTGATGGTATGTATGTATGTCATCTGTGCTCTATTTTGTTGTGCGCATCTTCACCTTTTTATTTGTGCCCCTTTAATGCAATTAAATTCAATATAATTTAATTCAGTATTATTCATACATTGAGATACGTTAAGTATAAATCGTAATATGAGTTTCCAGTGGTCAATTTTTCCCCCCACTCCCCACCCAACATTTCTCCCTTCCCATCCTTTTTTTTTTATTTCTAAAATGCTTTCAAAATTTTTGACATCTTGTTATACATATATTTTAGAATACTATAATTGGCAATATAAAATTATCATTGTATTTTTGTATAATTTTTTCTTGTTTGCTGTTGTATTCTATAAAATAAATAAAATAAAATAAAAAATATGTTTATTCATACATTTGATATTGCGAGTGGTGCAAGGGATATTTTAAACATTACTCGAGATGGGAGAATAAAACATCAGACTAGTAAGAGAAAAGCAATGAATTGACTAATCTGATTAAAAATTAAAAGAGATCATTCCATGAAGGATCGTTAGGAGAGCCATATCAATGATTGGGTCTTCAGAGCTATAAAACGAAGAACGTGATGTAAATGCAAGAACTCTCAAACCAGAAGGGTACGCAGGAGGAATGGGACATTACCTATAAATTCATGTTCGGTACATTTCATAGATTTCTATATGTTGAAACATGTAAGGGTATATGTAATGTTTAATCAGTTAAATCAGTGTCAGTTTGTATTTTATGCGTGTGCCAGTTGTTATTTTTATTATTCTGTATAAAAAGTATTTTTAAACCTAATCAATCGGATCCATTTTGGAGACAGAAGAGTTAAAGTACTTTTTTAATATTTGGGTAGTTATTAAAACAATGATTACTGTTCTTCATATTAACACATTATTTTAATATAACGTCGTCATTCGTTTAGTTAAGTTGGCCTTCGTGGCTCAGTTGGTAAGGTATCTCTGACTGCTGATCCAATGGTCCCAGGTTTATTTATTTTATTTTAGGAAATAAAACAGCCATTACATATTTTACATTAATAAAAAAATAATAATAAAGAAAGTAAGCCAACTACATTGTTCCACAGATTAATATGACAAAGACAATTCAAGCGAAAAAAGAAAAGAAAAATATTTGCGATTAGTAAAAAGTGTGGTGTAAATAAGTATACAATTATTGTGATGTGTGTGTATTTTATGAAGCATAATAGAGAAGGGTAGGAGAGGAGGAAAGGGTGAGTTGTCATATTAATATAGTATTGGACATACAAAAATTATGGTTCGATTCCTGGTCGAGACACTTGGCTTTGTGACTTGTCTGGCTCGGTCACGTGGTACGGCAGCGTTCGGCACCGAATTGGGAAGCGACCGTAGTGTGAGCAGGCTCGACTTTTGATCACCATGAATCCGGTCGCATCAATACATACTTATCTTAAGATACTTAACATTGTTCATTTTATTCAAAATAAAATTAGTTAGGTACCTTTTACAAATGATTGATAAAGAACGTATGAGCAATTGCTGTATGAGGCACCGGTGTAGAATAGTGTTTCCAATAATCGTTTTATCATCGTTTCGAGTGTCCCGTTAGAGCCGGGTAATCGAAAATACAACAGACAACAATAACATCTCACACAGTTCATCAATAACGTTCACCACCCATTCTGAATGTTGCCTTTTTATGTGAGACGATACTGGTGTGTGGGCATACACGCATGCGTCGTGCTACTGTTTTAAAAATTTTGGACATTCTCTCACCTGTCGCTGGTTACCCCACGTTTTTTTTGATATGCCGTGATGGTATGTGTGTATGAAAATAACCTGTCAGTTCATATTTCAAAATTTGTGTACCCTAACAGCGGATTTTTGCACAAAAACAACATGGCCAGAAGACATTTTTTGTCAAAAAAAAAACACTTTTTTTTAAGTGTTGCCGTTTGAAAATATAAAAAATCCCCGATTACCGTTAAGCTTAACAAAATGTCGGCAGTAGATTTTTTTATGTCCCCGTCTCATTTTGTTTTTTATTACGAAAATGGGGATAAATAGCGGTCGTATCATTTGAAACAATGAACGAAGAAATTTGTACACTGGTGATTTAGAATAAAATCATAATTATATTTGAATTTAAAATTTTTGTAAAGGAAATTTTAAGTGGAATTAATTATGCGCTCATACTTGGCGACCATCTGTGTACTCTTTGAATCATTTTTAATTTTTCTTCATTTTGATAAACTTTACCCAACGTTTTACCCGGTTATGCATTTAGTAAAAACACTCATTCAATTATTTTTCGTACATAATAAACTAAAATATGAAGCAGGATGAAAAATAAGTAAATAAGACAATATGAAAGATGAAATGAGATATAAATTTTGACGAAAGATAAATTATTTGTGTAGGTACAAAATAAGATTTATGACGGTGCAAGAAAACAGGACATAGAAATTAATGAAAAATAAATAAATAACTAATCAATAGAATGAAACTGAACACATTGAGAAGGTTTGGCTAAGAAAGGACGCTGAAAGTAAGTACCTATATCTAAAATATTTAACACCCTTGCAAGTGGAATGGATATACATGATTAAATATCTTCATTATCTTCGTTATAAAATATCTTCATTATCTTCGTCGGCTCAGTTGGTTAGGAATCTGACTGCTGATGAAAAATTCCCGGGTTCGATTCCCGGTGGAGACACCGTTTTTAATTGTGTTTTCGGTCTGGATCTGTGAGACGATTAATGTCGTAGGTCTCCAGAATGTGGCAACATTGGGTGCGTGTTAAATAAATATTAACATAGTATCTGTTAGGTGTCCAAGAAGCTATTTAAAAAAATATGAGATGTTAGTTTGTGCTATTTTCAACAGATGGCCTCTTAAGACACCAGTATGCTTGATTTATCCTTGATTTAATAAATTCATGTTTCAATTCGTTATAAGATATCGGTGAATGTTGCGACTGCGTAAAGTGATCACTTAAGCTTAACAAATATCCTAACAAATATCATCTTATTAAGCCCTCTACAATTCTCTTCTTACATCTCTATTGAGATGCTTCGAAACATACCTACGTATAGTACCTATATACTTACATATATATCTTTCATTGTTCCCATAAATACCTAGCATTAGTTTAATGCAGAAAAAATAATTCCATTTATATAATATATTATATTATATGAAGGGCTATTTTCTGGTGTAACCAACGTATTTAAGTATTATAGTTTTGAGGAAGACTCAACGTCACTAGATGATGATGATGGCGATGATTATGATGAAGAATTTGAGCTCTAAATAGATAGGTACTAAGTTGATGTTTGATTTGTTTTACCTTGGTGAAAACAATCGCAAGACTACGTCTAAAAATCTGTATGTAAGACAAAGACCAAAAACTCGACCTGGACCAAATGCATCTCACCAAACTTGTATTTTACCATCACTAATTAAAGTGCTCTCTAAATTGTTAGCTTCATAGTTGAAGATAATTTCTCTGTCCTGAAAATACATACACAAACAAAAATATATAGGTACCTATACAAAAATCGTCATTTTTAATAATGCCTTGTGATGAGACATTAATTATATATTCAAATGTTAAATATTTCAAAGAAAAAAAGTATTTCAATTTATTTTGGGAATTATGTTAATTGTAGCCTGCAAGGTAGGTAACGGTTTTGTCTGGTAATTCTGGAAATTGAGGTAACAATTTCTATGAGCAAAGGGCTCGCGCAAATCTTTGTTTAAGGGAAAAGAAAAAGGAGGGGACAAATGAAACCCTTCGAGAACTTCATTTAATGCGAAAATTTGAGAGAATCTCTTTTTTTTAAATTGTCTCATAAAATATAAGGGTTGTCAAGTGATACCTTGATTGCTTTGACGGTGGAAAAAGAGTTTGTTTGCTTGGGGTGTTAATTATTCTCTGTATCAAAGAAAGTTAGATTCCCTATATTATATTTGTCCACAATAAGTTATCGACTACACTTAAACCATAAAAATACGACCTTAAACACTGTTTGGGAGATTTTTGATATAATTTCAAATACTAACGATAAAAATTCAACATCACGATATTGAGTTTTTGATTTTTTTTTTAATAAAAATGAATATGTCCTCGTTAAACAAGTACATATACAACTTCCTACGTTCCATAAAATAAGCAAATAAATGCTTGTGCTATATGTGAACGATATCGGTTGAGGCAGGATTCGAACTCGCGACCACTGGATTACTAGCCCAGCGAGCTAACCGCTCTGCCATCGACCCATCTTAATATAGAGAAGGTTGAAATAAATTCCTACATTCAAACTTCAAACCAATACATGTAGTTTCATTAAATAAATTACTGATTTCATTGAGTTTCGGATATTTAAAATTATTTCATTTAGATAACTCTGTTCCATTCAATGTCTGATAATTTATATTAAAAGCTAGGAATGGAACCTCATTGTCCTTGAACTGCGACCACGTTTGAACTATTGTGCTCATTTTGATGATATATGTATTTACATAAAGTTTAAGTTTTACCATAAAAGTTATTCATGAAACCCATTAACATTAAACATCAAAAACATATTTCTTGTTTTTGATGTAAATATTTTGGTGAGTTTTCTGTACCTAGAATACAAAAAAATCGGCAAGTGATCTATAGCGTATATAGTGTAAACAATTTAAAACCTTTGATTTCGAAGTTCCAATTATATGTGATACACTGTATATGAAACAACATTTAAAAATTAATGTTTTTTATGTGTTGTAGCGTATTTAAATTCAAATATCAAGTTTTTTAATGTGTTTGAGTGGGCCCCTGAATTTTTTAGATACACAATTCCAGTCAAAAATTGCAATAGTGTAATAAATGAATATAAATAATACGTCAAAAAATGTACGTCTGGTAGTGTACAAATAGTATAACTTTTGAGATAAACAATGAAATGCGAAACAGAAGTTTCATAAGTATCTTGATATATAATTATTATTCTGTTCATGTGTATGTTACTGAACTCCTAAACACTTGGACCGCTTTCAATATAATAGCAGGCGGGCCAATAGTTCGGGCAGGCCAACGTCCGTTGGGTCCGCTGGTAAATAATAAATAAGTTGGTAGGTACTTAAATACGCGAACGCGCATTATTTCACGTAAATTATGAAAATATTAATTCGGTAGGTAAGCACTTATTTCATATAATTTTACTAACTACAGTTATATTTTCTCATCTGATTTATTGATGCTACTGTAGATTACAAAAAAAAAACTATAAAATTCACGAAAGAATTCTAATCTCCTTGTTAGAAAAATCGTTTTCCCCCCGAAAATGTAAAGCGGCGGTTTTTTTTTGTTTAAGTTATTAGAATACTTAGGATGATAAAAGCTGCCCTAAAATAGGTAATCTTTTAATGTTTATACCTGACTTGTGTAAAGGGACACCTTGAATACTCCTTGATTACAGGGAAGGATCTTAGTTTAAATTCCCGCGATCCAGATAATATCCCGAGTAATAATCCCGCCTCGGATATAATTCCATTTATATCTTGGCTTCATTATATATTTTGAAAGTTGGCCAAATTTATTTAGTTACTTTTTCATTTTGCGGAAAAAATTGTTGTATTTTTTTTCCATAAGATTAAATTTATTTCAAGGCAGGAGTTTTTTAGGCGACCATTTTTCTTGAAAAAAACTAACTTTAAATGTTATGAAAAGTGTGCCTACAAGTTCTACTATTACGATTAATTTGCATTTACCTCAGTATATAATTGAGTTTTGTTTCGTTGTTTTCACTGCAGAGATTCATATTCCTCGAACAGATGTTGGCCCAGGATACGACAGCGGCGCAATATACACATTTTGTCACTATTGTACAATATTCTCTTGAACCCAAACCTACCACAGTACCTAAAAAGCAAATTCACTTATTTATCCAATCATGGACTTCCACTCCGATCTGCTGAACGTTCAACACTATCCATACCTATCCATAATACAGTATTTCTCAGCTCTTCGTTCGAAGTACAATCAGCAAGATTATGGAATAGCCTTAGTCCGGATATTGCGTCGTCTAACTCACTTAGTATTTTCAAGAAAAAACTAAAGAAGGAATATTTATCCTTGAACACCTGATCCCGATTTCCTCTCCTGTCCTTACCATATCCTTTTTATTGCTATGAATTATATTTTTTTTTTGCTTAATAGTATTTAAGTGTTATACGTATTTTATTTGATTTCTTTTACTCTTTTTTATTTGCTGTTGTACATACACAATGTTGTCATACTTTGTAATCTGGTTGGTTGGAAGAAATTGCCTAATGGCAATAAGCCCGCCAGTGTACAATTATATTTGTTTATATTATGTACAAGAAGATGTATAAATAAATAAATATAAAAACAGCGAGTCTATCATCGCTTTTCCTTTTGTTGGACCGAGTGGATAGATCGACCGACCAATGATTTCATATTTAATTATTTCAAAATTTGGTGAGATACATAGATACCTATCTAGTATCAGCTTGATAGATTAGAAATAGTTTTCAACGCAGCTGCGAAGTTGATATATGGAGCTGACAAAAGATGTCACATAACACCTCATCTTAACGAACTGCACTGTTATAATGTCGAGAACGAGAAGACTATAAGGATGATGTTTAAGGCTCTGCATGACTTGGCTCCACACTACATTCATGAATTGTGTCAAAAGAATTTTCCATCAGGAAGACAGCTTACATTGAGATCATTTGGATCACAGAGTAGGTACCATCTATTTAAAAGAACTGGACGAAGTCAATATGTGGCAAGGTATCGGTACAATGGCGAATTCTGAGCGGCGTTCGTGTTTTTACGTCTAAAAAGAACGTTGAAAACCTTGTTCGTCTATTTGGTATGTTGAAGTAAATCATTTTTAGTAGTTATGTATCGTCAATATTGGAGTTTATTATCTCATAAAGGTACATTGAGTCTGAGGTCCTTCGTCTTGTGTGTAATCTTCTTTAAATATTATATTTTATAGAAACGTAATATGTAGGTACCACAGTAGATTTATAATATCGTATAATATTATTATATGAGCCGAATATTGCCATACAAGAAAAATAACGTGTAATATATCAGCGATTATTTAGTGGGGTCATTAGCGTCACAGAGAACCATCATGGTGGTTTAATTGACCATGAATATTCAACCGAAAATAGTACCTTTTGCGATATCTACGATTTAGCTAAAGGAGATAATGCCGAATACTAAATTCCCAGCGATAATTTTGTCATCGCGGGGTAAAGTGACATTTGTTTTATTAATAGACTGCCTGTCACGACGCCACGCGGCAATTTATTGAAGCTGTTAGCTGTTGGGTGTTAGTTGGAACCCGCAGCGCTAGATGGCACTTAAATCAACGAAGTATGTACCTTACGATTTTTTTCTTATTCCCACCTAAGATCTGAGACGCGACGTTGTTAAATATGCAATGCAGCTATTTTGACCTTGTTAATTGAAAATATTTAAAATCATGGTTCAAAATTGAATCAAACAAAGAATGGGAGAGTTTAGATAATAAACAAGAACCACAAATAAACCTACTGTAACTAGACTCGGTGACATTAATCGTTTATAAAGAAAATTAATTTTATGTAGTTTAAGTGATTGGACAGTTGGGAATCCACATCTCGAGAACAAAGTATAAACGAAAAAATAAGAAAAATTTCACGTTTAACTAAAATTATTTTCATTCTGTTGTTTTGATTTATTTAATTTTAATTGCGTTTTTAGAGTTACATAGGTACGTGTTAAAATAATTTATTCTAAAAATATATGATTAAGAAAAAAACAGGCCGACAGATCTTGAAAAAGAGAGAGAAGAATATGTAAAGTGTACAACTATACAATATAAATAAATAAATAATGGAATGCATGAGAAAAGAAACATACCTAATGGTTTGGTAATTAGTTATGATTTTTTATTTAATTAAAAAAACTACGTATTAAACATCAGATTGTGCTTTTTACGTTTTTAAGTTATTATCCATAAAAATAGTGGTAATAATATTTTTTTTATAAAAAAGCACAATAAAGTCAAAATAAAAATAAAGTTTAAAAGATTATATTAGTGTTGCGAATCTATTATTATCTCGCCAATATAAAATTGGAACAACGTATCATTTTGCCACGGCACGGCAGTTGAAATATATCATCTAGTGATCGATACTATTTGGTCATTTAGAAGTGAGAAATAGTGTTTTTTTTGCAGTGCCTTCGTTTTTTAAATTTTCTCAAAAAGTCCCATTTGAAACGAAGCCATCGCGTATCTACTTACCAATCTTAATAATATTATTATCAGAGTGAATTTGATTTCTCTCAAAGGGAGAGCGAACAAAAAATAGAGTTTATGGCACAAACAATAGAACTCACTGAATGTTCAACAGTATGAACCAAAGGTGTCGTATTCCGTTAACAATTCAAAGTATTTCTTGATTGGAAAAACCCATTACAGGAACAAAATGAATACTTCCTTTTCCGAAATGACGGTGAAGAAAATGGAACATTTACTTCTTAAATTGTAAATTTTGTTGAACTAGAGCAACTGTTACTCCAACAGAGTAAATAAGAATATACCCATATGATAGAAATATGGGTTTTTCAGCGATTAAAATTACTTTGACGTTCCGATATAAAACATTTTTTTACACTGAGGTATAGTTATCGCCAAATAACTTGAACTTTTAATCGAGAAGGGGGGCGATTTGCACGTAAACCAACGAAGCAAAAAGACACAAATTTGCGCTCTGCGCAACCGACAGCTCGTTCGAGATGTTTGGCGAATATTATATTATCATTTGCTTCTCAAACTAAAGCAACTGTTATTATACTAACTCAATACTTTTAGATTAATAAGCTGATATAACAAAAACAAAATAAATAAACTTTAAAATTTTGTGTCACACACTATACTCCGGCGATTCCTCGACCGGTTTCGGATGACACCTCTCCTTCGTCTGGAGTTATTGTGCGATAAGTACTAATAGCCAACAAGTAGTGGAGTAAATCTTAGATTATAGTTACTAAAAAAGCCGACAAAAAACTTACTCATTACTAAATGTAAAAAGATATATATTTTAATCGAATATTTTTATTATTGCATTTGCGCAAACATTGGATTTTTTTCCCTGTCGAGAGTCAAAGGTATTTTTTATCAGATTTTTAATTATCTCAATAGAGACGAAGTTGGAATATTTACTGTAGGAGAACCGGGAAATCAAGGCACCTACAGGGCTTACGACCTGTCATTGGCTGGTTTACGTGATTACTTTATGCGCTTGCGCAACGTTCACCAATTATGCCTTTTTAATGAGATCCCTATCAATTCAATTTTGAAAGTTCTATATATTGTAATACTGAAATTCTTTTCGCTTGAAAATAAGGAATTTTTACTACAGCCCTCTATGTGTGAAATTATGAACAACATTCTTATTATTTTGGGTGACTTCTTTACAGGGGTGACTTCTATGCGAAAAATTCATTTGTCACCTCAGGTATAAGAATTGTTGCTCTCATTATTTACCAAAAAACCAATTCTCTCAATAGATGGCGTTACAACAAAAATAAATAAAAAATAATAAGAATGTTGTGATAATATTGAAGTTTTGTAATGTTTTTGAATGAACAAGGCAAAACGAATACTGCCGCGCAGCAAGAAAATTTCAATCTTGTAATGTTTGTATCGATTAAATATATTTTTTTAACATGCCCACGCCCTATCTGTGCCATCTCAAGGCCCCCCAATTTTTTCTAGGTTATTATACTGCCCCCTACGAAAGTCTCAAACGCCCACAATGGGGCATTATCGCCCACGTTAAGAATCTATGATCTTCATATTATAATCAGTTATAATAATGAAATAGGTGAATGATATAATATAGAACATATTTTAAGTGATAAGAATCAAAATAGTGACACTAAAATATTAACTATAAATATTAATCGAATATTTTTATTATTGCATATGTATGCGAAAAATGCGAAAAATGCATTGTCACCTCAGATATAAGAATTGTAGCTTTCATTATTTCCAAAAAAAAAAAAACAATTCTCTCAATAGATGGCGTTACAACAAAATAAATAAGAAATAATAAGATTGTTCTTGATAATTTTACCCATAGATGGCTGTAGTAAAAATTCCTTATTTTCAAGCGAAAAGAATTTCAGTATTACAATATATAGAACTTTCAAAATTGAATTGATAGGGATCTCATTAAAAAGGCATAATTGGTGAACGTTGCGCAAGCGCATAAAGTGATCACGTAAACCAGCCGATGACAGGTCGTAAGCCCTGTAGGTGCCTTGATTTCCCGGTTCTCCTACAGTAAATATTCCAACTTCGTCTCTATTGAGATAATTAATAATCTGTTAAAAAATATATATTTTATTTCATTGTACCTACAATTAAACCACCCGGTCCCCTAGTTTAACGGTGGACTAGTGAGCTGTCAAAACTGTCAAGTTTTACAAGCATCTTGTAATTTACCGTGTTTTCTTATTTTTAAAATAATAATTTAGTAATTATGGACAGAAAAATGTAATACTATAGAATGAGCGAGATTAAAAGATCAGTTTTGGGAAGATGCAAAATTTATAAAGCGCGTTGTAACCCATTTGTGGAATAAAACGAGTCATTTATGAAAAAAATACAGGTTTTCGAAATCGGTTTTAAACGAGTCAATAATACCAAAGTTAAAATGGCTCACTCAAATAAATCAAGCATTTTTATTGCTAATATTGTAACAATTTTTGATATTCTTTCAAACAAACAAAAAATAAATCGCAGTTTATGTATTGACAGCACGAATTTATGCATTGCAATCAATTATAAATCCACTATAATCCATAACATATTCATTATGATCCATTATAAATTTAACGTGATCAATTATAGATCCAAAATTATAAAAAAAAATAATAAAAAAAATATTTATTATATCTCATACGTAGTTTAAGATAAGATAAAAAATTAGACAAACTTGAAATATTTGAGATAAATAGAGTAAAATGTAACAGCATCGTTCCTTTGATTAATGCACAAATATATTTTAATACTTCTTCATTATTATTACCATTAGAATAGTTAATGTCAGGTTTTTCTGTTGGCCATTATTCAATATAATTGCTGTCCTTTTAATACAATATTTGTTTATTCATTCCTTTACTTCAATTGTATTTTTATTATACCTACATATATAATATTTACCTTAATGTCCTTCGGGTATTTAATTTTCCTAAGAATTGCCCCCTTCTTTATCTATGTATTATTGTTATCCTCTTTGTGAATCTATATATAGATGGTCTTCATCATTATTGTTCACCATTCTGACGATGCTCAGCATAGAGCGATACCGGTGAATGGGAGTCGCGTTTGCGAAAAATTTAAGTAGAACGTAAAATTAAATATAATTTTTTTTTCATAATTTTAGTTGATTATGGAGTTCTATCATGAAGTGACAGTTTCAAACATTGAAAAAAAACATTATAGATCTATTGTTGTCTTATACAAAAATATTATCATACTTACGGACAGTTAAAATAATTTAATAATGCCGCCGACAGTAATATTTGATACTTAGGAACGCCCATCAGTAGCCTTACTCTTGAAACTCGAATCCGATCCCAATTTCAAATTTTCATTTAGAACTTACCTATCTGTCGCCTGCGTACATTCAAATTAACGACTATTACTATTAAAACATACCTACCTATCGCATTCATTCTCCGTTACAAAGGTAGGTTCTTAGCGAGTCGGATCGTATTGGGATCGGATTTGCAGTGGAGAGTAAGGCTGCAGGTGGTAAATCTTAAAAATACTTACGGATATTGGCTTTCGCCAATTAGGTATTGTTCATAATTGTTTTAACATCTTTCCAATAAAATTTGACCAAATTCATAATAATAACATACTGACTAAGATTTAAAATAAAATATTACTTCATGTAAAAAGCGTTAATATGTAATAAATTCGTTGGAAGTATTTACTCGACCTAAAAGAATTTTTTAAATAAGTAATTGAATGTGTTTTATTGCTCTGCAACTAATTTTGAATATTTTCTTTTGTTTCAGATATAACCAAAAAATACTGAACACCATTAATGGACTTTCTATCGTGAGCGATGTATCTTTGTTAAATGCGAATGGCTTAAAATAAAATAATGCGTTCTTCGAAGACATAATAGGTGAATTTAAAATTTCTACAAGTTGGTATGTGATTGGTGTCAAAATGACATACCTTTTGCGGTGGTGGCAGCAGTGGTTGCTGCTGCTATTGTTATACGCGCCACTCGCCCCCGCCTGCCCTGAACCCTGCATCTGCAAGTGGAAGAACGGAAAACAGACGGTAGAATGTCAAGACAAAGGATTTACACTCATACCCACCGGTCTGGACCACGGAACACAAGTGCTGGAGTTCTCCGGCAATAATATTCAAATACTTTCCAAGGAAAGGTTCAAGAAGTTAGGTTTGATCAACCTCCAGAAAATATATTTATCACGATGTCGTATTACCAAAATTGACGACGACTCGTTCAAAGGGCTCTCGAATCTCGTAGAGCTTGACTTGTCGCAAAATTTACTCCTTCACATTCCGTCCGCAATATTTTCCGACTTCCCTTCCCTAATGAGATTAACGCTCAGCGAAAATCCGATAAAAACGTTGAAAAGTAACGGCTTTCAGCACCTGACATACTTAACGAACCTGGAGCTGAGCAATTGCGACATAAGTCTTATTGAAGACGAAGCGTTCATTGGCTTGAGTCATTTGGAGTGGCTCAAATTGGATGGTAATAAACTAACTACGATGAGGGGAACACATATCTTACCAGAATCTCTACACGGAGTGGATTTGCACAATAATAAGTGGCAGTGTGATTGCAATTCTCAGGATTTACATACTTGGCTCTTGAACTTTAATATCCCCCACTCGGTAGAGCCCAAGTGTACCACCCCCACACGACTCTCGGGGCGCGCTATTAAATCTCTCACCGAAACAGATCTCGCCTGTTTGCCCGATGTTTCACCGACGACGTTTTACCTGGAAATAAGCGAAGGGAAAAACGTTTCGTTACTATGTCAAGTATCCGCAATTCCCGAAGCTAAAGTGTCTTGGTGGTTTCAAGGACAGGTATTACAGAACGACTCAATGGTTGCACCCGGAATCCACTTATATTATTATATCGAGGAAGGTACGGTCGAGAAGAGAAGTGAGCTTTTCATATATAATACCAACAGCGAGGATAATGGTACATTCGCTTGTGTGGCTGAAAACCCTGCTGGAAAGACTCAGTCTAATTATACAATACGAGTAATTGTTAAGGAGGAACCTATTGTAATTGTTGTGACATTTCCATTCGAATATATATTGACTTTCGCCATTGGCGGAGGAGTTCTATTTCTTATAATACTCATTGTCATCATAGTTACTATCATTAAATGCAAAAACAGCAAAAAGCGCAGAAAGAAAAAAGAAAGTACTAAAGATGTTGCAATGCAATATCCGAATACGATGAAAAATGTTAATTCGAATGCCTGTTCAGATCCCATTCCTCCTAAAATGAACGGGAGTATACTAGTGACAGATCAACATCATCATGTCGCCATGTATTCCAACGATACGAGAGAATTTATAATGAATAATATCGACAACATGGTATGTTTGAATGCATCGTCATTAAGAAACTACCAATTAGAACAAAATCCTGATCTCATAAATGACACTGAAAGTGTTGGAAAGGGTAGAAAAACAATGGATGCTGAAGATGAAGCTCAAAATAATGCAAATAACGATGAAGCTGAGGACAATTTCGATACGAACACTGTTTTGTCTTTATCTTCAGCTCCACCTCGACAGGTAAAATGGCAAGATCAACAAAAATATATAAATTCTGTAGCTACTCTACCACGAGGTACAAGAAATGACATGTACCAGCATGTGGCGGACGTTCACTTAAATCCTGGTTGCTTTATTGATGCGGATGGATATCCCATAGACTACGGCTTACCAAAAATTCAAGCTGTACCTCAGCCAGTGATGATAGCCGATAATCAAAACAGTTTTTATAGAACTCTACCTCACAATCGATCAAAATTGAAGACAGCTCCGAACCAAGCTGTTAGAT
This sequence comes from Molanna angustata, assembly GCA_963576475.1. NCBI lineage: Eukaryota > Metazoa > Arthropoda > Insecta > Trichoptera > Molannidae > Molanna > Molanna angustata. The sequence continues at coordinate 5,244,809 of OY754971.1, read as the reverse complement.
TTTCAAGAGAAGCGGAATTTTTTGTAAGATCTACGCAACCACCGTCATACGAACATTACAGTCCTTCCGATGTGCGATATACCGTTGAAGGATATCCATATACACAACCTAGACCGCAGCAAAGTTCTTACCAGCCCGACCAGCAGGTGGGAATACCGGAAGGAACATTCATTCCGTCTCCACCTGAAGGTTACAAATCTGGAGCAATGTCGCCGTCTTGTTGCACGTCCCCTCAAACAGTCTTGCCAGGATCTTGGCCAGCTTGTATGCCTGCTAATTATCATCCGCAAATGCCCCAGCAACAGCAAAGACCTCACGGTGAATCTCCGTCTGGTGTTCCCAATGGAAATATTTCCACGAGATGTGTTCCAACTCAAACGGTTGACACGGATTCTCGGCTTGCTAATGACAAATCTGCGGAACAAGCAAAACAAAAAACAGGAGTTCCATCATCGAGCAGCAAAGATCTAGAAAACTCCTCTGAAAGTCCCGACGAGGGATATGTTGGAGACGGCGTCGAAGCACCAGAAATATGACGTCGGCGTTCGCAGGACATCTGCAAAAATGGCAAATGCCACTCCTCCACACAAAGTGATAACAACGACGGAAAAAGTGACATTAGCTGGAATAACTCCGTCAAATCGAGTGATACGAGTGACGTTAACAAAAAAGTTTAAAACCGCGTGATATGCAAAATCGTTTTATGAAAAATTCCAAATACTTAAATATATTTTGTAGTGAATTTTAATTTGTTTAATTTATTTTAAATGAAAGATATTGTAAGGATTCATAAAGTGAGCCGAACATTAAAAAATGTAAATAAATTTATTAATGAAAACAGGGTAAAAATATAAATTTGATATTAGTGAATCTTTAAAACAAACAATTATGTGGTACGATGAGTTGAAACATTAAGGAACTATTGACATTATTATAATAATAAGCAAAAATCAAACGTTTTTGCAAAATAATTGGAACTTTCAAACGAGAGAAAAGTTTAAATGACTATAAAAGATTATATAATCAAAAATCAAACTGCACATGTGCATCAAGAAGTGATTTGAAGAAAAAATATTCTAATACAGATTTTTATTTTTATTATTAAATGTATCAGTAAAGCTTGTTTTTTTTACTTGTATTTTGAACACTCTTTTTGAGCTGAATTATTTTAAGAAATACAGAGTACAGTTCATTGTTTTTATAAAATACATATTTAACGAATTATTCAATAGAACAATTTTATGAAACCAGCATACCTACTATAATTTTACAAGTTAACTAATTTATAAACCACAAATATTTTACATACATACATCACTTCTACAAAAACACCTAAGAACCAAAGATGAAAATAAAAACAAATAATTTTAATATTATTTATTAGAGTTTTTTACTAAGTTAGTCGACACTTTCTTTGAATTGTTTGATTCTTATTTTGAATTGGAGTCGTTTGAAAAGACATTTTAATGAATAGTATAATGAATAGCTATTGTTTAATTAATTAATATGTAAACTACATTGCTCAATGCTATTTTATTTATTTTCTGTACAATATGATTACAATTTACATTTTGTTTTGTAAATAAATATTATATGTACCTACCTATTATATTATATATTCAATGATGGGGAAAGTAATGACACTTAGACAAACACTTCAAAAATAGTAAAACAATACATACATTATAAAAAATAATACTCACTTTAAAATTATATAAAAATACTATTACATACATAGATTTTTTAATAAATAATACACGTGTTTTCTAAAGGTTAAGTCACATCTTAAGACATGTACATTGTTAGAAATATACCATATTATATTATGTTACGTAATTAAAAATATTCATATTTAGTAAAAAAAAATATAGATATTTGAATTTGTTTTTTACTTTTATTAAAAATTCCTTTTTCTTGTTTAATGTTAAGAAATTTAATATCTATAAAGAATTTTTGTCCGGATCTAAAACCGATAAATATCAAAATTAGTTAATTACATAATAATTTTTTTTATTTTTATTTTCTGTCAATAAGGACAATTCAAATTCTCCGTGTATATTCTTATAATCACGATATATTTTTTGTAATAGAATATAGATTTTATATGTAAATTTAACTGTGATATATTGAATTTCACATCTGAGAGAATAATATTATGTAAATCACAAATTCTCAGTTGAGTTTATGACATAAGTCTTAAAATCACAAAATTTCATAGGTTCATGATTATTAATTAAATATCCTTCAATTATTTTTTTAGATAAAAATATTAGCATAAAAAATATATTTGTAGTGAATAAAAAAATGCTATTGATTTTAAATTTATTTTGTTCACATTGGTATAATTCACATTGACTATGGTAAACTTTTCATACAAAATAAAAATTAATTCATTTTGCTAGAGTCACGACTGTGAGTTGTTTAAATGGACAATATGGGAATGTACTTGTGTTTTTAAAACTTTAACAGGAATATGTTTATAGAGATTAAAATGAAACGCATTATATCCTCTATTTTTTTCTAAAATAACTGTAAAAAAATAGTTTGATGTCTTTGTATAACTTAAGCATGTGGATTCATACAAATATGCACACTAAACTACCTTCTAATATATGAAACACGAAAAAATATTGTATATTACCAAATCTGTGATATACAATATTTTTCGTGAAGAAAATGTAAAATTTTGAAGTTTTTTTTTCCAATAGCATGAATAATAATTAAAATATTTTAATGGTATAATACTCAGCCGGTAGATTTGTCTTTTGATTGAAGTAAAAATCTACTTCATAGTTCCTGTAGTATTTTAGTTGTTTTCAATAAAGGATTTAAAAAAGCTTATACGAAAACTAAGTTAACAAGAAAAATATTGAACAAATTCTAGTTCCAATAAACTCACGCAATTAAATATACATGTAAAAATAAACTGTTCTTTATTTCAAAGACGTATCTTTTGAGGGTACTGGGGAAAAGATTTTCAAAATTAACTATTTAGCCTATTATAGCCTCTTTACAATTATATATACCTACTTCCTAAATTTGTTATGGGAAAAAAATAACTTGTCCATTATTATTGTCGTAAAATCAGTGCAAACAATGCAAGCAGATTTTTTTGATAATCATGAATACCAACTGAAAAAATATAAATTTGTATATTATGTAGTTTTCAATACCTTATAATTAAGCGTATAATAAAAATACAATATATATTTTATTTAATTGAAGCAATATTAGTCACTGACTGTAAAAAAGACACATATTTAGTAATAAGTTTATATATTTTTAATTTGAAAAAGTAAGTTATGAAATATTTTGTTATTTACCATAATCTAATTAGATATAATGTGAAAAATTTATCATTCTTATTTATTTTTATGTTTTAGTAAATAAAATGGACTATTATTGCCTATTTAATACAAAATCTATGCGTTTTTTTCAAAAACTTTTTTCAGCATCTTATATTTGTGTTTGTTAATCCTCTGTAATCTCCCAAACAGACAAACGGAGTCCTCAATGATTATTAATAAAGACATAAATAAATTATTATAAATTAACACATGAAACAAATCCATGATAATTGAAATCTCTTGCATTTTGTCAGTTGTTGAAAAAGACTTTTCGATGTTACATCTTCATTTCTGTCTTATAACTTTCACAGACCTATGTATGTAAAGAGGCAGTTTATTATGCAGCTTAATAATATGTACTTTTTGAAACCTTTGCCATTAAACTTTTGTCAAAAAATCTCTGATAAGTATGATATAGGACTCGTGAAAGAAGATTCAACCGATGAAACCATTTCACTCAAAGGCAAATCGGTAAGAAGTCAACTAGCGAAGCACTAGAAGATCATACATGGAAATGTAGTGATGTAATAAAATGAGGATTGTAAGTCTGGACAGTTATGAATGAGGATAGGTTCTCTTTGACTACCCTGCCAAGTATGTAACTACGCTGTTAATAATCTAATATATATATATTTTTTTGACATATTATAGTTTTCGTTTGAAATGTTGTATTATAAAAATATTAAAACCATACAAGGATCTTTTGTTATTCATTGTACGAATTAACAAACTTTCTTGACAACTCAGACTCAATGTACAGAATATAATTTTATAAGCGTGATATTTGCTCATGAATATTATTTTTTTGTAATCTCTATTGAATTTAAATATTCTACTTCGGTAATCAATACCTACATAGACATTTTGGCTCAAACTTATTGAAATTATGTAGAATTAGTTTATTTTTAAAATGTTTTAAATTATAGATAAACGATACTGATCAAAATATTCATGTGAATATCTGATATATTTAATTTGATTATAACACTTTTGAAATATTTATTTTTTCCAATTGTTTTTTTTTGTCAGTAAATTAGTTTTATTTCCTCAATACAAAATAATTATTTCATTAAATCTTGTCGACAATTTATTTTTGTTATATATAAAAAAAATCACAGACGTAAATGTTATATTTTATGTTGAATCTTATGTATGTATAAGGGAAAAATCAATGAAATATTATTTTTGTATATTGTTTTGGATATTTGAATTCAATTACATTTTGTATTAATTTTATCCCTTTATCATTTTAGCTGGGCTCAAACTTATATCTGTCTTCGAATGGCAAGCTCGATACCTACTCTACATTTTATGTATGAATTAATTAGAATTTTTATTAAAGGTATGATGTTTTTGTATACGTGTATACTTATTATCAGAGCACATAAATCTCAAATACTTATTTAACATAAATAAAGTAATATGTCTATTAAGACATGTTTCATTTCCATGATTTTTCCCGTTTCATTTCTCTAAAATATTAAAATATAGGTTATGCTGAAAAAAATATTTTAAATAATTTATAATTTATGTCCAATATCTGAATTTCGATTATCAAATACAAACCAACGAATGAGTCATGTACAACAAACAATGAGCAACGCATTAAACTGATAGTAAAATAATTTTATGTTTTGTTTTTTGATTTATAAAAAATACATAAATATTTATCTAAAACAAATATAAGAGGTTTATTCGATTAAAAATGATCAAAATTGAATCGATAAGAAAACTTTGCTATTTCCATAAGATTCATAATTTTAACAGGCCTCCATTCCGTTTGAGCCCAGTTTTAAAATTTTAATTTTTTCTATGGTAAAAATTATCTTTTAAGTAGGCAAAAATAATTTAAAATATTGACTGTATATAATTAAAATATTTATAAAAATAATATGAAAATTTAGGCATTGGCGAAGAACGAGGAGTAGGTAATACTGAATATGATATAATATATAATTAATTAATAAATACACCACTCCAGTAAGAAAATGAATGTTATGTAATTAAATTAGCACATTATAATAATATAATGATTTCATAATTCCTAGGACATGATGTAAATTAATATTTGATTGTGTTAATATACAGTGTTGAATATATTTGATTACAAAATTATTTATTGTTTTATTTATAAAATGTATAAAGTACCCATATCTTTATACATTATTATTATATGTTTTATACAATTTGCAGAGATAAAAGGCGCTGGTTACCTACAGTGGAACCGCGCTTAGCGAGCATAACCCGATTCATAATTTTATTTGTAACGTTAAACAATTTTTACAAGATTATTACCACATGTGCGTAAAAGATGCTACCCGAATTGAGGATAAAAGTGTAGAATTTTATAAAAATCAAATTATAACTTTCTTTTTTTAATTTCTATTCTCATTAGTACGGAAAACTTGATATAGCATGATTTTTTTTTTGCATAAAAATATTGCTACGCAATATTGGTATAACCTGAGAAATTTCACATAGGTAATTAATACCCATATAATTTGGGAACTAGTTCGATGGCGTTTGGATCCGAAAGATACGATTTGATTTTCATAAAATTTTACACATTTATATTCACTTCACCCACACCAAAAGTATGCTTAAAATACTGAAAAATGTATTTTTTTTGCTGTAAGTAGCTAAGTATAAGAGTATATTTTTATTAAACATGATTAATTTTGTGTCATTTAGAAAAAAATGTCTTTGAAGCTTTCAAAATAAACCTGACGATCGTTATCAAATCGGCTTTGCCTATAATTATTTTGAATATCTTTAGTGCTCTCACTAAGCCTCTTAATCCTTCCTTAGATAGATGATAACAAGATCTTCAAATCCGTTGTAGGTTTTGTAAAGAGAGCCCAAAGCCAACCAACAACTTAATATGGGTACTTACAAATTGAAGAAAGTGATTTTCAAACTGTTGCAAACGACGGAAATAATATTTAGGTTGAAGGTTCTTTCTATCCGACTTCAAAAATTTATTTTTCTCTTCACTTACTACTTTGGAATATTTTTTCAATATTTGAAACTGTCACTTCATGACAAACGCGACTCCCATTCACCGGTATCGCTCTATGCTGAGCATCGTCAGAATGGTGAACAATAGTGATAAAGACCATCTATTCTCAAAGAGGATAACAATATATCTATATAAGGAAGGAGGCAATTCAAAGAAAAATTAAATACCCGAACGACATTAAGGTAAATATGTATATAGGTATTGAATAAGCGGGGGCGTAACTTCTCGCTCAGTTTGTTGGGGATGGAATCATGTATGTGTCAACAAGTCAACCGAAGAAAGCCTGTAAATCCTTCTGCGAATATGAGACAGCCACTTACCTGTGACGGGTCTCCAGTCTTCGTAGGCACAGATCTCGTATCTCCGGTCTCTGGTCTGGTGGAGATGATGGTTCATCCACTTCGCAAGTCTCACACACAACAATTCCTCCCGTGGCGTAATTAATAAAGCACATGTAAAATTTTTTGATTATTTAGAAAAAAGACATAACTTGGTCTAGGACGAAAATGACGAAATGTGCCAATACACTGTACCGCTGACGTGCGACAACGTGCGACAACAACTAGTCAAAAAAACTGTAGTCTTCCATATCCATGGCTCAAACCATATCCGCCCAGCTGTGTTGCTCAGACGTCGAGAAAGCATAACAAGTAAGTGACTATCTAATTCACAGATGGCAGACTGGTCCTACAGTTGACCTGTTTGAAATAAATAATTCAAATAAATTATGCAATTACTGTGGCAAATGAATATTGCTCAACCAGGTATAATAAAATACAATTGAAGTGAAGGAATGAATATCGGTGAATGGGAGTCGCGTTTGCGAAAAATTTAAGTAGAACGTAAAATTAAATATAATTTTTTCATAATTTTAGTTTAATTACTTTGGAATAATTTATTTATTTGTATAACGTGTCTTCTAGGGCAACTAACAGGTACAATGTCAAATAATACTCCAGAATGTGGCAGCTTGTTATTGGGTGCGTGTTGAATAATCATTTGACATAGCACCTGTTAGTTGCCCGAGAAGCTACATAAAATAAAATAAAATCGTAGGATCAAAAATCCTCACTGTCAAATCCTGTAAAAAACAGCATAAAATGGAATTTTTGGGTCACATTATCAAAATACCGAAATACGGGATACTGCGGCTGATCTTGGAAAAAAGATCGAAGAGATGTCGGCCGAAGGCAGGTATTGTGACTATGTAGTATCCATGAATGGACTGTGGGTTGTTCGACATCTTTTTGAAAAAGCTGGAAAGAAAGACTTAAGTTAAGGTAACAGCTGACATCGGGGTAACCTGACATGGCACGACAAAGAGAAAAATCTTACAGAAGTAGTGAGTGAAAAAGGAACCATGTATAGTCTTCATCAATATTTTGAGAAGCTGTGATATGCACAAATTTTACCTGTGTACGTGTTCGTTTATACACATGTGTGTGATTTAATTATAAATGGGATTCCGTATTAATAATGTTCCTGGGGCAAAGCTTTGTAATCGGCATACAGTTTCATGAGAATACTGTCAATTACAGATTTACACTGTATACAATATGTATTTTGCCCAAAATTATATATATTATGTACTTACATACCTATGTTAACTATACGTGTCCTTTATGAAAAGTTATTATATCCTCATTATGCGAGTTGATTGGGCCTGCAAAGCTCGCTCTAAACAATGCTTTAGTCATAAACTATAATATACGCTGGTGAGGCATGGACTTGACAGAAACGCATAATATAATAATTAACGTGGTGATTATGAGGTATCAAAGACAACTTTGTGCAAAAACCATTTTTTTTTGCTTTATGTATATGGCAATTCACCCTATTTAGAGTGCTATATGGCAATTCACCCTATTTAGAGTGCTATATGGCAATTCACCCTATTTAGAGTGCTATATGCCTTGGACGAAAATATAAATAAAAATGGAGGATTAGGAGCAGATTTAGGAGAATATAAAAAAGTTCATGATTAAGTTACAGTTCGATGTTGTGAGTTTTTAGAAACAACAAGACATAAATTTTTGAATTATTAAGAGATAACAGGTGGAAGATATTAATTGGAGACAAAAACCAATTAATACCTACTCACTTGCTCAACATGTCCGATATTAGGTCTTTCCACTCCAATACGTTGCAGCATCAATTTCTGTCATTTGCCACAACCAAGTCTTCCTCGTTTCATCCCTATCTACGTTTCGTTAGAAAAGAAGATTATTATCATCTTGAACCTCCTCGCAATCGCAAAATACATCTTCTTCTAGTCCTACATATACCCCACCTGCACAAGTTCTTTTTACACCTTGTGACACCTACACGAAAATTATTCAGTGTCTTCAATATGCGGCGGGATGGTAGATGGTCGGAAAAGAGCCGGGAACAAGACCAAGAGGTAGATCGCCGATGTGCTGGTCCGACCAAATAAAACAAAATATCCCTGCCTCGACACTCCATAGAGCCGTAGGTACATATGGCAACAGACAGGACGACCTGGAGAGCAATGGTCCGCAACAGAGTACATGATGGCCACGACCCTCAGCATTGAGGACGACGACTGGTAAGGTGGTAAGGTAGATGGTGAATCGACCACAAATTTTCACAGCTTATTTTGACCTCCATTTTGCAGTTCAATCAAGTGATCTTGCCTAATCCTTTTGGCGGCTCTTGAAGTGGGGATGTCGTGGTCAGACACCTTTGTGGTCACCTTTTCTCGACTTTAATCTCGTCATCGGAGCTGTGATCAAACAGAGGATGACATGGGTTCGTTTGTTGCTTCTTTATTTTAATAATTACATAATAAATATAATAATGGGTATTTTAAATCAAACATGTGATTTGGTCTACATATATATTTTTTACAACGATTTTCTACAACGACCAGTTGATAAGGGCCTAATAAGCTGAAACGGTCGTCCTGGATTCAGGAAAAAAATTTATATGTGTTTGATTTAAAATACCCATTATTATGGAATTCTACATATTCAACACCGTCAGTATTGACAAAATTAAAAAATAATAAATAATATTTGATATTGTCCGATTTCAATTATTTTTTTCATTACAAAGGGTTCATGAGTGATTCCATTGAATTTTGTTCAAGGTGGTATTTATAATAAAATCATTAAACTTTTCAATTTGCAGTTCAGGATATAATTTTTTACCACGTGGTCCAATTTCACTGTTTTTTTTGTTTGAAAAAGAGTAGGTACTTTATGTATGATTGAAAAATGATAAGAAAATCATCAAACACATTAGTTTGCAGTTCTTTTTTTTATATGAATGAATATGGTATTATCTACGATTAATTGATGAAGTATGCTTGCATTTTTTTAATATTATCCTATGTGTGTACTCAACATTTTCATCTATGTAGGTGTCAGTTTAAGTCAATTGAGGTTACTAGGTTTGATGGTCAGTCATTATGTATAACAGACGAAATTGAACTTCATCTGTATGTCAGGTTTGAGGAGACCTCTCTGCGGCTTTCAAAGCTGATTTCGGTTGAATGTATAAATGTTGAAACCGCAAATTCCAAAACAAGGTTACATAATTACCAACCCACAATCGGAATAATCACAAATCGTCCCCGACTAGGAATGGGTTCTGTCACACATAAAACCTTTTATCACGACTCAAATATAAATCTCGTCTCATTAAAACGACACGGTGGAGTTTCATTAAAATATATCGTAAATGTTATTGACTAATAAAATGGGGGATTTTTGATTTTATCAAATGAAACTTGATAATTATATTTTATGTATCAAAATAATTATATGAGGCTGATGAATGCGGTCTATCCAGGATAGGGAACTATGGATGTCTCAGGGGGAGGCGTATGTCGATTGCTGAACGAAGGCGGGCCGACGTGGAAAAAGACAAAAATAATTATAAACAAAATTAGAATGATATTGTACGATTTTTATACTTTTTTTAAAGATGATCATTTCTGAGTATGCATAAATATTTTTTTTTTGTTTTTATATATTTTTGAACATATGCAGTGTTATTTATAAAAAAAAACTTGTTTCAATTGAACCCGGTTCAAAGTCTTATTCTGAAATTCAAATATTCTTTTAAGTCGAATATTCTTTTTTAATTGCATATTCGCAAACATTGGATTTTTTTCTCTTTCGGGAGTCAAATGATTTTTTATTGACAAACATTTTTCAACATCTCAATAGAGACGAAGTTGGGATATTGTAGAAGAACCAGAAATTAATTTCTCAATTTCTCAGTAGATGGCGTTACAAAAAGGTTTCTCCGTTACTCCATAAATGAAAATAGTAATAATGAATTATTTTCAAGTAAAATGTTACACACTATTCAAATATATAGAACTTTCAAAAATTACATCGATAAGGGAACTCAATAAGAAGGCATAATTGGTGAACGTTGCGCAAGTGCATAAAGTGATCACGTAAACCAGCCGATGACAGGTCTTAAAAGCCCTGTAGGTGCCTTGAGTTCCTGGTTCTTCTACAATATCCCAACTTCGTCTCTATTGAGATTTGAAAATTTTTTGTCAATAAAAATATTATTATAAGAATATTTGAATTTCAGAATAAGACTTTGAACCGGGTTCAATTGAACCAAGTTTTTTTTTATAAATTACACTGATGGTGTTTTTCATATTATGTTTATCTTGTATTTATTTTATTTATCCAAGTCATAAAGTTTATATGTATGTGCCATCAAGGTATATTCTAAAGCGAGGGATAAAAAGCGACAGGTGTCCGGATGTGTTATTATATTATAAAAGTAAGTAAGATATATGCGTATATCCCACACACCAGCCTCGTCATACCTAAAATGACAACATTAATAATAGATGGCGAATCTTATTATTGAATAATGTGAAATGACATATAGGTATTAAGCCTGTTGTAGGTTTTTTCTGTTACCCGGCTGTTACAGGACATCCGAGAACAAATTTTATTTAATTACTCATTTAACTTCATGTGTGCAATGGTGGGTTTATTGCTAAATGTAAAATCATAGCAACAAATAAAGGTGGGAGATTGAGGTTGTGGTAGGAGAGAGAGGATGGAGGAGTGTCCTTGTATACCTATATTGGGCATTCGAGTGTACACAAATATGCACACTAAATTACCTTCTAATGTGTGAAAAACGAAAAAATATTTATATCACCCATCTGTGATATACAATATATTTTCGTGAAGAAAGGGTAAAAAACAAAGGTTATTTTTAATAGCAAGGATAGTAATGAAAATATTAAAATAGTCAAAAATTCAGCAGGTAGATTTAAATTTTTTCTTTCGATTAAAGTGAAAATCTACTTCATAGGCCTTGGACGAGCAGGCGTTTAGATATCCCGCTGTCCGGGGTTTGGAGCTAAATTACTCCAAACCAAAAATTATTATTGTGAGCAAGTGTACTATAAATCGAGATCTGTTATTCCACCTGTTAATATAGACAGTCACTTACTTGGGTCGTACCTTTCTATCTTCACAGGAACAGGTCCGACGTTCAAATATCTTGCTCACGGGAAGGGGGGGTAGGATCGTCAATAGTGTGACAGGGCAGGATCTGGTCACAAACAGCACACTAACACCAAAAATACGCGTTACAAATATGTAAGCCGCAAATCCAACCCGCATAGTCGGCCGACGAAACTTAATGTCTTGACGTTTTACAACAGAACAACAAATGTCAAAAAACTCCATAGATCTCCCTTCTGTGTATGTTCGGATTTCAAAATAAATCACAAATAAATAACCGTCCATTCCACAGATGGCAAACCCCGATTAATTAATCTACTTGCTTGTTTTATAATAAATAAAAAATACGACAATATTAATTATTGCTCAACCAGGCCTTGTAGTTTTTAAGTAATTTATTCCTCAAGTCAAGGAATAGCTTCCTAAAGTCCACAGCCGACCTGCAGACCTCCCAGAAGCAACGCCGAGAGGAGTTGTGGATGGACGACCCAATCTCTGCATGGATGGACACAAGCGAGAAGGCGAATAGGGCGCACTGCCTGCCATTCCCAATATGGAGGACACTGAACAGGCTGAGGGTGGGTGTGAGTGGCTGCAAGAGCAACCTGCACAGGTTGGGCTTCTCGACGGAGGATGATACCTTCTTTGATTGTGGGGCAGTGCAGGATGACGACCATCTGCTGTCCTGCCCAGAATTGGACGAGGGTTGCCACATGGACGACCTGATTAAACTAACCGACATGGCGATTTCCGCCGCCACACATTGGAGTGGCAAAATCTGAGTTCCGGACTCGATAAGTAAGTAAGTAAGTATTTTATAATAAAAAAATAAAAAAGGTTTTACTACAGCTAACTTTACAAACTTTTTTTAAACACATTAAATTTTTAAAATCTCTCGCAATAGAATAAAATTGTAAAAATAAACTGTTTTTTTTATTTCAAAGATGTATCTTTTGAGGGTGAAATATTTTTAGCCTACTATAGCCTCAGAGTTTTTCCCAAACAATTGCCAACCAGAGTTATAAGACAAGTATAACAGCTCAGTGTTTTTTTAAAAAGTTGAATAACATCATCGCTTACCTAAGCTTTTCCATAATCTTGCTGAAGAAGAGTTAAAGCATAATTCTTAGCCGGTGCCTCTCAGTGTAATTTAAATTTAATATAAATTATATGCATAATAGAGTCTACAACTAATTTAAAACGTTCTTTAGAAACAAAGTATTAATTATGATGTTGTCTCCTGTGTAGTTATATGGTAATAGTGCTAAATCCACTTTGTCTCCTGCAGGTATTTCCCAAAATGCATTAATTATTGCAACACCTGCAGATTGTAAGCTGACATCTCTGATAATTCCCTAACATCTCCCACCCTTCATTCTCCTCTTCTACTCCTACACTCCCAACACTGCTGATTGCAATGGAAGTCCTTCATAATATACTCCTAGCATATATATGTCTGAAACCGTTTAATTAATTGAGGCCAATTAAGTATTGGGAACTGATCTATACAAATCTACACATTTGGTAATTCTGCCAATTTAACAAACGACAAAATATATAGGTGTGTGTGGTAAAATCAACTTGAAACAGATTTGAGACTGGCAAATGAATATAATTAATTCAAAAGAAAAATAATAAATAAAATAAAATGATTAAATTTGACAGATTATTAAATTATATAAACTTCTTTTTGTATAGATAATAATTATGAATAATAATTGATGACGCAAGATATTGGAGAGGGCGCATATAGGGTCTGGACACGGAAAGTAAGTAAGTATTGATGACGCGAATATGAAATTATAAAATAAAAATTAAAAGTGGACTGTATTTTTGTAGGGGTGATTCGTTGTAACCACTGTAAGGCAAAGGAATGATATATATATATGGAACACTCACTTACTTGATCCTTAGTCCTCTCCCTTTAGGATAATCACAACTAGTCACTTTATTCACACACGCGCAGTTAGAAGGAAACAACAGGACGCGGTATAGAAGGAAACGGATTTTTGATGAATTTTGGGTAACTATAGCGGAGACCTATAATTGGCTGCTCGGTTGTTATCCCAATTGATAAACTACAATTGATAGCTGTTGGTCTCCCAAAGAATGTAAAATAAAAATAAAATAAAATAGCTATCGGTAAACAACTTAAACCAGTAATGGGGGTGCGCAGATCGAAATTTTGTATCCTTTTGCTTGATCGGTATATGTGCAAACCGCTCCCCACCACGGCGAAAAGGTTCAAGAAGTTAGGTGGAAACTATACTAGTCACTTTGTATAAGATTTATAGTTAAAAACAAGTTACCACAACAATATGAAGGCTTTATCGTATATACCTATGTTGATCGTCTCGAAAAATTAAAACTGTAGATAAATTTCAATTATTTTTCTACTAAAACTAAGTATTTATTGGAAACACATTTTGATATTATTTCAGGAATCAAAATCATCCTGATAGGAAGTCCATTTAAATTTTGATAGAATTTAGGTTAACATTATAAGTCGACTAACATACTATGAATTGTTCAATATAAACTAAAGGTAAAAAAGCACTTCTACCGTGACGTGAGGGTTTAAACAAGGCAAAGTAGGACTAATTTTCTCTGTCTACCTTTACGGTGTAGAGACATGCAACAATCAAAGAGAATGGATGCTGCTTGAGGATAGAGAATTGATGCTGCTTGAGGATATTATTTTAGCTAAACATTCGCTACTCCCACCACCACCCGCTCCGCATATGGGGATTATCAACGGCCCCTTCGCAGAACGCTAGAATGAACGATGCATGCATGGCACGAAGAGTGGCTCATGGAGCCCTCTAGATTAGCAATCTCGGCACCATGGTGCAAAAAGAACAATCAACAAGTGCGAATTGAGATTCACACTTGCGGACTGTTGGCGACTTCAGATCCATATATATAGGATCTGACTGCTTCGTATTCTCCGATTATGAACTTTTCGCTGACGACATGAAATTCTTTTTAAAAATTTCTGATTTAAATGACTGTCTTAAACTACAATCGGATCTTGACAAACTATCTGATTACTGCCAAAATAACAACCTCTTAATTAACGTCACAACATGCCATAAAATTAGTTTCTCTCGCAAACTATCTCACATAGCCTTTCAATATACTCTAAATGGTAAACCTATTGCTTCTAGTGATAACGTTAGAGACCTTGGTGTTATTATGGACACCAAACTTAGGTTTAACTTACACATTGACTGTATTATAGATAAGGCCTACAGAATGCTTGGATTTTTATTCAGAACCAGCAAACCATTCACAAATTTGAGAACACTCAAATTTCTTTATTTTTCCCTGGTTCGCCCTATCCTGGAATACGTATCTCCTGTCTCGTTTCCCCATTATGTAACACACATTAACCGTATCGTAAGGATACAAAATATATTTATTAAACACCTTAACCGAAAAGCATTTCTAGATTTCCCGTCGTATCGTGAGGCAAGGATTTACTATTGCATTGATTCACTCGAAAACAGACGTACTTTATCTGATATGATGCTTCTCCACAATATTATTAATAATAAAATTGATTCTCCTGCTCTCTTAAATTATATATCTTTCAACATCCCTACCCGTAGAACTAGACATACTCCTCTTTTCCGCCTAACCACACAACACACCAACTATGCTCAACATAAATAAATAAATAAATAAATAAATAAATGTACAGAATCTGTAATACATACAAAAGGCATTTCCAAGAGATCGACATATTGTTACTTAGCGTCCCCACATTTAAAAAATATATCAAACTTAAAATTTCATCCTCATAATCAAATTTAACACTTAATATACTGACACATTTATATATGCAATTTCACACATCATTCACACAATATCTCACCATAATATGTAACCATTCCTAATGTAACATAATATATTACAATAACTTCAGTGGCAACCTGTAATTGGCTTTATTATTAATCAAATTATCTTTTATTATATAATATTTATTATATGCTGTATGTTGTCCTCTAAAAAAATAAATAAATAAATATAGGAATATAGAGCATCAGAGAAGTTACCAAGATCTCTGGAAACAGACAAGTCAGTGAGAATCTTCGGATAATAAGGCACCGTATCTATGGCAAAATCGTTTGAAGGCTTTATAATTTTTCTTCGAGTCCAAATGTCCAATGGGACCTTGAAGAGGCCCACGGACACTAACGAGGAGCTCCGATCTGTAAGAGGACACAATTGGATGGGAACACTCCCAAAGGATGTGATCCGAAGTTTGGTCCGGACATTGACAAAACTGACATGAGGAAGAGGGAGCAATGTTGAAGCGATGGAGATAGCTTTTAAAGTTACCGTGTCCTGTGAGAAATAGAGAAGTCCAAAAGTCTGGAACAACCCAAGGAGATTTCAGTCGCTAAGAATGCTGTTAATACCAAGCACAGCTAGAATAACCTACATAGGTTTGTATATTTTATGTATGTCCATAATGATCTTCAGATATAGGATGGCCAGTTGTCAATCTGCCTGCAGCGCACCCTTCAATATTTTGGGCATATGTCAAAAGGGGCCTCCGATATCCTAGAGGCGCTCGTAAAGAAGCGTTGAAAGTATAAAATCTACAGACTATTCACCAGAGACTTAAATAACTATTCTACATAGAGATTTGGATCAAGGCCCATCTCGGCCAGCTTTTGCCCGCAAAAAGGACGATGTCATCTAGTTACATGAACTGCCAATTGGGTGCACGGTCTAAAATGTCGACAACCTTATTATGGCTACTAAACTTTGGTTTTCATTAGCTTTATTTTGAAAATTTGATTATCTTTAAATCGACACAATTATAGAGACCATTCACACTTATCCATTAGGCGGCCTGCCCAAGATGATAAGAAACATAGACAAGACCAAGTTCCTCTTAGTTAAAATATTTCCAAACGTTGCTAATTTTCCTCCTGAGGGGCCGCGTATCGGAGGAGAAATTGGGTAATTGTTACACTGTTGAAAGCAATAAGACCTGTGAAATATGCCCGTAACTGGAGCGTGATGACAAGCAGTGGCCTGTGGAGACAGATATTATTACGCCGAGCTCTCGAAGGTATAAACCATAATTTTGTCGCAACGGGAGATTTTTTAAGTATGACGCAAATCGCTGCTGAAATATTTATATATGGCTCTTGTTTCTGGAATCGAAAAGTGAGGACGTAAGTACATATTATTTGTTATTATGACATAAAGATTATTTTGGTGATTTTTTTTAATTAGAACATTTTTTATTAGACAAATAATATGAACTTTTGCATCTGAACATCCAGGGCAAAATCAAAAGAAAACGGAATTTCCGTAGGAAGTGGATTTTATGGCTCCTCAATTTACAAAAGTGGACGGGAATTAGGATCGTGGAGGATCTATTTCGAGCCGCCAAAGATAGGAAGATGTACTATATAGTGATACTCAACGTTAGGTATGTATTATATAAGACTAGGTATGTATTATATAATATCGTGATTTAGATTTTTTGAGAGTAATCAAATCGAGTTATAACGACCCAACAATAAATAATATTCAACTATGTAAAATAACAGTCGCAGAACAGGCTTTTGCCTAGTGTGGCGTTATTAGTCAGCTTATATGTATATAATATTTATTGATTGTAATAATAATAATAATACAAAAAAAAATTGATAACTTTTTTAACTTACATAATATGGCAAAATACCCTATTTAGAAAGTAATGTGTATATTTGATAACTTGGTATTGTACGTTAGTATGGCAATTTAAGTACCTTGGCATTATTCTTTCGGAAACCCTTGATCCAGATATGGAGATCAGGTGCAGAATTGAGGCAGCAAGATCTGCCTTTAATAAAATGAGATCCTTATTCTGCAACGAAAAGCTCAATATGGACCTAAGACATGGATGATAAAATGTCATGTGTGGTATGTGTTGTTATATGGCTGTGAGACTTGGACGCTCAAGGTAAATACCATGAATACTATGAATAGGTTAGAAGCTTTTGAGATGTGGTTGCATCGCAGAATGCTCCCTTGGACAGATCTTATTACAGATTCAGATATATTGGGTCGATCTAGGATAACCAGGCAACTTCTGTCTACAATAAAGGTCCCCAAGATCGCATATCTGGGCCACATAATGAGGGGAGAAAAGTAATATTTGCTCCAATACTGGATGGCAAGATAAACGGTCGCCGAGGGACTGGAAGATGACAGTGATCGCCGACGTCGAGGGCTCCTGACAGGGCACCAAAAAAAGGATTGTACTGATCAAAGAAAAATAATATTGATCGTCGACGAAATCAATACAAATGGAATGTTTGTATAAAATATATTTTTTTAATAACCAATAATTAATTATTTTTTGCGCTATACATATCATATTTATTTTTTGCAATGCTTATATTTTATAAAATTGTTTTTTTATTTTGTACATTGAAATATCATACATTTCATATTCAACAAACATTCTTATGTAATGATTTTGTATATTTATTCTTCGTATAAAAAATATTTTTTTATCCGTATTTTACCTGAGATAAAAGATTTTCAAAAATTCTACATCGGTCTTGGGCGATTTCGGTGAGCTTTTTAGTATTCGACTGAAATAGAAATGACGTGTGAAATATAATGTTTACGTTCGAAGAATCGAGAATGATATTTTTAAAATGTCACTCCTTTTCAACAAAACCACACATTGTCAATACCTACTTAGTTTTTGCACCTACCTGGAAAAATAGTATTATGCACTTATTTACTTATCAATCTAAAGTGTACATATTTTCCATACATAACAATGAATAAAATAAAATAACAATGAAAATCAATTACAAAACAATGAATAAAATAACATTATCATATATTTTCAACTTGTTTTTTGTTTGTTCTTTAAATTTATTAGGTACTAATTGTTTTTAAATTGAGTTGTAATATTTTTTTTAAAGTATTGATTGTTTTTTGAATTAAGTCCTGAATGTTTTTACTATATTTCTCTAGTATTAATTATACAAGCATATATATTTTTTATTTTGGTTGGATTAATTTATTTTATTTTATTATATGATTTTTAAAATACACGTGTTGGTTTTATCTTTGTTTAATTTTTAGCATTGTTCAAATGAGCGTTGAACTTATAAATTTAAATAAAATATACATAAATAAATAAATAAATAATAAATAAATAAATAAATTCATTAATTAATCAATTAATAAATTTATGAATAAATATAAAAATAAATAAATAAATTAATAAATCATTGAATAAATATATTAATAAATAAATAAATAAATCAATTATTTAAATTTAAATTAAATACAAACTATACTTTGTATGTTTCCACTTATTTATTTACTTGTTCACTACATGTTTCGGGAACGTCCGTTCCCTTCCTCAGGTGGATGTAAACTTAAAGTTTACATCCACCTGAGGAAGGGAACGGACGTTCCCGAAACATGTTGTGAACAAGTAAATAAATAAGTGGAAACATACAAAGTATAGTTTGTGTTTAATTTAAATTAAAATAATTTATTAAATATGAATTTCCACAAAGTTGAAGTCTCCACATTTGATTATTTATTAAATAAATAAATATAACATTAATAAATGAATAAAAAAAAATAAATAAATAAACAAATAAATAAATAAATAAATAAATAAATAAATAAATAAATAAATAAATAAATAAATAAATAAATAAATAAATAAATAAATAAATAAATAAATAAATAAATAAATAAATAAATAAATAAATAAATAAATAAATAAATAAATAAATAAATAAATAAATAAATAAATAAATAAATAAATTAATTAATTAATTAATTAATTAATGAATAAATAAATAAATAAATAAACAAATAAATAAATAAAATAATTAATAATTAAATATATAAATAAAGAGGAGGGTCGTCAAAAAAACATTATTTTTTAATGGCTGTTTTTTTTTATTGCTTTCCATATTGAAGTTTAGCTGGGAGTGGTTGCGTTTGCCAATGCGTATCCCCTTTGTATAGGTGAAAATTGCAGATTTGAGTAACATTAATTTGTATCTTTGTACGTCCTTTTTGTGCTCTCATACCATCCATCTGATAACGATGAAACATGATGATTTGTACAGCGCACACCCGGGTATATTTCAGAAAAAAATCTTCTTGTTTTTACACATTTCAGTAACAGTAAGTAGGTACATATTTCACAAATGAACAGTCACAAAAAATATATTGAAATATTATTAAAATCTGCAGTTTTCTCTTTTAAAAAGGATACGCATTGGTGAACGCAACCACTCCTAGGTTCTAGATTTACCTTTTTCATACCTATATTCAATAAGAAATAAAATAATATTAAAATTCCAGTATAAATGTTGGTATCTCTCGGACTTAAATTAGCATATTATAAAAATTAAATTAATAATATAAAGATCTATTCGTCCATCATTTGAGATCGATTTTCGTGTTTGAGGAAGGAGCATAGTGTTTGTCTTCATTTATTTCTTTCTAGCATGATACATTTTCTTTTGCAAAATATTATAATCGTTATATTTCGTTTTCGATGTAAAATGTAAGTTCTTGACGTTTTGAAACGAGATGACAATGACCCAGAGGTTATCGCTGCATAAAATGTATGACTTTGTGCCTAAATGTCCCAAATTGAGCTCAAAACACTGGAAACAAAATAAAATACTTGTGTTTTTTATCGTTTTAGTATCCGTTGTTCGACTTCTAGAAGTTCAAGTCCGTTTTGAATATTGATGAGAATCGGAAAATAGTTTTGGCTCAAATTCAATACGCAAGCGTTTGTTTTATTCATAAACCTAACTATCTATAGTATCTACATCCAACATAACCTAACCCACTTCGAATACATATCTTTGGTGGTTAAGATGAATTCCTTATGAACGATTTGATCGTTAATGTAAGGGCCTTGAAGCAATGCATACTATGTATTGATATACCTATCTAGATTGTTATAATATTCTCATCATTTATTCGATCGACATTGGTAGGTACAATAATATAATTCATTCCTAACATTACTCAAACCGGTGTTTTGTGAAGTATTGGACATGTGTAGGTAAACTTTATTAATTCTTGAATGGCCTTAAACCAGTGGTTTGCGGCCAACACTTCATCTCGAAGTAAGTGTAGTTAAACTTTATATATTCTTGAACGGCCTTTGAGTGCATTTTATAAGGTAAATTTTAGTTGTAAAGGTACAGTTGTTGTTTGTGAGCATTAAAAATGTAGGTACCTACCGGTATACTAATCCATTAAATTCTTAAAATTGTTGTTTTTTAAATCATAATACTTTGGATTTGACATCAGACAAAGGTTTTATATCGTTAATGTTAGGAAAATAACTTTAGATTATCGGTGTCATAGATCGAGTTGCCAATCGTAAATGGCAATTGGTGGGACATACATATTACCAGACAGAGAATGGAGAGATGGACACCCAAAGCTCTGAAATGAAGACCATGGTATATGAAAATGGGATTAGGTCGGTTTCAGAAAAGATGGGCCTATGATTTTGTTATCGTCTCTAGAAGCGAATGAGTAGGTATTTACAAAAAGTCCAAAGAAGAAATGAGCATCTAGAAGAGACCTTCATCCAACAGCGTTGAGACAGCTGAAGATAGAAGATGTAGAAAAATAAGATGTTATTTTTCAATGTTTATAGTTTAAAATTGATATTTGGACAATAGTTGACATTGAAATAATAGGTTACTCATAAAGCAATTAAATGTCTATTATACAAGATTTTGTAATTTCAATCTTCCGTTATGTACCTACAATGAAAAGTTCGGCTATTCTTTGTCATTCCAATGAAACTAGAACAAACAGACCGAAGTAAGTTGCCAAGTACTTCAGACATAATCGTTTGAATAAACAAAAACGTTGCTAAGTTGCGCAAACTACAACTATTTTGTTTTGCCAAACAAAATTGTATTCAATTTATAGACTTTAATCAAATACTACGTTACGCCAAATATTGTGGTCCCAAATTAATTGCTTGACTCTGCGAAGGCTCGGAACTATTCAGAAATGAGACAAGTCTCCAGAGATTTACGTCGTACAAACAAAGTTGGAACGATTACTTGAAAAAACAGCCGAGAAGTTCGATCTCCGAGGACTAATCAGTAAATCTCTGAAATATGTTTCAGTCGAAAAAAATCTGTTGTGTAATGTTTTGATTGAATCCCTAAAGACATTTTCATTTGTTCTTAATACATGATTATAAATATGTAACTGAAATGTAAAATATGTCACTACGTTCCGAAACGGTTTTGAAACTCCCAAACGTAATACAAGACAAATATTATACAATTTCATTTATTTGGGAATAAAATGTTTCAATTGCCTCCCAATTTAATAAAAACAGATTAAAGAATATAGAAAAATTATAAATTCTTTTCACAGTCTGAAATGTTGTTTGTAATGGTGAATGGTTTATTTTTTGGTTTAGATCAAACTTGTTTTATTTACCTTTTTTGTTTTCATGTGTTTTTATTTTTGTTTATGTTTAACTTTTTTTTATTAGGCAACCCACCCAAATCGAGGGTGATTTGTGCCATTCTAGTGTCTTTGAGACACACAAATTATTATTTATACTTATTTTAAGAATTACTTTAATTGTTAGTTGTAGATTTACAGGTTAATTTGATTAAAGAAAAGAAATTTAGAAACTTGGCAATAAATGCGTTTTTTGTTGAGTGATAATAGGTGGGCGATATTAAAGGGACGAGGAACATTAACAATAGAATCATAAAGATCAAATGCAGATCTATTTGGGCAACAGAAGAACACATGTTCGGGCGACTCAACATCCAATCCACATTGGCAGATTGGACTATCCACAAAACAAATCTTATGTAAGTGAGAAGCCAATATACAATGACCAATTCGGAGTCGGCAAATATTGGATATTTCTCTTTTTGATATCTTCATCGCTTGAAACCAGGGATGTTTTAGTATAGTGTTTTGAATCGATTTATAGTGAGTATGTTTAACTTGTATTGTTTATTTTCTCTTTATATTTGTGTTATTGTCAAGTAATTCCCTCATCATTTCATCATCTGGATAATTTCATCTGGATTATGTAACAAGATTAATTTGTGATTTCTAGGTATTTTTTTATGTTTTATATTTCATCATTTTCAATGTGTTAACTATAGGACTAATTTTAACCTAATTTTAACTTATTGTATTTTTTAAGTTTTATGTTTCACCATTTTCAATGTGTTAGCTACAGGACTAATTTTAAATTATTTTTTTGCAAACTGAAAGCGCCCTTGAGGTGACCACGGTTGTCACTAAACGGCGCTTTATAAATTGTCCTTATTATTATTATTATTATGATATATTTATTATCTTTTTGATGAGGTATTGAAAAATGTAATGATAAGTAAATAAATAAATAAAATAACTGATGGTTTTGATAATTCTTCTTATCTGTGAGTGACTTTATTTGATAAGAAATGAGGATATTAGACGAGATAGTATGATTGAAATAGATATCGTAAGCAAGATGAAAATAAATTCCCTAAGATGTTTTAACCATATATAGAAAGAACAGATGATGACCATCTGAAATAAAAAGTATATAAGGGTGATAAAAGAGGAACAAAAAGTAAAGTCTGCCAAAAAATAGTTTGCACCATCACATAAATGGAATTTTGAAAGATGGAGACGTTAGAAGTAAAAATAACAGGAGGGCGTATATGAGACGATGGATGAACGTTAATGAAGCGATAAATGTATGCCAAGATAGAGGAGTCAAGCGTTCGGTTCTCCCTTCCGTCCTCAAAAAGGGAAATTTCGTGATGGTATGGTATGACATAGTAACTTTATTTCTTAAGTGCTTCAATTTTTAGCTTTCCTTAACTTTTACACACTGTACACATTATTAAATTTTTGGAAGTTTATACCAAATCAAAATAAGGTCACTAGATAAAAATTCAACTGAATTTATGTGTACACAAATAAAATAAATAACTTAAATTCGAATTTGCTTAAATATTTTGTGTACAAAAAACTTCATAAAAACATGAGAATGCGAGACACCGTCATCTCATTTATGACTGTTGCATTCATTGTTTACATATAAACTAAATTCTTAATTTCTCAATAGATGGCGTTACAAAAAGGCTTTTCCGTTACTGCATAGATGGCGATAGTATAGTTCCTTATTTTCAGGTGAAATGTTACACACTATTCAAATATACAGAACTTTCCAAAATTACATTGATAAGGGAACTCAATAAGGAAGCATAATTGGTGTACGTTGCGCAAGCGCATAAAGTGATCACGTAAACCAGCCGATGACAGGTCGTCAGCCCTGTAGGTACCTCGAGTTCCTGATTCTTCTACAATATCCCAACTTCGTCTTTATTGAGATGTTAAAAAAATGTTTGTCAATAATAATATCATAAAAACCTATTTAAGAATTGTTAAAAAAATATCACCAACAATATAAATTACATGAGTCAGTCACAGAAATAATGATTGTGGAGGAACTGTTTGAGCTGCTGGAGATAGGAAGTTATACTTTCTATATTAACGTTAGAGGAACTACATAAAAAGGCAGTCGAAGAAGAAGAAGATTGCAGATTGGATGGTGCGTTGGATTAGTAATCTAATGGGCGCGGGTTCGAATGCGAACTTCGTTGATCTCGTTGTCCTATAAGACAAGAATTTGCTTATTTTAGACAATGCAACAAGGACACATACATATTAATTTTAAAAAATATCATTATCATTAAAACGTTAAAGAATATCAAGACATTTGGCGTCGTGTGAACGTGTAGGAATCAAGATCCGAAATCGAATCGTCTTACACACGAACAGACATTCAGCACAATAGGCTACGATAAAAGCTATTAAAGTTAAGGTTTATCGCATTAACCAACAACCATTAAACAATAAACAATAAATACATATTACATATATATAAACCCCATCTATGTAATGTTTTGGTTAACATTGTTAACATACAATGAACCATAGCAAGATTCTGTTCATTGTGTTCCATCCATACATACCTACGGGGTGTTGTAAACATATATACATACAGTACAGTGACCACGTAATCATTGTTTGTGGACAATATTTTATTTTGGTTTATTGCTTTCGCTTTTTTATTTAATTTATTTATTTCAAAATAAAATAATTATAAATTTATCGCAATATTCTTTTCTTATTCCTATGATCAGTCGTTCTTTTCTCCTCACAAACCCAAGGGTATATAGTGGAGAGTTATGGTTTCGAAATTTTTAAGGTTATTTTTACTATTGCAGATTATCAACCAGTATCAAGAGATTACATTCTGAAAGTTTCATCACAGTGTATATGTGTGTGCTATGTGCTGTGTGCTATGTGCTGTGTGCTATGTGGTATGTACGGCGTATTTATTTTACTTTATCGATTATAGACTAAAGTACTCATTCGATTCTTTTCAAATTTCGCAAATTTATATATCTAATATTTATTTAGACTCCATTAGATTTTGAAGGTTATCTGAATAGTGCTTCTCAATTTTTTTAACTATTAAATATTTCAATGTGACTCCAAGCTCAGGAAATTTAAAAATGATATTTGTATTTTCAAATTGGTAAAAAGGCACCTTCTTCATAAAATGGCATTGAAGAAATATCAAGTTTTCATAATAAAACATTTAAATAAAAAAATATTAAACAAAATCATTTCATAAAAAATTTTCCATACAAAATTTGAATACTTTGTGGAGTTACTTGGTATTGAGGAGTATAGCGTTGGCCACAACCCACTATTTTTTATTTATCAAGATATAATATTGACTTCCTACATATACTCAAATTTATATCTTGATCAATTTATCACTCGACGTCGCACACTTTATCACTTTTAATATTATTATTTCATACAAGTCATTTTGTATAAATTACGCATGAGTCGTTAATGTCATTATTTAGCAAGATCTTGTAGCTGCGCTCATATCAGAGAGCTGCAATGTGTATATCCTCGATGATTCTCGAAGATTCACGACAATCAACGAAAAACAACGAACCACAGCCCACCGCTGACGATGCAAGCCAATATGCAGATCTTCATTCATGCGTTAATCTTTTAACAGAATAAAGTCGCGTTAAATCTGAATTATTAGTTCCGACCCCCGACATCACAAATGGTTTAACATATTGTTTCTTTATTTTGTTCGATTACACCGTAAGTAAGTAGTTCATTTATTTGAAACCCTTCATCACCATAAATAATATAAAATTAAATATTTAATAAACTGACATAGGTAATATTATATTTGGATGTTTTAAATTAAATAAAATCGTTTTGTACACGCACATAGATTAAAATTGATAGATTAAACATGTACCCCCTAAATCTAATAATTACAAATATTTTTATTATATTTCTTAATAAGTTTTAAATTATGTAATAAAAAAAATTATCTTCTTCCTCTACACGAGCCCTAGTCCCTCTTCTGCTGGATGTAGGCCTCTTCCATGTACACTTCCACCCGTCTCCGTTCTGTACCCTTTGCATTCAAGTTTTACCGGCCACTTGGACAATGTAGCCAGACCATCTTTGAGAGGGTACTCACAGTAATATTCTGTGTGTCCAACTAGTATCCCCCTGTCTGGCCAAGTGACCAGCCAATTGTTACATTAATCCAGTGACACGCTGCATTATATCGACAACCTAGTACGGCGTTTATCTCTTCGTTTCATATTTTCTTGAGGAGCCAAGAGTCTACTATCCCGTGCATCAACAATTCCTGCTCTTGCTACAAATGAAATCATGGTTTTCAAACGAAAATCCATGGTTTAGAAAATTGCATGGTAAAGTTTTATGCAGTATCCGTTATGACATTTGACGTTACGAAAATGACGATATATAACGTTCAAATCACAATTGACGTCAAATAGCAATTATGTACCTATTCCACAAAGAGCACAGACAAACAAGACTTGATAGAACAGTTATGGAAATACAGATGATACATGAGTGCGAAAAAATGTACAATCGCATAGCAATTATTTTTCAAATTGTTATATTCAACGCACACCCAAATAAAAGTTGCCATATAATGGAAACTTTTACACGTTAATTGTCACAAAAATTAAATGTGTCGAAACTCGAAACAATTATTGTAAACAAAATACAAAATATGAGATAGCAACGTTAATAAAGCATTACAATAATCTTCTTCTTCTTCGTTTAGTAGACCTAGTTGGTCTGTTCTTCGGAAACAATGCCTCCTGGGATGACGAGGTCCAACTACCCTTCCATCTCTTGGGTGGTCTTCCGGGTAGACGGCGACCAGAGGGGATTTCATCCGCCGCTATATACGCAAGTTTATCACTGTCCATCCTGGCTACGTGGTCCCTCCAATGTCTTCTTCTAGATCTACTCCACCGAAAGAATTCCTCTATTCCACATGTTTTCCTTATTTGAACATTGCGAACACGATCTCAGAGTTTTTTTAGTGATTGATCTTAAAACCTTCATTTCCGCTGTACAAAATAAATATAAACTTACCTATAAGAAAGTCAAAAAAGATAAAAAAATAGTATTTTTACGAACGAGGGCCGCTAATACAAACTATTGTAATTTTTTTTTTCCAATAATATAATATTTATTCCGAAATGTCCCACTAAAACAGCACGTAATGCCTGATCACCAGGTGTTTGTAGGTTAGGTTATTATGTCTAGCAAAAACGACATAGTATCTGGAAGCATCTAAGCAACGGTAAGTTAAACTTTGCAAGAATGAATGAGTGATGATGTGATGTTCTCAAAATCAGACAGGTAATCATGATATTAATTACAATTGCCGGAAAACTTCTTGAACTTTTCAGCTGTGGAGAGTGGATTGGTTTGCGCATAATCCAACCAAAATAAAAACACAAATATGCGCTCTGCGAGTCCACGTGATGAGCTCAAGAAGCTCGCCGCTATCTATACTTACCTAATGATTTTTGTGTAAGTATGGATAGAACCAAACTGTTCGCCAAACATCACATGGATACACGCGTGTATCCCCACACAGCGGATTCGTCACACCCAAAATATCAACATTAAGAATGGAATGAGATTTTTGGGTTATTATAATATTTAATATATGGTATTTTGAATAACATATTTATTATATGTATGTATAAATAAATAGAAGCGTTCGACTATTTACACTTTTATTATTAGAATACAGTATTTGATATGTATAGAGTAGAAGTGCAATAATTAGTATATTAAACTGAACCACAACGTGAGAACACTATAATCGATCAATCCAGCCTCGGCCTTACCCCAGACACTCGTTAATATAAATTTCCCAAATCATGAATGCCTAACTCCTGATTCGTGCATACTCGTTTAATGCCCATATGATATAATGATTGACTGTTGTAAGGCGCAACATCAATATATTACATAATATAAGAGTATTTTCGATAATCCGGTTCATACACGGGACACCCGCAAACAATGCTATGCAAGGTACAGCTTATTTAGTGGTTTAAATATGACTAGTGACCACCTCGGAACGGGCCTGGCATAATGATAAAGGAATAACTTGTAATTTATTGAAAAAAATATTATGTGCCTACTTATCTAATATTAATTAATTGTAATTTGTTTTTTTATAATATAAAAAAAATCGTATTATTACACGCTTTGTTGACACAACTAAATATTTTTTAATTAGATGCAAACTATTCCTAGGATTGTGACTGAAAAAACAAATAGATTAAAATATATTTTATTACCATGTTATTCTTATACTGTGCGGTTTATTGGCAAACGGAAATTTCTCCCAAACAACGAGAGTTGAATAAAAATATACGATGCAATGTGTACTATGGCAATAAGGTTATGACATGACAAAAATAATAAAAAACGAGTGGGTTGTGGCCAACGCTAAACTCTCACTACCAAGTCACTCCAAAAAGTATTAAAATTTTGTATGGAAAATCTCCACCATCTTCATGAAATGAGTTTTGTTAAATTATTTTGATTTTAATATTTTATTTTGAAAAAATGATGATTTTTCAATGCCATTGTATGAAAGTGATGTGCCTTTTTACCAATAAGAAATTAAAAATTTCAAATTTAATTTTCGTGAATTCTGAGTTATTTTGAAACATTTGACAGTTAAAAAAATGAGAAGCACTCTTCAGATATACCTCAAAATTTAATGTGATCTAAGCGAATATTCGATATACAAATATGAAAAATATGAAAATAATCGAATGAGTAGGTCATTTTTGAAATATAAATTAGCTATAAACCACTTGTTTTTTAATCACTCTTTCAATAACCACAAACTAAAACTATTACATGAAACACAGAATAAAGGATACCGACTTAACAACTACGAAACGCTTGAAATACATAAACACATAAATTCCGGTATAATACTTATAAATAACCATACCTTTCATAACACTTCTCCAATACTTAATATATTCCCCATCAAAGACAAAAACACTTCACAATACCCTCCTCCCCCCACTAACCCAACCAACCCTCAACCGCCACCCCCTTCGCTTCACAGACAGACACACACAAATTCAACATGTTAGTCTCGACACGCCGGTCGATGGAAGGACAGCGCTTCCGAAACATGTCGCGAAGTGACTCAAAAAACAAGTGGTTTATAGCTAATTTATATTTCAAAAATGGTTTATATTAACTACCACAAAATATCCGCCCAATTATTAAATGATATTAAAGAATGAGTAGGTACTTAAGTCTATAATATATAAAGTACACCCCGTACATAATACATATTAGCACTCACACAGATACATTGTGATGAAACATTCAGAATACAATCTCAGCATGATACTAGTTGATTATCTGCAATATATAAATAACCTTTAAAATTCATAACTTTCCACTATATCCCTTAGGGGTAGTGAGGAGTAAATATGAAATAATGCTTACAGATGAAAAGCAAAAAGACATAAAAAAAATATTGAATATAAAAACAGTTCATAAAAATGATAGAAATACAAAAAGATTTTGCTATCATTATTTGAAGAAAGGTTGAACTCACGCAAATGATTTTATAAAATGCCTGGTAACAACATTTTTTGTCCAATTTCGCGATCGTACCGCAAACTATGAATTCGTCAAAACTCCGAAATGTTAATTTATTATCATTGAATTGAATTATTTATCTGTATGATTTAAATTTATATCATTTTTTCACTCAATGTATAAGTAGGTATATACTTATCATATAATGGCATTTTTTTAAAATTACATAACCGCTAATAGGTAGGTACCTATGTCATTATAAAATATAATTTTATATCAGATACACGTATCGGTTTTCAAGCGTGAAGAAAAAAAAAATTTTTAAACAATCATTTTTTTTATATATTTGTGAATTAAACTGTTTTTATTTTATAAGGTAAAAATACATTATTATTTAATCTACTTCAAGAATATTTGATGAAATATAAAATCAATTTTGTAGGTATATTATATCGAATTTTATAGTAATATTTCCGTTTTATTTGCTATAGATTTTAATTCAATTTAGTGTAGGTAAACCGAAAAAAATATAAATAAAGGATTGGGATATTATATTTTTTTTATAATCCATTCAATAACAAGAACATTGGTTACGAGTAACAATAATTAAAAGAATGCATATAAAATGCTAATAAGAGTCATTGGAGTCAAATGGATGTACATATCTACTAGCCCATGGGCATGTGCTGGAGTGTACATTATTATGCAATTATAAATAGATTTTGACTACTTTTTTAAGGATAATTTGTTTAATTTAGGTGGGTGGTGGCAGAACGATTTGTGCGCTGGGTTAGTAATCCAGTTGTCGCGAGTTCGAATCCTGCCACGACCGATTTCGCTCACCAACAGCACAAGCATTTATGCTTAATTTTGGGAATGTTTGAGGATTTATATGTACTTGTTACAAACAAGGAAATATTCATTATTTTATATAAAAAAAATAGTTCAAAATAAAAATAATTTTCCAACTGTCGATTCGTTCAAGAGAATGAAATTCTCTTGAAGGAAGAGGAAGTTTAAATTCTATATACGTGAAAATTGTATGCAGGGTCTACTTTTTTCACGGCTTTTCCAACTTTGAAGTCAAAAAACACCAACTTACGAGGCTTCGCAGCATATAATGTTCCATATACGGATTTACTCATCAGAATTCGGAACATTTCGTGTGTCTGTATGTGTGTATGTGTGTCTGTATGTGTGTGTGTCCGTCCCCCCCTATTAACTTTTGATCCGCTCAATTTACAGAACCGAAATTTTCAGAATATATAAACAGTAATAAGTCTACAAAACTTTTATACTTAGAATTGTAAATTTTTGTTTCAGTCAGGGGTTATCAACTTTTGAATTTTTACTTTATTTTTATATATATCCCAGAAACCATTAAAGTTAGAACGCTGAAAACTGGTACGAATATAGACAAATGCTAAATCTCAAATATTTTTTTTTAAAAATTCCAGAGTTCCTCAAACATTTTTTATTAAGAAAAATATTTTTTTATGACAAATTTGTGTGTTTGTCATAAAGTTATATTTCCAAAGTTTTTAAAAATATCGAAAAAAAGCCGAAACACCCCAACT
Source organism: Molanna angustata (assembly GCA_963576475.1). Lineage (NCBI taxonomy): Eukaryota > Metazoa > Arthropoda > Insecta > Trichoptera > Molannidae > Molanna > Molanna angustata. Next base: position 5,213,359 of record OY754971.1, on the reverse strand, counting down.
AGATAATTTAATTTTCCATAACAAATATACGCATTGTATTAGCAAATCTCAAATATTTTTTACAATTTTTATAAAAATTGAATTTAGTGACGACATCGCTTCATACAATTTGTATGGCTGTCGCCTAAACACAATATCTAAGGAGTTAACTATTGCAGTACGACGGACACATAAATTTGGCAATCTACGTTTTTAGTAAGAAGCCAGCGTGATATCAGTGTATTTTTGAGTTAAGCTGCAGAAGTTTTTTTTTTTAATTTTGAGTTTCCATGATGTAGATGTTATATATTTTAGGTGCCAAGAAAGTATAATGTCTAAGTCCATAGGTTATATTGGTTCTAGATACCTGCATTAGTTTACTAATGTTGGTTCTAGTTTGGTGTACCTCTTGTCCTTGTGTGTGTCTTTCCGATTTCTAGTTGAGATTGTGTATATGTATAGTTGTCTATGTCCAATACTTGAAATTCAGAGAAAAGTTGATCTGAAGGATATCTATAGGGTTTTTTATTGATCACTTTTATTACAGATTTTTATGCTTACCAGAGGTTCTCATTAATTGGAATACATTTTTTTTCATTGAAGTTAAGTTTAGATCATATTAATAATAAGGTAATTGAAATAATTACTATCAGCACGCATTATTATAAATCAATACAATATTGTAATTATTTTTGACTTACGTAAGGAACTCCCTTCAAGGAAAACATGAATATTTTTTTATAGTATTTTTTTTTTCAGACATTATATATTTGACGAAGAAAACTCAAGTTATTATGGAAGATAAAAAGGTCAAAGAATGCACTCGTGGGAAAAAGGCTGCCAAGGTTTGCTTTGACCACTGCGATGCCAAACCATTTAAGTATGAAAATTCTGAGCCGATCAAACCAATTGGTGATGAAACTAAAACAGCAGATGGAAGCCAGAATACTCAACAAGATATAAGGAATAAAAAATGAACTATTATTGACTATAACATAACTGTTTTAAATATTTTTATCTAAAATAATGTAAGCAAAACTTAAATATCAATTAAACTAAAAAACAATAAAAAAATATGGAATTTTTTTCGTGCTACACTTTTGTCGAAAATTGTTATTGGTATTTTATATGGATGTCGGTTTATAATATCTTAAAAACTTAGCGGAACAATTTACACATTAACTAACCAAGCAAAAAAATAAAAATATATTTCAACCTACCACTAAACTTTATAAAAAAAAAATAACTCACACTATGACGAATAAAAAATAATAGAACTGATTTACATATCTCTACTACTCCGGGACAGACATAGCCTAGTAAAGTAGCCTTACACAGATGACTCAAACTTCAACTTTTACAAACTAAATTATAGTGTTATACATTTTGTACCTACATCAGATATTATTATACAGTTAAAAAAGGATTTTTAATAAATAACTAGTTGCATGTAACACATGAGATCCAACTGTCGATAGCGATAGTATGTATAGTTGAAGAATATGTACCAATATATGAACCCATAGATACAAATTATTGAATATTTTCAGATATTTTGTTTTCTATACAACATATGTAGGTATGTATGTCAAGATAGGATAGTATGGAAGAAGATCCTTTTTCCTACCCAGAATATGCAAATTGCATGATGGTATGTATGTATGTTTGGAGATGAAGTAACAAACTATTAAGTCTTCTTACATATTGTGTATAGGCGACTGCCATACAAAATGTATGAAGCGATGTCGTCACTAAATTCAATTTTTAAAAAAATTGTTAAAAAAAAATCGAGATCTTCTACTACAATGTTAATATTTTTTATAGAAAATTAAATTATCTAGTTGGGGTGTTTCGGCTTTTTTCGATAATTGTAAAAGTTTTGGAAATATAGGCAGTTAAACTCATAAATTTATCATAAAAAAAATATTTTTCTTAATAAAAAATGTTTGAGAAACCCTGGAATTTTTTTGAAAAAACTAATTTGAGATTTTGTATTTGTCTATGTTTGTACCAATTTTCAGCGTTCTACCGTTTATGGTTTCTGAGATATATGGAAAAATAAAATAAAAATTCAAAAGTTGATAACCCCTGACTGAAACAAAAATTCAAAATTCCGAGTATAAAAGTTTTGTAGGCCTGTAACTGTTTATATATTCTGAAATTTTAGGCTCTGTAAATTGAGCGGATCAAAAGTTATAAGGGGGGGACGGACTCACAGACACACACACACACAGACACACAGACACACACACAGACACACAGACACACACACACACAGACACACGAAATGTTCTACTCCGAATTCTGAGTAAATCCGTGTATGGAACATATATGCTGCGAAGCCTCTAAGTTGGTGTTTTTTGACTTCAAAGTTGGAAAATCCATGAAAAAAGTAGACCTCTCCATACAATTCTCGCGTATTCTGGCTTGATACATTGTCGATATGTTAAGAGAACAAAATTCTCCTGAACAAATCGACAGTTGGAATATAACTAGTTGCATGTAACACATGAGATCCAACTGTCGATAGCGATAGTATGTATAGTTGAAGAATATGTACCAAACTATAAACCCATAGATACAAATTATTGAATATTTTCAGATATTTTGTTTTCTATACAACATATGTAGGTATGTATGTCAAGATAGGATAGTATGGAAGAAGATCCTTTTTCCTACCCAGAATATGCAAATTGCATGATGGTATGTATGTATGTTTGGAGATGAAGTAACAAACTATTAAGTCTTCTTACATATTGTGTATAGGCGACTGCCATACAAAATGTATGAAGCGATGTCGTCACTAAATTCAATTTTTAAAAAAATTGTTAAAAAAAAATTGAGATCTTCTTCTACAATGTTAATATTTTTTATAGAAAATTAAATTATCTAGTTGGGGTGTTTCGGCTTTTTTCGATAATTGTAAAAGTTTTGGAAATATAGGCAGTTAAACTCATAAATTTATCATAAAAAAAATATTTTTCTTAATAAAAAATGTTTGAGAAACCCTGGAATTTTTTTGAAAAAACTAATTTGAGATTTTGTATTTGTCTATGTTTGTACCAATTTTCAGCGTTCTACCGTTTATGGTTTCTGAGATATATGGAAAAATAAAATAAAAATTCAAAAGTTGATAACCCCTGACTGAAACAAAAATTCAAAATTCCGAGTATAAAAGTTTTGTAGGCCTGTAACTGTTTATATATTCTGAAATTTTAGGCTCTGTAAATTGAGCGGATCAAAAGTTATAAGGGGGGGACGGACACACAGACACACACACACACAGACACACAGACACACACACAGACACACACACAGACACACACACACACAGACACACGAAATGTTCTACTCCGAATTCTGAGTAAATCCGTGTATGGAACATATATGCTGCGAAGCCTCTAAGTTGGTGTTTTTTGACTTCAAAGTTGGAAAATCCATGAAAAAAGTAGACCTCTCCATACAATTCTCGCGTATTCTGGCTTGATACATTGTCGATATGTTAAGAGAACAAAGTTCTCCTGAACAAATCGACAGTTGGATAATTTAATTTTATACTAGTTGCATGTAACACATGAGATCCAACTGTCGATAGCGATAGTATGTATAGTTGAAGAATATGTACCAAACTATAAACCCATAGATACATATTATTATTGAATATTTTCAGATATTTTGTTTTCTATACAACATATGTAGGTATGTATGTCAAGATAGGATAGTATGGAGGAAGATCCTTTTTCCTACCCAGAATATGCAAATAGCATGATGGTATGTATGTATGTTTGGAGATGACGTATCAAACTATTAAGTCTTCTTACATATTGTGTATAGGCGACTGCCATACAAAATGTATGAAGCGATGTCGTCACTAAATTCAATTTTTAAAAAAATTGTTAAAAAAAAATTGAGATCTTCTACTACAATGTTAATATTTTTTATAGAAAATTAAATTATCTAGTTGGGGTGTTTCGGCTTTTTTCGATAATTGTAAAAGTTTTTGAAATATAGGCAGTTAAACTCATAAATTTATCATAAAAAAAATATTTTTCTTAATAAAAAATGTTTGAGAAACCCTGGAATTTTTTTGAAAAAACTTATTTGAGATTTTGTATTTTCCTATGTTTGTACCAATTTTCAGCGTTCTAGCGTTTATGGTTTCTGAGATATATGGAAAAATAAAATAAAAATTCAAAAGTTGATAACCCCTGACTGAAACAAAAATTCAAAATTCCGAGTATAAAAGTTTTGTAGGCCTGTAACTGTTTATATATTCTGAAATTTTAGGCTCTGTAAGTTGAGCGGATCAAAAGTTATAAGGGGGGGACGGACACACAGACACACACACACACAGACACACAGACACACACACAGACACACAGACACACACACACACACAGACACACGAAATGTTCTACTCCGAATTCTGAGTAAATCCGTGTATGGAACATATATGCTGCGAAGCCTCTAAGTTGGTGTTTTTTGACTTCAAAGTTGGAAAAGCCGTGAAAAAAGTAGACCTCTCCATACAATTCTCGCGTATTCTGGCTTGATACATTGTCGATATGTTAAGAGAACAAAGTTCTCCTGAACAAATCGACAGTTGGAAAAAAATGTGTTCAACGCATGTGATTTTTTAAGGTGTTTGCTAAAAATCTTAGCTTATTTTAGTACAAATAAACATTATAAATCATGACAAATCACTAACAATTTAGTTAGGCTAACATAACCAGTTTTCATAAATGTAGCATTCATTCATTCATTCATTCATACCATCACGGCATATCCCACAATTTGGGGTAACCAGCGAAAGTTGTTCGGGTGTGCATTGCCTTATAAAAGGGAGCACAACATATCTGTGTATACCCACACACCAGTCTCGTCTCACCTCAAAAGGCACTATATTCAGAATGGGTGGTGAACCTCATTGCTAAACTATGTGAGATGTTATAATTGTTGCCTGTTGTATTTTCGATTACCCGGCTCTTACGGGACACTCGAAAACAATAATAGAAAAGAGTGGAAGCACTATTCTAAGCCGATGCCTCACAGCTATAAATGTAGCAAGTAAGATAAAAATAAATGCCCCAAGGTGGTTTGGCCACATAGAAAGAATGAATGATGACCGTATGACAAAAAAAGTATATCATATTTAAGGCTGATAAAAGAGTAACGAAAAGTAGAGGCCGGCCAAGAAAAGTTGGCACGATCGCACAAATGGATGTTTAAAAGATGGAGACGTTAGAAGTAAGAACCACAGAAGAGCGTGTAAGAGATTTTAATAGGTGGAGAGTTTATGTCAAGAGAGAGGAGTCTGGCGTTCGGTTCTCTCTGCCAACCCCGAATTGGGAAATGGCGTGATTGTAAGTTATGGTAGAAATGTAGCTACTTGTCATTGGGTGCTTTTTAAATTAATATTTAACATTTTTGTAACTGTTAGTAGTTGTCACTGTAGCAAATTTAGCTGTGTAAGAAGTTCATATTATTTTTCCTTTCTTAAAATCGATAACGATTATTGCCTTTAATTAAGTGACAGAATAACTAAAAATATTAAATTCAATTAAATAATCATTTATCAAGCATATTATTTGATATCACTTTAATACGATGATAGATAAAAATGATATTTTTATCGGGTAAATTGTGCTAACTTATCAACAGATAAATGCAAGATTAGAAAAAAAGTATCGCAAACAAGAGCAGAAATTTTTTTTTGCTACATTTTTTTTTCGAGAATTATTATTTCGTGATATTTTATTTTTATAGATCATTACGGAATGATTTTACTTACTATTATTTTAATTAGGTACTACCAAATTAAGTTCTACACTTAGGTACCTACTACTAAAGTAAGTGCAATTGTGAGCCATGTTGGCGACTTGACGACCTCTTCCTTGATGCTGCTGACTTTTCACCAACTTTGTCAATTTTTTCTTTTCTTTAATTTATACGTAGTTTTTTTTTAAATTTATTTTACAGAATACAACAGCAAACAAGAAAAAGCTATACAAAAATACAATGATATTTTTTTTATTTCTAATTATAGTACCTACCTATTCTAAAATATATGTAAGTATTACAAGATGTTAACAATTTTGAAAACAGGATGGGAACGGAGAAAAGTAAGGTTGAAAGTGGGGAGAACCATCGACCATTGGAAATTCATAATACCTATAATTTATACTGAATAAAATTGAAATTAATTAATTTAAATTAAAAGGAAATAATTAAAAAGGTAAAGATGAGCACAACAAAACATAAATAACCGATAATTCACATTTTTTTAAATCTATATATAAACCCGAAGCAAACATAAATATTCAACTCCGGATCACTCAAACAATTTCTGTTGTACCCAGTACTTTCTATTTATTAGTGTCCTAGTTCTAGTTCCTAGATTTTTTTCTTTTTTTTACGTTTATTTTTCTTCGATACCTTATGATAATTTCGTGCAGTTCACTTAGGCTGGGTTATTTCAACAAAAGTATCAGTAAGAGCATAGTTTTAATACTTTTTATTCCATGAAATTGTGCAATATTGCATGGTCTAATGGTAATAGATTTCAATGAAACAACCAGAATGGCAGGGCATGTCGGAAGACAGGTTGGCGAGCGCTGGGCCCCGAAAATTCTTAAATGGAGACAATGGAGACAGAGACCATGGGCAAATAGAAGAGGCATCGGCAGGACCCAAAAAAGATGGACCGATGATATTGTCAGGACGGTGGGGCGGGGAGAAAATGGATGCAGATGGCATAAAACAAACAAAGATGGAAGGAAATGGAAGAGGAAGGAAGAAATCTCACAAAAAAGAAGATGAATCAAAGTATTTCAACTATACTTTTTGTTTTATCTTTGTTCGAGAAACACAGACTTTGTTACTTATCTATGAAGCACATTCTCTTTATACATATACCTATTTATATATTTATATATTTATTTATTTATTTATTACTTACTTACTTACTTTCCGTGTCCGGAGTATTTATTTATTTATTTATTTATTTATTTATTTTATTTATTTATTTATTTATTTATTTATTCATTTATTTATTTATTCATTTATTTATTTATTTATTTATTTATTAATTAATTTATTTATTTATTTATTTATAAAAAAAATTTATTTATTTATTTATTTGTTAATTTATTTATTATTTTATTTATTTATTTATTTATTTATTTGTTAATTTATTTATTTATTTATTTAATTAATTATTTATTTATTTATTTATAAATTTATTTATTTATTTATTTATTTCTTATTTATTTATTTATTTATTTTATTTATTTATTTATTTATTTATTTATTTATTTATTCATTTATTTATTCATTTATTTATTTATTAATTTAATAATTAATTTATTTATTTATTTATTAATAAATTTATTTATTTATTTATTTGTTAATTTATTTATTATTTTATTTATTTATTTATTTATTTATTTGTTAATTTATTTATTTATTTATTTAATTAATTATTTATTTATTTATTTATAAATTTATTTATTTATTTATTTATTTATATATTTATTTATTTATTTATTTATTTATTTATTTATTTATTTATTTATTTATTTATTTATTTATTTATTTATTTATTTATTTATTTATTTATTTATTTATTTATTTATACATTTATTTATTTAATAAGAATTTCATGGCTTAAAAGCCCTTTACAATACAAAATATTAGATGACACAGCATAAACTTAACCAAAAAAACACAATTTATAATAAACCTTCATAGCATCTATATAATATCAACATTTAAAAATTAAAAACACATAAGAAAAGTAAATAAAACACGATAGAACATACATAAAGAATCAAATAATAAAAAAAACGAGTGGGTTGTAGCCAATTCTTAACTCTCCACACCATAGTACCTAAGCGTTTATTTTTTCTTTTTTTATATGTAATTTTTTTGTTATATTACTGACGCTGTTGTGTTTTTCCTAATCAATTTAATACAGATTTGTGAAATCGACATTAAAAATCTATTTAACAAGACAAACATATACATAAAGTGGAATGTTATATAGGATGATAGCGGAACGTTCTCATAACACAGCGACACGCTTACATTAGGTACCGTACCCTTAAGACACTGAAATTCCTATCTCTTTTATATTATTATTATTATTTAAGGTTAAAATTTAATGAAAAGACTTTTAAAAACCGGAACTTAAGCTGTTCCTACCTCGGTGAGGATTTTAATTTGAAATTCAAATCACCTTTGTTGCGCTGTTAAAGTAATACGTGTTTCGCTATACCACGTAATGTTTTGTCGTAGTTACTTCTGAGAGGTATCTTATACATCTTGGCATGTACCTACTTACAGGTTAGGTTAGGTACCGTCAGAATACACAAAACAAAAATTGTTGAACTGTTTTTATTATACAGAGTTATTATATAAGAAATTACAATAGGAGAACATGCATAATTACAACAGGAGAACATGCATTTTACTATACAGAGTTATTATATAAGAAATTACAACAGGAGAACATGCATAATTACAACGGGAGAGCATGCGTTTTACTATACAGAGTTATTATATAAGAAATTATAATATGAGAACATGCATAATATTGCGTTTAGATATCCACTGCCAGACTCACGTCATAATATAAAGGCTGATTTATTTCTTTACAAGGATACAACATCATGTGACAACGATGTTTGATTGTACTACGAGTATTTGAAGAAACTTATTGAAATTAAAAATGCAGGTAAAAACGATTGGATAGTAAAAACACTATGTAGTGGTGACTTTCGTAGAGAACAAGTAACAAAGTGTTGAAAATTGCTGTTTTAACACGACAGTATATTTTTTTTTATTTACAAGGTACGAAACGACCATTATAAAACACGTCTTCCAATTACACACTTTTTGGTTGGTGGAAACCCCCTGACAAACTCAAGTTTACTAAATTATTATAGCTTTTGTGCAATATATATAGCAGATCACAGGCGTTATATCATTATTGTAACATTACCGTCACTCGGACTCAGTCGACTTGAACTATTGAACTTCAAAGATATATGTTGAGGGATTCCACCAACCAGAATGTCTATTATTATTGATAGATGTGATTTATAATAGTCTCCCGTAGTTGATATAAAAATATCAAATATTTAATTATCGAATTAACAATATTATATTATAAAAATATCAAATATTTAATTAAATTATCGAATATTTTTATTATTGCATATGCGCAAACATTGGATTTTTTTCCCTGTCGGGAGTCAAAGATATTTTTTAACAGATTTTTAATTATCTCAATAGAGACGAAGTTGGAACGTTGTGAACGTTGCGCAAGCGCATAAAGTGATCACGTAAACCAGCCGATGACAGGTCGTAAGCCCTGTAGGTGCCTTGCTCCTACAATAAATATTCCAACTTCGTCTCTATTGAGATAATTAAAAATCTGTTAAAAATGTCTTAAATTAGCTATTTTCTCCGAAAGCTACCAGCACTCAGGATTTATATTATGCAATCGTTGTTACCTGCTATGACATCCTTTTACAGAAAAAATCAGTCTTTATGAATAAAAATACTAAAGTCTGACAGCCTCTTGCTCTTGTTCTAAAGAGAAAAACTGTTATTACAAAGAATATATGAAATCAATCAAAGTGTCATACTTCAAATAGATACGCACCGAAAAAAGAGCGTTGATATTAAAACCAGAATTCCGTATGAATAATCTTTATCGCTATTAATTTATTTTTAATCTTTATGTACAACAAGTGTACAGCCATAAGGCAATTTCGTCCAACCGAACCGAGCAACGTGATGTCTCAAAAGTTGATTCGGTACAAAAACAGGACATATTTAATTTACCTAATCTCTGGTTTTAAATAACCATTTACTTTTTTCATTTTTATAACACCACGTCTTATTAATACACGTGGTTAAAATGTTAAGAAACATATTTTAAACTTTTGAAAAAAGTTGAATCATGTTCTATCTCAAATGTCAAGTTAAAACGGTACAGGAGATACCTTGTATATTTATCTTATATTATTAATATTTTTCAAGTTAACATTGTGACACAATTTAAACAATTTTATTACTCCCAATTTTTACAAAATATAAATGAGTTATTTGATATGATCGGTATCAAAGTGACCGCATCTTCCCCAGGACGGACGAAAACTGACTAGAATAATACGCCTCTCTCTTCTTTTCAATACCGCTTCACTGCGCTCTACTATTGATAGTCAATAAATATATTATAACCATATTTGAATTATCAATGAGGTTCACCACCAATTCTGATTACATATAGTGCCTTTTGAGGTGAAACGAGACTGGTGTGTGGGTATACACAGATATGTTGTGCTACCTTTTATAAGACGGTGCACACCCGCACACCTTTCGCTGGTTACCCCACATTGTGGGATATGCCGTGATGGTATGAATGAATGAATGAATGAATTAAATTATAAATAAGCTATAAACCACTTGTTTTTTGAGTCACTTCGCGACATGTTTCGGAAGCGCTATCCTTCCATCGACCGGTGTGTCGAGACTAACATGTTGAATTTTTTGAAGCAAGGGGGTGGCGGTTGAGGGTTGTTTGGGTTAGTAGGGGGAGGGGAGTACTGTGTAGTATTTTTATTTTTGATGGGGAATATATTAAGTATTGGAGAAGTGTTATGAAAGGTATGGTTATTTATAAGTTTTATACCGGAATTTATGTGTTTATGTATTTCGAGTGTTTCGTAGTTGTTAAGTCGGTATGCTTCATGTTGTGTTTCGTGAAATAGTTTTAGTTTGTGCCTACCACAAAATATCCGCCGAATCATTAAATGATATTATATTATAACCGTTCGTCAATAATTTACTGTCAAAAAAAACGGACACTTCAAAAATAATCATTCAAACGAGTGGGATGTAGCCAAAGCTATACTCCTCTCTAACAAGTCACTCCACAAAGTATTAAAAATTTTTACGGAAAAATTTCAGCATTTCAATGAAAGGAATATGCTAAATTATTTTTGATTTAAATATTTTAATATGAAAACTTGATTATTCTACAGTGCCATTTTAGGAGTGTGATTGCCTTTGAAAAAATATCAAATTTTAAGTTACCTGAGCTTGGGGTCACATTGAAATATTTGACTATTAAAAAAATTGAGAAGCACTGGGTGCCTAGACAACGTGTCATTTAGTTGAAGAAAAGAAACAGAAAAGATAACTCAATGTATAGAAGTGACAGTTGTCACGTTACTTGCAACTGTCACTTGCATACATTGAGTTATCTTTTCTTGTTTCTATATATTATTGAGCTAAATGACACGTTGTGTAGGGGGCTGATCAGACATCCTTCAAAATCTAGCGAGTTTTACATAGATAGGTATACAAATTTGCAAAAAGAATCCAAGGAGTATGAAAATCAAATAAAAATAAACACGCCGTACATAGTATTCGGCATACATTCACACAGAGATACATTGCAATGAAACTTTCTGAATACAATCTCAGCATGATACTAGTTGATAATCAGCAATAAAAAATAGCCTTAAAAATTGCGATTTCATAACCCCCACTATATCCCTTTCGGGTAGTGAGGAGACAACATAATACTTTTTACTTTTTTTAGAAGTATTGCTTTTTTTCAATTAATTGACTCTATGTAGACGTTAGTTGCCTAAAATGCAACTTTATGAAGTTAACTTAAAAAAACTTTAGCTATGTTTAAATTTTTACTCAAAAAATTAAAATTGCACGTTAAAATGGTTATTTCATAGGATAACGGATGTAGTTTAGTGCCGTTCCTTGCTGTCTTTGTTGTGATACTTTTTCTCTCTTTTTTCCAGGTTTATCTTCATCTTTATCTTAACTGCATTCCACAATTCTCACGTTTAACGGCACTGCTTTGCATTTACCAGACAAACAACTATGTGTATAGGTATTACAAAAATTGTGGACTGACCGGGGAAAACATTTTCTTAGAGAAATTAAATTCTTTTGGTTATGTAAAAATAGCTACAAACTCTGTTTTTTTTCCTTTTTTATTTATCAAACAACACGACATTTGAGAAAATTAATTTTTTAAACTACAAGATTTCATAAATTTTTGTTTAAGTTAAACTTATTCATACTTGATAAATAAGAGTTGATTAGATTTAATAAGATTTTTTTATTTGGTTTATATTAAAACATATATCTACCTATTTGACGAATATGTATTAATTATTCATGGACAGTTTATAAGTGAAAATAATATTTATTTATTTATTTAAATCAACATAAACAATACTGAATAACGATAATACAATAGTGCAACAATAGTATCATTTATGGGTAATCAGAATATCGACAGGGTATTCCAGTCAATCCTAGAAAATGTTGGGGGAAAAAGGTTATATTCACTCTTACAAATATTGTTGTAAATTGAATTTTTAGTCAGAATGAATTTATTTGAAATCCTGTAATTAACGGGTACCTACATAGAAAATTTTGAATATGTTGGCAATGACGAAATGCTCCGAGAGGATACTTAATTATATATTATTACATGAACAGAATCAGTTCTTAAAACATGAAAACTATTTAGCAGTACCAACATTCAGTGGATAAGAACTGTTCTACTAAGCAGCTCTTGTATCGGAATAGCTTTTCATTAATTTTAAATAACATAGTCCATACTTAAGTGTAAAATTGGCTTACCCTGACAATTTGGGTTAATTTTTGTTTACCCTGATAAACAACAGAATACAAAAGAGCACACTTTTTTTGTAATAACGGAAAATACAACAATTCATGGAATCAACAATTATTATATATCACAATTATAATATACAACTATAATTCATCACAATTTATGAATGTCTATCTCTACTCTGTGATCCAGAAGACCTGAGTGTGAGATAGGTAGCTCTTTTCTCTGACACAGCTCTTGAATTTATTGTGGTGCCAGGTTATTCAAAGTATTAAACACCATCCAATAAATTTTGTAGTCAACTCGCTCTGGACTCTTCAAATAAAATTTTAAGATATTTTTATAATTCTTGAATCCTTTTACATTTAAATTATTTGTCATGTTCTTTCTCTAGTTTTAGGTCTGTTGGCCTACTGCACCCTGTCCTTCTATCTCTTGGAAGGATGTTCTGCAGGTCTCTTTTCCTGGCTCATTTTACTGTCCTTGAATCTGCTATTATAAACACGTGTTTGTGCCACCATTATTTATCGTCTTTACAAAATACCTATCCCACAAAAAAGTAAATAACAATTATTTAGTTTTGAGAAATGGAAGAAAATAAAGCGGTTATAATCAGTTAGCGTTAGGGTTAGTAATCTAGTTTCGCGATTTAGAATCATGCCACGACCGAGTTCGTTCACCTATACCACTAGTGTTGTAATAAATTTCTATCAAAACGACGCCAATTCATTTGAAAAAATGCCATATTTGTATTCTCTATCACTTTTTATGTTACCTTATATTTTTTATGAACAATTAAGTAGTAAGGCTTTAAAAATATTTATTTATTTTATTTATTTATTTAATTATAATTACGGCTTGAAAGCCTATTTACAGTATATAACTCCATATTATTAACAGAACATAACACCAGTTATAAATACAACAATAACATAAGTACAACACATTTAGTTCAGCAATACATTATATCAGTTAAGAAACATCAATAAAGACAAAATATAAAAACAAAATAAAAACCCAAACATAACGATTACTATGATAAGTCATGAGTTAAGAGAAAGAAAATGTACAAATTTTGATTTGAAAGTAGAAAAATATGTAATGAACCTAGTCGTAGATACTTTATAAAAATAATTATAACAAAGAAGACCGATACTTTTTACGTCTTTTAATAATCACTGTTTTTTTAAGTCGTTTTTTTTTCATTTTTATTGTATTGATTAATGTCACATAATATTGTTTTATCAAATTTCATAATAACTTAGGGTATTAATTACTTGAAATTGAACAGTTGAATGCATAGGTAATGCTCGTTAGTTTTTAATATAATTTATGAAGATTGGATAGTGTGTTTAGAATTTTGAAATATGAAAAGTTCTTTTGAAATGACACAATAATATATAGTACCATGTACTGTTAAAATAAAAAAAAATCGTGTCACGATGTTCGTACACGCTAATCTCCGAAACCGCCCAACCGAGTAGAATGAAATTTTTTAAATTTGTATGGTTTATTTCCGGATTGAAAAATGTGTAAATTCTGATTTCTCTATACATCCCCCTTAAAAAAATATAAGAAAATGTTTCAATAGATGGCAGTGTGAAAAAAATCTATTGACATTGTATCACGCATCTAGAGGAAGTGAATAAATTTGTAAAATAAAATGAGGTCTACATATAGAAGGTGGTCTTATGTATGTAGTAGGTGGTCTACATAGAAGGCGGTCTGTGGAAGAAAAACATCTGCCCAAGCCCACTAGTTATTTATATACATATATTGTAAGAAAGAATTTCAACGGGAATTTCACTATTTCACGATAATCCAGGATGTTAAAGAATATTTTATTACTATGTTTTCTTAATAATAAGTAATGTAAACATTATTATAATATTTAATAAGTAATGTAAACATACCTATATTGGAAAATGTAAATAAGCGTGCATTGTGTTTGTCTCAGATAGATCCGAAATTTAGCGGTTTGTGATATTCCTCGGCAAATCTTGAAACATTCTAAAATAAGTTTAAGAAAAAGCTTACTAATATACCGTCCAAAAGTGCAGCGTTTAAACCAATCACACAAATATATAAGTACCTTACTACCAATTTGGTTTTGTGCCGGCGTCCCGGATTCGATTCCCGGCAAAGAAGAATTTGATTTATTTTTGAATTCTGGTTACTGATTGGTTGACTCGGAGAGGGAGAGAAGAGTCAGAGAGAGAATAGACGTTTGATGATTTAAGAAATTATTTCCACTCAAAAAGAGATCACTTCTTACCCTCTTATATATCCTTTATTACACATATCCTCACATCGTCCTCTTACACATGCAAACACACCCTCATCCTTATAAATACACTTCGTTTTTAATGAGTTTAGTCCTTTATATTTCTGCACATTTTATATTTTTTAAGTTTATTGAAAATTTATGTAACAAAAATGTATTGCTTTTCCTAGTGAGGTAATACATTCCATTGTTATATTTAGGTTTCGTTATATTGTATGCATGTGACGTATTATAGAAATAAATAAAAATGAGATTTACTCACGCAAATCTGGGTGAAAACAATGGTTGCTTAGAAAAAAATCCTTTTAGTTTTAAACTCCCATTTTCACAATACCTTCTTATATACCTATGGAATGTAGATATTTGTGCATAAAAATTCGAAAAAAAAGTTAGTTAAAAGTTAGCTTAATACTCGAAAGATTTTATAAAATACCTAGACACAACATAATTTATAAAAAACTATTATTATTCTGGCGCGGTTCATGAGCGACATCTGTGGGAAAGCAATGTCATCTCGTGTTTAAGGACTGCTGCTTTCATTACTTATAAACCGATTTCTCAATAGATAGCGTTACAAAAAATGTATCCTCGTCACTTCATAGAAGGCGATGATGTTTAATCTAATTTCAAACGAAAAGATTTTCATGATTAATATAATATACACAATGAGAAGGCATGTACGTTGTAGTAATTACGCGAATAAGCCGATGACGTGTCGCAAGACCTGTAGGTGCCTTGAGTTCCTAATTCTCCTATATTATTATTATTAATAATAATAATAATAATAAATAAATTACCTAAATACACATACGTCACCATGCAAAAAGCAGCCATATTAAACACATGCAGACTGGTGAGGAAATTCCTCCAAATCGACGACACTACTGACCTAACTAACACATAAATACTACACATGGCACCAACACACAAACACCACATTTTATACACTCAGTAAGGATAGCACTTGGCAGCATTGCTCGTGCTACCCCAAATCCCACCAGGTGATAAACCTGAGAAGGTGTTAAAGAACCCGAAATAATAATAATACATTTATTGAGCAGAATAAGTTAAGGTACATACAAATACAAGATATAAACAATAAAATAAAATAAATGAAAACAACCTATAAAAATGTTGTTAAGTCTCTTTTTATTTTATAACTTCTTAATGGAATTGTTTAATATTTAATGTATTTAATTGCATGTTTTTTTCTGTTCTGTATTTTAATTGCATGTTTTTTTCTGTTCTTTATTTTTCTTTGATATTGTGTACATTATTAATTTTTGATGAATTATGATAATGAAGATTAATTTTTAGTTTATATAGGAATCCCCCCCGAAACCACGAGTATAAGCTCTTTTTGGGGGGTAATATGAATAAAATATTTTTTGTGTATGCTATTATAAGTATTGTAAATTGTTATATTTTATTTCTATATATATAAATAAATAAATAAAATAAATAAAAAGCTCTCCAACTCAAAAGGACCATGCTCAGCTATGTTGCAGGAGGACAAGCCCCCTGCAGCTTATTTTCAAAATATTAAAAAAAAAATTCATTACTACTTCGTCTCTATTGAGATGTTAAAAATTGTCATAAAACATCATTGACTCCTACTGAAGTCCTATTTTTGAATCGGCCTGTAACATAATACGTAAATTTTGTAAAAAAATACTTATCATTTAAAAATTTTATCTTTGTAAATATTGACTGTAAAAATCATGTTTGACTGATAAATAAAAATAGACATTTATCGCGTATTAAGATATATTTTTATTGCAAATCATAATAACAACATGGATGTCATTATAGTTTCAAAATTTAAATTGTAATCACGTATTTATTTTCGAGGGAAAAAAAAATCTTGACTCATAAAAATATTCATTGCCATATTTGTGTAACAAACTATTTTAACAAGTAGGTATGTACTATTTTTTTTTCAATTATTTTTATTATTATTTATTGAATATCGTTCATCATGACTGGATTCAATTCTCAGTGGAGGCATACATAATTGTGCACATGTATTGAAACAATATTATTTGTGTTCAGTCTGAATCTGTTTATTGTTATATTATAGAACATAGGTCTGAGATAAGCGCTCGTTCTCGTCAATTGCATTATCAAAAAATAGATATAATCAGCATATATCAAAATACATTATATCACGAGAAATTATCAAAATACTTCACAATATCACAAATACATCAGCATAAGGAAAAAAAAATATGACATATAAAAATTAAATGAAATAAACAATTAATCGACGCCAATCGGAATGTTGTCGGCCTTCGTGGCTCAGTTGGATAGATATCTGACAGCTGAGCCTAAGGTCCCGGGTTCGATTCCCGGTGGAGGCACAGTTTTTAATTGTGTTTTCAGTCTGGATCTGTGAGACGATTAATATCGTAAGTCTCCAGAATGTGGCAACTTGTTATTGGGTGCGTGTTAAATTAATATTTGACATAGTACCTGTTAGTTGCCCGAGAAGCAATATTAATTAATTAATTAATAAATTAATTAAATTAAAGAGTTTCGATTGGCATGAGACGTTCAACATCAGAACAACTAGTTGCATGTAACACATGAGATCCAACTGTCGATAGCGATAGTATGTATAGTTAAAGAATAAGTACCAAACTATAATCTCATAAATCCAAATTATTGAGTGTGTGTGTGTGTGTGTGTGTGTGTGTGCGTGTGTGCGTGCGTGCGTGCGTGCGTGCGTGCGTGCGTGCGTGCGTGCGTGCGTGCGTGCGTGCGTGCGTGCGTGCGTGCGTGCGTGTGTGTGTGTGTGTGTGTGTGTGTGAATGATGAAAATTGGTACAAATATAGACAAATACAACTTCTCAAATAATTTTATTCAAAAAAATTCCAAATTTTTTTTTATGATAAATTTATGAGTTGAACTGCCTTATCAAAAAAGCCGAAACACCCCAACTAGATAATTTAGTTCCCTATAAAAAATATTAAAATTGTACATCTCAATTTTTCTTTTTTTAACAATTTTTATAAAAATTGAATTTAGTGACGACATCGCTTCATATAATTTCATACATACCAAATATATTAAAAATAAAAGGGGAACACTGCTAACAAACGACAAAGAAATATCCAAAAGGTGGCATGAGTACCTATTATGAGCTACTGAATACAGAATTCCCACGGAAACCCGGAAAACAGGAACCTAAAATATATGGACCCGTAAAAGATATCAGTGTTACAGAGGTCAATAGAGCAATATACGCAATGAAAAACCACAAAGCTACTGGGCCGGACGAAATCCCAGCGGAAATTAGGAAATTACTGAAAGCCGACGGTGAAGTATGGTTGGCACAGCTGTTAAATAATATCTTAAAATGTGAACAAATGCCAAACAATTGGAGAAAGAGTGTATTAGTACCCTTTTATAAGAACAAGGGAGATGTGCGCGATTGTGATAACTTTCGCGGCATAAAACTCACATCACATACCCTCAAGATATGGGAACGAATCTTGAGCGAGCGTTTAAGTGACATAATCACTTTATCTGAAAATCAGTTCGGCTTTACAGCAGGAAAGGGAACCACATATGCGATCCATGCTATTAGACTTGTAATGGAAAAGGCTCAACATAATAAACAGAACCTTTGTCTGGTTTTTATTGACCTGGAAAAAGTCTTTGACCGAGTACCAAGAACCGTAATATGGCAAGCCCTAAGAGCTAATGGTGTCCCCGAGTGTTACACACGGCTTATTCCTGACATGTACGCTGATGTCCAAACGTGTATTAGAAGTCCAGCTGGGGTATCTGAGAGTTTAAATGTCAAAGTGGGTGTTCATCAGGGCAGTGCTCTAAGCCCCCTTATATTTAACATCGTCATGATCTACCTTACTGCAATGATTCAGAAGCCAATTTACTGTATGCTGTTGAATTTACTGTATGCTGTTGATGTGGTCCTGATATCAGAAACTGCAGAAGAAATTCAAGAAGATCTAGAAAGATGGAGAGAATTACTTGAATCGAATGGCCTACATATCAGCAGAACTAAGACAGAGTACCTATATGGTCTGTAACTCCAACCCTGACGTTACCATAAATATTGACATTAAGCTAGACAGTTCAGTCCTTCCAAGAGCAAAAATCTTCAGTCATATCTGAGGATGGTTCTATCTAAGCGGATATAACACATAGAACAACATCAGGATGGACAAGAGTTTTGTGCGACCCAAAAATACCTGTAAAAACCAAGGGAAAGGTCTATAAAACAGCCGTCAGACCAGCATTATTGCACGGCAGTGAAGTATGGCCAACTAAAAATACTCACGAACAAAAGCTTCATACAACAGAGATGCGTACGTTACGATGGTCGGGTGGAGTCACACTAAAAGACAAGGTCCGAAATGAGTACGTCAGGGGGAGCTTTAAGGTGGCACCTATATCTGAGAAGGTAACAGAGGCCAGACTTAGATGGTCTGGCCATATAATGAGAAGGTAGGATAAACGCGTGGTGAAGAAGTGCCTTTCCATGGCTACTGAGAGGAGGGGGAGGGGAAGGCCCCAAACCGGGACATGGCGAGGATAAAGAGGAAGATCGCTTCATAGAATTTGTATGGCAGTCGCCTATACACAATATGTAAGAAGACTTAATAGTTTGATACTTAATCTCCAAACATACACACAGAACCATCATGCTGTTTTCATATTCCGGATAGCAAAAGAGGACTGACCTCCCTACTGTCCTATCTTGACATACATCAATATGTGTTAAAATTTTCAATAATTTGGATTAATGGGTTTATAGTTTGATTCTTATTCTTCAACTATACATACTATCGCTATCGACAGTTGGATCTCATGTGTTACATGCAACTAGTACTCATGTATTATCGCTTGACAATAAAACTCCCATAGGATGTGATAAATAATTATATCAAACAATAATTTTCATCGATACCACATTTTGAGTGAAACAGGATAGAATTGCAAAACTAATAGAAATCGTTATTTTTGTTTTCAGATATTCTTCGTTCTACGGATAAAAACTCAAGTGGTCATGGATAATAAAAAATTTGAAGAATTCGTGAAGGCCAACAGATATAGCTCTTGTTTTGCCTTACCATTCAAAGAACCAAATTATGTGAAAAATTCTGGTTTGATCAACAAAAATCAGAATACAGTTCAACACCAAACTGAACAAAATAATAACCCTACGACCAGTTCTCAACAGGAATCTCAGAAGAAAAATGTCAAACGGGACAAAAATGATTCAAGTTCTAAATAAGTTTGACATTATTTTTACAATTAATTCAATAATAAGGTATAGTTGTGAATAAAAAATATAGTTTTTAAAAACACAAATTTGTGAATAAAACGCTGAGTAAAAAAAGTTTTTAGTTGAGTTTCGTGATGAATACCAACTGTTTTTTATTTTAAAAATATGATAATTATCTTAAAATTCCACAACGAACAAAGGGTATCCCGAGAAAAATTATAATATTTTATTTTCGTACTGTAATTTTCAATACTTAAACACTGCTTCCAGTTGAAAAAAAATGAGACTTCAAAAATAAAAGATAAAAAAATAGGCACGTTAGACGCAGGCCATCAGATTGTAGTGCAAACCAATAACCAATGTCCATTGATCTTCTTCGACTTACATCCAGAGAAATACCAAAGAATTCTTAGATTATGCACAGACGCAACCAAATGCACACAAGGCCTTGGTGACATTGTGCAGCACAGGTTAACATATAAGTATAAATAACCCAAGGACGAAGAGAGCTGACCCTAACAGTCTGCTCAGACAATGAGTTTATAGCCAGGGACATAGAGACTTATACTTTTAATTATGAATGAAAATGATTTAATGTAAGGGAATCAATAAAGTAATTTTTTTTGTTTTCCTTTACATACCAAGCTATTTAAAGAGAAATTGTCATTTTTCGACTGATAAAGAGATGTGGTATATGAAATCAATAGGTTAGGAAATGATTAAAATTATGTTGTTTCACAAATGCTCATCATTTCCTAAGATATCCTCTGCCATAGTTACAGAGAAAGATGAGGAAATATATTTATCTCGTATTGAATATTCTCAAATATTTTCATGGAAATCAGAATATCATGGCAAGGTAGGCAAGTACTTTGAAAGTGGGTAGATACCAAATATTGAGAAGCCATATTTAATCAATGCGCTGAAAACCGTGAAAATTGCCATATATCACCAAGGAATTATGTATTGCCTTCTGGAAATTTCCATGCAATAAATCAATTGAAAGCTTATCAATTTTTCTTAGGCTTACCACTGACTCAACGAAAAATCCAGAAAAAACGTAAACACTGAAATTTAGAGATTTTCTTTAAAAAAAACTTTTTTATATATTTAAAACATTCATTTGTTTTTTTTATTTAAATATAAAAAAACAATTAATGTACCTAAATAAATTAGTACCTAAATAAAATTAAATTGGCATCATTTTCAATGTTTTCTTCAGATATTAAATTTGCAATTGATTTTTCGCAGGTATACATTAAATTACTCGATTAATAAAGTTTCCTAAATTTTAATTTTGCTCACAGTCATGATTTGAAATTTAAATTATTATTTTAACTAATTATATGTAATGGATTCGATATATCAAATGAATCAAATTTTAGCATACATTGTCATCGAGAATACAAAATTTTCTGAATGATTTATAGCTCTAACTGGTCGGGAAGAGTTTAAATTGATTCTGAAATAAGAAAGATAAGAGAATTTAAAGAAAATGATGTACAAGATGTAAAAATAGCGATCACTTGAAAATCAGTTTTTCTATACGCTCACAATAAAGATGAAACAATTTTTAATTTTTTTAAAATTAATTATACATACAAACATTGATAGCATTACAATAATTATTGAATCCGCAATGCTCCACTAGGCAAAAAACCTGTGCTGGGGCCAATGCATATCGAGACACTGACAATGTATTACTTGATGCCAACATTAATCGTATATATAAGGCGATAATATCAAAAACAACAATGGAAATAAAAAAAAAACATTTACAAAAAAACACAATTAAACTAGTTGCATGTAACACATGAGATCCAACTGTCATTAGCGATAGTATTTATAGTTGAAGAATAAAAATCTAAAAATTTTCATTTATAAATCATTTTTGATTTAAATATTTTCTTATGAAAACTGCATAATTCTTTAATGCCATTTTATGAAAGTGATGTGTCTTTTTACCAATTTGAAAATAAAAAAAAACATAATATTAGGTTTTCAGAGCTTGGGGTCACTAAAATATTTTACAGTTAAAAAAATTGAGAAGCAATATTGAGATATTCTTCAAAATTTAATGGGGTCTAAGCGAGAATCAGATACCTATACAAATTTGCAAAATGTGAAAGGAATCGATGAGTATTTTAGTCTATAATCGATAAAGAAAAATATACATAGCACACACCATATAGCAAACAGTACACAGCACACAGCACACACAGATACATTGTGATGAAAATTTCAGAATACAATCTCAGCATGATACTAGTTGATAATAAAACAATAGATGTAAAAATTGCGAAATCGTAACTCCCCACTATATCTCCTTGGATTAGGGAGGAGTAAAAAAACAATAATTAACAAACTAATAATGAACATATTTTGTACAATGGTGTTACTATTTGAAAATTTACACCCACACTAGAAGAGTCTGTTCTGAGGCAGTACTACTTTTCTTGGGCAACTAATAGTTTACTATTTCAAATATAATTTAAACACCCACCCAATAACAAGTTGCCACATTATTGAGACTTACGATATTAATCATCTCACAGATCCTGACTGAAGACACAATTAAAAAAATGTGTCTCCACCGGGAATCGAACCCGGTACCTTTGGATCAGCAGTCAGATACCTAACCATCTGAGCCACGAATACCAACAAATTTTTAAATATAACAGTGATATCTTAGTTATTTGAACCTACGAAAGCGTAGACATGATGAATGGCACCAAGATGTGATTGAGATTCTCCATTAGGCTCATATTAAGATTATCTAAATTATGTTGAGCACTAAGAATTTGGGCTACAACCAAACACATTACCTTAAATTATATAGAGTTTTGAAAAGTTATGTGTTTTTCATATGTGGCCTATTTTCAAGTTCGATTAAATGTCTTTGCTGAAGAAAGTACATATGGATGTACTATTTGAAACATAGTGATTACACATTTGAACCATCCTATCAATCTATTTTTATCTTCTATTTTTTACTTCTAAAAATAATATTCAAACATGAAAAAGATCAAAATAGATTTGAATATACAAAAATATTCGAGGAAAACAATATTTAACGCAATATCCTTTGAGGCCAAAAATAGTATTGATATTGATATGCCTAAAGACCTATGTAGTATCGAAGAAGCCAAAAATACACAATTACCTTTAATGTTATTCATCTTGTATCTGTGTTTCGACAAAATGGTACAATCTGAAAATTAAATAATATATAACAATAAATAACGCTTTATTATTGCACGACCTTCCTGGAGATATATTTCATCCGCTCATAATAATAGCGTATGAAGCGTATCACATACAGACTCAGCGGTTTTTCCTCATTTTTGCTTTATAGGAGGAATTGACATTACGAGCGTCAATAATATGCATGCTCAACATGTATTTGTTAGCTTGGAGAATATTATGTGTACTCTACAGTGATGGAACGACGACAGTCACAAATATTTTTTTTTTAATTACAAAATTTAACCATTCTTGCGAAATAAATTGAAACTAACTATTTGAAGAAAGCTGATAACGAATCAATTAAATAAAATAACCAAAAATAATTTTTATAAACAGAACATTAAATAACTGAAAATTTCATGATTACAAAAACTTAACACAACCTAACATCTTCTTCTTCTTCTTCTTATGTTAGGCCTATGGTCCTGTTATTTGCAGAGACGTTGTTCTCCTGCGAGGTTGAGTCCCAGCTGTCCTTCCACCTCTTTGGTGGTCTGCCTGGTGATCGTCTTCCTTCGGGTCGGCTGTGTAGTGCTATGTAAGGGATCCTGGATGTCTCCATCCTATTTACATAACCTAACATAACCTATTTAATCCGTTTTTTTCCTAGTTTTCCTCACTAATACATATATAAATTCAACAATAAGTATGAAAAAATGTACCTACATAATGTATTTTATTTTATTTTACATTATTTTACGGGCAACTAACAGGTACTATGTCAAATATTAATTTATCATGCGCCTAATATCAATTTGCCACATTCTGGATACTTACGATATTAATCGTCTCAGATCCAGACTGAAAACACAACTAAAAACTGTGTCTCCAATAGGAATCGAACCCGCGACATTAGGATCTGCAGTCAGATACCCAACCAACTGAGCCACGAAGGCTGACATACATATACAACCAAGATTAAAAAAAGGAAAATCAAAATAAGGATGATAAAAAGAAAATCTACTGCACATCCGTTGACCAGTGTTTTAGTTATACCTACACCGTAAAGCCCGTGCAGCGATTATTTAAAAACCTTTCTAATAAACTCTGTATAACGACTGTGTAGTTGCAACAAGCGTACAACAAATAATAATCCGACAACGCTGTAATTTCGCACTCGCGCATGGGCAGAACCGCCAGCCGCCATCCGTCAGTATAATTTTGACGTTGTTTGTCGTAGTCAATACTTTCATATTATGTTTTTGCATTTCAAAATAGGAATATGGAATAAATAACGAATATTTTCATCATAGGAATACCCAAGCGAACACCACTGTAGATTATAAAAGAGCAAATTTTTTTGACAACTTTTCACTTCTAAAATGCACAACTATCAAGAATATAATTAACTGTAGAATTTTCGTCATATTATTCCGAGATATAACAATATAAACACGCATATCAAAATCAAATTTGATTCTTGATAGATGAAATTTTTCTTAAAACACCGCTAAACTATCTAGAACAGGCGCGCAATCGTTGTGTAAAATTTGTATGAGAGATACACAGTCGTTGACCAACAGATCTGCCACACAGCGTCTATCGGTAACGTTTTAGCCTACACGGGTGTTAAACGGTAGTGTAAGTTTTACAACACGTTTATTAGTAAGACTGATTATGGGTATTTAAGAAAAATTGAACTGGAAATTCAGTTCAAATGTGTCAAAATAATATTCATCATGTGACCAAAATCATCTCCATTTGTAATATTTTCCCTTCGCTATATAGTACACTTCCAGCGAAAACATTTCTCACGGTTTTGTGAGATAAAACAGAAAAACGTTGAATGCCGCAATGGGTTTGGCCATTGCTTACACCTGGCATATTATGGTATGATACATCTTATCACCTGGTAATGATAGACTTCGATCTATTCTTTGACGATAGTTGGAATTGATGTTATTATGATTATTTTTTATTTAATAAACGATGGTAAATTATTTATTGTAGAGCAATAGGCTCTGACTGACAGACTTACGTCATAGTTTATAGGAGACTTACAACAAATACATAAAAGTTTATTAAAATTTAATGGGTTCTGTCACTGGGTTTCCATCAACCAATGTGTCTTTAAATGATAGACATGATTTCTTAAAGTTTTCCGTTGTAAATAAATAAAAAAAGTCATACTTTATACTATTACGCTATATACTACAACTGACGTGTTAAAATAGCAATTTTCAACATTTTTAAGACTTATCTACGAAAGCAACCAATGCTCAAGGTACATAATATTATCCGATTGTTGTTACTCTTGACATTCGAATCTGGAGGGCAAGTCCCTACAAATTATGGAATCAAAACCCTCATGATTATCCATATCATGGATATAATTCTCACATGAAGTTCTATAATATATATCAAGATATTATAAAGCTCTATAACATAATTATACCTATCCATGATATGAGTAATCATGAGATTTTTCATTTCACTGCTTGACCAGGGAGCATGTCTGCTCAAACGGATAACAAGCTAATCACAGTACTCAAATTAATTTCAATTTATCGATTGAAATTAATATTAAATACCTACTTAAGAACTTGCAACCTAATTGTCAATAGCTGAAATTTGCTTGATGGAAAAATCAAGTAGATAATGCAGAACCAGTTTATTGTAATTCTTGCAAAATAATAATTATAAGATGTAAAACGAATATATAAAGGTAAAACACATAAATTATATTGGTTTGATATTCGCTTACATATACATAGGTACTGCATTCAGACAATGTACAGGAAAAGGATATAGGAATATACAGGAAGTATTGGAACTCTATTGCCTTCAACGTAATATACCTTCACATAGAAACCAATACTTTGGCAAACGTCCAATATAGTATTCTCCCAAACCCTTAAATATAAGAGAGTGCATAAGAAATAATAAAACATATATCTTATAAATATATTTTTTTGTTAATTTCTCTTAAAATAGGTTTTTGTGCAGTTATAACCAAATGGGTATAATGTTGTTATATATGCCCCCCCATCTATAAATTGCATAGATAGAACGAGGGCAAAATTGATTGTTAAAAAAATGTGGTTTAGATAGAATATTTCTTATAATATCTATATAAATTGTGGTTTTTAAACAATTTACATAGATTAAATTTAAATTGTGGTTTACTTAGAATATTTCTTATAATATCTACAATGATAGTTGAATAAATTTGTTTACATCATTCCTTATAACCCATCTTTATCATCCACATCCTTCCCACAATATATGAAATGCTTTTTTCTATTCTATTTTTTGTAACTGTCATTTTTCTGTACTTTTTGTGATTGGTATGTAATTGGTCCCATTTCTGTAAATCGTTTGTGTACTCTAATTATTAACATGACTGTTTACTAATCCTAATAAATAAATTAATAAATGTATTTATTTTACACCCTGTAAGAGCATTTATAAAAAAGAGAAAAAAAATATTGACTTCAAAGTTGGAAAAGCCGTGAAAAAAGTAGACCCTGCATACAATTCTCGCGTATCCTGGCTTAAAACATTATCGATATGTTAAGAGAACAAAGTTCTCTTGAACAAATCGACAGTTGGAAGACTTAATTGTTTGATACTAATCTCCAAACATACATACATACCATCATGCTGTTTTCATTTTCTGGGTAGGATCAAAGGACTGACCTCCATACTATCCTATCTTGACATACATTGCTAGGTACATGTGCTGTATAGAAAATCAAATATCTTAAAATATAAAATAATTTGTATTTATGGGTTTATAGTTTGGTACTTATTCTTCAACTATACATACTATCGCTATCGACAGTTGTATCTCATGTGTTACATACAACTAGTTAATATTTTCTGTATCCTGATTTATCTTGATAAAGATACATTTTGTTTTACTTCTGTGTTCGTGTATCCTCTGTGTCATATCTATTTGTAATATTATTTTATCGTATTTGTATTTTTTTAATTAATAACATAGGTTGGCACTTAAAAATATTGCAGCTATAAATTGGCAAATCAAAGTGGAACTTATATTCGTTGCGTGATTGGATATTTAATTGAGTTTAAACGAAACTTCCTTACACTCTCAAATTAATCAGAAATTAAGATAAAATATGATTTCATTCCTGTTTTTGATATTATTTTTCTTTATAAAAATATCATTTGTTTTCCGTATTTTAGAAACTGAATAAGCAATAAAATGAATTGGAAAAAAATGTGTTGTTTTTTTTTTAAATAATTCCATTATTTCTTGTTTACGTCTGAAGTTTCCACGAAGTATTTTTTTACCATGCCCTAGATAGATTTATTAAATATTAACACAATTTCAGTCAGCGGAATCCAGTTCCACTCCGTATCCGGAATGCCGTCACTGCGTCCCGGTACTTTTCCGGCAGAAAATAATGTAAATTGTCGAGCTAAGGGACTAAAACTTTTTTCCTTATATTTCTATAACCGACATTTTCTCAAACGTAAACGGCTCCTTGCTATAAAGTTTATAAAGCTAGGCGACCCGACCCACGTAGAGAAATGATGTCCTCATAGTCTGAGCCTTAATACACCCATTACACCAATCCGTGCGTACCAGTACCGCCATATTGAATTACAGCCTTCTCTCATACGGAATTCATAACGTCTCAAAAATAAAAACATTTAGAATATCATTATTATATCATTTGTGTACATGTCTGATATTCACCAAGCGACATCTGCCGGATTTTTATCAATAATCAGACTCTTTACACGTAATGTCATCAAAGTTTTACGGATGAATTTTTATATTTCACTGACAAATTCAAACTCTCGAGGTAAATTTTAAAAAATCCTTGAAACTATGTATGTACATTGTAATTAATAACATCAATACCACAGTTTTTCTACTCTTCTTGTTTAACTATTAACATCCTGTCCATTTATTTTTCTTTTACATAATATTTTTTTTTTAACATGTCTACATGTATGTTTTTTTTTTAACACCAGCTATTAGGATTTGGGTCCATTTTGCTCTTCCGAAGAAGCGCACTACGTAGCGTTGGGAGGGGTTTGCAGTCTAGAAAAGAGTTTATTGATTCGGATTTTAAAAAGACCCGGGTTGTACGAAGGTGGAAACACAGAATTCGGAAGATCGTTCCACAGTCGGGCTGCTGTATTAATAAAGGAGTTCGAGAAGTGACTAGTTCGAATATGTTGAAGGTCCACTGTGAATGGGTGCTGCGATTGAGTAAAGCGAGTGACCCTGTTGCGAGTTGGTGGAGGAGGGACGAAAGATGCAAGTTCTTCTGAGCAATTCCCGTGGTAGAATCTATAAAATAAACTTAAAATATGTCCATAAAGGACACCTACTCTAAATTGAGGTGAATAGGTGCATCGTTTTGTCGAGCAATTTGCACTAGGACAAGGTCAGAAACATACCAGAATATCGAAATAATACAAAGAGCGTTCGAGAAACACCGTGGACACTGACCCGGCATGTACTCATTTAATAACCTCTTCCACGGTAAAAAAGGCTAGGCAGAACTCGACATTTCCATCGCAGTAACTAACATCTACCGTGAAAGCTTACACTTCGATTTGCTAAATTTTGGAATGTTCTTTAATAAATGTGAAAGTTGATATTGTGATATACATATTTATTTATTTGTGAATTGTAAACACTTATGTAAGTAACCAAGCCTTTATTGCATTCTCTCTCTCTCTAATATAACCGCGAGCGAAAAAGAAATGTAACGTAATATCTGTGGTATTTCGTTTCTGGTTTAATTTGAAATTGATTAAAAAAGGCTTTTAAAATCATACAGTCGCGTTTCTGTAACAACCTAAATGGGTTTTCGACCATCATGCAATTTGCCATCATGTCTAGCTATGGTCAGTTTCTGTCTGCGGTTCGTAATTAAAAAAAATATTTTCAGAATGCAGCGATCCTTATAGGAATTTTAAATGAAAATTGGTAAAAACAAACTAGTGCTTTGGATGCCATGAACAGCCAAGAGCCAGAAATTGTATAAATGCTTTCATCGATATTTTGATGAGCACAAAGACTTCATAACACATTGTTAGAAACAATGGATACCTATATTTGAAAAGGAATTATTTGTTAAATATTCCTACGGATCAGTATATTATGGTAGATATTCATTTTTCTTGATCATGTTACTGAGCCTAAGATGATGTATTTTTAACGTAGAGTGAATTTTCTTCTTCTTCTAGCTCTCGTCCTTCCATTGCTAGATGTCTCCGTTCTGTTCCCTCTGCATCTAAGTATTACCGGCCACTTGGACAATGTGTCAAGATAGAAGAATGCGGTGTTTGGTTCTCTCTACCTAACCCTTGAGCATGGCATGATAGTATATAGATGAATACTATCATTCCTACAATATAACTAAATTTTCCCAAACATGGAGGCAAGTCTGGTCAACCGGCGGAATCAAAACCATAACATCTTAAAATATGATTGACCTCCATATGATAATTATACCCATGATATTTAAGAAACACTGCAAGATATGGTTATTGAACCAACAAGGGTGCCAGTAATAAAAAAAAAAGAGAAGGAAGAAATACATTTTATTTTTAAATTTTTCTTGGTTATGACATGTGGTCTGTTCTCAGTGTCTTGTGTTGTCCCAAGGCTTTGCTGAGAACTAGCAGCACCCCAGGGATACCTGGCAGTGCACAGCTGAGCAATAGCCTTTTTGCTGTCCATTGTTTTTCAATTGTATTTTTTTTCTCTTTCAAAGTTGGCCATCCCTGAACACACTTTTTAAGAGTGTATTTCTATTGTATCAAAAATTCAAACAAAACAATAAATTCTCGATTTTCCAGACCGTGAAAGCATTTTTTAAGTTTTAACAAATGAAATCATACAGAAAAAATGAACCGTTGTCAACTAAAATTATGAAAAAATTATATTTAATTTTACGTTGTACTTAAATTTTCGCAAACGCGACTCCCATTCACCGGTATCGCTCTATGCTGAGCTTCGTTAGAACCATTCTGACGATGCTCATCATAGAGCGATACCGGTGAATGGGAGTCGCGTTTGCGAAAAAATTAAGTACCTACAACGTAAAATTAAATATAATGTTTTCATAATTTTAGTTGATTATGGAGTTCAATCATGAAGTGACAGTTTCAAATATTTATTTATTTATTTATTTTATATTGCTTCTCGGGCAACTAGCAGGTTCTATGTCAAATATTAATTTAACACGCACCCAATAACAAGTTGCCACATTCTGGAGACTTACGATATTAATCGTCTCACATACTGAAAACACAATTAAAATTGTGTCTCCACCGGGAATCGAACCCGGGACCTTTGGCTCAGCAGTCAGATATCTTACCAACTGAGCCACGAAGGCCGACAATATTGAAAAAATAAATGAACCTTTGTCTATGTAAAACTAATCTGTTCTAAGTTTATGTACTTCACACATGTGTTATCAATATGAAAATCATCGATCTTTTAGTTTGGGCTGTACAGAGGACATATTTTTTTTTATATTTGTGTACGGCATATGGATTACGGCATACACACAAAAAAATCACGACGAAACTCAATGTATGCACTCTCTACATGATATCCATTGAGAAATTGATGCATAAAATATGTTGATTTAACTAAGTTTAGTTTGTCGATCGACAATTCTTGATAACCTACCTTTCGAATTTTACTGCTGTCGTTTTCTTTTGTTACAGACCTAATGGACACAGGGGACTACAACCAGTGACCCAACTACTTTCATTGTATTAAAACGTAGATTTGTATAGATTCACTTGCATTATATAACTTCTTTTCAACCGTTCAAAAACCAACATTTTTATACACCTGTCATGTAAATTTTGTATATAACCACTAGTCTCAGTCTTGTAGAGCATTATTCTGACGATGTGCTTTGCACGAAACGCGTCAATAATCCAATAAATATAATAGAAATTTAACCAAGTATTTTTATATTTTTATAACATATCAACGTATAAAATATGCTTAAAAATTGTGAAAACATGACTCTCCACTATTTCATAGTAGTGAAGAATAAAAAACACCTTTTTTATTAATGCATACATACATACATACATACATACCATCACGCCATGTCCCTTGCGGGGTAGGCAGAGAGAACCGAACGCCACATTTTTCTATCCTGGCACGCATCCCTCGCCTCGTACACATTCATGCATCGTCTCATTCGTTTTATTAATGCAGAGTCATAAAATACAGAGTAACAGCACAAAAAAGTATCGAATTAAATAAATAATTAACAGTACATCCACCACTGTACAAATTATAAGTACAAGAATAAACAAATAAATAAATTGTTGTATACACGCAAATATTAGATTTTTTTCCCTGTCGTGACAATGTTGAAAGAGACAATGTTGGAATACTTATTACAGGAGAACCTTGATATCAAGGCACCTACAGGGCTTACGAACTGTCACCGGTTAGGAAACGGTTACGCAAGCGTATAAAGTGATCACGTAAACCAGTCGATGACAGGTAGTAAGCCCTAATTTAGTATGCCGTAATTTTCCGGTTCTATAATATTCCAACATCGTCTCTATTGAGATTGTAAAAATTTGTCATAAAAACGAGAATATGTTATTGCTTTTTGATATTGAATTTAAACTCAGGTGCAACAGGTAAACAGTTTTGCGCACTGACTACAAATATACTAACATGAATCAAAAATCACGATTTTACTTGTCATTTTTATTCCTGTTTTAGCTCGACTATAAATTAACTACTATATTATACTATAAATATGAACTCTTATTCCTCCTAAGATCGAACTTTGGCCCTTCGTTTAAGAGTCAATCGGTCTACCCACTGAACCGTAATGGACGATCCATTAAAACTGCTTCCCCCACACAGGCTTCACCAATCAATCTAAATATCCGACCGCTCACCTTGATTTAATTATCCAGAAGGTCGCATCCCCGTCACCTAGTGAGGGGTGTTTGATGTGTTTCATGTTGGTAATCAACTTACATAATTTCCCATGTCTGTTTGTATGTTTGTTTGTCCGCATAACGTTGATAAAGTCAACTATTTACGTATCAGGCGCTGATAAAGTACCATAAGGTAGAATATACCCAATATAATTACAAGCAGTTCGATTCGCGTAATGCTGTTGATGGCGCATTGATCGGAAAATTCAAATATCAGCACCAGAGGGCTACTCGTGAATTAAATTAAGATTAGATTCAGACTTTATTAATCTAGATTAATTGATTGACTATAGGTATTTATATTTACAAAAATTCATGACATTTTCTTATTAAACTTTTATCTTTGTACGAATTTGTTGAATTGAATGTAGTTCAATATTAGATAATTGATTGGGTCTCGGGTTCGATTCCCGGCGGAGACACAGTTTTTAATTGTGTTTTTTTTTTTTATTTATTTTATTGATAAAGACTAGTTGCATGTAACACATGAGATCCAACTGTCGATAGCGATAGTATGTATAGTTGAAGAATATGTACCAAACTATAAACCCATAGATACAAATTATTGAATATTTTCAGATATTTTGTTTTCTATACAACATATGTAGGTATGTATGTCAAGATAGGATAGTATGGAAGAAGATCCTTTTTCCTACCCAGAATATGCAAATTGCATGATGGTATGTATGTATGTTTGGAGATGAAGTAACAAACTATTAAGTCTTCTTACATATTGTGTATAGGCGACTGCCATACAAAATGTATGAAGCGATGTCGTCACTAAATTCAATTTTTAAAAAAATTGTTAAAAAAAAATTGAGATCTTCTACTACAATGTTAATATTTTTTATAGAAAATTAAATTATCTAGTTGGGGTGTTTCGGCTTTTTTCGATAATTGTAAAAGTTTTGGAAATATAGGCAGTTAAACTCATAAATTTATCATAAAAAAAATATTTTTCTTAATAAAAAATGTTTGAGAAACCCTGGAATTTTTTTGAAAAAACTTATTTGAGATTTTGTATTTGTCTATGTTTGTACCAATTTTCAGCGTTCTACCGTTTATGGTTTCTGAGATATATGGAAAAATAAAATAAAAATTCAAAAGTTGATAACCCCTGACTGAAACAAAAATTCAAAATTCCGAGTATAAAAGTTTTGTAGGCCTGTAACTGTTTATATATTCTGAAATTTTAGGCTCTGTGAATTGAGCGGATCAAAAGTTATAAGGGGGGGACGGACACACAGACACACACACACACACAGACACACACACACACACACACACACAGACACACGAAATGTTCTACTCCGAATTATGAGTAAATCCGTGTATGGAACATATATGCTGCGAAGCCTCTAAGTTGGTGTTTTTTGACTTCAAAGTTGGAAAATCCATGAAAAAAGTAGACCTCTCCATACAATTCTCGCGTATTCTGGCTTGATACATTGTCGATATGTTAAGAGAACAAAGTTCTCCTGAACAAATCGACAGTTGGATTATTGAATATTTTCAGATATTTTGTTTTCTATACTAGTTGCATGTAACACATGAGATCCAACTGTCGATAGCGATAGTATGTATAGTTGAAGAATATGTACCAAACTATAAACCCATAGATACAAATTATTGAATATTTTCAGATATTTTGTTTTCTATACAACATATGTAGGTATGTATGTCAAGATAGGATAGTATGGAAGAAGATCCTTTTTCCTACCCAGAATATGCAAATTGCATGATGGTATGTATGTATGTTTGGAGATGAAGTAACAAACTATTAAGTCTTCTTACATATTGTGTATAGGCGACTGCCATACAAAATGTATGAAGCGATGTCGTCACTAAATTCAATTTTTAAAAAAATTGTTAAAAAAAATTGAGATCTTCTACTACAATGTTAATATTTTTTATAGAAAATTAAATTATCTAGTTGGGGTGTTTCGGCTTTTTTCGATAATTGTAAAAGTTTTGGAAATATAGGCAGTTAAACTCATAAATTTATCATAAAAAAAATATTTTTCTTAATAAAAAATGTTTGAGAAACCCTGGAATTTTTTTGAAAAAACTAATTTGAGATTTTGTATTTGTCTATGTTTGTACCAATTTTCAGCGTTCTAGCGTTTATGGTTTCTGAGATATATGGAAAAATAAAATAAAAATTCAAAAGTTGATAACCCCTGACTGAAACAAAAATTCAAAATTCCGAGTATAAAAGTTTTGTAGGCCTGTAACTGTTTATATATTCTGAAATTTTAGGCTCTGTAAAATGAGCGGATCAAAAGTTATAAGGGGGGGACGGACACACAGACACACACACACACACACAGACACACACACACACACAGACACACAGACACACGAAATGTTCTACTCCGAATTCTGAGTAAATCCGTGTATGGAACATATATGCTGCGAAGCCTCTAAGTTGGTGTTTTTTGACTTCAAAGTTGGAAAAGCCATGAAAAAAGTAGACCTCTCCATACAATTCTCGCGTATTCTGGCTTGATACATTGTCGATATGTTAAGAGAACAAAGTTCTCCTGAACAAATCGACAGTTGGACAACATATGTAGGTATGTATGTCAAGATAGGATAGTATGGAAGTAGATCCTTTTTCCTACCCAGAATATGCAAATTGCATGATGGTATGTATGTATGTTTGGAGATGAAGTAACAAACTATTAAGTCTTCTTACATATTGTGTATAGGCGACTGCCATACAAAATGTATGAAGCGATGTCGTCACTAAATTCAATTTTTAAAAAAATTGTTAAAAAAAAATTGAGATCTTCTACTACAATGTTAATATTTTTTATAGAAAATTAAATTATCTAGTTGGGGTGTTTCGGCTTTTTTCGATAATTGTAAAAGTTTTGGAAATATAGGCAGTTAAACTCATAAATTTATCATAAAAAAAATATTTTTCTTAATAAAAAATGTTTGAGAAACCCTGGAATTTTTTTGAAAAAACAAATTTGAGATTTTGTATTTGTCTATGTTTGTACCAATTTTCAGCGTTCTACCGTTTATGGTTTCTGAGATAAATGGAAAAATAAAATAAAAATTCAAAAGTTGATAACCCCTGACTGAAACAAAAATTCAAAATTCCAAGTATAAAAGTTTTGTAGGCCTGTAACTGTTTATATATTCTGAAATTTTAGGCTCTGTAAATTGAGCGGATCAAAAGTTATAAGGGGGGGACGGACACACAGACACACACACAGACACACACACACACAGACACACACACAGACACACACACACACAGACACACGAAATGTTCTACTCCGAATTCTGAGTAAATCCGTGTATGGAACATATATGCTGCGAAGCCTCTAAGTTGGTGTTTTTTGACTTCAAAGTTGGAAAATCCATGAAAAAAGTAGACCTCTCCATACAATTCTCGCGTATTCTGGCTTGATACATTGTCGATATGTTAAGAGAACAAAGTTCTCCTGAACAAATCGACAGTTGGAATATAATTACAACTAGTTGCATGTAACACATGAGATCCAACTGTCGATAGCGATAGTATGTATAGTTGAAGAATATGTACCAAACTATAAACCCATAGATACAAATTATTGAATATTTTCAGATATTTTGTTTTTTATACAACATATGTAGGTATGTGTATCAAGATAGGATAGTATGGAGGAAGATCCTTTTTCCTACCCAGAATATGCAAATAGCATGATGGTATGTATGTATGTTTGGAGATGAAGTATCAAACTATTAAGTCTTCTTACATATTGTGTATAGGCGACTGCCATACAAAATGTATGAAGCGATGTCGTCACTAAATTCAATTTTTAAAAAAATTGTTAAAAAAAAATTGAGATCTTCTACTACAATGTTAATATTTTTTATAGAAAATTAAATTATCTAGTTGGGGTGTTTCGGCTTTTTTCGATAATTGTAAAAGTTTTGGAAATATAGGCAGTTAAACTCATAAATTTATCATAAAAAAAATATTTTTCTTAATAAAAAATGTTTGAGAAACCCTGGAATTTTTTTGAAAAAACTAATTTGAGATTTTGTATTTGTCTATGTTTGTACCAATTTTCAGCGTTCTAGCGTTTATGGTTTCTGAGATATATGGAAAAATAAAATAAAAATTCAAAAGTTGATAACCCCTGACTGAAACAAAAATTCAAAATTCCGAGTATAAAAGTTTTGTAGGCCTGTAACTGTTTATATATTCTGAAATTTTAGGCTCTGTAAATTGAGCGGATCAAAAGTTATAAGGGGGGGACGGACACACAGACACACACACAGACACACACACACACAGACACACACACAGACACACACACACACAGACACACGAAATGTTCTACTCCGAATTCTGAGTAAATCCGTGTATGGAACATATATGCTGCGAAGCCTCTAAGTTGGTGTTTTTTGACTTCAAAGTTGGAAAATCCATGAAAAAAGTAGACCTCTCCATACAATTCTCGCGTATTCTGGCTTGATACATTGTCGATATGTTAAGAGAACAAAGTTCTCCTGAACAAATCGACAGTTGGAATATAATTACAACTAGTTGCATGTAACACATGAGATCCAACTGTCGATAGCGATAGTATGTATAGTTGAAGAATATGTACCAAACTATAAACCCATAGATACAAATTATTGAATATTTTCAGATATTTTGTTTTTTATACAACATATGTAGGTATGTGTATCAAGATAGGATAGTATGGAGGAAGATCCTTTTTCCTACCCAGAATATGCAAATAGCATGATGGTATGTATGTATGTTTGGAGATGAAGTATCAAACTATTAAGTCTTCTTACATATTGTGTATAGGCGACTGCCATACAAAATGTATGAAGCGATG
Organism: Molanna angustata; assembly: GCA_963576475.1. Lineage (NCBI taxonomy): Eukaryota > Metazoa > Arthropoda > Insecta > Trichoptera > Molannidae > Molanna > Molanna angustata. The sequence goes on along the minus strand of OY754971.1, from coordinate 5,176,150 downwards.
TCGTCACTAAATTCAATTTTTAAAAAAATTGTTAAAAAAAAATTGAGATCTTCTACTACAATGTTAATATTTTTTATAGAAAATTAAATTATCTAGTTGGGGTGTTTCGGCTTTTTTCGATAATTGTAAAAGTTTTGGAAATATAGGCAGTTAAACTCATAAATTTATCATAAAAAAAATATTTTTCTTAATAAAAAATGTTTGAGAAACCCTGGAATTTTTTTGAAAAAACTAATTTGAGATTTTGTATTTGTCTATGTTTGTACCAATTTTCAGCGTTCTAGCGTTTATGGTTTCTGAGATATATGGAAAAATAAAATAAAAATTCAAAAGTTGATAACCCCTGACTGAAACAAAAATTCAAAATTCCGAGTATAAAAGTTTTGTAGGCCTGTAACTGTTTATATATTCTGAAATTTTAGGCTCTGTAAATTGAGCGGATCAAAAGTTATAAGGGGGGGACGGACACACAGACACACACACACACACAGACACACACACAGACACACACACACACAGACACACGAAATGTTCTACTCCGAATTCTGAGTAAATCCGTGTATGGAACATATATGCTGCGAAGCCTCTAAGTTGGTGTTTTTTGACTTCAAAGTTGGAAAAGCCGTGAAAAAAGTAGACCTCTCCATACAATTCTCGCGTATTCTGGCTTGATACATTGTCGATATGTTAAGAGAACAAAGTTCTCCTGAACAAATCGACAGTTGGATAATCATGTTATTTTGCCTAATCCCTTAAGGGGATTTTTGGCTGTGATCTTAATTGTAACAATTTTATAATATGCAAAAAATATAAAAATATGTATATACGTATATATACACATATATACATATATACATATAAACTACAATTAGAAACTAATATTGTACATGTATTTATATACTAGTTGCATGTAACACATGAGATCCAACTGTCGATAGCGATAGTATGTATAGTTGAAGAATATGTACCAAACTATAAACCCATAGATACAAATTATTGAATATTTTCAGATATTTTGTTTTCTATACAACATATGTAGGTATGTATGTCAAGATAGGATAGTATGGAAGAAGATCCTTTTTCCTACCCAGAATATGCAAATTGCATGATGGTATGTATGTATGTTTGGAGATGAAGTAACAAACTATTAAGTCTTCTTACATATTGTGTATAGGCGACTGCCATACAAAATGTATGAAGCGATGTCGTCACTAATTTCAATTTTTAAAAAAATTGTTAAAAAAAAATTGAGATCTTCTTCTACAATGTTAATATTTTTTATAGAAAATTAAATTATCTAGTTGGGGTGTTTCGGCTTTTTTCGATAATTGTAAAAGTTTTGGAAATATAGGCAGTTAAACTCATAAATTTTTCATAAAAAAAATATTTTTCTTAATAAAAAATGTTTGAGAAACCCTGGAATTTTTTTGAAAAAACTAATTTGAGATTTTGTATTTGTCTATGTTTGTACCAATTTTCAGCGTTCTACCGTTTATGGTTTCTGAGATATATGGAAAAATAAAATAAAAATTCAAAAGTTGATAACCCCTGACTGAAACAAAAATTCAAAATTCCGAGTATAAAAGTTTTGTAGGCCTGTAACTGTTTATATATTCTGAAATTTTAGGCTCTGTAAATTGAGCGGATCAAAAGTTATAAGGGGGGGACGGACACACAGACACACACACACACAGACACACACACAGACACACAGACACACACACAGACACACACACACACAGACACACGAAATGTTCTACTCCGAATTCTGAGTAAATCCGTGTATGGAACATATATGCTGCGAAGCCTCTAAGTTGGTGTTTTTTGACTTCAAAGTTGGAAAATCCATGAAAAAAGTAGACCTCTCCATACAATTCTCGCGTATTCTGGCTTGATACATTGTCGATATGTTAAGAGAACAAAGTTCTCCTGAACAAATCGACAGTTGGACTACATTTTTCCTACAAAGTCCGGAACAACCCGCACTCACCCCTTAGATCAACCATTGAGGATTTTTGTGTAATATATATCCTTTGGCTTTCTTTTTGAATTCCTCGATGGATCCACACTGCTTCAAGCTGGCAGGCATGGGGTTCCAGACCTTGCCTGCCAGCTTTTCAGTCTGGATCTGTGAGAAGATTAATATCGTAACTCTCCAGATTGTGGCAACTTGTTATTGGGTGCGTGTTAAATAATTATTTGACATAGTGCCTGTCAGTTGCCCGAGAAGCTTCATAAAGTAAAATAAAATAAGTAAAATAATGATCGAGTATCTACTGATTTATTCATTTTTAAGATAAGAAGTATTAAGATCGTGTTATGAGTAATCCTGCAGCATAGATACATATATGTTTCATTTAATTGAATAATGCGAGATACGCGGTCATATAAATTAATACGCTTGAAATATCAGGAGCGCATAGAATACGGCGGGTAATAACAGTTCAACGTAAACCTATATGTACGAAATAAGTTCCATCTAAGCGCCTAAGGAGAGGATGGCACGACCACACGAACGTAATAAGTGAATAACAGATGAACGTGTATGAGACAAAGCATGAATTTTGACGAGGCGATGAATGTGTGTCAAGATAGAAAAAATGTGGCGTTCTATTCTCTCTGTCTTCCCCGAGAGGGACATGGTGTGATGGTATGTACATATGTATGGAAATACGTTTCATCTACCAGGTAAACATAGCGTGCAGAAGGTCGCTATATCATAAAATTCTATCATTTTTGACGGGTTAGAGCTTGTAGTGAGTGGTTTATGTCAATGCTCCCCTTCCATTACTCACATCACATATACCTACATTGGAATAGAAATAACGCTAGCGATGAATCTTCTTTATTACTCACCTCAATTGAAGTCATAAAATTATTCTCTCTATGTGTAGGTTGATATAATATATCTACATATTTAAACGTAGGTACCTACAATGTATCAATATATATCTACTCTTCACATACAGGGAGAAAAAATGACCCATTAAAAAATATATATACCTAAGTATATAAATTCGTTCAAATACTGAAAGAACGCTTGATTTTCTTTTTCACCACATCTTTCTTCGTACAAGCAGCTCGTCTTGGAATCACATTCCATCGCAACTTCGAGTTTCACTAACACTTCCCGCTTTTAAAAGAAATCTGAGTAATCATTTCCTTACACATAACACTTAAATTTGTCTCCTTATCCTTTCCTTGTCCCCTCCTCTCCTGTCTCCTCCGTTTGTTTATTGTTTTTGTTTTATATGATTTTTTATTATGTGTTTTATTCATACAATATATCAGAAACAAAAAAATTCATCCTCATAATCAAACTCAACACTTAATACACTGCACACATTTATATACTATGCAATTTCACACATAATTCACACAATATATCACCATAATATGTATGTAACCATTCCTAATGTATCTTAATATACTTACTACAATAATTTCAGTGACAACCTGAAATTGGCTTTAATATTAATTAAATCATTCATTCATTCATTCATACCATCACGGCATATCCCACAATGTGAGGTAACCAGCGAAAGGTGTGCGGGTGTGCATTGCCTTATAAAAGGGAGCACAACATATCTGTGTATACCCACACACCAGTCTCGTCTCACCTAAAAAGGCACTATATTCAGAATGGGTGGTGAACCTCATTGCTGAACTATGTGAGATGTTATTGTTGCCTGTTGTATTTTCGATTACCCGGCTCTTACGGGACACTCGAAAACAATAATAGAAAAGAGTGGAAGCACTATTCTAAGCCGATGCCTCACAGCTTAATTAAATCATCTTATTTTATATAATTTATTGTATGCTGCATGTTGTCCTCTAAATAAATAAATAAATATAAATTGTTGGTACGTATTATAAATACAATATTTTTAACCAAATAAATATGGTTGGTTGGAAAATATTGCCATTTGGCAATAAGCCCGCCATTGTGCACATGTGCTCAAAAAGTTTAAAAAAAATAAATAAATATATAAAAAAAAAATAATAACACTATTGTTTTAATCAAATATGTTATGGTTCCATACATATTTATTTAAGAATGAATAATGACCTTGTAAAAAGTACATATACATATCCATACATTCCTTAAATTAAGCATAAGGATATTATGTTTGTGCTATATGTGAACGTAATCGGCCGTGATAGGATTTGAACTCGCGACCACTGGATTATTAATCCAGTGGCACAATCTAAATGTACGAAAAAAAGCGGTAAAATGCTTCCACTACTCTCATCACCACCCGCTATAGGTACATATGTATACGACCTTTTCACAGAACGCTAAGCGAGCGACAAAAAATGCATAGCACGATGAGTAGCTCATGGAGACCTCTAGATTAGCGATCTCGGTACCATAGTGAAAAAAGAACAATCGACAAAAATTTGAATAGAAATTTAGAGATTAGCAAAATACATGAAATAAGGTCTACATCGAAGGCGGTTTGTGGCAGAACAATGTTTGCCCTGACCCACTAGTACAATCATAAAAAATATAGAAATTTTACCAACTCACTAGGAGGAATGCCTGTTCTGATGTAGTACTCTAAGCTATATAGTATATTTTGAAAATATTTTTCAAGAACTCCGCCAATGCCGGTCCCAAGCCCGGATGAAAAAGGAGGAGGGTTGTATGCAAGGTTAGCCACCTACATACATGCTATAAAAAACGCACCTGGCTCACAGAAAAGAGAACAAAGCCTCGGACGCAAGACTTCTCTCGGATTTGACCCAAGCGCGAAAAAGGAAAAATCGACTATGGAAAAAAGCTATAACAAGAATTGCCTGCTGGAACATCATGTCCTGGCACAAAAGAGATCATGAAATTATACTGGAACTCAACAGACATAAAATAGACATATGCGGTGTTGCTGAGACAAAAAAGAAGGGAAAAGGTATGTCTAGATACTCTGATTACATTCTGATATACAGCGGAAAAGATAAGAGCGAGAGGGCGCACTCTGGAGTGGGATCGGTTTTAAACAATAAATACGAACAAAACATAGAAGACATTTCCTACGTAAATGACAGACTTCTCAAGGTTACATTAAAATTCCAAAAAAGCACCCTTAACATCATTTCGACATATGCACCTGATATAACAAAACCAAAGGAACAGACAGAAGACTTCTACTATAAACTACAGCAGATCATGGATGAAATACCAAATGGAGAACAAACAATCATACTTGGAGATTTGAATGCAAGAATTGGCAGTCAGCCATTAAACGGTGTCAAACAGAAATATAATGAAGATACAATTAATGAAAACGGACAAGAGCTGACTGCTTTTTGCGCTCAAAATGAACTTCGAATTAACAACAAGTTTTTCCCACATAAAATACAACATACATATACATTCAATAACACAAGAGGAGATAAATCTGTGATCGATTATTACAAATAGAAAAATCCTACCAACACAAATATTTGATGTTCGAGTACTCAGCTCAGCTAATATCGGGTCGGACCATAACCTTGTACTGATGAAATGTGGCTAAAGATTATACAACAAATTGGAAATGCAGCGGCAGAGGCACTAGGACACAGAAACGTAAACTTAAACAAGACAACTAATACAAAACCATGGTTTACAAATGATATTAAAATACTGGCTGATACAAAGCGGAAAATTTACCTACAATATAAAAGTAATCCAACCAATGAAGAACGAACTAAATATATGGAAACTAGAAACAGGGTTAACAGTGAAATCAGAAAAATAAAAAGAGATTACTGGACAAAGTTTACGAAGGATATGGAGTTTGATCTTTATGGATTACAGAAGAAGGTCTGGAAAATGCTGAGGAAAGAAAGAAAGCCAATTGATGAATTCATACAAACAAAAAAGATACCAACGGAGCAATGGCAAAAGTATTTTGAACAATTATATAAAGATGATAAACAAGAAACTGTCCCATATGTTGAAGGCCCGTATCAAAATGAAATCAGTATACATGAAATACGTATTGCGATTGCCAAATTAAAAAATAGGAAAACGCCGGGTATAGACGACATAAGCAATGAACTAATTAAATATGCTGGTGACAGCCTAACACAACAACTGCATCAATTATTCAATAGAATCATACACTCGACAAAAATCCCAGAGGAGTGGAGGACTAGCATTACAGTACCAATATTTAAAAAAGGCCAAAAGACAAAACCAGAGAACTATAGAGGTATATCCCTATTGTGCTCAACACTAAAACTGTTCACACAAATCATTAAGACAAGACAAGAAACACATATTACCCTAAGAGAAGAACAACACGGTTTTAGAAGGAACCGATCCACTACAGATGCCATATTTATCGTAAGACAGATAAAAGAGAAGGCAATTGAATACCTAACTCCTGCTTTTGTCTGCTTTGTGGATTTAATGAAGGCCTTCGATAGAGTACAACTCAAGGATATTATTAATATGTTGGTGGCTAAGGATGTACCTCCAGAATTAATAAACACCATAAGAGATATAAATTTGGGAAGCAGTACAAAGATAAGAAACGACAATGAATTAAGCAATTCAATCCCTATAATGACAGGTGTCCGACAAGGAGATAGTCTAAGCCCATTCCTGTTTAATCTAATAATGGATGAACTAATCAAGGAAATTAAATCACCCCAGCTTGGGTACAGAATGGGGAAGGAAATTGTTAATGTAATTTGCTATGCCGACGACGCTATTATAGTAGCCGAAACTAACAATGACCTACAGACAATGCTGAACAGGTTACATAGCACCTGCAAACAATACAACATGGCAATTTCAATTAATAAGACTAAATGTATGACATTCTCAAAAACACACATAGCATGCAATCTGACTATAGACAACAACCCAATTGAACAGGTTAATACCTTTAGATACCTAGGAATTGACATAACAGAATATGCTGACCTCTGTGAAGAAATTCAGAGCCAAGTCAATAAGGCAGCTGCAGTCTCGGGCGCCCTAAAATCCATTATTTGGAAAAATGAGGATATGGCCATAAAAAGCAAAGTGAGAATCTACAAAGCATGCGTAAGACCAGTGATGACATACGGTATAGAGGCACGAGCAGACACAGTCAGAAGCAAACAAATGTTGAGGACTTCAGAAATGAGGACATTGAGAGCAATTGCAGGCAAAACCCTGAGAGACCGAGTGAGGAACTCCAGAATAAGGGAACTATGTGAGGTTGACGATATCATCAGATGGAGCAGGCAGCGGAGGAGGGACTGGTATGGTCATGTCCAAAGGATGGACAACACCAGACTTCCTCATATCGTGCTTCACAATCAGCCTCACGGAACCCGCCCTCGCGGTAGACCGCCAAAAAGATGGAGGGATAGCTGGGGGTCCACTTCGCAGGAAGAGCAGGCCTCTTAAAAAACAGACCTGAAGGTCTATTCAAAAGAAGAAGAAGAAGAAGAATTTTTCAATACTCTCAAAAGATACGTCTTTGAAATTAAGAACAGTTTGTATATTTACCTCTTTATTCTATTGCAAGAGTATTTTGAAATTATAATTTGTTTTATACTTTTCTTGTAAAATTAGTTTTAAAAAACAGATTTTTAACAAGAAAAAACAGAACACAGATTTTTACTTCAATCGAAGAAGAATACGAAAATCTACCAGCTGAGTTTTTTTTTATAATTACAATGTTTTAATTACTATTAATTTATGCTATTTAAAAAAAATATCTGAATTTCACCTTTTATTCACAAAAAAATATCACAGATTAGAAGGTAATTTAGTGTGAATTTATGTGTACATCCGTATGTCCAGGGTATACAAGGGCCTTAAGAGATAAAGGTTATATATTGAGGGTAGGTATATTATACCTAAATATGCAGTTTTTCATATTTACGCATTGTTACCTACAGCTAAAAAGAACACATAATAGTCACTATTCATTCAATGAGAAGGTATATGACATTATATAGTATAAGGACAGAACATGTCAGAACAGAATATCATAATAATATTAGGACAGAACATGCCGTATACAAAATCAAGCATGTTGAAGTCATGCATATTGTATAAACATAGTATTTTATAGCTCGATACATAATCAATGGTAGTTGGATGGATAGGTACTTAAACGCGAAGAAAACCGTGAGATTTATAGAGACGAGAATGCTTTACGAGAATACTGTATGACCTGCTGAAAAGACTCCAAATCGTTATGATCCAGCTTGTTTTAAAGATAGATATCCTATTTGACGAATATATAACCAATATAATAAATACATAATGAAAAACTGTAAATTTATTTATTTATACCCCGCGAGTTTATTATTGACAAATGACAATACCATCCAAACTAGAAATTCCATCCCAAAGAAACAATAATTACGTGAGAAACGGTAAATAAATATCTCCTCAGCTGGGAATCAAACCCAGGACACCAAGACAAACGTGGAAGAAATAACCACTAGACAAAGACAATATATTACAACATATGTACATACATATGTAGATGCCATCATTAGTTTAAATCAGTGATTCTTAAAAGGGGCGCCAGCGCCCCTTTGTTGGCGTTTTGGATGTATGGTGGGGAGTTTTTAAATTTTTATTCATTTAGGGTACACTGCAGAATTTCGAGTGGGCATTGTACCAATATAAAAAAATGAAATATGCTCATTTTATGCATACACTGTACACATACACATTAAAATCAATTGTTTACACGTTGGAAGGAAGTAAAATTACCCATCATAGCATTTCCATCTTCATATTTAGTAGAAAAGGGTTTTAGTGCATTAATGTATTAATGTTTTATTTTTATCATTTTTATTTGTACAACAGTAGGAAATCTATTGTTTAAAAAAGATACATACCTGCACAGAGCTCTGAATAATTTTACTGTGGTAAAGGAGGAAATTCTTTCATTGTTTAAGAAACAGTAAATCATCAAGATTCATCAAGAAATCTTTAAATGAATCGGTAGAAGAGGCTAGTGCGCTGGATCAGTACCTAATCCTGTATAAGCAAATTCAAATCTTTTCTTTGCCGATTTCGTTCACCTTTATCACAAGTAATTGTTTGTTGTTCGTTTGTTTAAAATGTGGCGTTCGTTTCTCTTTGCCTACTACATGAGGGACATGGCGTGATGGTATGTATATATGTAGTAATATATACATAAAATTCGACTATACAATAATACAAAAATCCTTTGCAAATTGATAAGTTTAGTGATTTCTCATGTTTCCCATCATTAAATCTCTTGGTTTAGTTCATATGTAAGTAATCCCATTCTAATGACAAATGAATCATCGAATTCGGATGACATGGTAAAGAATTGTCGCTGATTTTGCAAATTTCAGTTATTGATGATTTTGCCATGGATCCCGTCTTCAGATCTTGACCAAATTGAAAGAAGACCAATCGGAAGATACCCTCTTTCTAATGATAAAATAAATCATCGAAATCTAACAACGCGGTAAAAAGTATCGCAGTATATACCTGCATTAAAAACATAAAATTAGTACACTGGCGGATTTATTGTCAAAGAGCAATTACTTTCAACCAACCAGAGTTGATGTTAATATACAATACAATGTGTACTATGATATACAATGTGTACACTATGTGTACTATGGACCTGACAAAAATAAAAAAATATAATAAATTTATAACTTCCTCCGATTTTAGATGTCGCTTAAAATCATTTTTTACATATTTTCTTACATCATTCAGTACATTTTTTTAATATGTATCGATAATCGAGAATATCAGGCTTTTACCGGGCCTTTTATATTATGTGACAACGCTGTAAATTTTGTAATGTATGTAGTATGATTTTTGTTGGAATTGGTTAGTTTCATTTTTGACCTTGATAATACCGAAAACGTTCGGACATTGTCATCAAATTTTGTTGAAAAATAATTTGACAAATTTGTTAATTAATTAAAATATTCGTGTCTCGGTGCGTTGATTTCATATATAAGACTATTAAACTAAATATAGAGTGGCATTAAATGTTACATAATTCCTTATACAAAACCCTTGTAAATAATTTGAAAGGATTTATTACAATGTATAATATCTAGGTATGTATCTACCTGTGAGCGTTTTTGCTTTATTGCGCTTGTTAATGCATTCGCATAAAGTTTTATCACACTGTACATTCACATTATGTAGGTACGAAATTTTACATTTTATGAAATGAAAGATATAAATTTTTCATTTTCATTCATTCCATGCAGCAATTGCATGAGGTATAATAGCTCCATTCAACACAGACAGAAATTTCATTATGTTTTCTATCTTTAGAACGAAATTGTCTACGATAAGAGTAGGTACCTGTATTTTTGATTTTAACAATGTATCTCTAAAAATTAAATCTAACTTACAAACAAGTGAGCCAAATTTCTACAGAAATTATGGATTGTTTAAATTTTACAATGAGCCTAGTATTTTAACATTTTGTGACATTTTCAGTTTGATTCCCAGCGGTAAAATTTATTTTAAATTTACATTAACATATTATAATTTCATGCTTCACTCATTCAAAATGTACTCATTACTTACACGAGGTATAGATGTCGCCAAATATCTGTTTTTGGAATACAATAGGTAATACCTACATAAAATACAATTGCGTTATTGTGTGTATTGAATAACCTACTTTGTAGCTAGCTCACTATAATAATTTATTTTATTTATTTATATATTAAACCTTTTTTTCTTATATATTGTTACAACGTAAGTATTACCTACATAATATTATATCTAAATAACATTATTTTCCCTATACACCAGATACTATACTGTCGTCATAAACTGTCTCGCAAGGTAAAAACATGTTCTGAGACATTATATGTATGTCTTCTTCCTTGGTAGTTTTATGTGGTTAATTTATTTTTTATGTAATGACTGCCCTTCAGATTTTATCCAAATTTAGATGTCTATTTTATATGTTTTCTAGTAACAGTTTTGTGTAAGTGTTGCAGGTAGTTCATTGAATTTATTGACTCCAAAATATAGGAAATTTCTTTGCCGAATGTTGACTTACATAAGTGTAGATAATATATTAAGATTCAATACCTAGGTATTTATGAACAATATTTCATTATTTTGTACAAACCACGTTATTAACTAACCGTTCCCTCCTCAGGCAGATTTTCAACTAGTAGAATGTGTCGATTTTCTTTTTATTCTAATTTTTTTCTTGTTTATTTTCTTATATTAGTTTATTTACGGCTCATTCTTGGCGAACCTTTATGAACCGACCGCATTGGTACAGTTGGTAAGCCGTTCGGTTCTCAGTTCGGTTCTGTGCGGGCGTCTTGGGTTCGATTTCTATTAGAGGAGAAATTTATTTCTCACGCAAATATTGCTTCCCTAGGCTGGAAACATTGGTTAGTTGGAAGAAATTTCCACAAGGAAATAGATTCGCCACTTGCGCAGGGTGCGAGGAAGTGTCCATTATTATTATTATTATGAAGGCATAAAATAAAAAAAAACAAAAAAAACTTTTTAGTTTAATTTTGTATTTATCTTTAAATGATATTTTTCCAAGTGAATGTCAACTAGACTGTTTAATAATGTACACCATACATCACTATATTTTCTTCGCGTATTGAAGTACATACGACGAATATCAATACTGCAACTAAAGAAAAATAAAAAGTAAACTTATTTACAAATCAATTTGTGGCAGACAACATCTCGAAATTTCTTCCGAGCGCGCGCCTAGCGACGGCAAGTACATTTGTTTATCGCTAGGCCGAGTTCATCGCCCGCAACGTCAAACAAGTGACAATACTCCTCAACTGGGTATGACACTTCAAATAAATAAGTATAGAAAGTTCGAGGACATTGAACTTGCTACCCCCAGCGCAGCACTATTTAAGGGAGTCTACACCTGTACACTTCGTCACTTCATTTCCGTATTTCATCTGTCACTTCACGCCGCCGTTACGACCACGCGACCACTGGTCGCTTCTCGACCACGCCGTCTCGCCGACACTTCATCTCTCGACCACCGGTCATCTCTCGACCCCGCGAGCACGATGGTTCTTCACCCTTCGAATAATCAGACACTTCGACACACTCGATCGTTATACCTACTCATCGTGAGAAAGTTCCTTTGTAAGTTATTTCATCAATTGTAAATTTACCTCAAAGCAAACTATTAACTGTGATCAATATATCCATTGTAACTTTTGACCATTCTTTCTTCTTCTCTCTCAACCACTGTCCTTGTGTTCTTATTTCAAATCATATCAACTTAATAGGGATATAGCAAACTCTCTTTATTGGTAACCCATCTGGTTACCACCTATATTTAATAGTAACCCCTCTGGTTACTAATTACTGTTGATTGTTAACCCCTCTGGTTACCAATCAGCTAAAAATTCAATTAAAAAATCAAGAATAGGTAAAGATTTTTCAGCATGGTCTGATTCTTACGGCAATTTTTTTTTTCATAAAACAAACTACTTTTAATAATTCAAATCCCATCTGTTTTTCTGGTTCTGTAATAATAAAATTTTCAGCATCCCTTGTGGTGAATTATACTATTACTTATCTTCGTTTCAGAGTTCATTCCATTTCACTTGCATGATGCAACTGACGAAGGGTAGAAGATGCATTAATTTTGATTAAACTCAAGAATAATTGTGGTGTAAAAAGGGGTTAATAAAGACCCCTTTTATGGTTGATATATACAGATTCAAATACATACATAGTAAGTATCTTAATAATGGTGAAACTTCACACTTACCTAACCTCTTTAATGGTTTTGATGGCATAGGGCGGGATTTCGTACATGGAAGTATGGTTTCCATCATATATTTCTTTCTTCAATTAATATTCAAGTTTCATTGGAATGGGGATGGTTCTTTGTAATACAAGAAGTGCAAAGTAAGTTTAGTTGGTTTATTCCACTAGTTTTTCCTTTTATTTATTGTAAAATACATTTTATTACAGCATTAAATATCCAGATACAAAATTCATTCAAATATAGATACAGATAAGTTTTTCAAACCTAGATGCGAATTAAATGCTTCACTGAGTGAAACAGTTTATGATTTTATATTGTGGCGAGGATGTACCTCCCCAACAATGATGCCATCTCACTTTGATGATCTCGCTTCTCACGATGATTGCCGAGGACGACCGAAGGACACCGCTTCCTGAAGCGAGCGCCTACAACGAATCGCTATTCGCTCATCAGCCGACGGCTCATTCACAGTGCTTTGCTTATAAATAATTATATCGCCCTCATCATCGCGGAACATTATTTCGAGTGTAATAATTATAAACCTTTTGTACTGAAAATAAAAAAAAAGGGGGGCAAAGGGGGTGCACGGTCGGCGGGTCTGTTGTCTGCTCACAAAACGGGGCGGGGAATGGTGGTCGTTGATCGTGCATCCTTATCCGATCCTCACCTCCTCGCGGTGCCCCCTGGTAATTTGACGGTCATATGGGACGTCACGTGTATCCTCATGCCTACGCGTGTGGACGCTTGGGGCGGCCCATGGGCCGTTAAAGCTAACGAGGACGGATGAAAAACCCAAGCTAAGGTCTGTCGTGCCGAGAGCTGAATGGCACTTGGGTTACATAGTGTCAGAAGCGACTCCTGGGGAAACCGGGCGAAATCCCCTTGTAATGTAGCCTTCTGCGTCTAAGAGGCTCTGGGCGCAGTGACGTATATTTCCTCAATACTCGTGGGAACTACATGGATAATTTTAAAAAAATAAAATCTTATGATAGTGAAGGAGAGAGCGAAGAAGACAGTATCACTGTCTTGCTGCAGGGTTGTTCAGAGGCCCTCAGCAGAACAGTGATAGATCAGTCGGAGGGGTGTGACTCCCCAATGACTGTAAATTCCGATGTGGAAACAGGGACTGAATTGGCCCAATCTACTAGGAATAATTCTCCATTATCTGATATAATGGAGTATGTGGATATCCCACAGATCCCATCAGTGGCGAGTACGTCTCAAACCCTGACAGAGGACTGTGAGGAATCCAATATTGGACAACACAGTGTAAAACGCTGTGGAGCATCCAGAAGAAGGCTGAAGAAGGCTCTGATTAGGGGTGGGATGTCTACAGACCCTGCTGACAAGCCCGCCACCGACATTCATCCTTCAGCTGTTAAAAGGCCAAGGCAGGATGACTCTATTGAGCATCCCAGTAAGAAGGACAAAGCTGAAGCAATGTCCTACCGAAAAGCCATCAGCCACAAAGTCGGAATCTGCTCTAAGACCGACTCAAAACTTACCGACAAGGAATTAACCACCCTTGAGGTAAGGCTAAACGAGGCCGTGTTTCAGGCAATGGATGCAAGGCAGTATATTCCAAGATTCGAATCTTGTGTTCCCAAGGTGGGCATACTAGCCATCACATGCATAGACCAAAGATCCAAGGAATGGATCGAGAAATTAGTTCCTATCTTACCCTGGAAGGGGGCGGAACTAAAGGTGATCCAAGGGCATGAACTGCCTAGGAATCACATAGCTGTGGCAACCATCCCAGGTAAAGCCTACCTAAAACCTCATATGGTATTAAGATTACTAGAGAGCAATGAGGGAATCAACACCAGACACTGGAAGGTGTTAAACATCAATAAACTTGACTGGTGTTACAAAATGGCATTCTCAATTGACGAGGCATCAGCCAAAGCAATTGAGAGGGCTGGATACAGGCCTTATATGGGCATGACCAGGATATCCTTTATGATAAAGGAGCTGGGATTAAACAAGGAAAAGGGCCTTGCGACAAATGATGGATTAGCTGGGGCTGGACCTAGCTCAACTAATGCCGTCATTAAGGAAATTGGGCTGAATGCTGGAGACGTAGGCCCTGGCGAGGGGCCACGGAATCCTCATGTGGCAGCCTCTGAGATCGTGGTTGAGGCTGAGTCAACACCAGGCCTGGCCCGACCTGCTCTGGGTGGCTCTGGGGGTTTCGTGCCTGTCGCCGGGGCGTCAGTCGGAGTGAATCCTGCCAGTGGAAAGTCCATCGGTGTCACCAATGCTGGGACAACATCTGGCCCGACAAAGGTGATGCCGAGGACTGTGTCTGCCGGTGCTTCCAATGCTGGGACATCAACCGGCCCATCAAAGGTGGCACCGAGGGTAGTGTCCATTGATGGCGTCAATGCTGGGACATCGTCTGGCCCGGTAGGGACGGCATCGGGGACGGTTTCTGCCCTCGGTGGCGCCAATGCTGGGACAACATCTGGCCCGGCAGGGGAGGCACCGGGGACGACCGCTGGAGGGATTTTGGGGCCGGCACACTCGGCTCAAGGAATAAGAGGTGCTAGAGGTGGCAAAAAGCTACCTAGAAAAACCTCATATCCCGCCGGAGGGTATACCTATGACGAAAGCGGTAACCCAAAAGCGGTAAATAAATATCCATTGAAGAGCAGGGGCTCCCAATGGAAAGGGCCTAGAAGGCATTGAGGACCATGTTGATGGACACTCAATACCCAATAAAAATATAATAAAGGCAAATATAGTTACTGACAATACTAAAAAACGGAACTACAACAGTGGTGAAGGATACATAAACCCTAACACTGGAAAAAATATCAATGATAAGATAGGTATACTTCAAATAAACCTTCACCAGGCTCGAGCTGCTTCGGCTATTGCCAATAGAAGGTTGCAGAAAGAAAACCTAACAGCACTACTGGTACAGGAACCATGGACCATTAATAACAGAGTATGTGGCTTGGGCTCCATGGGAACAGTTATATCCTGTGACCATGAATCTAGACCCAGAGCATGTATAGTGATAAACAATAATACCAAATATATTGGCATTCCAGAATTTTGCAAAAGGGATCTCGTGGCTATAATGATCCCACAAAAAGCAGACAACAGAAAACTAATACTCTGTTCAGCATACTTTGCAGGTGATGAAGCATTACCGCTTACAATCCTTGAAGAAGTAATAAACTTCTCAAAGCAGAATGATGCGAGACTCATTGTTGGGTGTGATGCAAACGCTCATCATACAATATGGGGCAGCACAGACTGTAATCAAAGAGGGGAAAATCTTTTAGATTTCATCATCACACATAATCTAAACATTGTGAACAAAGGTAATGAACCTACATTCATTACCAAAGCAAGGTCTGAGGTTTTAGATCTCACCCTCTGCTCACAAAATATCAGTAATGAAGTTATGGACTGGCACGTATCGTCAGAAGAATCAGCTTCTGACCATAGACATTTAATGTTCCACATTAAAAGCCTGACAAAAACAACAATTCAATATAGAAATAAAAAATCTACTGATTGGATTGGGTTCAAAGACGACCTTAAGGGTGGTACTAGCCCAATAGAGTCGACAAGAAATCTAAGAAGAATAGATTTAATTACGGATGAACTTACGGAAAACCTAATTTTGGCCTATGAACAGAACTGCCCTATTAAAACAAAAACTGGAAAAAGGGAAGTTCCCTGGTGGAACTCAAACCTATCCACCCTTAGGGCAAAAACTAGGAAACTGTTCAATAGAGCTAAACACTATAGCCTGTGGGAAGAGTACAGAAAATCTCTAACAGAATATCATAAGGCTATAAGGAAAGCCAAAACGGAATCTTGGAAAAAGTTCTGCAGTACCATAAATGGTACTAAAGAAACAGCAAGGATTAATAAAATCCTTGCCAGGAGGAAGGAACCTGATATAGGTCTCCTAACAAAAGAAGATGGTTATTATACTGCAACATGCAAGGAAACACTTGAGCTATTAGCTAAAACACATTTTCCTGGATGCGAAACGGTGAAGGAAACCATCACTAAGCCTCCAGGATGCGATAAACCAAGTTTAAATGACTGGAGATTAGCATCAAAAATCTTCAGGCCTAATCAAATCAAATGGGCTATCAACTCTTTTGAGCCTTATAAAAGCAGTGGAAATGATAACATATTCCCTGCTCTCCTACAGAACGGTATAGAAAAAATCATGCCGACACTGCTGAAAATATTCAGATCCAGTCTTGCATGGGGCTATGTTCCACAAAGCTGGAGAACAGTCAAAGTAACCTATATACCAAAACCAGGTAAAGAAAGTTATAAGACTCCAAAAGCTTATAGACCAATTAGTCTATCTTCATTCATGCTAAAAACTATGGAAAAGATTTTACATAGATACATAGTGAGCAATATAATAACATTGCATCCTATTCATCCAAAGCAACATGCTTACCAAGAGGGCAAATCTACTGAAACAGCTCTCATTGAAATCGTAGGAAATATAAGAAAATCTCTAGATAGCGGAGAAATTACTCTGTGTGCGTTCCTTGACATAGAAGGAGCATTTGATGCAGTACCAATAAGCGTACTAATGAGTGGACTAAGACAGAAACATGTAGACAACACTATAATAAAATGGATTGACAACATGTTATCCAATAGATACATCATAACTAATCTGGTGGATGAGACTACTAAGGCTAAAACAAACAGGGGGTGTCCGCAGGGTGGAGTCTTATCACCACTCCTGTGGACGCTGGCTGTGGATGGCCTAGTAAGCACACTGAACGAATGTGGATATAATACACAAAGCTATGCGGATGATATAGTCATTACAATCAGAGGGAAAGAATGTGAAACAATCTCTGATCTGCTACAAAATGCACTAAAAATAGTTGAAAAATGGTGCAAAGATAATGGACTAACAGTTAATGCAAATAAAACAACTGTTGTACCTTTCACTAGGAAAAGAAAGTTGGATAAACTCTCACCTCCAATATTCTTTGGAAAAAAACTGGACTTTTCCAATGAAGTAAAATATCTAGGTATAACATTGGATAGTAAATTAACATGGACACAACATGTAGAAAAAGTTGCTCAAAAAGCAATCAAAGCATTATGGACATGCCATAGACTCATAGGGAATAATTGGGGACTAAAACCCCAACAAGCTCTGTGGTCATACACTACAATAATAAGACCCATAGTATCTTATGCTGTAACAGTTTGGAATGACAAACTACAACAAAGAGGCTGTGTAGATAAACTTAAACGTTTACAAAGATTAGCCTGCTTGCTCATTACGGGAGCCTTACACACAACTCCCACCGCTTCTCTAGAGGCCATGATTAGTCTACCACCTCTCCATTTATACCTTGAAAAAATGGCAAAGGAAGGTATTATAAGACTAACAAGTGGAAATAAACTAAACACAAATTTAGAAATCCAAGCAAATCTAAACAAAATAGAATCTCAAGACAAATTACTTGCATTCCCAACAGATAAAATATTAACTGTTTACAACTTTGAAAAACCATACAAAGTAGAAATACAAACTAAAACTACAATAGCAGATGTTTGGTATCAGGAATCCAATGGTGCACTTATATGGTACACTGACGGATCCAAGAAAAAGAATGGTATAGGATCGGGCATATATGGGCAAGTGCCCAGGGTGAAGATCCACAAGCACTTGGGACAGTATGCAACGATCTTCCAGGCAGAAATATGTGCCATAACACTCTGTGCCTATGAAATCCTAAGAAGGAATTATAAGAACCACAGAATATACATTTACTCTGATAGTCAAGCTGCTCTTAAAGCTCTTGATTCCTACACAGTAACTTCATCAACAGTACTAGACTGCATTGAAGCGCTGAAGACTCTATCAGTAAACTATGGTAACAAAATCACATTAAGATGGGTACCTGGACACTCCAATTATAAAGGTAACGAGGAGGCTGATGCTCTGGCAAATAGGGGAGCGGACATAGCTACCTATGGGCCGGAGCCTCACTGTCTCCTAGCTAATAGTATTGTCAAATCAACACTTTACCAAAGAATGCTTAACAATGCCACTGAACTCTGGTTATCTACCCCAGGACAGAGACATTCAAAAGCACTCATTTCAGGATTCTCTTCAACACACTCTAAGCGGATCCTAACAATGAGCAGGAATAACCTTAGGATTCTTACTAGAATCTTAACTGGTCACTGTAGACTCAACAAACATCTATGCACGATGAATCTATCGGAAATGTACCTATGCAGGTTCTGCATGGATGAACATGAAACACCGATGCATCTACTTACAGAATGTGGCCCACTAATGCAAACAAGAGTAAAGAAAATAGGTTTGCATATTGCTGATCAAAAGCAAATCAGAGACACTGATCCACAAAGGATTTTACAGTTCTTCCAGGAGATAGGACTATGGAATGACATCTAGCAGGCAAAGTATCACAATGGACTTCTATTGAGTCGACGTGAGAGGGTCTCTGGATGGGTTATATAAAAAAAAAAAAAAAAAGTACGCTTTTAAATTGAAATCCTTCATCACACAGTTATTTCTATTTATATTCAATTAAACTGATTATAATAAATTGCAATATCTAAAATAGTTGTATGTATTTTGGGTAACGATTTGGAACACGTTATTTAAACTCGCAACCTTTTCTGATATATAATTAATATTCTAATTAAATATAAAGCTTCCCCTCAACGTACAATACCTCTAAAATATGTATGATTTTAGTGCGCATGTGTATATGACATTGTATGTTTTCGTATAGTAATTTATTATTTTAGGTTTTGTCTGTATTTTTTATATATTTATAAATTTTATTATGTTATAAAGCTTTTACGACTCCAATTGAATCAAATTGAATGCTTTGACGTCAAAGAATTGAAAATGTCTTTGACCAAAAGATTGTTTAAATTTTAAAAGATTGAAAGTCGACATTGTTTAAGGTACCTATATGTATGTAGACTTGTCTAGACTGTCGTGTAGTTTGAGTGGGATGGAAACTGCACCTAATTTTCGATTTAAAACTTAAATGACAAGAAATTCAAAAAATAATAAGCTAATCATTTGATATGTTATGTAAGTGTCTGGATGGATGAATTATTCCTGATTAAAAGGTCGATTGGTGCGTTTGTTACATTCTATTTTGATCCTTTAAATTATTTAAAATTAATGTATTGTTCTGAGAATTCTATTAAGGGAGTGCGTAATTGTACTTCAATTGTATTTGTAGTTATTTTTTCATTATTTCATTGTATTAGGGACACTTATGTACAGACATTGACAACGGCATCCATGGAAGTACCTATAGTTAACAATTTTATATATTGTCAATGTCTCTTTAGTGTATACGACATTAGCAAAGTTTATCAATTCGCGCGCTAATTTTTCCTCAATAACCTGATGGGATAAAGTGGGGAGTTATTAATTCGCAATTTATAAGGTTTTTTTTTATTACAGATTATTAACAAGTAGGTATCATGCTGAGATTGTATACTTAAAGTTTCATCACAATGTATCTGTGTGTGAGTGCTGTGTGCTATATACGGCATGTTTATTCTACTTTATCGATTATACATAGACTAAAGTACTAATTCGTTACCTACTATTTTCAACACTACTTTTTATTTTTATGTTGGAATTTTCGCGTTTAATGTCAACTTTGACAGCATATCCGAACTTGCTGTGGTGTATTCTAAGGTCTAGTGTACTTTGAGATGTTATTAGTAATTATGACTTCCTTAGCATTTGTCTAAAATGTATAAAAATACTCACATTTAAATCAATGTTATAGAATATTTATTGTAGCCAACCATTAATTTGAACGAAGCTTTCAACACTGAAACAAAGTTTCCCTTGCTGTTTACTTCGATGCTACAACAATAGTTTTGGCAAATACGTCTCGACAAACGAATCGTACCTACTAACATTTTTCCTACATGTATGCATTATGTTTTTTGATATGACACAGTTGTTACACGAACACAGAAGTAAAACAAAATGTATCTTTATCAAGATAAATCAGGATACAGAAAATATTAACTAGTTGAATCAATCAAGATAAATCAGGATACAGATACTATAGTTGAAGAATAAGTACCAAACTATAAACCCATAAATCCAAATTATTGAATATTTTAGGATATTTTATTTTCTATAAAACACATGTAGGTATGTACATATGTCAAGATAGGACAGAATGGAGGTCAGTCCTTTTTTCTACCCAGAATATGAAAACAGCATGATGGTATGTATGTATGTTTGGAGATTTAAGTATCAAACTACTAGTTGCATGTAACACATGAGATCCAACTCTCGATAGCGATACTATGTATAGTTGAAGAATAAGTACCAAACTATAAACCCATAAATCCAAATTATTGAATATTTTAGGATATTTTATTTTCTATAAAACACATGTAGGTATGTACATCTATCAAGATAGGACAGAATGGAGGTCAGTCCTTTTTTCTACCCAGAATATGAAAACAGCATGATGGTATGTATGTATGTTTGGAGATTTAAGTATCAAACTACTAGTTGCATGTAACACATGAGATCCAACTCTCGATAGCGATACTATGTATAGTTGAAGAATAAGTACCAAACTATAAACCCATACATACAAATTATTGAATATTTTAGGATATTTTATTTTCTATAAAACACATGTAGGTATGTACATATGTCAAGATAGGACAGAATGGAGGTCAGTCCTTTTTTCTACCCAGAATATGAAAACAGCATGATGGTATGTATATATGTTTGGAGATTTATGTATCAAACTACTAGTTTCATGTAACACATGAGATCCAACTGTCGATAGCGATAATATGTATAGTTGAAGAATAAGTACCAAACTAT
The DNA here is from genome assembly GCA_963576475.1 of Molanna angustata. Taxonomy (NCBI): domain Eukaryota; kingdom Metazoa; phylum Arthropoda; class Insecta; order Trichoptera; family Molannidae; genus Molanna; species Molanna angustata. The sequence continues at coordinate 5,154,544 of OY754971.1, read as the reverse complement.
TAACCCATAAATCCAAATTATTGAATATTTTAAGATATTTTGTTTTCTATACAACACATGTAGGTTGTCGTGTTACCTGTAACTCTACGAATAAATATTACAATAATTTTGAATTTTTGGCGCGTCTGGATATACTGTGTTTGCTCAAGACACCGGCCGCTCACGGCATTAATCATATGTTTTGTCTAATACAACGGTCGGCGGTTAATGTTGATTCTCCCCCTCTCTCATTCGCGTGCGGGCCACTTAACTGTTTGCTTATCGCTTGGTCCGTTCGTAATCCGTGGAGTCAATATATTGCATTGTATCACCTCACTTCATTCTTTGTCAAAAGTTATATCTTTATGTGATAATATATCAAGTGTTATATTATCCACGTAAAACAATATTTTTAACACGAAGTATTTGTATAAAATAGATTTGTCAAAGCAGACACCAACGGCATACAAACTCTGGCGCCATTTTTTCTAGCGTCCACAACAATCTGATATTCTCTTGATATAACATTGATTTTCACCTGGATTTCATTATTGCAAAAATCAGGAATGCTGTATTCATGAAGGAAGTCTATACGGAGGTTTGAAATGAATACCGAATCAAGACTACCAATTATATATAACCTCCCAATTCTGGTGAGTCCTCTCTTCATATATAATTTACTTTGATGTCCATCTTTGTGGAAGTCCACTCACATGTCTCTTTCGATGACCATGACATGTAGCGGTCTGTAACAGGACGGGCCATTCTCAAGAAATGGCTCCAGAACATATCCCCTTTTATTTGTCTAAAAGAAACGTTGGTTGTTCAGTAATAAGATATTAATTGCCTAACTTCTTTTATCTTTTCATATGTAACAGTACCAGGTAGTACCTAAAAATATTATTATCTTTTATGACAAATGTACTCGTCTATATATACTCATTATATATAGACGTTGTTCATTACCTGAAATATTTTTGTTCCAAAATAAAGTGTTAAAATTATTTTATTGTTCATATATCTCTCTCAATTACCCAGGTACTAAGATTAATGATAATGTATTTCTCTACCAGCCTGAATCCAACAAACTCCTGTGATATTGAAGAGTTCTGTTCTAAAATATTATTTCATTATTTATTAGACTGAGCTAGACCGAAAAGTGTGCTCTTATTTTCTTGTTTGAAATTATATTAACGTAATTGACCAATAGGAAAAAAAGTATCACGACAAGGTATGTATGTCAAGATAGGATAGTATGGAGGTCAATATGAAGTTTATCTAGCTTATAATATGGGCATCACGACGAACCTCAAGTGTGAAATCATGATTCTTTTCTATTCCATAGTATATAGGTATTGGAGAGTAAAGAGAACATCAATCAGTTTCGTTGGGACTGATGTACTTTAGAGTATTAACGCAGGATAAACCTGATATTACATTATCAGCTCCTGCAAACGACTCAAAGCTGACGTTGTACTAGATTAATGAATCCCAGCAATGATGGAATGGATCTTCGAGAATGGAGAAAAAAATGATAGTAGCACTCAAACTAATCAATTCCAAACGTCGTCTCAAAGATTCGGAGGGGGAATAAACGATGTGGCAGCCCAGTGCATCTTGAATGTACTCCATCAATAGATGCCAAACCCGCAATTTCGATAATACACGCGGGTGAGACGTTCACAAAGGATCCCGGGCAGGATTAACTACTGGGAAGAAGGCAACTCTGAGGGGACGCCCGACCGAGTATTTTGAAGATTATTCTAATTGCCAAGTTGTATAATCCGAAATTATTTCGGATCCGAAGAGGAAAATCTGTTCATTAAGGGCGATGATATTGAAGATACACGCCATCTCACTCTTTCTCCGTCCGTCCCTCTCTCCAACTCTAACTCGTCTGAAGTTGCCAGACGAAAATGGAAATTCATTACTTTTGTGACAGTTTAATATTATTATCAACAACAAGTGTAGCTGTTTACGTTTTATTTGAAATAATGTTTATGTGACTGGGACAAATTTATTCAAGTGAACAATATTACTTATTATTTGTTGATCTTAAAAAAAAACAATATTTCACCGACAAATTGACACTGGAATAAAAGATGTATTATTTGTCAATGTCCGATTTTTTTTTAATCGTTTACGTAACTGTTTTTCTCCTGTACTTTATCAACTGTTTTTGAAGAATTTCAAATTGTTCATGTTACAGATGATCGATTTGTCATATATCTGGAAAATCAATGTGTTGTTAAAATATATAGTTCTGTGTAGGTATTACAAACATTAATACTATTTTTTGAGAAAAAAAAAGGTTTTTTTATTTGTACAAATAAAAAATTCATATGACATTCCTTTAAAATGCATGTATCAAATTAAATAAGTCTGTATTTATTTATTATTTTTAATAAATGGGCAACGTACAAATATTAAAAATTCAACAATAAGATTAAAATAAAATATATGTGGATACGTAATTTAAACTAAATCAGAACAACTTTTATATAATGGTACATGCACTCGCAGCTGGTAATTAAACAATAAATTATTCCTATATTACATATGTGGCTCCTGAAAAGGATCCTAGGCATAGATATAGAATAAGTCCACATACCTGATCCTTTCCAAATTATTATATGTGGTAAGGCATCGGTACAATGGCTTAATTTTTTAAATTAGATGGGTCGATGGCAGAGCGGTTAGCGCGCTGGGCTAGTAATCCAGTGGTCGCGAGTTCGAATCCTGCCTCGACCGATTTCGTTCACCTATAGCACAAGCATTTATTTGCTTATTTTAGGGAACGTAGGAAGATGTATATGTACTTGTTTAACAAGGACATATTCATTTTTATTGTAAAAAAAAAAATTGTTATTTTTAATCTATGCTGAGGTGTGCCTTCCCATATAGCCAATTCCAGTCGCCGTGTCGACACGTGTCGACACGGTTTGTGTCGAAACATTGTATTCTAGTAACATATTTCAGTCGCCGTGTGCACACTGTGTCGTAACGGCGACTAGAAATGGGGAGGAGTGGACACAGTAACATTCGGTCACAATGTTCCGACGCCGTGTGGTAACATTGTTACCAGTTTGCGACCGCATTTAGTTCATCATTCGCTCACTTGCTTTCAACTCGTTTGACATTTATGCGAGAATGATAGATAAAAAAAAAACAATACAACACCGCCATTAAAGTTTGTCAAGTGTTTATTTTGAATATTGCTAAATATGACTTTATAAGGCTACATTTTTAATGGGAAAAGAAATTCATTGTGTAATTTGTTAAAATAGGTTGAAATTGTCCAACGGGACACCATGTAATCGTAATTTAAACAATGATAGCGAAATATTTATTATATTTTCACTAAAAAAATCATGCATTTAGAAAGCTCTGAAGCTTTCGTTTCAATAAATAACAAATTATAATACTAAAAATTAGTTATATAATCAACAAAAAGCATAAAATTGTGGTGAATAATAAAACAAAATTATATTTGACATATAGCATAATGTGGTCGCAATCTAGTCACAAAGTTACCACACAAAGTCGACATGTGTCGACATGTTTCCAGAAGTAGTAACAAAGTTACCGAATTTACAAAATGGCTTCACGTCCTTTTTGCTACCAGTTATTCTCAAAGTTTTAGAAACTTCACAACGTTATTTATTTATTTGTTTAATAATACGCTAACAAAAGCATTTACAAACAAAAATATAGTAAAAAATATTATGAAGGATTTTTTTAGACGAAGAAAGACTTAAATACACAAGAATCATTCAAATAGGTTTATTTTGGATGCATGAACATAATATATGAAAAACCGTAATAACCCAATCCAAAAATGTACACCTACCTAAAATGGAGTATTATTGATTTTTAGAAGGATGATTAGAGAACTATAATTGGGATTACAAATCCAGATTTGCAAATTTCAAAAATATGTGCAAATTGGCTGTCAAAAAACTTTTTTTTTCGTTCTTTTTAAACAATATCACTTTAACTTTTTTTACTAAAAATTAAATTTACTAAGAATTGATTTTTTTTTATATAAATGAACCCTTTTTTATAAAATTTGAAATATTTAAGATTTCTTCAATCTTTCAAATTGGATTATGGCTAAATGACACGTCCTATAGAAAAATTAAAACTACTTTTCGTACAAAACGAGGACTAATATCAAACTTATTTCATACTAGGTAATAAGTTAGTAGCGAAATAAGTTAGTAGAAACATTATTTTAAACTACTAACAAAATTTTATTACTAACTACATACAAAATTTATTTAAATTTTTCGCGAATAACGCGAATTTTGACGTTTTGGAAAATATAACCGATTTTTGTCATTTTTACCGTCATTTTCGCAAAAAAATAACAAATTGTTTTGATTATTTACAGTTGAGACATTTCTAGTAATTTTATTTGTTGTTTTACGTTGTGTTTGGAGTATTTTTAAATAAAATAATGTCGATTCAGAAAGATTTTTATCTTCATACAATACTGTTTTGTATGAAGTTTGACAGAATAACCAATCTTAAAGAAAACAATTTGGCTGCAATGTATATTTTCAATTTTGAAGCAATTTAAATTTGATGCAAAGAATTGTTATTTAGGGTGATAAAGTTCTATTTGTTTGTAATTTTTCAAACAATTTTAATTTTAATTATATAATTATATAGAAGAAGGGTCGAAGCCCCTAGTATAATATACAATTCAGTTGTTTTTACATTGCGAACATATGAACACTCCGAGAGCTACGACTAAATGATTAATAATAATATATTTATTTTCTTTACAAAAAGACCTAAAGGAAAACAAATAGGTATCTCTGATTATAAATAATTTAAAAAAATACAGATGTAATAATAAAGTATGAAAATATAATGATGTAGGTATTCGAGGTATCATGTTAAGTGTTCAAAAAAAATTCTATTTGTCAAACTAAGTAGGAAAAATTCCTGTTTAGGTAGACAATCAATACACATTACTATTTATTCACATCAGATAAATACGAATACGCCTTTAGATGAACTAATTAAACATAGTTAGAAAGGTATCATAAACTAAGAGCACATTTCGCTCATATATTTGGAAATGAAATATTTAAATAGGTAAATAAAAATATTTACTTGGAGTTAGGTTTTATAAATTAATTAACTTTTTCACTTTTCTGTAGAAAGTCGATGACTGACGGAATCGTTTTGGTTGTTTGCTCATAATGAATGCAATTTTGATGACAATACGTGGCACTCTATCGAAACAGTTTGAGAAGTTATGACATTTTCTTTACATTTAGCATTGTAATGATCGCGACTAGAAGTGTGGTAACAGTGTGGTAACGTTACCACACATTGTGTGTAGATTCAAATATTCTGGTAACAATGTTTCCACACTGTTACCACACGTTACTACACTTTTTCCCAAAGTATACACTAGTCGCAAACTAGTCGCAAAGTGTATAGAATGAAAGTCTACACAATGTGTACACTTTGTGTCGACACGGTGTCGACACAAAGTCCACACTTTGTTACCGAATTTTTCCGGTCACACTTTCAGACACTGCGACTACTTGTGACTACTTTGAAAATTTTGTGACCGAAAATGGCTATATGGGTTGTTCGTTTGTTTGGTATGTTAGGTTAGTAATTTTCAGAAGGTCTATGTATACAGTTAATATTGGAGGGCCTTCTCTTATATGTAGTCTACAATTCATTTGAGATTTACTTACCAAATTTCTACTTCATGTGTCTCAAGAATATGTGTTGAATAAGTTCTATACTGTTAATACGAATATTATATTGTGGATTCCAGATGACTGACGCATGTTCCAATTGACTTATATTATAATATAGAAATCTTGATGAGTATATGGTTTGCATACTCTCATCAAAACATATATAAGATTTACATATATAAAACTCGTTCAGTAACATTGTTCATTTTTTTACGTAATCCGTATTTAAGAAGAGTTTGTAAATGTGTGCTGTATATTTCACATCCCTCAGGGTATACGTGATCCCATTTTGCACGACACAACACGATACTGTTTTCCGTACCTATATCTCAAAAAACAACAAGGGGATATCCACTTAGTCGCATTTGAGAACAAATAAAAAAATGTTTCCAGGGAGTAGATTAGATTCGTTATAACTAAACGATCGTAAAAGTGCACCTGGTCTGGTCTGCTGAATGTGATGATTTGTGTAAAGTAAATACATGTTTGCAACCATTTTTTTGTATTTCTGAGATGTCTTAGTGACAAGTATCCAAAAATAGGTAATTGCTAGGGAACCAAATTCAGATGAAAAATTTTTGTACAATTGTAATAATATGTCAATTTAATAAAAGTTTTATATGTGCAACAACTATGCGGATAGTGGGTACTTGGATAAAGAGAAATGGTTCCCAACATGACTATGTTTCAGTTCTAATTTATGCCCTCATAAATCCAAAACTCCCCGACTTATTTACTTGACAAACTTCTGCGGTAAATTTGTACAGACGCAGTGGATTTAACGCCATTTACAAGTATCTTGCAGGCACATGAAAGTGGAGCTAAGAAGACACTGACTATTTTTTAAGATATATATGAACATTGTACATATACACAAAATCCTTAATATTATACTACATACTTGATAAGTTATGAATAGGTTAGTCTTTATAACAGTATATTTATTAATTAATTCACATTGTTTTAAAACAGGAATGATTTATTTGATTCGACCGATTTCAAAGTAAACCTCCTACGAACATCCAAAATGAAGGTTATAAGGGCTATCACAGGGAAGACGCTTAGGGACAGAATTCGCAATGACGACATTAGGCGGACCTGTGAGACCGAGGACATCATACGATGGTGTAGAGCTAGGAGAAGATTTTGGAGGGACCATGTCAACAGGATGGATGCATCTCGAATCCCATCCATAGCGGCAAACGAAATCCCACTAGGGCATCGCCTCCCTGGAAGACCACCGAAGAGGTGGAAGGATAGCTGGACCTCAGCTTCACAGGAATAGCTTTCTTGAAAAAACAGATCTACGATCTAAAATAAGAAGAAGAAGAAGAGGAAGAAGAAGATTTCAAAGTAACTGATTCTAGCTTAGAAACTTACGGTTGGACTTTATATGCAAAAAAATCGATTGCATATAAAATATAAGACATAAAAATTATTATAAATATGTTTAATGAAAAACGTTGGTTTGTATTAACTCATTTGCGGTATAAACAAGCTAATGATAATACTCGTAAGGAGAATTGTTCAAAATGTGCCACTTAGTTGACCCTATTATTAACATTATTAATAACAACTTACACTTGCAGTAGCTGCGCCTTGTTAGCGAGCTGCAATATGTATATCCTCGATTAATCTCGAATATTCACGACGATTAACGAAGATCAACGAACCACAGCCCACCGCTGTTCACAGATCTCCATTCATGCGTTGATTGTTTAACAGAGTAGAGTCGCGTTTAATCTATGATGTGTTATTTCACGACGTCACACATTATTTAAGTTATTATATTTATTGTATCTATTTTATTCGAATATACCAGTGTTGATCATGTAAGATCTTTTATTTGAAACCTTTCATCACTATAAACAATAAACATTATCAATAATTTAATGAACTGACATAAGCAATGATGGTGATTGATAGAGCATGTAAAATTCCCCCAATAAACTCTCTTTAAACCATCTTGAGATAGTACATGACTTCACATATCTGGGTTCCAACATATGTGACACCGGTGGTTGTGAAGCGGAAGTGAAAAGACGCATCGCCATGGCAAAGGTAGCACTGGGAAAGCTGACAAGAGTATGGAAGGACAGGACCATCACGAAAAACACGAAGGCTAGACTCATCAGGGCTCTGATATTCCCGATGTTTCTGTATGGTGTGGAAACAAGGACACTTAGGGAGTCAGAGCGAAAGAGGATCGATGCTTTCGAAATGTGGTGCTGGAGGCGTATGTTGCGCATCACATGGACAGCCAGAAGAACCAATGTGTCAATTCTAGACGAGCTAAGGATCAAGGATCGTCTATCGACGATATGTTACAGACGTATCCTTCAATTCTTTGGACACATTGCCAGAAGGGAACCAGACTGCCTAGAGAAGCTTGTTGTGATGGGCAGCGTGGAGGGACGGAGATCTCGTGGTCGCTCACCGACCAGATGGAGCGATTTGGTTAAGTCCACAATGGGATCTTCCGTGACTGTTCAGCACAAAACAGATTGCCATGGAGGCGGGCCATACGTGTGGCGACAGACTACAGCCGCTATCCTCAGTCATGAGGAAAAGGACGAATGATGATGATCCCCCCATATATTATCGATAATACTGTCGATAGCTATTCAGAGTTAGTGCGTGATATATTTTTGATAAACTTTCTAACAAATGTAGAAGTTGAATGAAAACAATATTTGATTCAGACCTTGAATATTGCACGTTCATTCCTGTTAGTAGGTTATAATATCTTTCGGTTCCCAAGTTAGTACATACGTAAGCCTTCTTTACATTAAAATACTGTCACAAAAATCAAAGTAGGTTCCTACCATACGTTAAAATTTTATGCCTCCCGTGACTAAACAACATTAAGCTTTTTGAATTCGACCAGAACGGGCGATACGTTCGAGGGTCGCAACTGAAGGGGCGCAAAAGCCCCATATATCCGTGGTTGTCTTTTGTTGAAACGTATCTCACATGACCCGAAGAGGGTATGAAAAATGCCCGAAGGCTTCACACATAGGTAAGACTAAGGGATGAGTTATTTCCCTCGAATTATACGGAAGCTTATCATACTAAGACAGTCGCTTCCTCCGCTTTTTTTCTACCAAAACCTGATTTAGGGCTGTTTTAGACATTTGAATTCGTATTCAACAATGGTGTGAGATGAAAAATGGATTCTGGGTTTAGGAATTTGAATTTTGTATTCAGAAACAACAATTTTATTTCGGCATATTTTTTTGTTTAACAAATTCCACTAGGTATATTTCTACATATAACAACAAGGTACTTGCACCTTCAAACACATGTGGAATTTATATATAATTTGTATGGAAATATAAAATATTCAAGAGTTTTATGTACATAATAAAATTGCTGATAAAGGTTCTATAAATATTTATTTCTATTCACAGAACGATTTCACAAAGATATAAATTTTTTGTTTAGAAACCAAAAAAATAGCACCTTTTATAAATTTACTGTAAGGAATATTTAAGTTTATATTTTAATTACGTTGGTATATAAGTAAAAAAAACTGTACTACCGTCAATAAGGACATAATAAGCCGAAACGATCACCCTTAGAAAGGAAATAATTTTTTATTGTAGTTATGTACCTATATTTAGTACCTACTATAAAAAATAGCAACATTATTTATTTATATATTTATGTATTTATTTATTTTTTTATTTATGTATTTATTTATTTATTCATTTTTATTTAATTATTTATTATTTATTTATTAATTTATTTATTTATTTATTTATTTATATATTTATTTATTTATTTATTTATCTATTTATTTATTTATTTATTTATTTATTTTATTTTATTTTTTATTTATTTTATTTTATTTATTTATTTATTTATATTCAAGAAAAAATTGAAAAATTAAAATAGAAATGGCTGTTGTTCGGTATGTCCCTTGCTTTAAAATGACTTCATGATTTCAAATGACTTTTTGTAGTCTATTTCTGTGATATTCCTTATAAAATGCATCAAGTTTCAATATATCTCTATTTGAATTATTATCTCATAACGCTCAAGTGAACTGAAGAAAATAACTAATACAAATGTTTAACTAAGCAGGAAGAACAAAGACTTAACTTTAAAACAACGTAAATGCACAATGTAGTTACAAACATAGAAGTATTTATATATGGTGTTTCACATCAACTGGGATTCATAACATAAAGTTTGATTATATCCATTATGCATTGTGTAGGTACATATATGAACTAAGAATTTCATTTAAAATTGCATATTGTATGCTTCCATTTTTACTATTAAGTATTCCAGTTATTGGGTGTCCATTTAGAACCGGATAATCAAATGAACAAGAAGTAAAATAACATCTTACAAGTTCAGCAATGAAGTTCACCACCCCTTCTGAATGCTGACTTGCCGACCGCCGTGGCACAGTTGGTAAGCCGTTCGGTTTCTGTGCGCGCGTCCTGGGTTCGATTCCCAGCAGAGGAGAAATACTTTTATTTAAATTTATTTCTCACGCAAATATTGCTTCTCTGGGCTGGGAACACTGGTTAGTTGGAAGAAATTGCCATACAGCAATACTTGCGCAGGGTGCAAGGAAGTGTTTATTATTATTATTATACTTTTGGTGAGGTGGAACTGATAAGTGGGGATACTAACACGTGCTGTGCTACCTTTCATAAAGTAATGCACACCCGCATACCTGTCTCTTGTTACCCCAAATTGCGGTTTATGCCGTGATGGTGGGAGTAAGTTAAAAGAAGCTCCTCATTGTGCCCGTATGAATATTTGAGGGTGTGTGTGAAAATTCTCAGTATACCTACCTTCTTCTTCTTCTTCCGATGTCTCTACAGCCCATATCGAACCTTGGCCTCCATCAATCCTCGCCTCCAACTCCTCCTGTCTCCTGCTGCTGTCCTCCAGTCTGCTACTTGCAGTAATTGTTCTGCATCCTTTTTCATCTCATCCTCCCATCGCAGCTTGGGTCTGCCGACCTTCCTTCTTCCACCCGGATGTCCCTCAAGGATCCTCTTGGGTGCCCGTGATGACGGCATTCTCTGTACATACCCAGCCCATCTCAGCCTGCTCAGTCTAGCATGTACAGAGAGCCTAGGAGTCTTATAGATGCTGTATATTTCATCATAATACCTTTTTCTCCAAGCTTCTCCATCATTCACGGATCCCAGTATTTTCCGTAGCACTCTCCTCTCAAATATATCCAGCATCTCTGCAGATTTTGCTGTCATAGTCCACGCTTCGTTCCTGTATGTCACCACTGTTCTCATTATACCTAACTTAGTATATTATATTAGTATAAATTATTATTAGTATATTATATTAGTATATTATCTTAGTGGTAAATTTATTGTGAATTTATTTATTTGTTACTTCTCGGGAAACTAACTGGTACTTTGTCAAATATTAATTAAACACGCACCCAATTACAAGGTGCCACAATCCGACTGAAAATACACTTTATAACTGTATCTTCACCGGGAATCGAACCCGGGATCTTTGAATCAGCAATCAGATACCTAACCAACTGAGCCATAAAGGCCGATATTTGAATAAATTGTGAACTTGAATGAATAGTGAACTTGAATGAATTTTGAATTAGAATGAATTATGAATTTGAATGCATTTGTGTATTATTTTTTGAACTCCTCCCCGAACCACAAGGCTCCGCTATTTTCGGGGGAAATTGCCAATTATGTAATTATATATTTATTTTTTTAATATCATGAAAATATTCTTATTCGTTGCCTCTTCTCAGTTCATCTGGGTTTGACACCTCTGGTACAATTTCGCCAGACCTTTCGATCTTGAGGTAGAAAGAAAAACTGATTTTACATTATACAATATAGATAATCTTATAATTAGTTTTTTCATTCATTCATTCATTCATACCATCACGGCATATCCTACAATGTGGGGTAACCAGCGAAAGGTGTCCGGGTGTGCATTGCCTTATAAAAGGGAGAACAACACATTTATGTATACCCACACACCAGTCTCGTTTCACCAAAAAAGGCACTACATTCAGAATGGGTGGTGAACCTCATTGCTGAACTATGTGAGATGTTATTGTTGCCTGTTGTATTTTCGATTACCCGGCTCTTACGGGACACTCGAAAACAATGATTTAAAAGAATGGAAGCACTATTCTAAGCCGGTGCCTCACAGCTAAGTTTTTTATATTGTATAATGTAAAATCAGTTTTTCTTTCTACTTCAACATTACTAAACTTTATATACATCACACATATTTGCCATACTGTTTTGTTTGGCAGTTTTCTTCATCAGTTCTTTCTGGCAATACTAATGCAACTGATAGAACTTTACACAAGAAAAAAAAAGGTTGTGTACCAATATTTCAGTTATACCCATTTATACTCTGTTCACTTTCATTTTCGCGCACTCTGACGATGATCTTCAACAGGTCGATACCGGTTAATACCAGTTTTGAATTAAATAGTGAAACTTCAGAAAATTAGTGTTTTAATTTATACCTAGCTAATTAATGATTTCAATTGGAATCATCGGTTAAGAAAGGGTTAAAAAAATCATTAACGTTTGTTACAATTTTTATAACTCTTGGCTGTATGTATAGGTACGTTTATATTTTTCATTTCATTGAATTGAATATATGGTGAGTATGAAAGTTCAAAGCTCTCGCAAAATGTAAATTATTAACAAATTAAATTAAGTACATACTACAAATGAAACAAGCTTCACAAAGTTTTATAACCAAACGACGTCAAATTTCACGTCTGACGAGATATTTTTAACGAGCACAGGAAAACCAATTTTAGTTGTTCATAAAGTATATTGTTATAGGTAAGTACTAAATAAATTAAATATTATTTTGTTCAGAGACACAGGATCAACTTAATAGAATAATTCATACAAAAAAAATTATATTTAACAACCATTAAAAAAAGGCTTACATTGAAACTATATACGTCCGATTCCAAACGTTCCTATTTAGGAACGTTCTTACTCCAAGTAGGTAGGTAAGTCACGAATTTTTTATTTATTTCTTTATTCAAGGGACAGATACAATCTTATAAAAATACTAAAGGAATACAATATAAAACTAGTTGCATGTAACACATGAGATCCAACTTTCGATAGCGATATTATGTATAGTTGAAGAAAAAGTACCAAACTATAATCCCATAAATACAAATTATTTAATATTTTAAGATATTTGATTTTCTTTACAACACATGTACCTATGTATGTATGTCAAGATAGGATAGTATGGAGGTCAGTCCTTTGATCCTAGCCAGAATATGAAAACAGCATGATGGTATGTATGTATGTTTGGAGATTAGTATCAATCAATTAAGTCTTCTTAGATATTGTGTGTAGGCGATTGCCATACAAATTGTATAAACAATGTCGTCACTAAATTCAATTTTTATACAGATTATTAAAAATAATTTGCGATGTGCTAATACAATGCTTATATTTTTTATAAAAAATTAAATTATCTAGTATATATTTTTAAAACATTTGGAAATATAGGCAGTTAAACTCATAAATTTATCATAAAAAAAATATTTTTCTTAATAAAAAATGTTTGAGAAACCCTGGAATTTAAAAAAAAACTAATTTGAGATTCTATATTTGTCTACGTTATACAAATTTTTAGCGTTCTAGCTTTTATGGTCTCTGAGATATGTGGAAAAATATACCAAAATTTCAATAGTTGAAAAACAAAAACAAAAATGAAAACTGACTGAAAAAAAATTCACAATTCTGAGTATAAAAATTTTGTAGGCCTATAACTTTTTATATATTCTGATAATTTGTGATCTGTTAATTGAGTGGATCAAAAGTTATAAGGGGGGGGACAGACAGACACACAGACACACACACAAAACTCACATGAAATGTTCTACTCCGAATTCTGAGTAAATCCATGTAGGGGAACATATATGCTGCGAGGCCTCTAGTTGGTGTTATTAGCATGCAAAAATTCCACTACACCATACAAAATTTTCCTTCGTACACGCATCTTGGCTTAATAATGCCGATTCATTAAGAGAATTGAATTCTCATGAACGAATCGACAGTTGGAAAACAGAACAAATATATTTGTCCACAGATGACAATCATAAAATACAAGCACACACAATACAACGTTAAATAAGTAAGAATAAAATCAAAATATTATTAGAATAACTTAAAATGTTATTAAAAAATTATTGCGTGTGTACCGGTGACGGGAAACAAAGGGAAGGGGGAAATAAAAAGGAAAAAGGATGGGAGAAGAATAAAATGTGCTACTATGATATAAGAATAAAAACAATTAAAAAAAAAATTGGTACAAAAACTAAAACGTTCACGCCGCTATGCATCTATATAAAGAGTATTTATGATTAGTTCAATTCCCAATTCTATATAGCCGCATTTAAGTCGACTCAACTGTCAAAACGTTCCTAATTTTAGTTTACACATAATTGGAAGCGTACTAGTTATTTTCACAGCATCCGAGAAATTTAAGTTAAGTTCAAAATAGCAGTTGTGTACGGAAAAAATAAAAATGAATAATTTACACGTGTTGCGTAATGTTGAAAACAAAAACCAAAAAATATCAGTGAAGATCATTTGAAATGTTAGGTTAGGCGACATGACATAAATAAACATTGCCGAACAGTGCACAGTACAACACATTAACTTTGATTGACAATCATAAGAGAAATAATATGCTTCCACATAACCTGCGAGATTCCAGGAGATTTCAGGATTTTAGACTTCCGAAAACTAGATTAACGTGCACACAAAATAGTTAACCATCAAATATTAAAGAAACCACAAGTCTTCTCACCTTCGTTTAGGTGCTAATAAATACATAATTAAAAAATTTTAATGTTAATTTACGGTGCCACTATTTTTACGACCGGAATTGGCGGGAAAAGCGTTTTCCCGCCAAAAAGTGTCTATTTACACGACAAATTTTCTGACGTCGTCTATGTTTTTAGGTCATTTATAACCATAGAAAGCGCAGATAAATCAAGTTACAAAAATATTTACTTTTGTCATTTTTTTCAATGGTCATAAATTCATCATGGAAACCAACTTGAAGAAAAAATAAATAATATTGGCATCTTATTACATTTACTTAATTTTATAAATCATTTTTTCATCGAGATCTACTATTATAACAAAGTATAAACAAAGGTAAATATTTTTATAACTTGATTTATCTGCGTTTTCTATGGGTATGGAAAGAATGATAAGAATTTATCTATGGTTGAGTCGTAAAAATATCCCTAGCCTATAATTTAATGTATAATTATGTTATTTCAAAAAAGTTTTTTTTTTTTTTTTGTTTAAACTAGATATATTAATGTTTATATATGTTTTTACATCTAAATAAATACTACAACTACAACTAATACGCATGCGTAGTCAGCGCTATAGACAATTTAAGTACAAATTATTATCTCCTTCTTCTTCTTCTTCTTCTTCTTCTTTTGAATAGACCTTCAGGTCTGTTTTTTAAGAGGCCTGCTCTTCCTGCGAAGTGGACCCCCAGCTATCCCTCCATCTTTTTGGCGGTCTACCGCGAGGGCGGGTTCCGTGAGGCTGATTGTGAAGCACGATATGAGGAAGTCTGGTGCTGTCCATCCTTTGGACATGACCATACCAGTCCCTCCTCCGCTGCTTGCTCCATCTGATGATATCGTCAACCTCACATAGTTCCCTTATTCTGGAGTTCCTCACTCGGTCTCTCAGGGTTTTGCCTGCAATTGCTCTCAATGTCCTCATTTCTGAAGTCCTCAACATTTGTTTGCTTCTGACTGTGTCTGCTCGTGCCTCTATACCGTATGTCATCACTGGTCTTACGCATGCTTTGTAGATTCTCACTTTGCTTTTAATGGCCATATCCTCATTTTTCCAAATAATGGATTTTAGGGCGCCCGAGACTGCAGCTGCCTTATTGACTTGGCTCTGAATTTCTTCACAGAGGTCAGCATCTTCTGTTATGTCAATTCCTAGGTATCTTAAGGTATTAACCTGTTCAATTGGGTTGTTGTCTATAGTCAGATTGCATGCTATGTGTGTTTTTGAGAATGTCATACATTTAGTCTTATTAATTGAAATTGCCATGTTGTATTGTTTGCAGGTGCTATGTAACGTGTTCAGCATTGTCTGTAGGTCATTGTTAGTTTCGGCTACTATAATAGCGTCGTCAGCATAGCAAATTACATTAACAATTTCCTTCCCCATTCTGTACCCAAGCTGGGGCGATTTAATTTCCTTGATTAGTTCATCCATTATTAGATTAAACAGGAATGGGCTTAGACTATCTCCTTGTCGGACACCTGTCATTATAGGGATTGAATTGCTTAATTCATTGTCGTTTCTTATCTTTGTACTGCTTCCCAAATTTATATCTCTTATGATGTTTATTAATTCTGGAGGTACATCCTTAGCTACTTATTAAATTATTATCTACGGGCACTAATTATGTAGACTTTAGTTTTAGGAACAATGTCATTGACAGAATCTCTTCTTCGTGTCAGCAGCAATCAAACAGTTTTCGACCAATACTTGGCAACGACGGCTGCTGCGCCACTACAACGCAGCAGGTCCTCGAGTGAGCAGGTAGCAGGGCAAGCAGGGCAATCTCGTAGGTGTTCAGTGGTCTGAGGCAGGCCGCATTAACACGAGAGGCAGTCGTCGTCTGATATGATTCCCCATCTCCTAATGTTATCTTTCGATCTGCCGACGCCCGTTCTTAATCTATTTAGTGATTTCCAGGTGTGTCAGTCCAGACTTTGTCCTTGGGGGAGATACTCCTGAGGTTCGATGAAGTCTTTTGGAGATTTTTCTCGCCACAAAGTGAGCCTGGCTTCCTCTGGAAATGTTTTGAGCGGCTCAGTGTATCTCAGGAAGCCCTTGCGGGATTACATATGAGCAGAATATGAAATTAAGTTCGACTGACCTTCAAAAAGTTACTGAATCTGACGTAGTGTATTCACCATGCATACAGGTTCCCGAAAATATAAAAATTAAGAATTCAGTGATTGTGGTGAATTAAACAAAAAATAACCATCGTAATGATAATCTTTCATTTTCGTATATTAATATAATAACTACACCGTGAGGCACATGGCGTGATGGTGGTTATGTATTTATAACGTATTAATAATACCTGTTATGTCTGTGAATATTTCAAACTGGCTGCGTTGTCTACCATACGTTGCATGATCCAATTAGTTTTACAAGCAGACTTATTGTTTTTGTACCCTATTTTTTTGCATCTGCTACAACATGGAAAGTTTGCCAAAATGTGGGAGGTAACCCCCTTCCGCCCCTCCTCCCCATCCCTCGCCACCCTGTGAATACGGAGAGTAAACAACATAAAAAAACCAGGATACAAATTGAATTTTTATAAATAACCATGTCTAACCTTTACGGTCAAATTTTCAAATGAAACGGACAATGATATGAATGACAGAATGAATGATGAATTATATATGAATTTGTTTTATTTTCATATGACTATTTTCTTGATTTTATCCTTTTACATAGTTTCCAAATATAAAAGGAATAATGCTTTATCATTTATAAATTTAAGAATACAAATAATTATGTAAGGATATTTATATTTACTCACGGGAGCATTTTTATTTATTTATTTATTAAAAAAGGGTAGGTACACCGACAGACATCCAGCTTACAATTTTCATAAAAAAAACAATTTCGGTTATTATTATGAGTTCTGGGCGTCCAATTATGGATGCACACAAAATTACATGAGCTCAAATTCAATCACACACGTAAGTTACACTAGTAAGAGTTACATAAATAAGAGAAGAAAAAAAATTGATGTAAAAAACATCTTCCGGTTTCATCCGTTCCTGAATTATTTAAGAGATTAAATTAATATGAGTATGTTCTTGTAACCTACAAATAGATCCGCATACATTCCCTAAAGGAATCATAAATGTTTGTTCTAAAGGTGAACTAAATCGGTCGTGGCAGGATTCGAACTCGCGACAACTGGATTACTAGCCCAGCGCTCTAACCACTCTGGCACTTCCCATCTTATTTTTCATTTCTTTGAAATAATTTGTGTTCGCAAATATCCGTCTTTGGGCCCTCATATGCACGGACGCTGCATTCCTCCAATATATGTATGTTGCATTGTTTGAGAGGGATGGCCACAATTGCATTGAGCAGATGGAATAATGCCCCACTTTGCCATGAGGCAGTTACAGCTTCCATGTCCAGTGCGTATCCTATTTTATCATATTTTGTTTATATTTAATTGTGTATTTGTTATTTGATTTTAATGTAAATCAATCAATCAGCAATGGCGCTACAGCCCGGTGTGGAGCCTCCTCAAGAAACTGCCTCCATCCCGCCCTGTCGACAGCAAGTCTTTTCCAATTTGTCTGTCCGATCGCTCTAATATCTCCCTGGATGTCGTCCAGCCATCTCATCGTAGGTCTCCCTCTGCTTCCTTTTTAAAGGAAATAATAAAGGGAGTACCTAATACTAAACAATAAGACCCCTACACACTTCTTGTCTTTCTAAATTATCATTGGTGATACAATTTGGTCATTTGTGAGTGGTATGGATTGTACAGAATATTGGTTGGGTAGGTGATAATAGATGGCCGACGTAGATTAGAGGAAAAACTCGTTTATTTTTTTAAAACTGGAGTTACATCAATCTTACGGATGTCTAACCTCAACTCGGTGTTTCTAAAATCACTCAATTTTACCAACAAATTTTACAATTGTTTTCGTCGACGACATATCAATAATAAATAACAATATTTTGAAATACCTACATAGGCTAGAGCTCTATGCAAACTGGATGTAGTTAATACAATTGACTGGTTAGTCGGTAATGTAGATACCTGCTCGGATTAAGTGCGGATGTAAATGACATATTAAAGTATCATTTTTTTTTCTATAATATTTTTTTTATCTTCTTTAGCCCTCCCTCTCTATCTTGTGCAGACCGAATCTTTCCGCCTCCAGCCACCTGTCTTATACCATAAGACCACCCTGTTTGAGATCTTCTTACACTTTCATTTTCGTTTTTTCTTATTCCATATTTAATAATATAAAACCATTTTTCCTAGCAAATGTTGAATATATAATTTAACATATTTAAAAGACCCATAATGTTTTATAACTCAATTCATGTACCTATATACCCATTGCCGAGTCGCACGAAAGCAGAATAAATGCTGTTGAAATGAGATCGCTAAGAAGAATCTGCAATAGAACGATGTATGACAGGGTAAGAAATGAGAACATAAGGAAAGAATGTAAAATGAAGAAAGATATCATAAATAGAATGAAAGTGAACACACTGAGATGGTTTGGGTAGAATGAATGAGGAACACCTGACGAAGAAAATATACAATGCGGATAGGATTGGATTGAGAGGTCGGGGCCGCCCAAGAAAGGGATGGCACGACCATGTGAATGATATTTTGAAAGACGGAAATGTTAGAAGCGTGAACAACAGACGAACATGTATAAGACGATGTATGAATGTTGTCGAGGCGATGAATGTATGTCAAGATAGAAGTAAGTGGCGTTCGGTTCTCTCTGCCTACCCCGTAAGGGACATGGCGTGATGGTATGTATGTATGTATGTATATACCCATTGCCAATTTATAATGTAATTTATACATAATCTATAAAATTTAAATAAAAAAATAAAATGACATAGGTCATTAAATTAATTAAATTAAAAAGAAATCCAACCAAGCAACTAAATGATATGGCCTAACCCAAAATTTGATATAATGTTAGGGGTAAGAGTTTGGTGCAATGCGCCAAAGGATACATTGCATATTTAAATAATTTAAAATACTTCTTTTACCTAATATTATATTTTTTTAAATTATCGTATTTTTTCATCGCATCAACAGTAAATAGTTAATAAATAGGCTCGAAATAAATAAAAATTTATGACATATAATTAAAAATAAATTTATAAAAATGCAACAATAAAAATAAGTGTTAATTGATTTTGTAGTGTTCCTATATTTAGGCCTCAGTGGAGGAGGGTAAGTTGGAGATGCCAAGTGATAGATCAACTTCCTACTTCCGCTGATGGTCTCTTTTTAGTTGGAAGACAGATAGCTAACAATATTCTCATCCCTATCTCACTGTCTCTCCATCTTCTTCCTAACACGACAATATTAGTTACACTTTATGGGAAATAAATAACAGTAACAATTGAATAGTTATTATTCACATTTCACGAATATTTATTTATTTATTTAAGTGACAAATACAGTCTTATAAAATAAACAGAAAAAATACACTATGAAATAACAAAAAGACAGACCGTCACTTTTATCCACAGTTGATGTACATTAAATAATCATAGAAGTATGTACCTACAATAAAACAAAAAAAAATTCACACATTTGCCCGTGACGTGAAAGGAAGGGAAGGAAAAGGGAAGGGAGAAGGACCTAATTTGTTACTGCTGTGAAAAATAACAGAATCTGCTAGATAAAAACAAAAATAAAATAAGTACTATTTTTGTTCTATACATACATAGATTTACTCAGAATTCGAAGTAGAATATTTAGTGTATCTGTGTGTGTGTCCCTTATAAATTTTGATCCGCTTGATTCACAGAACCTTAAATTTCAGAAAGTATAGAAAATTTTAGCCCTTTAAAAGTTGTATACTCAGATTTTCTAGATTTTTTTTCTGTATAGTTATTGTATTTATTTCTTCTCTCTTACTTTATTGTATTTTAATTTATTGTTATTTCCTCTATCAACATAGTTCATTTTGTGTTATTTTTTAATACTTTTTGTACCAAGCATTAAATTATCAATATTTCACATGTAAATTCATAATTGGAATACATTTATATTTTAAAGATTATGGGCCGGTATTACAGTCTCAGATTAAGAGCTAAACTCAAGTTTTACAAAAATATAGCGTATTACAGTATCCGTTTAGGCCTAATCTTCCCTCAAATACGTCCACGAAAACGACAAATATTTAAGTCAACGTTTTTGGCGGATTAAGTACTTAACGGTGAGTTAACTTTCATTTGCTAGGCAACGCGTGTAGTTTCAGTTTCTATCACTAGAAGCGTTAGTTGTATCGACGGTGGCGCCACACAACAAAACAAACTGACAGCCATATTGAAACGAACATGGGCATTTAAAAGCATTATTTTGGTGAGTTAAATTAAATTTACCATGTTGGATAATTGACAGGGAGGGATGGAGACAATTTCTGGAGGAGGCCAGGGTCCGTACTGTAGTGCCAATGATGATGATGATGATGATGATGTTGGATAATAAAACAATAGTATTTCAAGTCGTAGCGTCCCTTTTTTGTAGTTCGTATTATTTGAGGTATTTGAGGTTATTTAAATTTGACAGATAATAAACACAGAAAAAGTAAAATATGTCAATAATTAAAGATTTAGTAACTGACATGTCATATTGCACTGTAATACGGAAATGGATTTAATCTCCCCTTAGTATTAATCTTGAGTTTAACAAACTCAATGAGTTGAGGGCCGAATGTAATACCGGGCCTATGTGAACAATATTATGTAATATATTCAGTAAATTTACCAACATAACAGAAAAAGTGTAATTAATATCTTTATAAATGTTGTCTTTGTTTGTTGAAACTTTAACTGTCTAAGTAAGTAATAGAATATTATATACTCAAAAGTATAAGATATATGAAATTCGATTTTCCATAGTTGTATGAATATAAACAAGCCAGTTAAAATTGATTATTAATACGGTGTGAAACAATGGCGATGCAATGGAATGTAGCAACTATCGCGGCATAACACTACTCAACACAGCGTATAAAGTGTTTGCGGGCATGCTGTTTGTACGACTGCTTCCATATATGTATGTATAGAGAGGATAGTAGGAAAATATCAATCCAGCTTCAGACCTGGAAAGTCTACAATCGACCAGATATTCTCACTTCGACAAATACTGGAGAAGACTCTCGAGCATAACATTGAGACTCATCACATCTTCGTGGACTTCAAGGCCGCATATGACAGCGTTAATCGGACTTAACTATATCAGGCGATGATAGAACTTGAAATCTCTCCGAAACTAATCAGACTGGTAAAAATATCAATGTCTAACTCTAGTTGCCGAGTTAGGATTCAGTCTAGTACTTCGGAACAATTCTGCACCCATAATGGTCTCAGACAGGGTGACGCACTGGCCTGTCTATTATTTAATATAGCGCTTGAAAAAACTATAAGGGACGCCAGAATAGAAACATACGGAACGATCTTATGAAAGTCATGTCAAATATTAGCATACGCAGACGACATAGACATTATCGCAAGAAAACTCCGTGATGTGAAGGCTGGTTTCGCTGACCTAGAAGAGGCAGCAAATAATATAGGACTGGAGATAAATGCCTCTAAAACGAAATATATGCTGGCAACTAGAGGTGCCCAACCACACCATCCCCCAGGAACTTCGGTAAGAGCAGGTACCAACAGCATCGAGTGTGTGGACACATTTACTTACCTAGGTTCGGTCGTAACGAGTGGTCAAGAAACCAGTGTTGAAATCAAGAAAAGACTTGCCTTGGCTAACAAGTGTTACTTTGGACTACAGAGACACTTGAGATCACGTGGTACTGTCAAGAATCACTAAAATTCTCGTCTATAAAACTCTTTTACGACCTGTACTAACATATGGCTCTGAGTGTTGGGTTCTTGCTAAAAAGGATATGGATGCGTTTCTGGTCTTTGAAAGAAAAAAATTGAGAAAAATTTTCGGTCCCCTCTGCGATCAAGGCACGTGGAGAATCAGATTCAACCACGAACTACAGAGCCTATTCAAGGAAACAAATATCGTCCAAACGATAAAATTAGGGAGGCTCCGCTGGTTAGGACACGTGCATCGTATGGAAGATGACCAGACACCAAAAAGAATCCTCACAACGCGTCCGGAGGGTAGAAGGGGTGTGGGAAGGCCGAAACTGCGATGGATGGATGGAGTTGAGAGGGAGGGAAATAAATGCTTGTGCTATAGGTGAACGCAATCGGTCGAGGCAGGATTCAAACTCGCGATCATTGGATTACTAGCCCAGCGCGCTAACCACTCTGCCATCGAACCATCTTATGGGTAGGTACTGTAAATTTACCGAAAACAAAAATATGTAAAATAAAATAAGAGTTTCTAGGGTAATTGATTCTTGTCGAAGTTTTCAATAATTATATTAAATAAATTATAATTGTTCTTTTTTTATTTCATTTTAGATGGGTCGATGGCAGAGCGGTTAGCGCGCTGGGCTAGCAATACATTGGTCGCGAGTTCGAATCCTACCTGCGAACTTCATGGCTATATACATATTATATTCCATATTCAATAATTAATTGCCTTGAATTGAACCAGTATTAGCAGGAACAGTTTCCGTTGCTAAACCGTGTGCATTTGGAGAACACGTGCCTTGAATTCAACGCGAGTTTTTAAGTGCATTAGCGCAACAAACTAATGCCTAACTCGAGGCTGTACTTGCCTCCTAATTAACACGGAAAGGTACGGATGCAGGTACGCAGTACGGACAGACAGGTTAGTAAAACAAAACTAGATAAAAATATACGCATAAAAAGAACGGATGAAAATATGACATGTACCAAATTCAAATGAATGAAATTGAACTTCATGTACATAGTTAACTTCGTTTTTCAAATTAACATAGAAATATTAGAGATAAAAGGACCGATCTTGTCCAGGTCAAATATTGACCATATATGAGGCGTATTGTTTTTTTTCAGACCCGAATAAAAGTCTAGTACCAAATACACCAGGTGATGGATTTAATATCACTCCAGAGGATACCTTTAATATACGAGTTCAAACAAAAAAAATAACATTTATTTTTATTTGAAATCCTGATGTCTGTCGTTTTGGTGAGTAAACAAAAAACTCACAATTTCAACGCAAGCTTGCTCGTAAAAAATACCTTTATGTTGTCTTTTTTTAATTAAACCACATTTTAGCAAAAAAATCAATATCCATTTTTAACGTTATAGGTACGTATTAAAAGAGAGAATATCAATTCGATGCGAATGAATATATATTTTTTTTTATAAATAAAAATGAATATATCCTTGTTTAACAAGTACATATACATCTTCCTACATTCCCTAAATTAAGCATAAATGCTTGTGCTATAGGTGAACGAATTCGGTCGAGGTAGAATTCGAACTAAATAAATCGAATAATCTACGGGTTTTTATATCTGCTTACCCTAAAAGGGACACAGCATTACTTATGTGATAAACTAAAAAAAAAATTTCATAACTAACCAAACTTTTAGCTAATTTGTCTAGTATTTATATAAATATAAATAATGTAACGGATAATTAAATCATGTTTGTCGTGTTCGGTTATTACATGGCGTCCAATCAATAACACCGCTAACCACAAATCCTACCACAAACTTATTTATTACTCCTCTATATATTCTATATAATGTACCAGACAAACCTAGTATATATGAATCAAACGACCTACAAACTGTGATCTAAATTAGGTATTGTGCCAAATAATTTATCTTGATTCGAGTTGGACAGTAAAATATTACCCTCAAACAATTTTATGCAAAATACTTATTATATACTGTTTATTTTAATATGGTAACAATATTAAATTCATTTAGGGAATAGTTTAGACGATAAGCATAAGTGGTTAAAACTATTTATATATTAATTTATCCATCCATTTTTAATCATGTATCCGTTGTTAACGCTATCAGTAGAGGGCCAAAAGTACTATTGGATCAGAAAATTAAAAATGCAGATACAATCTAAATATTTATGCACAATTTCGGAGACCACTTTCGCTAAGATATCTTAAATGAGTGGGTTGTGGCCAACAAATTTTAAATGTATTCAAATTTTGTTCGGAAAATATTAAGCATTTTTTTTTAAATGAGTTTGTTAGATTCTTTTTTATTTAAGGGGGGGACTGCTGCCAACGTACCTATTTTTCAATTTGATATACCATCATTATTTCTAATCAAACCGTTTTGAAAAAAATAATTTAGATAGTTTGGGTATTAATAATGAAAAATATACCTTAATTTTTGATAATGTTCTGTATAAATTCTTGGAGAAAAAAAATGGCAAACCCCGACTTCCAACGTCTATCATATATTTTTATAAGGCGTAGTTCAATATATTTTTTTTTAAATTAAAGAAAACAAAAATATCTAGAAAAATATGATGTGACGTTGCATTAATGCTTCGGGTTTAGTAAATAAACCTATAAAACATTTATTTTCAATTCAGCGCCATTGTGAAATAAAAGTTTGTTTGGTTTATTTACTTAACCTGATGCATTTATGCAACGTCACATCATATTTTTCCAGATATTTTGATCTTATTCAATGTATAAAAAACATATATTGCTCTATACCTTATAGTTTTTAGAAATTTAAAATAAATGTCAAAAATCGGGGTCTGTTTATTATTTTCCTACAAGAATATATACAGAACACAATTAAAAAGTTAAGGTATATTTTTCTTTATTAATATCCAAGCTAACTAGGTTATTTTTTTCAAAATGATTCGTTTTGTAATAATGATGCAATTTCAAATTGAAAAAATAGGTACGTTGGCAGCAGTCGCCCTCTTAAATATTTTATTATGAAAACTTGATAATTTTTCAATGCCATTTTATGAATGTGATGAGCTTTTTTACCAATTAAAAATAAAAATTTCAAATGTTAAGTTTCCTAAGCTTGGAGTCACTTTGAAATATTTGATAGTTGAGAAGCACTATTCAGATATCCTTCAAAATCTAATGGGGTCTAAGCGAGTAGTAGATATACAAATTTACAAAATTTGAGAATAGAAAGACCTTTTTAGGCTGTAATTGATTAAGTAAAATGAACACGCCTTACATAGCACACAGTACATAGCACGCAGCACACAGCACATAACACACACACACACACACACACACACACACACACACACACCCTTACATACACACACACCCTCACACACACACACACACACACACACACACACACACACACACACACACACACACACACATATACACACACACACACACACAGATAGAATGTGAAATGATTATGAAACTTTCAGAATACAATCTCAGCATGATACTAGATAATCTGCAATAAGAAAATAGCTTTAAAAATTGCGAAATCATAAATTCTCATTAAATCCCCTTGGGTTAGTGAGGAGTAAAAATGAAATTCTCCATAAATGGACTTTCCCAGCCTAATATGGGTACATGTATTGATTATTGTTATTTTTTGTAAGCAACATTATTATTATTGTTATTATAATGCTCGGTTGGATAAGGTGATAACGAAACCACGATTCTATATTTGATAATAAATAAATATATATATTAATTAATTTATAACCCACCTTCATTATTCCTGAAATGCTCCCAAAATAAAAGATTTATTTTAAATGACATCCTTGAGTATAAATTTATTGTAGGAACCTCACATAAATATCAAAGCTCTGGTAAGGCTTTGAATAAAGAAAGATACCTATTATAAAACCTATTTACTTAAAGTAGATTAAAAGCTTCGCGTATTTATCTCAACCCATTATTTTAACTTAGGCAATGTATTTTATTGGATGTTAAGAAAACAATAAATATGTTTGTTTTTTAATGAAATTGTAGCTACACCTTGTCAGCTGCAATATGTATAGCCTCATGATTCTCGAATACTCACGACATTTAACGAAGATCAACGAGCCACAGCCCACCGCTGCATGTTGATACTAGCCAATATACCTTCAGATATTTATTCATGTGTTGATCGTTCAATAGAGCAGAGTAGAGTTATTTATATTGTAATTTCATTTATTTTGAATAAACCAATGTTGATTATGTAAGTAGTTATTTTGATTGAAACCTTTCATCACTATAAAGTATGTTTTATAAATTATCTAATGAACTGACATAAGCATTATCATATTTGGAGGTACATGTTTTAAATCAAATGAAATCCTTTTTAACACGCACATTTGCAATATAATCCTTCTGATATAAATAAATAAATTAATATATACCTCCTAAAAATCAAATTTTCAGTTATTGCTCATTGCCAGGTCTTTCATAAAAAGAGATAATATTTCATATATAAAACCGACTTCAAAATGAATGTGTGTCAAGAAAAAAATGTGGCCCTCGGTTTTATCTGCCTACCCCACGAGAGACATGGCGTGATAGTATGTATGTAGGTAGTAATATTATCTTTCATACAATTCGTCTATACAGTAATACGTGTTTAACAGATTGCAGACGACTTTGTTAATTGACCTTTACCAAATTGAAATGAAATCAATCGGAAAATATCCCTTAAAATTAAAAAGAATCATCGTAATCGCACAAAATATTAAAAAATTATCCCTGTACAAAGTCAAAATGATACATAACTCTTCCGTTTTCGGAAGTCGATATAAAATAACTTTTTTTTGTTTTTATCTTAATTCCGTGTGTAAGAAATGAATAAATAAACAAAGGGTTTGAATCCTAGCTAAAAATAATTATAAATCATCATGCGGTTTATTGAGTGGGACAATGACAATTGAAACCAATAATCTCACAGGATAATAAATGATTTTATTGAACTGACAGTATTTTTAATGAGTTATGTCTTATAAATTAAATTTTAATGAGTTGTGTAAGATGATCTTATTGTAAGTTCCCAGCAGATGAATACTTGTTTATTCCATACTATGAATTTGTTCTTGCGAAGAAAGATAAAAACGTTATTTATAAGACACTCTAGTGAATGAAATCTCAAAGGTAACGACACTGTGAATATTTTACAAACCAAAAATGCATTATATAAGTTATGTTTACAAAGTGTGGCCGAGATGCATTTTGTTCCCTGATGTTGGAAAATTTCCTTTTACATTTCCTGCACATTTCCTCATAAACAAAATATTTAAAATCTGTCCAATGATTTGATACAATATGTATGTCGTCAACGGTGTAGTTTGAAAGTTAAATTAAATTGCGGTTTCTAGACTCTCGGGCCGGGGTGTTTAAACAAAGAAGCGGATAGTAAAAAAATATATAAAAAGTATAGCCAAGACAGAAGATGGCTAATGCAAGAATAAGGACGTTGGAGTCTAGCAATGTCATTGCTCAAGTTGGTATTTGGCTTTACTCTACAATTCACATATATGCCATAGATGAGCATTAATTAGGTATGCAGTGACTTAAGTTAATTTTAATATACATATATTTTTATACGGTTATATTATAACGGTTATTTACGGTTATATTATTTTATATTTGTATATTGATGTGTTATTCTTTTTTTCCTGTTATTCTTTTTATTGCCACTTCAACTTTGCAAAGTTGAAGCAGTGGCAATGGGCTGGGCATATGGCTCGACAGGGGGATACTAGGTGGGCACCCAGAATCCAACAGTGGAGGCCCTGGATCAAAAATAGAAGTGTCGGAAGACCCCCCAAAAGGTGGTCCGATGACATGGTCCAGCAAGCTGGAAGGACCGGGATGCGAAAGGGGAGAGACGAATGGAAAAGTCCTACATCCAGCAGTGGAGGGAGGAAGGCTTAAGAAGAAGAAGAAGAAGATTCTTTTTATTTAAATGAATAATTTTGGATGATGTAGGTATATAATATATTATGGTTAGTGTAGCATTGTACTCCCATGCTCACGAACTGAAATAAAAAAAACTTATTATTAAAATAACATCTCACATAGTTCATTAATCAGATTCGCCAATTATGAATAAAGTGCCTTTTAAGGTGAGACGAGACTGGTGTGGTGGGTATACACGCATGTGTCGTGTTTCGTTTTATAAAGTAATGCACACATACACACCTATGTCGCTGATTATCCCACATTGTGATTAATACCGTTATTTTATGTTCGGTCTCATTTGGTAAATAGCAATTCAATCGACTATCTTGCCATTTGGTAAATAGCAATTCAATAGACTTTATTTTGCCATTTGGTAAATAGTGATTCAATAGACCTTATCTTGCCATTTGGTAAATAGCAATTCAATAACTTTATTTTGCCATTTGGTAAATAGCAATTCAATAGACTTTATTTTGCCATTTGGTAAATAGCGATTCAATAGACTTTATCTTGCCATTTGGTAAATAGCAATTCAATGACTTTATCTTGTCATTTGGTAAATAGCAATTAAATATAGGTACTTTATCTTGCCATTTGGTAAATATTAATTTAATAGACTTTATCTTGCCATTTGGTAAATAGCAA
This sequence comes from Molanna angustata, assembly GCA_963576475.1. NCBI lineage: Eukaryota > Metazoa > Arthropoda > Insecta > Trichoptera > Molannidae > Molanna > Molanna angustata. Next base: position 5,125,574 of record OY754971.1, on the reverse strand, counting down.
TTCAATAGACTTTATCTTGCCATTTCGATAAAAAAAAGGTTTGAATAAGCTGGGTTATGATAGTTGATATTTTTAAACCAATACAATTTATAATTCCAAATGTAGGTTTAATAAGAATAGAATGTGGCTACCACCTTGCATGGCATAGTATGCAAAGTGTCACTTCAGATTGATTGTGGTTTTAGTCAGCTGTCATTTAACATCCTTGGGGAGACAGCAGAATACTGGTACTCTCATAATATGGAGTCGAAAACTTTGCTCGTGGCCTGTAATGAAGGAGAACTGTCGCCCTTATAACAATGATGAAATTCTTAACAAAGCAAATTTTTTTCGAGAGAATAAACATGTTAAAAATCCTCATCATTATGACTGAACGAAGGACGTCGAGTGAAGAAAACTTTTGAACTGATAGTGAAAAAAGATGGCCAAGAACATTTTGCCACAACCAAAAAGCGCACAATTTAGTCAATGATCATGCATTAATAAATTTACGAGCATGAATGAAACACATTTATTTTATTTTCTTTTATTTTCAAATAAAAAAGAATTACATAAGACATAATAACAAAACAATATTAATTCAAAATACAATACAAATTAAATAAATTTCAAGTTTTAGGCACTTGGATATATTGCCTCACTAGGCAAAACCCTGTTCCGAGGCAAATTTTTAGGAATTGAACCCAGAGATGTTCTTTTGTCATTTTAGTCTTATTATTATCGTACACAGGAGAGAAGTTGCGGATCAAATGTTTCTCTTTAAAATTATTAATTCAAATGTTGACTGTCCTGATTTATTAAATAAAATTAATTTCCATGCGCCGTTGCGAAATGGCAGATTGAACTACTTGTTTTATGTTCCTCGAAGTAACACTAATTCTAATCAAAATGAGTTTATCAAAAGGGCTTGTAACTTCTATAATGTCAACCTCTCAGCCAGTATCACACATTCTGATATATTCACCGCTAGTAATAACGCATACAAAAATTCTCTCTATAAGTGCATAGCATGAACTCGTATGTTGATTTTTTTTTTGTTAGTTATTTTTATTTTTTCTAATATTATCTTTTGTATACTTTTATTTACATTTTGAGTTGTTGTTTGTAACAAAAATATAACAATTTAACTGTCACAATCCTTTTCCCATCCTTTTACTTTCCCGTCACAGGCAAACATACATCTTAGTTATATTTAAATTTATGATGTTTGAAATGTTTTATATTTAATATCTGTGGACATATGTAATTGGTCTGTTTGTTTTTATTTTATAGTGTATTATTCCATTTTAGTATTTTAAGACTGTATTTGTCCCTAAATAAATAAATAAATAAATAAATTTACTTTGTTTTATTCAATCTTTAAAATGGTAAAAAAATAATATTAGTCTTAGAGACAGCAACATAAAAAAATAATAATTTTTAATGGGTGTTTTTTTGATATTATTTTCTTATTGGCTATATGTAGACATATGATAAGTCTGACACCTGGTAGTGGTTTCGTCATTACGCATCCTCTTTCCATAGGTGAAAATTACAGATTTAAGTATCATTTTTGTTTCTTTGTAAGTCATTTGTGTGCTCTGTTACCATCTATCTGATTACAATGAAGTTTGGTGATTTGTTAAGCACACACCCGAAAGAATTCTGAAAAGAAATTCTTCTTCTTTTATATACCTATATTTTTTTTACATATTTCAGAAACTGTTAGTATGTATTTCAAAAACGGATGGATTCTATAAGTACAAATAACATACAACTACAAAATATATTTAAGTAATATTAAAATCTGTTCTGCAATTCGCACCTATAAAGAGGAAACGCACTAGTAAATGCAACCACTCTCAGGTGCCAGTCTCACGCATTTCATACCTATATTCAATAAGAAAGAAAATATTAAAAAACAGTCATTGAAAATGTCTTAGACTATAGGTATCTAAAATGTATAAATTTGAAATTTCATTAAAATTTTAGTTCGTATTCATAATTGAACACAGTGTATTCATAATTGACCAGTGAGATGTCACATGACAGAAAGACGTGGAGACTGCGTACCAGGAGGGCTGACCCCAGATGAACTGGGAAGAGGACCAGCCAAAGAAGAATTCATAATTGACCACAATGAAACTTTATTTAACTTGACTTACTATATTATCATCTCACTGCCAAACTTCATTGGAAATAACAGCGTATTTAAAAAGAAACCATATATGGGATATATTGATCAAAATGGCTACTTTATTTCCAATTTGAACGGATTTAACGTCAGTTTTCGGTACGGTGACATTGATCTTTTTGTCTGTCAATTGTCCCTCTACCCTGTCCGCCGCCCATCTCCAAACTCGATGGATAGTTGACACGAATGCGAAATCATTGATCGATGGTTTGGATATTTTTTGTCCGAAATATTTGTCAAATGTCACTGGGGATGATTGATTAGGCAACCCGCGATGGTTTGCTCAATCAACGGATAAAGGTATATAATATTTGTCCTGGACAAAATGCGCTGTTATGAATTATGTATGAATTCGAAATCGGATTGAATTTGAATGAATTTAACCCAAAATATGGTGTTTGTTAAAGTTGAATTTATTTATTTATTTATTATTAAAAATAACAAAGAAAAATACACAATACAACAATATATACAATTTTTAAAAAGATACATTATAATTTTGTTTTTTTTTTTATGACTCAACTTCAAAAAGAGTTTTCTCGTGCTTTGAAGTGAGTCACATTTCACAAATCTACAAACTATCTAATCTACTTATATACATACATCTTAATTTAGGCACTAATCTATTTACAATAACATACATATTTAGATACAAACATACATAATATTATATATAAAGAGAGAAAAAAAATACAAAATTGGTCTGTAGAATAAATAAAAATACACAAATTGAAAATAAACAATACACAAGAAAAATGTTACTTCAAAAAGTCTTTCAGCAATACCAAGAACCCACCAAAATTATTTTGCGCCACTATTCTCATATCCACTGGTAAATCATTAAACTACTTCACCCCATAATATGAATAATGATTTTGGCCAAAAGATGTATTTTTCTTTGGGATCTTTATCATTCCACTTGTGCGAGGACCAATTCTTAGATTGTCTATAGGGTGAATTTGGTTAGTGAAATATTCTTTACCTTTTTTAGGTGTACTCTCGTCACCTGTTTGGCTTTGGGCCCTCGGGATACCAAGTTACCTGATCTTGGTTACCGAGGACTGGGTTGTGCTGCCGATCAAGTTAGATAACCTGTCGGTGGTCACCCAGGATAGGCTATGCCGGTCTATATAGGCTTTAGGTATTTCAACCTGTTTGCCTATCCCCAAGCGAAGGTATTGTAATGACTGTGTAGGTACTTACCTAACACAGCACTACGTACATATAGATATTTAATATTACAGTAAAACACAGGTAATTAGATGGCAGAAATCAAAAGATAATTGGTGCAATTACTTACATGAATTTATTTGGATAAGTGACTCTAATACATTGAAAATAGTTGACTTAATAAATAATTATATTTTAAATTAGAATAATATACGATGATTACGCGGATTGAAAACTATGGGGTCGCAAGGACAGCGCGACCGCGACAACTGGAACAGGGTAGATCGAATGAATGCTCCCGGTCTGAGGCGTCTTTATATAGGGCTGAATCGTCCGGATTCAGACACTAGCGCGCGCCATATCACCCCCTTTCCAGTCGATTCGACGATATCCTTGCTTCCCCTATAGTCCTTACAGCATTCTGTAACAATGGAAAAAAATTTTAAAACATTTGTTGATTCGACATGAGGAAAAATTAAGTTTTTTTTTTATTTTGGCATGAGATAAAAAATATTTCTTTGGTTTGGTTTAAATACAAATGTTTCTTTGTTATGTTGACATAATAATGGAAAAAATATAGCATACTTTCATGCTGTATGAGTTTTCCAATACAATTTTAATTCTTTATAATTACATTCCTTGGTATCAAAAAATAAATAAATTAACTAGTTATTACTTCTGAGTTGGTTTTCATATAGGTACATAAAATTTAAATTAATAACTCTTTACTTCTGAGTTTATAAGTACTTAGTTTTACATATTACATTATACACAATATTTTAAATAATTACTCATTACTTATGAGTTTGTAAGTACTTAGTTTTACATATTACATTATACACATAATTTTAAATAATTACTCATTACTTATGAGTTTGTAAGTACTTTTTTTTACATATTAAATTATAGGTACACGAGACTTAAATAACTACTCATTGCTTATGAGCTTGTAAGTGCTTATTTTTACATATTAAATAATACACAATATTTTAATTAATTATATTATTTTATTCAATGCACTTTACTGTGAGGTGCTACAAATTGAATAAAACAGTTATATTATATTATAACGAATGCACTTTGTGTTACATATTTTACATAAATTATACATATTTTCATAGATATATGAAAAGAAAAAAATATACGTTACTTAACTTAAAAAAATCTGTAGCTTGTGAATCTTTCAGGGAAGTACACTCTTCTTCCAGCTCTGGTGGTTGTGTGTGATTGCTGTGATGAAGTGGCTTCTGACGTAGTGGCGTTGTTAGTCTGCGGAATAGACATCCTTCTCTGCTCTGGGGAAGTGGCTTGTCTGTTGTTCATCTCATCGCAGGGGTCCATACTCTCATTTAGGAAGAAGGCTGGCTTTAGACGATCTAATGAAATTTTTCTGCTTTTTCCCTTGATATTTATAGTGGCTGTTTTATCATCCCTCTCTTGCACTAAGTAAGGTCCATCATAAGGTTTCTGAAGAGGGCGTCTCACTGCGTCGTTCCTTAGGAAGACGTATTTTGTCTGATTCATCTGCTTATGCACGAATGTTTTTAATCTGCTATGATTTGAGATTGGAATGGGGCGAATTTTTGACATCATTGTTTGTAGTCTCTGTCCATAGGTGTCTGGTTCCTCTGGTGGTCTGTCATCGAAAAAATCGCCAGGTAATCTGAGTGTTGTACCGTAGGTCATCTCTGCGGGCGTGTAACTTGATCCTTCCTTGATTACTGCGCGGAGACCTAGGAGTATCATTGGTAGTGACGTCGACCATGACGTATTACCTACTGCCATTATTGAACTTTTTAACGTGCGGTGCCATCGTTCAATCATTCCATTGCACTGTGGATGGTATGCGGTAGTTCTATTATGTATTATGCCCAATTTACTTGTAAGCTTTTTGAATAGGGAGCTTTCGAACTGGCGGCCTTGATCTGTTGTTATCGAGGTGGGAACGCCAAAACGAGAAATCCATGAATACATGAGGGCGTCTGCTACTGTTTCTGCAGTCATATCTTTTAGTGGCACTGCTTCTGGCCATCTGGTGTATCGGTCGATTATTGTTAGCATATATGTATAATCTCCGGACGGTGGTAACGGTCCTAAGAGATCTAAATGAATGTTTTTAAATCTTCCATCTGTTTGTTGAAATTCTTTTAAAGGTGTGACGGTGTGTCTGTGGATTTTCGACGTTTGACATTCTATGCAATTATTTATGATGTTTTTGACAGTTTTATCAATATTGGGCCAAACGTATCTCTGCTTTATCATTTTTGAAGTTGCTTTTGCTCCGGGGTGACTTATTTTATGTGTCGCCAAAATGACTTCTTCTCTCATGCTGGCCGGTACGTACGGACGTACTGTATTATTAGATATGTCACACCATAACATTTTAGTAGTTCCCGGTATTAAAATTTTCTTCAGCGTTAACGATGATTTTTCTTGAATTTTCCTAAATTCTTTATCACTGATTTGTTCTGTCGCCATTTTTCGGTAATCTATATTTGATGGAATCTCTATTTCTTCGACTCTTGACAATGTGTCGGCGACTACGTTATCTTCGCCTGATACGTGTAGGATATTCGTGGTAAATTGGCTAATGTAGTCAAGCTGCCTCTCTTGTCTTGGAGAGTTGAGTTTGACTTTTGTGAAGGCGAAAATTAATGGTTTATGGTCCGTTATTATACAAAAATTTCTTCCTTCAATCTGTGATCTGAAATATTTTATTGCTTCATATATGGCAGTTAGTTCTCTGTCGTAAGTGCTGTACTTGACTTGCGCATTGTTAAACTTTTTTGAAAAAAAAGCTATCGGCTGCCAATCATTATTTTTCTTTTGTTGCAGGGCCGCGCCCATGGCGTTGTCGGATGCGTCGACCATTATTGACATTTCTGCTGAAGGGTTTATATGCGTGAGGAGTGCTGCTTGTACTAAGTCTTGTTTGCATTTTTCGAATGCGTTGCGTAACTCTTCTGTCCATGTTAGTTTTCTTTTGTCATTTTTGCTGTATCCTTTGAGCTGATTGAATAATATTTGCTGCGTTTCTGCTGCGTTGGGTAAAAATTTTCGGTAGAAATTTACCATACCCATAAATCTTCTGAGTCCCTTGGCATCCTTAGGTGGGTCAATTCTTGTTATTGCCTCGATTTTTTCTGGGATTGGGGTGCTTCCGTATTTGTTTATTTTATAACCGAGAAAGTTGACTTCTTCCACGCCTAACTGGCATTTGTTTTGGTTAATGATGAGACCATTCTCAGATAGTCTTTTGAACAATATGTCTATATGCTTTTCATGCTCTTCTAAATTTTTTGAGGCGACCAGAATGTCATCTATATACGAGAAGACAAATTCTAGGTCCCTTGTGATGTTATGAAGATACCTCTGGAAGCTTTGTGCTGCATTTGATAGTCCAGGTTGCATTTTTGTGAACTCAAATAATCCAAATGGAGTTATTAAAGCTGTTTTCGGAATGTCTTCTTCCTCCATCTTAACTTGATTGTAAGCCCTAGCCAAATCAATTTTGCTGAATATCGTTGATCCGTGGAGCTTATGTGAAAAGTCCTGGAGTTGTGGTATCGGATACTTGTCCGGCTTGGTAATTGAATTCAGTCGTCTGTAGTCTCCACACATTCTGTAGTTTCCATCTGGTTTCTTAACCATGTGAAGTGGGCTTGACCAATTGCTCTTTGAGGGTCTGCATATGCCTTGCTCGACCATGTATGCAAACTCTTTTTTTGCTATCTCTAGTTGCATCGGGTTTAATCTTCTCACTTTTGATGTGACAGGCGGTCCTCTTGTTTGAATGTGGTGTGTTACGTTGTGTTTCGATTCATTTGGTGTCATGTTTGCTCTCGTCAGATTCGGATATTTTTGTAAAATTGTTTTAAATTTTAATGTTGCTTGCACCGTTGCTATGTCTATGACTGATGTCTTGTACATGAATCCTCTGGTTGTTATACCTGTTGTTTTATCTATTAACAGTTTTCTTTTTAAATCAACTAAAATATCATAATTTGTAAGGAAGTCCGCTCCGATAATTGGCTTTGTTACATCGGCTATTACAAACTTCCATTTATGATTTCTGCGAAGCCCGAGATTTAGATTTATAACTTTATGACCGTATGTTGGTATCGTTGTTCCGTTTGCGGCGTATATTGGAGTGATGATGCTGTCTGTAGAGATCGTTGCTTTGTCACTTTTGTGATATCTCGGTATTATACTGATCTCAGCACCAGTATCGATTAAATATTTGACGCCGGTGACTATATCTGGCATGAAGAGACGATGTTTCATTTGCGACAGTGTTGTCTCGCACACCTGTCGCAGTTTTAGTTTTCCGGAAGATTGAAAGTGCAGGGTAGTTGACAATATCTTGCGTTAATTCCAAATCTTTGATGTGGTATGCATATATCTTCCTTCTTGTTGTGATTATTATTATTAGGCATATAATTTTTATTATTATTATTTTTATTTTTATAATTTCGATTATTATTTTGTCGGTTGTGATAAGAATTATTATTATAATTATTATGACGGTTTCTACTAGACGATCTTGATCTGGAACGTTCTCTTTCTTGATTATTATAAAATGGTCTTGATTGCCTTTGCTGAAGTTCTAGTCCTAATATTTTGTCAGTCAAAATTTTAATTTGCTGCTGCATTCCAATAAGAAGTTGAACTGTGTTTGGATCGTTATGTGCATGGTTATTCATTGTAGATGTAGATGGTAAATTTATCGATTGTATTTCAGCTCTATTGTTCACCTCCAAAATTCTTTAAAAAAAATATATTATTTGTGAAATTATATGGGTAGATTATTAATGCACAAAATTATTTTGTTCCTTTTAACAATTTACCGGTTACAATAATTATCACAAATTGAGCACGTTTACTTGGCAACAAAAATATTTATAAAATAATCCAATTTAATACAAAAATAGTACACGAAATAATGCAATTTTTAAAATAATACATGGGGCTTACCAGTTTAAAACCTTTATTTTTTTATGTTAGATTATATGCTCAAATACAATTTCGGTGGTTACCAGTTTACTGATTGGTAACCATTGTGTTTTACTTCACGTTTTTGGTTTACCAGATTACTTGTTGGTAACCAATTGTGATCAAATTCACGTGTTTTGGGTCACCAGTTTACCCTTTTTTAGGTGTACTCTCGTCACCTGTTTGGCTTTGGGCCCTCGGGATACCAAGTTACCTGATCTTGGTTACCGAGGACTGGGTTGTGCTGCCGATCAAGTTAGATAACCTGTCGGTGGTCACCCAGGATAGGCTATGCCGGTCTATATAGGCTTTAGGTATTTCAACCTGTTTGCCTATCCCCAAGCGAAGGTATTGTAATGACTGTGTAGGTACTTACCTAACACAGCACTACGTACATATAGATATTTAATATTACAGTAAAACACAGGTAATTAGATGGCAGAAATCAAAAGATAATTGGTGCAATTACTTACATGAATTTATTTGGATAAGTGACTCTAATACATTGAAAATAGTTGACTTAATAAATAATTATATTTTAAATTAGAATAATATACGATGATTACGCGGATTGAAAACTATGGGGTCGCAAGGACAGCGCGACCGCGACAACTGGAACAGGGTAGATCGAATGAATGCTCCCGGTCTGAGGCGTCTTTATATAGGGCTGAATCGTCCGGATTCAGACACTAGCGCGCGCCATAATTCTTTACATATTTGTTTAATTGCATTTATTTTATATAACACATTTAATTTTTTAAAATATTATTATTCAACGTCATCAAAAACAGTACTATATTTTGAATAAAATTGTTTAAAAAACTTTAGATGGGTGGTAGCAGAACGGTTAGTGCGCTGGGTTAGTAATCCAGTGGTCGCGAGTTTGAATCCTGCCACGACTGATTTCGTTCACAAGCATTTATGCTTAATTTAGGGAATGTATGACCGTATTCCTAAAAAGGTATTAGACACCTGTCCCGAAGGCAGAAGAAGAAAAGGCAGACCTAGATTGAGTTGGCTTAATGGAGAAGACTGGCGGTCGATAGGGAGGGATGGAGACGATTTCTGGTGGAGCCCAGGGTCCGTAGCGGACTATAGTGCCATTGATGATGATGATGAGGATGTATATGTACTTGTTACAATAACATATTCATTTCAAAACAAAAAAAAAGTTTAGAAACAAATGTATTCATTTTGAGATATTCTTATACATACATACATACCATTACGGTATAATCCACAATGTGGGGTAACCAGCGACAGGTGCTCGGGGATGGATTTCCTTAAAAATGGAAGCACACGCCAGTCTCGTCTCACCTATAAAAGCACTACTACATTCAGAATTGGTGGTGAAGCTCATTGCTGAACTATGTGTGAAGTTAGGATATTATTTCACTGTGAATATACATATTTAATCCTAATCCATATAAATACATATTTAAAAAAAATAGATAATATACTTATCAAGTAGTTCATCTGCGTTTATCGTTTTCTCGGTACGTTCATCGTAGCGTTTTTTTTCCTAAGGGTACAAAAATCGAAACAAATTTACTTAAAACTTTAATATCCTCAAGTGTCGGTTGAATGAGATTGCCTTAAAAAAACCCATTTTTATGCACATAGTTGAATATCGACCAAATAAATGCATTAATAAGCTATGTACATCTTAACAGAAATAATGATGCAAATATTTTGCTCTAAACCACTTATAATTTATTTTTAAACTTAGCACGATCAGTTACATCTTATTGAAATACCCCATATTGTGTTTCCGACTCAGCTGTTTAATAACATTTCATATCCAAGATTAACTTGACAGTATAGTAAGTAGTTGTCAGACCAGAATTAGGTAGTTTCTTATCAGGACCACAAGACGTCTACAAGGATATGGAAGAAGATACTTTTACTTCATCTAGTAACTGTCAAAACCACATTTCGTATCACCTTTTCTAGGATTAAGCCCCACGAACAATAATAACATATAAGATTTATTTTTCTTTTCGAATAAGATTGTCATATTTTAAATCGCTTTAGAAACTATTTTAACTCTAATATTTTTATTAATTTCATACTAGTTGCATGTAACACATGAGATCCAACTGTCGATAGCGATAGTATGTATAGTTGAAGAATATGTACCAAACTATAAACCCATAGATACAAATTATTGAATATTTTCAGATATTTTGTTCTATACAACATATGTAGGTATGTATGTCAAGATAGGATAGTATGGAGGAAGATCCTTTTTCCTACCCAGAATATGCAAATTGCATGATGGTATGTATGTATGTTTGGAGATGAAGTAACAAACTATTAAGTCTTCTTACATATTGTGTATAGGCGACTGCCATACAAAATGTATGAAGCGATGTCGTCACTAAATTCAATTTTTAAAAAAATTGTTAAAAAAAAATTGAGATCTTCTACTACATTGCCGATATTTTTTATAGAAAATTAAATTATCTAGTTGGGGTGTTTCGGCTTTTTTCGATAATTGTAAAAGTTTTGGAAATATAGGCTGTTAAACTCATAAATTTATCATAAAAAAAATATTTTTCTTAATAAAAAATGTTTGAGAAACCCTGGAATTTTTTTGAAAAAACTAATTTGAGATTTTGTATTTGTCTATGTTTGTACCAATTTTCAGCGTTCTAGCGTTTATGGTTTCTGAGATATATGGAAAAATAAAATAAAAATTCAAAAGTTGATAACCCCTGACTGAAACAAAAATTCAAAATTCCGAGTATAAAAGTTTTGTAGGCCTGTAACTGTTTATATATTCTGAAATTTTAGGCTCTGTAAATTGAGCGGATCAAAAGTTATAAGGGGGGGACGGACACACAGACACACAGACACACACACACAGACACACACACACACACACACAGACACACACACACACAGACACACGAAATGTTCTACTCCGAATTCTGAGTAAATCCGTGTATGGAACATATATGCTGCGAAGCCTCTAAGTTGGTGTTTTTTGACTTCAAAGTTGGAAAAGCCGTGAAAAAAGAAGACCTCTCCATACAATTCTCGCGTATTCTGGCTTGATACATTGTCGATATGTTAAGAGAACAAAGTTCTCCTGAACAAATCGACAGTTGGAATATATACGCAAATATTGGATTTCTTCCCTGTCGGTAGTCAAATAATATTTTTATTGATCATGTAAACCCGCCGATGACAGGTCGTTAGCCCTGTTGGTGCCTTGAGTTCCTGGTTCTTCTATAATATCCCAACTTCGTCTCTATTGAGATGCTGAAAAGTTTGTCAATATTTTAACTCTATTAAAAATACTTTTCTTGATAACAATATTATTTTGAAAAGAATAAAATTGGATATTTCAGTATATATCTTATTATTGGGTGCGTGTCAAATTAATATTTGACATAGTACCTGTTAGTTGCCCGAGAAGCAATATTAAATAAATAAATAAATAAATATCTTATCTTCTTAATTATTTTAACATTTTTTAGGTGTAGTCCTTTTCTAATAGTAATGTAATAGTAATGAACACTTCCTTGCAATTGACCAGTGGTTCCTGCCCAGAGAAGCAATATTTGCGTGAGTAATAAATTAAAATAAAATTCTCACCTGCTGGGAATCTAACCCAGAACGCCCGCACAGAAACCAAACGGCTTACCAACTGTGCCACGGCGGTCGTTTTCTTATGATATATGTTTCTTCTATCATGAGTCTTTCTTGATATCTCTATTATCGTTTTACAATAATTAACTATAAATATTATTTTAAATTAGATTTTTTTAAGTTTGAGGTTTTGTGGTGATTGGGGGTTTAAAATTATGTAACTAATATTTCAGAGAAATAAAAATATGTTATTAACGTACAGTAGCGGAATTGCTTATATAAGCCGAAAATCTTTGTTTGCCTATAAATATTATGTTAAGAAATTCAAGACCAATATTTTTTTGTCTGTTTTATTGAAACCATATTACAAGAATAAAAATTGAACCGTATGTAGATATGATGATTGAAAGGGCCATAAATGTAAATATTATTTTGACATGTGATTTTAATATATTTTCATGGCCACTTAAATAAGCAACGATGCTATAAAAACATTTTCGACATTTCCCAATTTTCTTTCAGGGTTTGCCTAGTCCGAAGATTCTAGGCACACCCCTGTGTACGTACTTTCTGATAGATGGCTTTTGATAAAATGTCCAAGGTAGGTACAATATAGGGCATTTGGATATTTGGAGGTACTTAGGTAGAAAACAATCTAGTAAGCTTGTATTAATCAATTTATAATCAATTTATTTACGGTAAACCATCTGTTTTAAACGAAGTCGAATGGAGCAAGCAGTAAACCGACCTAAGACAACCCAATGTATGCTCACAGCTGCATCAGTGCAGAATCAAGTCTAGAAGGAGCTTCCTGGAGATGTCCGCCTCAAGACCTGTGAAACCATTATTAGATATAGAAGTCTGTTGATTGAATGCATGGTAATATTTAAAAACATCGACTATCCTAGATATAACTATGTCCATGGTACAATAGATTCCCCTACAATATGGAGGACTATTGTACAACATTTACCATGGTGATTGACATATGATTTCTGTATGTCAATCACCATGGTAAATGTTGTAGGTGAATTGACAACATAATATCATGCTCCTTATGCCATTCCCATGTCTCACTAGAATAAATTAATAATTATACTCGGTATTTGTATGTTAATATAAGGTGGTCTTTGTTGGATACAGAAAAAAGAGAAAGAGACTTAACAGCATTTTTATAGTTTTCAAAATCAGTTGTATTTAATTTATATTTACCGGTCAGCTCATTATACCAAGGTGTTAAATGGTTTAATGAGCTGACCGATAAATATAAATTAAATACAACTGATTTTGAAAACTATAAAAATGCTGTTAAGTCTCTATTTTATAACTTCTTAATGGAATTGTTTAATATTTAATGTATTTTAATTGCATGTTTTTTTCTGTTCTGTATTTTAATTGCATGTTTTTTTCTGTTCTGTATTTTAATTGCATGTTTTTTTCTGTTCTTTATTTTTCTTTTGATATTGTGTACATTATTGGTTTTTGATGAATTATGATAATGCAGATTAATTTTTGGTTTATATAGGAATGCCCCCCAAACCACGAGTATGAGCTCTTTTTGTGGGGTAATATGAATAAAATATTTTTTGTGTATGCTATTATAAGTATTGTAAATTGTTATATTTTATTTCTATATATATAAATAAATAAATAAATAAATTAAAAAAGGGAATATTGCACCTACCTGGTGGCGAATTTCTTTCTTCTTCTGGAGTTCTTCACGGAAGGCACTCACTAACTTCTGGTATCACAACACTCACTATAATTGGTGAACGACACCACTTCCAAACACGGTTTGGGTATTTGAGTAGGCGCACGGCGCGTATTTTTTAGTTGATACGAGATGACACAAAATATGTATATTTCGATCGTATGTATCGAAACTAATTTTTACTTCCACTGTGTGTGACGTATACGACGAGTTGTAGAAGACGATATACACTAGCTTGTATCGTACAGCTGACTGTGATATATATGATATATATTTTAGGAGAGGAATAGGGTTGGAGTGTTGCCACATTTACCGAACAGTCTAAATTTAGGGAATGAATATTATGTAATTGTAACATAGAATAGTTTATTCTCAAACCGAGTGGGTTGTGTCCAACACTTAACTCTAATCAGCTCCAAGTCTATGCACTTTACACATATGATGTTAATATGGAATCGATCGGACTTAGGTAGGTATAGTTTGGGCTTTAGAGAGGACACAAAAAGGATAATCCGTACGCCGTACGCCATAGAAACAACACATGACGACGAAACTCACAGTGTGTACTCTCTACATGATACCCGTCGAGAAATTAATGTAAAAAAATACGCTTAAAATTGTGAAATCATGACTCTCTACTATTCCATAGTGTAGAGAGTAAAAATAAACACACAATAGAAGGAAGTATAGGAATTCGACATGCGTAAAACATAGTTATTAAAATAATATTTCCGCTGTATAAATGTACATATTATGTTCTATGACCTACCCCCTTGAGAAATCAACCGAGTACAAGTCTAGTGTATTAAGTCAACGAGCTATCTCTCCTCCATTACGACCATTTATTTTAGTTTATCCGTGGCGAAAAATTACGTTTGCCTTTAAGTGCGGACTATGAAATATATAAAAGGTTTATTATTTTCTTCGCAATATTATGTAATAATATCCACAACAACACACTGAATAGCCGTGCTGCTGCGAACAAGGGTCTGTCTCAAAACAAGACAGATCAAATCGTTCCTCACAAGAAAGGAAATGATTTAATTTAAAAAATAAATTATATTGAACCAAATAACCACATACTATCACGGAATTACAAGGAAGCATGGCACATGCGTGTATTCCCACACATCAGTCTCGCCTCAAAAGGCAACATTCAGAATGAGCCGTGAACTATTTACCCGGTAATTACGGGACACCAGAAAATGGTTACAGAAAAAAAAATCATCAAAATCATTCCAGCCATTTAAGAGTTCAGTAAAGTATAGTATACATATACACAATATTTATAATACCTACATATTATTATAAAAATATACTAGCGTAACCCTGCAATCTTCGTATTATAATAATAATAATAATAATCAACACTTCCTTGCACCCTGCGCAAGTGGTGAGTTTATCGCCGTATGGCAATTTCTTCCAACCAACCAGTGTTTTCAGCCCAGAGAAGCAATATTAGCGTGAGAAATAAATTTCTCCTCTGCTGGGAATCGAACCCAGGACGCCCGCACAAAAACCAAACGGCTTACCATCTGTGCCACGGCGGTCGGCCATATAATCTATATCGGTATTATCTGTGTAGGTATAGTTAAAAACGGTCTATTTTTATGTAATCCAAAATTTCTAAATATAATTTCGTCCCTTCCGCCCCTTCAGTCCCTTCCGTCCCTTCAGTCACTTCCGTCCCTTCAGTGCCTTCCGTCCCTTAAATACCTCCCGTCCCTTCAGTTCCTCCAGTATCTTCAACCCCTTCAGGGAATAAGTCAAATGACATTTATTTTCGTATTCCTATGTCAATCATTTTCAATAAATTCCTATGTGAAATATTAAAAAAAAAATTAAAAGTTTGGATCAGTGTTCGCTTCTGGAGAGACCACGGCGAAACAGGAGGATTTTGTAGGAACTTATGAATAACATAAAAACATATAAGTACAAATTATATTAAAAAGATATTATGATCTGCAATTCCGCCTATAGAAAGCGAATTCACATTGGTAAACGCAACCACTTCCAGGTGCCAGACTTACCTTTGTCATACCTATATTTAATATTAAGATATACCAAAAAAACAGCTATAAATAAATATTTTTTTTACCTTGCTATCCCTTTTACTATATGTACACACCCATTGTGGGAAAAAATACTGTATTTTCATAAATAAATTAATTTCAGTCATATATATTTTAACGAGAATACCTACATCAAAATTAATCTAAATTAGATATACAATTATTATAACGAAAAAAAATGTCTAATAACTATTATGCAGATGAAATATTTTTTTAAATACTCGTAAATTTATCATTGATTACATACCAAAACTTATTTTACAAAAATAAGAACGAAAATCTTATAGTTAAATTGTTTTTTTTTTGCAGTGCGTTGTATAATTTTTATACTTATACTTAATTTTTGTTTTATATTCCTATGTAGATGATTTTTTTATAGAAATAATAATAATAATACTAAGTATCTGGATAGGTGAACTATTCCCAATTGAAAGCTTGATGATGCGTTTGTTGCATTTTATTTTGCTCTTTTAAATAAATTATAATTTACGCATTTATCTGCTAATTCTTTTGAGGAAGTGTATAATGGTAATAATAATAATTGAGTGTTATTATTTGTAGTGCTTACTTGTTATTAATATCATTAGTTAATCGGCCAGCGCCGTAAAAAAAATGAACACTTCCTTGCACCCTGCGCAAGTGGCGAGTTTATTGCCGTATGACAATTTCTTCCAACTAACCAGTGTTTCCAGCCCAGAGAAACAATATTTGCGTGAAAAATGAATTTAAATAAATTTCTCCTCTGCTGGGAATCGAACCCAGCACGCCCGCACAGAAACCAAACGGCTTACCAACTGTGCCACGGCGGTCGGCAAATAAAACACATATTTCTAAATGTAAAATACATATTTCTATACTATAGTTTGTTTTCTTTTACTTAAGCCTTGTTCTCTTTGTTTTTTTTATTTTTTAATTTTATATTTTTTTAATCTATATTATAAATTTGAATGTTTGTATGTATCTATGTATGTATGTGTTTAATGCGCTCCTAAACCGCTCATCCGATTGCGATGAAACTTTGGTGAACTGTCGAGAGTATACCAGGGATGGTTTCTGGATCAAAAAATTTTAACTTCTTCTTCTTCTTCATAGAGTTTTAGGTCATTTTACCTATGAAGGTGGACTATCCTGGGAACCGTTCATCCGATTGCAATTAAACTTTGGTGAATTGTCGAGCGTATGACCGGGATGATTTCTGAATTTAAAAAATTTTCTTCTTCTTCTTCATCGGGTATCAGGTCATTTTACCGATAAAGGTGGACTATCCTGAGAACCGTTCATTCGATTGCAATGAAACTTTAGTGAATTGTCGAGCGTATGACCGAGATGGTTTCTGGATTAAAAAAAAATTCTTCTTCTTCTTCTTAATCGGGTATCAGGTCATTTTACCTATGAAGATGGACTATCCTGTAACCGTTCATCCGATAACAATGAAACTTTGGTGAATTGTCGAGCATATGACCGGGATGGTTTCTGGATTAAATTTTTTTCTTCTTCTTCTTCATCGGGTATTAGGTCATTTTACCTATGAAGGTAAAATGACCTTATACTCTGGGAGAAGAAGCTCCAACTGTCCTTCCATCTCTTCGCAGGTCTTCCAGGACAGTTTCTGGATTTTAACTCTTTTCTTCTTCTTCTTCTTCATAGTTTATTTGGTCATTTTACCTATGAAGGTGGAGTATCCTGGGAGAATAAGATGCAACTGTCCTTCCATCTCTTCGCAGGTCTTCCAGAACGGTTTCTGGAATAAAACTTTTTTCTTCTTCTTCTTCTCTATCGTGTATTTGTTCATTTTACCTATGAAGTCGGAGAATCCTGGAAAAAGAAGGTCCAACTGTCTCTTCGTAGGTCTTCCCAGTATTGTCTCGGGAATTAAACTTTTTCTTCACCTACTTAAGGGACGAGAGGTAATGAAGGGAAGGGAGGTACTGGTGGACCTGACGGGACGGGAGGTACTGAAGGGACGGGAGGTACTGAAGGGACGGGAGGTACTGAAGGGACGGGAGGTACTGAAGGGACGGGAGGTACTGAAGGGATGGGAGGTACTGAAGGGACGGGAGTAACTGAAGCGACGGGAGTAACTGAAGGGACGGGAGTAACTGAAGGGACGGGAGTAACTGAAGGGACGGGAGTAACTGAAGGGACGGGAGTAACTGAAGGGACGGGAGTAACTGAAGGTATTGAAGAGTCTGAAGCGACGGGTGGTTATGGAGGACGATTTTTAATTATACAGGCAATACGAAGTTTGCCGGGGGTTCACTAGTCTATATTATAAATTTGAATGTTTGTATGTATCTATGTATCTATGTATGTGTTGAATGCGCTCCTAAACCGCTCATCCGATTGCGATGAAACTTTGGTGAACTGTCGAGAGTATACCAGGGATGGTTTCTGGATCAAAAAATTTTAACTTCTTCTTCTTCTTCATCGAGTTTTAGGTCATTTTACCTATGAAGGTGGACTATCCTGGGAACCGTTCATCCGATTGCAATTAAACTTTGGTGAATTGTCGATCGTATGCCCGGGATGATTTCTGAATTTAAAATATTTTCTTCTTCTTCTTCTTCATCGGGTATCAGGTCATTTTACATATGAAGGTGGACTAACCTGAGAACCGTTCATCCGATTGCAATGAAACTTTGGTGAATTGTCGAGCGTATGACCGGGATAGTTTCTGGATTAAAAAATTTTTCTTCTTCTTCTTCTTCATCGGGTATCAGGTCATTTTACCTATGAAGGTGGACTATCCTGGGAACCTTTCATTCAATTTCAATGAAACTTTGATGAATTGTCGAGTGTATGTCCGGGATGGTTTCTGGATTAAAAAAAAATTCTTCTTCTTCTTCTTCATCGGGTATCAGGTCATTTTACCGATGAAGGTGGACTATCCTTGGAACCGTTCAATCAATTTCAATGAAACTTTGATGAATTGTCGAGCGTATGACCGGGACCTACTGAAGGGACGGGGGGTAATGAAGGGACGGGAGGTAATGAAGGGACGGGAGGTAATGAAGGGACGGGAGTAACTGAAGGGACGGGAGTAACTGAAGGGACGGGAGTAACTGAAGGGACGGGAGTAACTGAAGGGACGGGAGTAACTGAAGGGACGGGAGTAACTGAAGGGACGGGAGTAACTGAAGGGACGGGAGTAACTGAAGGGACGGGAGTAACTGAAGGGACGGGAGTAACTGAAGGGACGGGAGTAACTGAAGGGACGGGAGTAACTGAAGGGACGGGAGTAACTGAAGGGACGGGAGTAACTGAAGGGACGGGAGTAACTGAAGGGACGGGAGTAACTGAAGGGACGGGAGTAACTGAAGGGACGGGAGTAACTGAAGGGACGGGAGTAACTGAAGGGACGGGAGTAACTGAAGGGACGGGAGTAACTGAAGGGACGGGAGTAACTGAAGGGACGGAAGGTACTGAAGGGACGGGAGTAACTGAAGGGACGGGAGTAACTGAAGAGACGGGAGTAACTGAAGGGACGGGAGTAACTGAAGGGACGGGAGGTACTGAAGGGACGGAAGGTACTGAAGGGACGGGAGTAACTGAAGGGACGGGAGTAACTGAAGGGACGGGAGTAACTGAAGGGACGGGAGTAACTGAAGGGACGGGAGTAACTGAAGGGACGGGAGTAACTGAAGGGACGGGAGTAACTGAAGGGACGGGATTAACTGAAGGGACGGGAGTAACTGAAGGGACGGGAGTAACTGAAGGGACGGGGGTAACTGAAGGGACGGGAGTAACTGAAGGGACGGGAGTAACTGAAGGGACGGGAGTAACTGAAGGGACGGGAGTAACTGAAGGGACGGGAGTAACTGAAGGGACGGGAGTAACTGAAGGGACGGGAGTAACTGAAGGGACGGGAGTAACTGAAGGGACGGGAGTAACTGAAGGGACGGGAGTAACTGAAGGGACGGGAGTAACTGAAGGGACGGGAGTAACTGAAGGGACGGGAGTAACTGAAGGGACGGGAGTAACTGAAGGGACGGGAGTAACTGAAGGGACGGGAGTAACTGAAGGGACGGGAGTAACTGAAGGGACGGGAGTAACTGAAGGGACGGGAGTAACTGAAGGGACGGGAGTAACTGAAGGAACGGGAGTAACTGAGGGAGGTACTGAAGGGACGGGAGGTACTGAAGGGACGGGAGGTACTGAAGGGACGGAAGGTACTGAAGGGACGGGAAGTACTGAAGGGATGGGAGGTATTGAAGAGTCTGAAGCGACGGGTGGTTATGGAGGACAATTTTTAATTATACAGGCTATACGAAGTTTGCCGGGTGTTCACTAGTCTATATAATAAATTTGAATGTTTGTACATATGTATGTGTTGAATGCGCTCCTAAACCGTTCATCCAATTGCAATGAAACTTTGGTGAATTGTCGAGAGTATAACATGGATGGTTTCTGGATCAAAAATTTTTGCTTCTTCTTCTTCATCCACCTTCATTTTACCTATGAAGGTGGATTATCCTGGGAACCGTTCATCCGATTGCAATGAAACTTTGATGAATTGTCGAGCGTATGCCCGGGATGGTTTCTGGATTAAAAAAAATCTTCTTCTTCTTCTTCATCGAGTATTGGGTCATTTTACCTATGAAAGTGGACTATCCTGGAAACCGATCATCCGATTGCAATGAAACTTTGGAGAATTGTCGAGCGTATGCTCGGGATGGTTTCTGAATTAAAAAAAATCTTCTTCTTCGGGTATTAGGTCATTTTACCTATGAAGGTAAAATTACCTAATACTCTGGGAGAAGAAGCTTCAACTGTCCTTCCATCTCTTCGCAGATCTTCCAGGACATTTTTTGGATTTAAACTTTTTTCTTCTTCTTCTTCTTCATTGTGTATTTGGTTTACCTATGAAGGTGGAGTATTGTGGAAGAATAAGATGCAACTGTCCTTCCATCTCTTCGCAGGTTTTCCAGGACGGTTTCTGGATTCAAACTTTTTTCTTATTCTTCTTCTTTATCGTGTATTTGTTCATTTTACCTATTAAGTTGGAGAATCCTGGAAAAAGAAGGTCCAACTGTCCTTTCATCTCTTCCTAGGTCTTCCCAGTATTGTGTCGGGAATTAAACTTTTTCTTAACCTACTGAAGGGACGGGAGGTAATGAAGGGAAGTGAGGTACTGGTGGTACTGAAGGGTCTGAAGGGACGGGAGGCACTGAAGGGACGGGAGGCACTGAAGGGACGGGAGGCACTGAAGGGACGGAAGGCACTGAAGGGACGGGAGGCACTGAAGGGACGGGAGGCACTGAAGGGACGGGAGGCACTGAAGGGACGGGAGGCACTGAAGGGACGGGAGGTACTGAAGGGTCTGAATCGACGGGTTGTTATGGACCATTTTTAATTATACAGGCAATACGAAGTTTGCCGGGGGTTCACTAGTAATATATAAATATATATATCCATCTTTATAAGATGCGTACATATTAAGTAGGTAAGTACTAGTGAAAGTAAAATTGATAAAAGATACACACACCAAGTGAACATTTTATGTCTGTCATAAAATACACGACGGATGGTCGTGAAACCTGATTTATCGATCTTGATGATATAAAAGTAGTGAATAACTCAATCATACTTTCTATAGTAAGTAAGTACCAACACTTATAAAGTAGATTGTGCTAGGTATTTAATATGAAGATAAACAGTACAACTATTATCAAATGAGTTTGAAAAATCTTTTGAGTAGTTGTCCTGGGCACTGTGATAACATCTGATGCTGAACTCGTATTAAGTAACGAAATATTTTATATTTTGAAATTAAGAAAACAAACAGTGGTATTAGGTTTTCGAAAAACGAAATTCAAAATATTTATTATTTAGACCCTTAGTCCAGAAATAGGTTTAAACATAATAAAAAAAGTTTCATTTCCTGTCATTAAAATCTCTTCCTGTTAATTCGGCAATATATAAATTCATCTTGATAAACCGCCGTGGCACTGGTGTTGTAGTTGAAGCCATACATCTTTAAGTTTTAGTTGAGAAGGGGGGCGATTTGCACGTAAACCAAGGAAGCAAAAAGACACAAATTTGCGCTGTGCGCAACCTGAAAATCGTTCAAAATGTTTGGCGAAAATTATAAGCCACTTGACTTTTGTGCGGGAGTCCTGGGTTCGATCCGCAGCAGTGATCAAATTCATTTATATACATTTCTCACACAAATATTGCTTCTTTGGGCTGAACTCAATGGTTAGTTGTGCGAAATCGTCACGTGGCAATAAACTAGCCACTTAAACAGGGTGCAAGGAATTATATACAAATTCCTATCCTCAGAAAATTGTAATCGACTATTAAATATTTATATTTAATGTAACACTGATGTATAGCTGATGTAAACCCAAAATTTATCTAAAGTAATAAAGCAATCAAAATGTTAGTGTCTGTGTGTGTGTATGTGTGTGTGTGTGTGTGTGTGTGTGTGTGTGTGTGTTTGTCTCACGCCTTCTGAAAAACCAAGAGCATCTAAAAATCTAATTTAAGTGCGAACATGTACCAGTATACCTGATGCAGTGTCACGCTAAAAAGAATGCGATAAAAATGCTGAATTTTAAAAATATTTAAATAATTATTTTTTTCATACAAAATTTTCCAAGTCATATCTGTCAAAAAAGTGTACATTTTGCACGCAAATATCCGTTAGTTTAAAAGTTAGAAGTAGGTATTTACACAAAAAAAATATATTTTGAAGTATATTTGGTATAATTATAATGTTTAACTTATTTTTAAAGTAAGCCTTTTGTACATAAACGCCGCCATTTTAATATCTTTTCATACAATATTTCATTTTCCCACCGAATGAATATGTTCTTGAAAATAATAAACCTTTGAAATAAATGTAATTATGAAATAATAAAATGAAACACAAGACATTACGGCAAGTTTTAAGACATATATTGTAAAAATGTGTCATTTATTAGTAAAGATATAGGCATAATAAAATTGCATAATTTGTAAATAATATTTGATTTTTCTGACAATTTTCATTATTATGGCATCGAACAAACCAATGTAGGTACCTACATATTCAAAAAATGTATCCGAACCATTCGATATTACTTACGTGTTCGAATCGTTTCCATGGCTACAGAAAGAATGTGATATTCAAATAAAATTTGTTAGGAATCGAATTTATTTAGAAGGTTGTTGTAGGTAGGTACCTACCTAATACTATTTACTTACAAATCAACAATAATATACCTATACTGATTTCCTATAGGAAAATTATTTTATTTATTTATTTGTCAACCGTTTGTCCGATTATAATGAAACTTTGGTGAATTGTCGAGCGTATGCCCAGGATGGTTTTTGGATTTAAACTTTTTTCTTATTCTTCTTCTTCTTCGTGTATTTGGTCGTTTTACCTATGAAGGGGGAGTATCCTGGGAAAAGAAGGTCCGACTGTCCCTCCATCTCTTCACAGGTCTTCCAGGACGGGTTCTGCATATAAACTTTTTTCTTCTTTTTCTTCAACGTGTACTTGGTCATCTTACCTATGAAGATGAACTATCCTGGGAGATGAAGGTCCAATTTTCCTTCCATCTCTTCGCAGGTTTCTGGATTTAAACTTTTTTCTTCTTCTTCTTCATCGTCTATTTGGTCATTTTACCTATGAAGGTGGACTAACCTGGGAGAAGAATGTCCAATTTTCCTTCCATCTCTTCGCAGGTATCTGGATTTAAACTTATTTCTTCTTCTTCTTCTTCTTCTTCATAGTGTATTTTTGGTCATTTTACCTATGAAGTTGGAGAATCCTGGGAGAAGAAGGTCCAACTGTCCTTCCATCTCTTCGCAGGTATCTGGGTTTAAACTTTTTTCTTCTTCTTCGTGTATTTAGTCATTTGACCTATTAAGTAGAGCATCCTGGGAAAAGAAGGTTCTTTCATCTCTTCGCGGTTCTTCCAGGATGGTTTCTGGATTTAAACTTTTCTTAACCGACTGATGGGACGGGATGTAATGAAGGGAAGGGAGGCACTAAAGGGCCTGAAGGGACGGGAGGTATAAAACTGCCTGAAGGGACGGAAGGTACTGAAGGGCCTGATGGGAAGGGACGTAATGAGGGATTAAAGGGACGGGAGGTACTGAAGGGCCTGAAGCGGCGGGTCCTGGAGTCTAATTCTTTTTCTTCTTAATTTTATGTAGACCTTTAGGGCAGTTTTTATACAAACTATTTCCTATTGTCTAATTCATCTTCTTCTTCTTTTATGAATACATTTGGGTCATTTTTTTATAAAAATTATTTCCTTTAGTCTAATTATTATTCTTCTTCATTTAAGTACGTAGACTTTTGGGAGAGTTTTAATACAAACTATTTCCAATAGTCTTATTCATTTTCTTTTATGTAGACCTTTTGGTCAGTATTTATACAAACTATTTCCAATAGTCTAAATATTCTTCTTCTTCTTTTTTGTAGACCTTTGGGTGAGCTTTTATACAATCTATTTCCAATAGTCTAATTCTTCTATTAGGTATATGTATTTTTATTTATTTTATGTAGACCATTGAAATAGTTTTTTATACAAACTATTTCTTATAGTCTAATACTTATTTTTCTCTTTTTCATTTAGTCTTTTGGGTTAGTTTTAAGTCTAATAGTCTATTGTGCAGAAATATTATTAACGATATGCACACTTGATGAAAATATATATGAAATGAATGGGATATGGGATGTGACGATATAACCTGCACTAGAATCTTTTCAATACTTTTGTTTAATTAAATTTATACCATTTATATCATCCTATTTTGAATAATTTTCAACACCTAATATTTAAAGAATGGGGGGTGTGGCCATGACTGAACTCTTCACAACATTTATATTCAAATTAAAAACTATTTACTATAGTTCAAGTCTTCTTATTCTTCGTTAATGAAGACTTTCAGTCAAATTGAGCAAAAATATAATGCACACTTGATGAAAAAATATAAAAACGAATGGGATGTAACCAATACTAGATCTTTTCAGTACCTACGTTTGTTTAATCAAATTTTAACCACATCCCAGCATCCAAAATTACTAAATTTTCAATAGGTACACATTACAATTTGTTTTCGATGATAATATTTAAAAATGGGGGTTGTGGCCAAACCAATCTCTTTACAACGTTGATAAACAGTCATATTTAAAACCATTACGCATAGTCCATGCGAGCAGAAATTGTATAAATATTATACTTCATTCACACTTTATAGCAATATATAAAAAAGAATGGGTTGTGGCCATCACTTGAACATTTTACAATACTTAAACTCAATCAAATTTCAAACCACTTTTCATAGTCTGAAAACGATTGCTTTTTCTTTCACAATTTTACATTCTTGGCCAATGGCGGGACATAAAAGCTAGTAAATAAATAAAAAACATACCTATTTCCTTTCGAACACACAAAGCATTGCTCGTATCCAAATACTCGTGTTTATCTGAGCTATTTATGTTATTAATAAATAAAAATTACACTTCTTTGTACCTACACTGGTAAGATAGATAGAAATAAGCTTGCCACTTACACAGAGTGTAAAAAAATGTTGGTACATTAAGAAAAAAAAAATAGAAAAATCCTGTCTTAATTCGTCGTGCAATATCCTTATCCGATTTTGTGTGACGTTTTCCAACTGTCGATTTGTCATATCGACAAAGTATCAAGCCAAGATACGCGAAATTTGTATGCAAGGTCTATTATATTTTTCATGTTTTTTTTCAACTTTGAAGTAAAAAAAACACCAACATAGAGGCTTCGCAATATATTATATTATTATGTTACATATATGGATTTACTGTGTTACATGCAACTTGTATAATAGAATAGAATATCCTGATCTTAGAACAAAAGTTTCATCACAAAAAATGTTCATGCAAATGTCAAAAATTCAAATAAGGAAACCGTAGTAGGTATCCTTGGCCTTATTCGCTGTGATAAAACTTGGAATAAGAATAAGTCTGCTAGGTATGAATTTTCTATAAATATACTTCGCAGACATTATGATAATCATATTGTGTTTTAAAATATGGTACTTTTGAATTACAATTTTTGAAATATAAATGTCGCCATCGCACGAGCCACAATGCAATTTTATTGTGGATTTTATTTCACAGTTTAGTACGACAACACGATAAGGATACTGTCGTTATAGAACATTGGTTCCCAATCTTTTTTGCCCAGGGACCACTTTGATTTATTTGTCGCTAGCAGGGAACCACAAGGTTCAAGAAAAACACTTTTATGTTTTTAATAATACTTTTATGTAAAAATAAACTTCAAACATAATATTTGAATTCAAAAACGATAATTGAATGCAACATAAATCGAAAAAATAACATTTTTCAGCTTTCTTTGACATGCCAAGAAGAGTAACTATGCAAGTTTTTCCAATTTCTTCTCATGTTCTTTCGAAGATTTTCAAGGGAACGCATATACGAGTAAAAGAGAACAGAAAAATTGTTTTTTTTTCAATGAGATGTTTGCGTGTAACAAGGGATTAATACATTTATAAAGATTAAAATTTAAATGAAAATTATTATTTTTTTACTTTACAATAACACGAACAAATAGACGACTGCTACCCAACTAGGAAACTCTGTTCTAGGGCTAGCAGTTGTCAAATTTTTAGTGACAATAATACACTTATGAACTGAGTAGTGAAAGTCTCCGCTCTACATACATATGTACATTAGGAAGGCACACAATCAAGACATCTGAACAGACACAGCTCAATCAGTTCAAAATTCCTGTCATAGTATATTTATTTTCTATTTATTTTATTTATTCAAGGTTACATACAGTTTTTTTAAGATAAACATAAAATCTCAAAATGAATGAACAAATACAAAACCAAGATTGTAACACCAATTACTAAGATACGGTCTTACAATAAAAATATATAGCTACATAAAATACACATACATACATATATACACATACACACAATATATGCCAACAAAACAATACACTATAAACAATATTTCATAAACAATAGAGAAGAGGTCATAGATCAATGTCGTCAGGTGTATTGATGTATTTGATATGACTCGCATGCACCTTAGATCAAATAAAAAGATAATGAAATATTCTATGTACATACTAATCAAATAGCATACTTTTTTTAATATTTCGCGGATCATTTTTTTTCTCCTGCGGACCACTGATTGGGAGAAAATGTTATAGATGAAGATGGCGTGTACAGCACTGTACGGAAAGAGATGAAATATAGTGGAATTATGGTAAGGGACGTTTCATATTTATCTTTCGAACAGATTTTAAAATGAATACAATTTTGCTTTTGACTGAACAAAACTTGAGACAATTTTATGCATTCATGGTCCAATGCAAAACAACATAATGCCATCAGTTATTGTGCTCACAGAAAATAATGAAAAAAAAAAACAAAATATACTTTTATTTTATTTTTTATTTATTTTTATAAATAGTCAACAGCTGTATAATTTTTTTTATATAAAACAATTACATATAAATTGAGCCAATTACAGACTATTATATATTAGTACTTCACATAGAACACGTACACGCATTCATAGAAAACATGTAAATATGAAAATATAAAGTAACATAAGAGAAAAAAAAAATATAAATATATATATAACTGCATGAATACAAAATAATGAAAATATAGCCACATCGTCACTGAAGGGGTCACATAAAAATCAATGTATTGTTAGTGGGTACCTACAACGGCACTGCATTTACGACCGTGCGATGATTCATTAAATTTCAACATTAATGTGCGGGTGACCTATCTCCAGCAATGGGTAGTTTACAAAATAAAAAATAAAATCCAATATAAATTTAGTAGTATAAAGATATTTATCCAGTATAAAAGATATTTTGAAAATTAGTATAATATGGCGTGTGATTGTGTGTTTGTGTGAGTGAGTGTGTGTGTGAGAGGATTTATGTGTTATAGTAAGTTAGGGAGCCGTTAAGGGGTAATATAATACGGAAAGGATTTGTTTTTTAAAAGTATCAATATTTAAATGAAAAGGGTCAATTGAGTTAAAAAGTTGATTATAAGAATAGCAACTTCGGTTGATAAATGAATTTTTGTAAGAGTTGGTTTTACACGTGGTGATTTTGAAAAGTTCGTTCTGTCTGGTGGGTCTAGTAGGGACTCTATAATTTATTAGGCTTGTAAGTTCGGGGCAATCAATCAAGTTATTAATGATTTTATAAAGGAACAGAGCATCGGTTAGAGTTCTTCTGTTTTCGAGACTCATTAAATTATAGGTTTGAAGAAGAGTGAGATAATCGTCAACATTTGAGAAACTGAATCTATAGTTTAATTGTCTGATGAATATCAACTGTAAATATATTTCTTCTTTTTCACTTTTAATATTTTATATTATACATATGTTTATATTAAGTAGATATAAAAATCTATTTTTTTATATTTATATTGTATACCCACACACAGGCATTGCCTTTGTGGGAATTTTGGTATTCAGTAATTGTTATTTGTAATTTTCTTTGAATTTTTTTTTGTATTTTTTTTTGTTGTTTATTTAATTTTGTAAAATGTGCCAAAATTAAAATAAATAAATAAATAAATAAATAATTTTTGAATTCTTTCAATTTGGTTTTTATATATTTGGTAAGAAGGGTTCCAGATAATTGACGAGGATTCGAGATGACTCCGAACAAGAGCATAGTATAATATAATGTACGTTTTATAATCTCGGAATTGTTTGGTATTTCTGAATAGAAAGCCTAGCATACGGTAAGCTTTACCGGTTATATGGTCAAAATGTCTCTCGAAGGAAAGTTTACTGTCAACATAGACCCCCAAGTCTTTAATAACCGTTTTTTTTTCAACGGCTATACTATCTATTGAATATTCGTAATTTAGTTGGGTTTTATTTCTTGAGAAAGTAATGGAGTAACATTTGGAAGCATTAAGGGATAATTTATTGTGTTTGCAATATTCGAATATTAATTCGAATATTCGAATATATTAATTATTTTGGAAGCATTAAGGGATAATTTATTGTGTTTGAAATATTCGTTTCAATAAAAATGAATGGACATAACATTGTGGAGTTAGGATACCCTTGTATTTAGGTAATTTGAGTCAACTGACTTTTGGTAATAGACGGTAATGTAACAATAAGTTGATTAACTGTGGGTATATGGAAACCCAAAAACACAAAATCAAGGGCGAATATGCAACGAGAATTACCGTTTAATCTTGATCTGGATCTTGAAACTAAGAACAGAGATTGGAAATCACTTTTTTGTAACACTTTTCATAGATTAATACAATTTGACCACTTAAATTATTAAATATAAGATAAAAAAAGACGGAGCACTATGACAGAGTGTAACTGTGTTCAGAGTAATTGTTGTTGTATATAGGTATGTTCTTACATACATTCGTACAGAGCTTACCTGTCATCGGCTGGCTTTAGTAATCACACTACGCAATAACAACAAGCACCAATTTTGAATGACTTTATAATGAGTATTTTCTTGTGAAAGCTGACTGTAACGGACGAGATTGGATTAGGTTTAAGTTATGAAATGTATCGCAGAAAAATAAAGCCTATGTGCCTGACACTGATTATATTGTATTATATTGTAATGTAACCGGGTAGCGGCGAGGATACATGTGTAGGGCCTAGCCGGGAAATGGTGAAAGTCGTTCGGCCGCCGGCGGATACCCGCCGCGGTACACGACTGCACACCCCCGCGCAGACCGACTAGCATGCCTCACCGCGCCCGAAAATCGTTGTACCGCCGGCCGCTCATTGACCGGCGGCAATATATAAATATACGGCACATTGTGCAAAATATATGTTCTTTCATACCACTACCTGCGTTTATAATTTATCTCTTGACTCGACGCTGCCTGAACCTGCTTGGAATACGGAACACTCGACGACCCTGCCTGAACCTGGACTACCATTTTGAACTGGAATCAACCACCGACGGAAGCATTCATCCCGAATATCTCTTCTACATAGTATACGAGTCGTATACTGTGTAGCGAGCTGCTGGAGCTACGTGGAGACGACGAGGCGATCCACGGTGAAGAGGCGAGCCACCGCCTTAAATAAAATAAAGTGCTGCGTTCGGCTAACCACTGCCGTCCGTAACACTGACAATGCGGAAGATATATTTAAATAATCCAGATAAAATCATTCATTTAGGTGTTCTTAGCTGGACATCAGAATCTATCGAAAGTAGCACAAACAAATATATTTTATCATTTTTATTGAAACATAGATAGAGAACTGTCATGTCCCCAGCGAATCTGACAAATTATGACGTTCGATATCTTTTGAAGAATTTTATAACTATGCAAATAAAATATCTTGAAACATAAATCAAACAATATCGTATTGACCATACACGAATCTCTTGATTTTTTATTTTATTTATTAATCATTTTACAAAAAAGAAACAACGAAAGAAATCAGCTTTATTGGCTTCAAAACATCCGGGATTGGACAGGTATGAGAAATATGGAGGAGCAGTAACGCACTGCCCAGGTCAGGGAGGCTTTACCTACGATGGTAGTCAACGTCAGGAGGACCTGAGATGTCACGAGATGAAGAAGAAGAAGACGTAATATTATAAATAATTTTAAATGGATTGTTCTAGATCTAGAAATAATAGTCAGCCTTGAGTTATGAAAACGACAGTGATAAAAAAAATCATAAAATAACATTAGGTATATAACTATAAAAAAAAGTTTATTATTTTTAAATTAATGAAAATATATAAGGAAATGAAAGAAAAAAGCTTTATTTTTTAAAATGAAAGTCGTAAAATTTATACTCTAAATTATATTCCTAACAGGCAAGGGCGTGCCTATAACCTTCGAACTAGGCAAACCCTGAAAGAAATCGGGACATGTCGAAAAATTTATGTATTTTAAGCATCGTTGTTCATTTGTGCCCATGAATATTATTTAAAATCACATGCCAAAATAATATTTACATTTGTGACCCTGTCAAGCATCATATCTACGGTATAATTTTAATCGTATATTGCCGACCGCCATGGCACAGTTGGTAAGCCGTTCGGTTTCTGTGCGGGCGTCTTGGGTTCGATTCCCAGCAGAGGAGAAATTTATTTAAAATTATTTCTGACGCAAATATTGCTTCTCTGGGCTGGAAACACTGGTTAGTTGGAAAAAAATGTCATACGGCAATAAACCGTCAAACTTGCGCAGGGTGCAAGGAAGTGTTCATTATTATTATTATGATTTCAATATAACAGACAAAAAAATATTAGGTCTTGAATTTTTCTTAAGTTAATATTCATAGGCAAGCCAAAATTTTCGGCTTCTATGAACAATTCCGCTACTGCTAACTAGATACCTGACGTGTTTAACGTCGTGTCGAATTAACCGAATAAATTACATTAGCTTATGTCAATATTAACGTTGCTGGCATTTGACGAAATCAAGCTGTCTAATACGAAAACCAATGAATATCGCTTCAAATCGCATAACGTGTGGGTGTGTATGTATCAAAGAGTGGGGTGGAAGTGAACACAGCACTGAGCACAGTGTGCACACGTGGATTGGTTATTGCATCAGCTAGTAGGAGTCAGAAATTTGAAGGTGGATGACTAAAACTGGATACATATACCTATGCTCTATTGGCAGATCAGCCGACGGGTAAATTGACAGAGCTTCGATCGTATGACATTCCCTACCCCGAATGCACGTGATTGAATAAGTAATGTCAAGTCAGCGATAAAACTTCGTTAATGGAAAGTCAGCAGAAATGAAATATGTTCGGAAGCTGTTCACGTTCTCTCCTGATGGTACGTATTGACCACTTTTAATGTCTGAAAGACAATTTCGTAACGAAGTGGGCAAATAAAAACGGACGTATAAAGAAATCATCTCGTGTTTACAAATCTCTCCCAAACGAAGTACATTGGTTGAAATATGACCGAGTATACCTACTTTTAAAATATGAATGAAGGTTTTCAAAGTCCCACTATACCAACATTCAAAGATTGCGTCAGTTGAATGTGACACTAGAACGGAAGATATTTCAGACAATCCAATGATTGTCTGAAATTCAGTGTCGATTCGTTTAAGATATTACTTAGCAGTTGTAGTATCACTTGGTCAGTAGAGAGTCAGAGAGAGACTTGACGTTTTTCCTAAGATAATTTAAATAAAATGTACACTCAAAATCTTTTCTTACACCCTTTTACACATATCCACACACGCAAACACACCCTCACGTTAACAAAAACACAAAGACACTTGATTAATTTTTCATGTACCTACTATTGTATTCTATATGTACTTTTATATGTCTTAGAATGTGTACAGGAGGCTTTGTAGAACAGGCTTTGCCTAGTGAGATAATAAATTCCATTTATATATTTCATGTTATGTTATATTTTATACTAGCTTTTATGTCCCGCCGTTGGCCAAGAATGTAAAATTGTGAAAGAAAAAGCAATCGTTTTTATAATATTGTCACCCAATTATTTTGCAATATCAGACTATGAAAAGTGGTTTGAAATTTGATTGAGTTTAAGAATTGTAAAATGTTCAAGTGATGGCCACAACCCATTCTTTTTTATATATTGCTATAAAGTGTGAATGAAGTATAATATTTATACAATTTCTGCTCGCATGGACTATGCGTAATGGTTTTAAATATGACTGTTTATCAACGTTGTAAAGAGATTGGTTTGGCCACAACCCCCATTTTTAAATATTTTCATCGAAAACAAATTGTAATGTGTACCTATTGAAAATTTAGTAATTTTGGATGTTGGGATGTGGTTAAAATTTGATTAAACAAACGTAGGTACTGAAAAGATCTAGTATTGGTCACATCCCGTTCGTTTTTATATTTTTTCATCAAGTGTGCATTATATTTTTGCTCAATTTGACTGAAAGTCTTCATTAACGAAGAAGAAGAAGACTTGAACTATAGTAAATAGTTTTTAATTTGAATATAAATGTTGTGAAGAGTTCAGTATTGGCCACAACCATTCTTTAAATATTAGGTGTTGAAAATTATTCAAAATAGGATGATATAAATGGTTTAAATTTAATTAAACAAAAGTATTGAAAAGATTCTAGTGCAGGTTATATCGTCACATCCCATATCCCATTCATTTCATATGTATTTTCATCAAGTGTGCATATCGTTAATAATATTTCTGCACAATAGACTATTAGACTTAAAACTAACCCAAAAGATTAAATAAAAAAGAGAAAAATAAGTATAAGACTATAAGAAATAGTTTGTATAAAAAACTATTCCAATGGTCTACATAAAATAAGTAAAAATACATATACCTAATAGAAGAATTAGACTATTGGAAATAGATTGTATAAAAGCTCACCCAAAGGTCTACAAAAAAGAAGAAGAAGAATATTTAGACTATTGGAAATAGTTTGTATAAATACTGACCAAAAGGTCTACATAAAAGAAAATGAATAAGACTATTGGAAATAGTTTGTATTAAAACTCTCCCAAAAGTCTACGTACTTAAATGAAGAAGAATAATAATTAGATTAAAGGAAATAATTTTTATAAAAAAATGACCCAAATGTATACATAAAAGAAGAAGAAGATGAATTAGACAATAGGAAATAGTTTGTATAAAAACTGCCCTAAAGGTATACATAAAATTAAGAAGAAAAAGAATTAGACTCCAGGACCCGCCGCTTCAGGCCCTTCAGTACCTCCCGTCCCTTTAATCCCTCATTACGTCCCTTCCCATCAGACCCTTCACTACCTTCCGTCCCTTCAGGCAGTTTTATACCTCCCGTCCCTTCAGGCCCTTTAGTGCCTCCCTTCCCTTCATTACATCCCGTCCCATCAGTCGGTTAAGAAAAGTTTAAATCCAGAAACCATCCTGGAAGAACCGCGAAGAGATGAAAGAACCTTCTTTTCCCAGGATGCTCTACTTAATAGGTAAAATGACTAAATACACGAAGAAGAAGAAAAAAGTTTAAACCCAGATACCTGCGAAGAGATGGAAGGACAGTTGGACCTTCTTCTCCCAGGATTCTCCAACTTCATAGGTAAAATGACCAAAAATACACGATGAAGAAGAAGAAGAAGAAATAAGTTTAAATCCAGATACCTGCGAAGAGATGGAAGGAAAATTGGACATTCTTCTCCCAGGTTAGTCCACCTTCAAAGGTAAAATGACCAAATAGACGATGAAGAAGAAGAAGAAAAAAGTTTAAATCCAGAAACCTGCGAAGAGATGGAAGGAAAATTGGACCTTCATCTCCCAGGATAGTTCATCTTCATAGGTAAGATGACCAAGTACACGTTGAAGAAAAAGAAGAAAAAAGTTTATATGCAGAACCCGTCCTGGAAGACCTGTGAAGAGATGGAGGGACAGTCGGACCTTCTTTTCCCAGGATACTTCCCCTTCATAGGTAAAACGACCAAATACACGAAGAAGAAGAAGAATAAGAAAAAAGTTTAAATCCAAAAACCATCCTGGGCATACGCTCGACAATTCACCAAAGTTTCATTATAATCGGACAAACGGTTGATAAATAAATAAATAAAATAATTTTCCTATAGGAAATCAGTATAGGTATATTATTGTTGATTTGTAAGTAAATAGTATTAGGTAGGTACCTACCTACAACAACCTTCTAAATAAATTCGATTCCTAACAAATTTTATTTGAATATCACATTCTTTCTGTAGCCATGGAAACGATTCGAACACGTAAGTAATATCGAATAGTTCGGATACATTTTTTGAATATGTAGGTACCTACATTGGTTTGTTCGATGCCATAAAAATGAAAATTGTCCGAAATATCAAATATTATATACAAATTATGCAATTTTATTATGCCCATATCTTTACTAATAATTAACAGACTTTTACAATATACGTCTTAAAACTTGCTGTAATGTCTTGTGTTTCATTTTATTATTTCATAATTATATTTATTTCAAAGGTTTATTATTTTCAAGAACATATTCATTCGGTAGGAAAATGAAATATTGTATGAAAAGATATTAAAATGGCGGCATTTATGTACAAAACGCTTACTTTAAAAATAAGTTAAACATTATAATTATACAAAATATTCACCATGTTTTTCACTTAAACGCTAAGTTATACTTGAAAGTAAATTTTTTTCGAGTAAATACGTACTTCTAACTTTTAAACTAACAGATATATGCGTGCAAAATGTACACTTTTTTGACAGATACGACTTGGAAAATTTTGTATGAAAAAAATAATTATTGAAATATTTTTAAAATTCAGCATTTTTATCTCATTATTTTTAGCGTGACACTGCATCAGGTATACAGGTACACGTTCGCACATAAATTAGATTTTTAGATGCTCTTGGTTTTTCAGAAGGCGTGAGACAAACACACACACACACACACACACACACACACACACACACACATACACACACACACACACACACATTTTTTTTTTTTTTTTTGTTTTAACATGTCTACGTAGGGGACGCCAGCTATTAGGATTTGGGTCCATTTTACTCTTCCGAAGAAGCGCACTACGTAGCGTTGGGAGGGGTTTGCAATCTAGAAAAGAGTTTATTAATTCGGATTTTAAAAAGACCCGGGTTGTACGAAGATGGAAACACAGAATTCGGAAGATCGTTCCACAGTCGGGCTGCTGAGTTAATAAAGGAGTTCGAGAAGCGACTAGTTCGTATATGTTGAAGGTCCACTGTGAATGGATGCTGCGATTGAGTGAAGCGAGTGACTCTGTTGCGAGTGGGTGGAGGAGGGACCAAAGATGCAAGTTCTTCTGAGCAATTCCCGTGGTAGTATCTATAGAATAAACTTAAAATACCGACTCTGCGTCTGTGTTCTAGTGATTGCAATCCATCAGTCAGTGATGGATCATCAATCAGACGTATAGCACGCCTTTGGACAGCGTCGAGGGTATTCAGTAGGAATTGGGGGGCGCCACTCCAGAGGTGACTGCCATATTCAATAATTGGGCGTATTTGCGCTTTGTAGAGTATACAGATCTGGGTCTTAGTAAAATATCTGCGCGCTCTATATAGTACGCTCAATTTTTTGGAGGCGAGTTTCACCTTAGCTTCGATGGAGCCCTTGTAGTGTAATTGGTTCGTTATAGATACTCCAAGCAGGTCGATAGAGCTGCTGTTAGGTAGGGTGCTTCCGTTGAAAGACACTTGCAATTCATTGGGGTTTCTCTTCGCAGAAATTAGACAGGCTTGGGTTTTTGAGACGTTAAATGAAACAAGATTACTTTCACCCCAGGTATTGATTGAGTGGAGGTAGCTATTTATTTTTTGATGAAGGTCTTTCCGGGCTTCTGATATTTCACTCTGTTTAGGAGGTTTGTCAAAAGAGAAATTGTCATGGACTGTGCTGTAATCAGCGTAACAGTGGATGGGGGCGCGTAAGAGCAAGTCATTGATATGACATTGATACACATACACTAACATTTTGATTGCTTTATTACTTTAGATTATATTTTGTATTGTATTATGGAAATGAATAAATAAAAAAATAAAAAAAAAGTTACTGTTTTAACTGACCTTAAAATGGAAAACATAGTTTTTTCTTCCAAAGGGTCGTTAGCCCAAAATAATAAAAAAGCCATTAAATGATTTTGTATCACGAAACGACACATTGTTAAGTATACCTAATTAATTTATAAACGAACAAATAATTGAGAGTGGCATAATCTATAGAAGTCTACAGCAGCTGATCATAATAATATATTATTTAACAACGTTTTCGATGAAAATTAAATTATTTCCTGATGTTTCGACAGGTTAACATACTCAGCTAAGAGATGTGATTCACCACACATAATATTATTAATCGAACCACAATGTCGGGGAATTTTAATTTTGACGAATTTCGGTTTGTTTTTAATGACGGTTTGTAAACATCAGATTGTAACTGTAACATTAGTGATAGCTGACTGTGGTTTGGTAATAAAAGACAAATAATAATATATACACTCAAGAATCCTTGAGTTAACATTTGCTTATGTATTATCTAAAGAAATATACAAGATATAAAGCCGGTTAATAATACAAATGATGATCTTGAATCACTTTATAAGTATGGAGTATTTTTTTCAAAATTATTTCAACTCATTAGTCAAAAAACTCAACGTTCAATAGTACATACATTCCTTCATACAGTTTCCCTATTTAGGACAGACATAAGATTGAACTACACAAAGCCCACAATATTTATTTATAAAATAAACAAACAATAAAGACACGTAGTGTAAAAATCGCTTGTTTATTGCAAACCATCATCCCAAACAATATGGAGCCTCAAGTAAAGTCGATATAATAGTCGATAGTTTTTTTTTTCTAAACAAATTTGGAAACATTGCCACAATAAACGGGATGAACACAGTAATAAGAACACGAATAATGCAATGTAAACGCAGGAGGAATATTAATTACTTAAGAGTTATTAGAAAAATCTGTTTTTTTAGACAGATTCAAGACGACGATGTAGTATTACTTGTGTGGTATACTGATGTGTAGAGTTGTTTACAGTATAGTTATCTCTCAGGTATACTTGTCTTTCTGTATGGGGGATGAAACTAGAAATAATTATACCGCGTAGAATACAATATCTACCTAACCTGTTACCTATAGAGCGCTAGAGCCATATATCAGAATGGCCAGTTACCAACTTACTCACCATTTACACAATGCATCCATCCGTTTCACACACGGATGTCTCTTTCGTTCATAACCAATTCACACAGATAACCTATCTTAATGAATATTCTTATATTTTTCTGATACTATTTTAGAAATCCCCGATGTTGGCTATATATCACTTCAAAATTTTTTTTCTCTCCTGTGCTGCTTGAAATGTCATTTCAAAATAATATAAACTGCGGTGGATAGGTAGACATCCGTAGCAAATACATCTTGTTTTCTTTCAATTTACCCTAAGATGAGGCCAGTAACGGGATCAGAATATGGACGACAGTAACATTGCAAGAGGTAATTTTCTATGGAGGAACGTTCGAGAACTGGTGTGGACATTGACCCGGTACTTACAGATTTGACCACCACCCTGAGGGTATAAAAGGCCATGTAGCGCTCGACACTTCATCATAGTTACCAACACAAACCGTGAAGAATTACATTTATAAATTAATGTAAAAGTCTATTTTAAATTTTTCATTCATATGATTACACTTAACAATATTAAAAATCATTTAAGAACTGATTTGAAGTTCTAAATTCAGAATAAATTACTATGTGATACATTTAGCACTGAAAACAATTACATAACTAGATATAGATATATCACGTCCAATTATCACATGTTTGAACTTATCATATGTTCATCCAACCGTTTTTGATATGTCGAGAAAATGTAATCTATTAATAAGGTATTCCCTTACTAATAACAGAGTTGAATATTGCATTTTGTACCGATACGTTGATCAAGCTTACATACAATCCTATCATAATAATTATGGCCCCTAGTATTATTGTTGAAATACAATATGGCAGTATCCATAGCATGATATAATGCCCTCTGGGTGTGTAAGAGATATCCTTTCAACATAACAACATCAAGCTCATTGGATTGGAAGATCTATTTTACAGATTACAGTTTGTCTGTGTATCTGCTGTAGAATTTATCAAATCATTTAATGAAAAATTGATAGCAATGAAAATAAGTCATACCAATTTGCTACGAAAATGAATGATCTCAATCAAAAACAAAAATACAATTTCAAACAATTGTTTTTAATAGTA
The DNA here is from genome assembly GCA_963576475.1 of Molanna angustata. Classification (NCBI taxonomy): domain Eukaryota; kingdom Metazoa; phylum Arthropoda; class Insecta; order Trichoptera; family Molannidae; genus Molanna; species Molanna angustata. The sequence continues at coordinate 5,087,114 of OY754971.1, read as the reverse complement.
TAAATACCTACTTCTATTTTTAGTGACAAACTTTTTATATCTCAATAAAGACAAAGTAGGGATATCATAGAAGAACCAGGAACTCAAGGCACATGCAGGGCTTACGATCTGTCATCATTTACAATTAAACCAATTTCTCAATAGATGGCGTTACAAAAAAAGATTACTTCGTTACTTCATAGATGGCAAGAGTAATGATGCATTATTTTCAAATGATTATTTCACATTATTCAAATATATAGAACTTTCAAAAATTAAGTACATTGATAAGGGAACTCAATAAGAAGGCATAATTGGTGAACGTTGCACAAACGCATAAAGTGATTACGTAAACTAGCCGATGATAGGTCGTAAGCCCTGCAGGTGTCTTGAGTTCCTGGTTCTTCTATAATATCCCAACTGCGTCTCTATTGAAGTTTGTCAATAACAATATCATTAATTTGACTCCCGATAGGGAATAAAATCCAATATTTGCGTATATTATGCAATTAAAAAAAAATCGATAAGTACTCACATTATTTCAGTTGTGAAGGCGGCTTATTTTTATATGTATGATTAAATTTAATCATGAAACGGAAATTACCTATAACGAGGCGTAGAGGCGGTTCAGATCAAATCACTAACATAATTACACCCAATCAAATATAATTAACTTTCACATTTTTTCTCAATAATTATTTAATATATAATTTAATTTAAGAAGTATACATAATATACTATCTATGTCACGCAATTGTTCAAATGAACACCTCGGCACAGGACTTCATAGTCAGGTGTTCATCGCACCCTCGCAATTACAATACTTATGAATAAATAACACACATACACACACACATATATCTACACACGTACTTAACTTATAGCTCTATTATGTAATTGTATTTGTAAATTCCTCATTGTATTGTTAATAATAAATAAATAAATAAAATTATCTTATAAATAAAATATTTATAAAAATAAATAAGCTTAAGCTCATTAAAGTCATACTCCTTTTGTGGATTAAAACTGTGTGTTTTTATTTATTTTTATAAATATTATATTTATAACTATGAACTTCCACTGTGTTAAGGAAAAAACTTTGAAATTATTTAAATTATCTTTCCAATTTACGTTTTTGTATTATTAAAAGCTAATATTATATCCATTTTATTACTTACTTGAGTATATTATGTACAAAGAGATTTCTTTTTAAGTCAAACATGTCGGATATTTTTTTTCTTTTTCTCAACACAGCGGTAGGTGAGGAATAGTGGCTGTGTCCATAATATATTCCGGGACACTTAGGATGTCAATATGTCAATCCATTCTTTTTTGGAGAGACTCCATCTCAATATTTGGTCATAGAATCTCTAGACTTTGTAAGTTGCTTGATTTTTTATCAGTCCATATACCCTCATCGAAAAATAGAATAAGCTTCTTGGACCTCAACCATTTTATCATCTCGATATAAATAAAGATAATTTAAAAATAAAGAAAATTTATAAATATCACAAAACCGTAGGTTTTTCTTTATATTAGATATTTTACTATGACAAATTTTTAACATCTCAATAGAGACGAAGTTGTAATATTATAGGAGAGGCAGGAAATGCTGGGTCATCAGCTGGTTTACGTGATAACTTTATGCGCTTGTGCAATGTTCATCAATTATGCCTTCTTATTGAGTTCCCTTATCAATGCATGTCTTTCCTTATCAATGCAAAGTTCAATATATTTTAATAATATGAAACTGATCGTTTGAAAATAAATATCCTAACATATATGATTTGTATAGAAAACAAAATATCTTAAAATATTCAAAAAATTGGATTTAATGGTATATTGTTTGGTATGTAGGTATCCTTCAAGTATACCTCTCGGTGGAGCCTGTCCCACTAGAGAGCGCGTCCCCAGGTGGCGGATAGGGGAATGCTCACCAGATATGGGGGGTAGGAGTGAAATTAAATAGCTCCCGCGGACCAACAGGCCGAAGACGGATACTTCGTAAAAAAACCCTGCTACGAGCTTCTTCGAAGTATTTGGAGTAGAGGTCATAGTAGTGCTGTGCATTTTAGGCTGGACTGCATAGTAGAGATGGCAGCGGATGAACCAGGCTTAGCGTGGTCAACGGTAGCTCTTAGGTCCCAAAAGTGGATCAATGCCTTGACGTCAGGTGGCAACCGGTCGTAAAAAAATATAGCCAAACCCTTTTCTTCTGGTACAAATGGAAATAGACAAAATAAATAGAGCGAGTATAAGGACTAGGGCGTCCCCCCGAAGCGACGAACACAAAGCAACCGAGGCGAATATTGATCAGCGAAGCAACACCGAGAGGGCAATAACTCGCAAAATATTATCAAAAGACTTAGAATAGCAACTTGGAATATCGGTACTCTGACGGGACGCAGTAGAGAACTCAGCGAGGTCCTACTAAGAAGAAATATCAACATCTGTTGCATACAGGAAACTAAATGGAAGGGATCAAAGTCGAGGGATTAAGGGAACGGTTATAGGATTATATACAATGGAGAGCAGAGCAGGAGAAATGGGGTGGGAATAGTTATGGATGAGAATATAAGCAATAGACTCATACATGTGGACAGGAGAAGTGACCGACTAATAGCTGTCAAAATAGCAATGGAGAATCAAGACCCTGTAAATATTGTATCAGCATATGCGCCACAGGTTGGATGTACAGATCAGGAGAAGACCTCATTTTGGGATGAACTGGATGACCTAATGATGAAGTTACCATCTAATGAAATTAAATACCTGGGTGGAGATCTAAACGGGCATGTTGGTGGAGCAAATGCGGATTACAATTTGGTGCATGGAGGTTATGGCTATGGTCATTTGAATTCACAGGGGGAGCAAGTACTAGATTTAGCTGTCTCACATAACTTGGCAATAGTTAATACCTTTTACAAAAAGAAAGACGACCACTTGGTAACTTACAGAAGTACGAATAATGCATCACAAATTGATTATATTTTATGCAATAGAGAACACATAAAAAGATCAAAGGACTGTAAGGTTATACCCGGCGAACCTCTAACAGCACAACATAGACTCTTAGTCGCAGATTTCTCGTTAACAACACCATTAAAAAAAAAGATCGACCGAACACCAAGAATCAAATGACACGAGATAAACACTGAATCGAAGGGCAGATCATTTACAGATGTGATAACACGATATCTAGAAGGTGACATGCACAAACTACAATCCGTGGATGAAATGTGGTCTAACTTTGAGAATAAATGTAAGCAAGAGGCGAGAAAGATTTTTGGAGTATCTAAGGGAGGACTAAGTAACAACAAGGATACATCATGGTGGAACGATGAGGTCAAAGAGGTGCTAAAAGAGAAGAGGCTGGCATTTAAGACATGGCAGAAAACTAACCTAGAGGAGGATAGAGAGATATACAAAACACTAAAAGGCCTAGCCAAGAAAAAGGTTGCCGTGTCAAGAGCAAAAGCGAACCAGCAGTTCTACGATAAATTGGAAAACACCACAAATGACAGGGAAATATACAAAATAGCCAAACATCGACACCAAGCAACAAGGGACATAAAGCTGAACAAATACATAAAGAATCAAGATGGAAAACTGCTCACTGCAGACAGTGACATAAACATCAGATGGCATCAGTATTACTCGGAACTGTTAAATGAGGAATTCCCAAGCAGACATCTTGAGAACTCGAACCCTGTTCTAGGTCCAATACAGGAAACTTCAAAGCAAGAGGTGAGGATAGCGCTCTCCAACATGAAAAATAATAAAGCGACTGGCCCAGATGAGATATCTACAGATCTATTTAAGAAACTGGGATCCGTGGGAATCGATTGGCTTACAAGACTATTCAATAATATCCTGGCAAGCAATAAGATCCCTGATGCCTGGCGACACAGTATATTAATTCCTTTCTATAAAAACAAAGGAGATGTTAGCCAATGCCAGAACTATAGAGCAGTTAAACTCACAGCACACATTTTTGAGATATGGGAAAGGATAATAAACTCAAGACTGCAAAAGATGATCACACTCACACCAAATCAATTCGGTTTTACAGCTGAGAAATCTACAATGGATCCAATCGAAACCATAAGAATACTATTGGAAAAAAGTAGAGTAAACAAGCAGAATATGCATATGATATTTATTGACCTGGAAAAGGCCTTCGACAGAGTTCCACGCAGATTGATCTGGCATGCACTGAGAGCACGGGATGTCCCGGAACAATATATTGACCTCCTTAAAGATATGTATGAAGGCAGCAGCACGAGGGTTAAGAGCCCTGCAGGATATAGCGAACTCTTTGATGTGAGAGTCGGAGTCCATCAGGGCTCAACTCTGAGTCCCCTAATCTTCAACGTAGTAATGGATTACCTGACAAAGGATATTCAGAGGGAGCTACCGTGGTGCATGATGTATGCGGACGACGTGGTCTTAATAAACAAAGATATTGCACAACTGCAGGAATCTCTGAACGAGTGGGTGACTGCCCTGGAGGACAACGGGCTCAGGATTAGCAGGATAAAAACAGAATACATGCCTTGCATCTTCAACGGCAATACTGATAACAATAATATATATATATATATATATATATATATATATATATATATATATATATATATATATATATATATATATATATATATATATATATATATATATATATATATATATATATATATATATATATATATATATATATATATATATATATATATATATATATATATATATATATATATATATATATATATATATATATATATATATATATATATATATATATATATATATATATATATATATGTTAAATCTAAGGTTTTCGCGAGTACAAAATATGTTATTATTAAGTATTTTGGGGATAACCCGCGTCAAATTATGATTCCCGAGAGAATCAGTCGTCTGCCGACGTTTCGTCTGAATCTCATCAGACATTTTCTAAAGGCGCCTTGTTAATAAATTTTCGTTTTGTTTGGCTTCTAGTGACTCTAGTACTTAACGGTATATTGTTTACAGGTGGATTATCAGTTTTCGGCTTACTAAGAATTTTACTAATGTTTTTAATGTGACTATTGTTTGAAATATCGGTAGTTTGATTACTATGGTTTTTAAAAATGTTGTTTTCAAGTACACTTGTCCATGCGGTCGGGATTCGATTGCTATCGTCCCTGTTATTCATTATACTGTTGCTTCTTTTATATATTTCGATTGCTTCCCTGTAAATTCTAAATGTTTCATTATTAATATTCGCGACTACTTTTGAATTTTCAAAGTCTATGGAGTGATTTTCGGTCAATGAGTGATTTACAAGAGATGAAGTTAGTTTCCGGTTTTTAACATCTACGCGATGTTCAGAGACGCGCGCCGAGATTCTGCGATTTGTCCTGCCTATGTAAGTTTTTGAGCAATCACCGCATGGGATTTCGTAAATACCGTGTGACTCTAATGGTATTTTATCTTTCGGACTTTTTAAAAAGGATGAAATTTTGTTTACTGTTCTAAAAATGGTGCGAATATTATGTTTATAAAGTAGGTGACTGATTTTGTCTGTAGTGCCTTTTATGTAAGGCAAAAACGCAATGGAGAGTGGCTTTACTTTAGTTGACGTATCTTTTTTATTATAATTTTTATTAGTTTGATTTTTTACTGCATTATTTATCGTAAAATTAGAAAAACCGTTATTTCGTAGCGCGTTTTTAAGATACTCTAATTCGTTTTGAATGTTTTCGGAGTCGGCTATCCTTAATGATCGTGGACGATACCTTCGTTATATGGCCTCACGGTTTGGAGGAACTTAACAAATTTCTTGATTTTCTGAACGATCTCCACAATAACATCAAATTCACAATGGAGATAGAAAACAACGGTGAAATACCTTTTCTTGATGTTCTCGTAATCAAAAAAGACGATGGCACTCTCGGCCACACTGTGTACAGAAAATCAACACATACCAACAGATATCTCCACGCATCGTCGAACCATCATCCAGCACAAATCGCCTCTGTAGCAAACACCTTGGTAACACGATCATTAAGGATAGCCGACTCCGAAAACATTCAAAACGAATTAGAGTATCTTAAAAACGCGCTACGAAATAACGGTTTTTCTAATTTTACGATAAATAATGCAGTAAAAAATCAAACTAATAAAAATTATAATAAAAAAGATACGTCAACTAAAGTAAAGCCACTCTCCATTGCGTTTTTGCCTTACATAAAAGGCACTACAGACAAAATCAGTCACCTACTTTATAAACATAATATTCGCACCATTTTTAGAACAGTAAACAAAATTTCATCCTTTTTAAAAAGTCCGAAAGATAAAATACCATTAGAGTCACACGGTATTTACGAAATCCCATGCGGTGATTGCTCAAAAACTTACATAGGCAGGACAAATCGCAGAATCTCGGCGCGCGTCTCTGAACATCGCGTAGATGTTAAAAACCGGAAACTAACTTCATCTCTTGTAAATCACTCATTGACCGAAAATCACTCCATAGACTTTGAAAATTCAAAAGTAGTCGCGAATATTAATAATGAAACATTTAGAATTTACAGGGAAGCAATCGAAATATATAAAAGAAGCAACAGTATAATGAATAACAGGGACGATAGCATTCGAATCCCGACCGCATGGACAAGTGTACTTGAAAACAACATTTTTAAAAACCATAGTAATCAAACTACCGATATTTCAAACAATAGTCACATTAAAAACATTAGTAAAATTCTTAGTAAGCCGAAAACTGATAATCCACCTGTAAACAATATACCGTTAAGTACTAGAGTCACTAGAAGCCAAACAAAACGCAATAATGACGTCATTGGGGAAACCCACCCCTCCACTAACACTTGACGCGGCTTCCTTTCAAACTTTCACTTGGTAGTAAGCTTTCGACTCGAACGGACGTGCGTGCACTATCCCTCGAGACGAAAATTTATTAACAAGGCGCCTTTAGAAAATGTCTGATGAGATTCAGACGAAACGTCGGCAGACGACTGATTCTCTCGGGAATCATAATTTGACGCGGGTTATCCCCAAAATACTTAATAATAACATATATATATATATATATATATATATATATATATATATATATATATATATATATATATATATATATATATATATATATATATATATATATATATATATATATATATATATATATATATATAAAAATAGTACACCTCTTCCAAAAGTAAAAAAGTTTAAATATCTAGGGTCCATTATAACGCCAGATGGTGATGTGGAAGTAGATGTGACGCACCGCGTAAGTACAGGTTGGATGAAGTGGAGAGCCTTGACAGGAGTATTGTGCGACCCAAAAATGCCGATAAAGACCAAAGGAAAAATATACAAAACGGCTGTTCGCCCGGCTATGCTCTACGGCTCGGAGTGCTTGACTACAAAAAAAAAGCACGAACATAAACTGCATACAGCCGAGATGAAAATGCTGAGATGGTCCGCGGGTGTCACTATAATGGACACAATTAAAAACGAATATATTCGTGGTAGCTTTGGGGTAGCGCCCATCCCGGAGAAAATGAAAAAAACCAGACTCCGGTGGTATGGTCATGTGAATAGAAGGGGAGACGATCACGTGGTCAGGGTGGCCCTAAATATTCCCACACCACCCAGAGCTAGAGGCCGTCCACAGGCCACCTGGTGGACGAGTATTGAGAGAGATCTGAGGAAGGACCAGCTGACCAGTGAGATGTCACATGACAGAAAGACGTGGAGACTGCGTACCAGGAGGGCCGACCCCAGATGAACTGGGAAGAGGACCAGCCAAAGAAGACTAAGTGTCTAACATATTTATTTAAAAAGGCACTAAACGCCAAGTAGCCATAATTATAAAAAAAACACTAAATACTAATCTAACAATTAAATAATAATATTTCTTAGTGATGGGATACGATGTACCTATATATTTTTTTATAATATTATGCAAAATCCATTTAAGTATGATGTTAGTTTAACAGGTCAGAGTAGAATTTCTTATCATCTTCTTTTCGCAGGTACGGTATATCATTTCTAACAAGTCTTTTTTTTTTGCAGCGGATATTTTTGATATGCATCGAAGTTGTGGAACTTGGAGTGCATTGAAGTCCTCGGCAGTTTTATTTCTTTTCAATAAATTTACAACGGTCCAAGATTCCAAATCGTTAAGTGTTCGCCGGACTCTAATTTTATAAGGATGATTTTTCGACAATTTAATCCATTGTGCCTTCGATATGGACATCTTTTCCGTGTTAATGATGGAATCGGCGGCAATTTGAAAGTCTAGGAAATCTTTATCATTCATAGATATTACCTTAAAAGGAATATCTCTAGCATCTTCTATCATTTTCACTAAATCTTTTGGTACCATAGGGCTGCTTACTTTTCTTCTTCGCTCAATTAGAGCAAAATCTCTATCACAGTTCAAGAATGAATGTCCTGTAATTAGAAATTTTTGTTCAATTTCATCGAAAATATCCAGTTTCAACAAGTAGAGCCACAACATCAGAATCATTCTATTTTTATTTTGACCCGCGCAGTTATCACTCCACATTGTCAATTTCCTTTTGGGTGTGACTCTCTCGCTGAAGACCTTTTTTCACGCAAGAGGCGATCTCGTTTCCTCCTCGACCTGAAATACCCTCATGCCATAAGCACATGTAGGCATCGTTAGTGTCTGCAATGTGAATTCCCAAATTGAAGTTTGAGAGTTGCCGACTATACATAGTATACTTGACTGTGTGTCAATGTCGGGGTAACTAACACTTGCTGGAGATCCATCGTAGCTGTACATGTTTCACTTCCAGGCATTTGAGATTTGATAACTTCTTTAGAAAGTGTGTCTAATGCTTTATTCGCTTTCAATTGGTGAAGTTTTAGTTTAATACTCAACTCATTTTTGTTCTGAACGTTGGCTTTTATTTGTGCAGATAACAAATCGCACGTTGCGCACGTATCCGTTCGCTTTCGTCCAAACTTTACATATTTGAACTCTTTCTTAAACGTATCTGCATAGAATTTATACGATATCTTGGTATTATACGAATTTATACGATTCTAGAATTTATACGAATGCTTTAAATAGCCTGCTAATGTTGAGGTCAGGACTAAGATATTCTCTTTGTGATCTCGCCCTACCGTAATGGGATTCTTGACGGGGAAATAAGTTCACATGGGCTTTAATTTCCTTTACATCTTCGAGCGTAAACTTACGATTTTTTGACTTTTTACCTCTTTTTTCTTCATACGTAATTTCTCCATTTTTTATCCTGTTTAGCAGGACATTCATTTTTCTCTGTTTTATGTCAAAAACAGATGAGAATGTCTTACGACAGACCGGCTCTAAGTTTCCAGAACCATTAGGTAATGTGTAAGTTACTGAGCATTGTCTCTTACTTTCAGTTGGATTCTCGTACTTTCCATTTCTGCGTCTTTTGATTTTCTGAAGATGTATTAAACCCATTAAAAATGTGCCTTGTTTCTCATTAGAATCCAATTTATAAAATTCTTGGAACAGCTTGAGTCTTTGCTCATAAGTGATTTCCGAGCACTTCTTGTAGCATTTGCATAATATAAGCTAAAAAACAACAAAATAAATTTGTGTTATTAAATAGTAAGTGATTCTATTCTTAATTTATGTTCACTGTGCCCACAATATTTACCCACATAGTATTCATTTCACATTTTAGCTCAATCCTTTTATTTTAAAGTGGAATAAAACTAAGATCATACCCTTATTGTTCAAAACCCTATAAAATATGATCCTACATTTTTTTTTAACTTTACGTAAACTTTTATAGTTTTCGGCAAATAATTTGAGAAATCAGATGGGATGCGCAAATTTGCTTGGTTGGTGTCATATAGGCAAACCGCCCTCTTTTAAAATCGAGCGCACGTACATCACTAGCATGGATGCACAATAGGAATAAAAAAATCTCAATTTTTTTACATAATTTCATACCTCAGTTCCTGGAGATCGTTTAGCTTGGATGAATTTATTGGACGATGATACATACTCCTCCCCGTGAATTTTTTGTTTTTTTCCGTATATGATGTGCACTTTTACACACTGTTTTTACACTATTAACAACACCACTAACAGACGCACGTTCATCTTCGTCAGCCATTTTGTATGTAATGTCACATTTGGCGCGAGTGGTATTTAGTGCCTTTTTTATTTCACAATGGAAAGCATCTAGGATTTTTGTGATACTAAAAGCTCTATAACATCCAAAATACAATCAATATGGATATAATGCATTATTTACGTTATTGGCGTTGGTATTTAGAACCAAACTGCATACTCAGTTTATTTTTTTTATTTTTGGTATTTAGTGCTTTCTTTATTTCCAGTATTCATATGTTCTTTATATTATTGTCAGTAAATTAAATCTTCCACCGTAAAATAAATATATATATTTATTCTACGGTTTATTACGGTTATATTTGCTCTACATATATGTAAACCTTTGTTTAACGCACCATAACTCTATCGATTCGTGGATCGTTATCTCAACATGCAATAATGTATACACGTGTATCTCAGTAGTGTTAATTCTACCGATATTTGAACACCGAGCAGACTATATCACCATAATCCCAATTATCATCCTTGTAAACGATTCATGGCATTAGCCAGCTATTTGCTTCCCATACTGCACAGTCAAGTATGGTTAGTTATAGCCCACCAAGGTCCAAGATTTGTGGATACTAGCAATATACCATCACACATTACACACTACCTACCCATTAAAATGTAGTATCAAATAATAGGTTATATTGCCACTAATATCCAGGTAATAATATTATATAATTAATTACCTGCTTGTATTCCGATATAGTTGCATCTAAGGCAGAATCAATATTGCATTTACCACCGCCTTTATCCGTTGCCCATATGATACCATAATGACAACTTGTAGATCATTAAGAAGTTTCTATTCAGGAATAATTTTTGTATAACTAGTTGGTGTGTGGGTAGTAGGCAGGTGCTTTAGGCCTACTGTCCACGTAAACCGCACGTCATGCGCACGTTTTCGTCAATTGACAAAAATGACCATCATCATCACCAATGGGGCTACAGCTCAGTTTGAGCCATGGCCTCGTCAAGAACTTTCCACCATTCTACCATGTTCATCGCCCGCACATTCCAATTAGTTACACTGATTGATTTCAGGTCTCCTTCTACACCAACATCCTCTACCTCATGTCAGTTCTGTCGATACCCGGAACAAACTTCGGAACATATCCTGTGGGTTGTTGACACTTAATTGTGTCGTCTTATAGATTGGAGCTCGTCATTGCTGTCCGTGGATCTCTTTAAGGTCCCATTGGTCATGCAGATTTTGTAATTTCGAAGAACAATTTTAAAGCCTTTAAGAAGTTCTGTCATTGGTTCTGCCTTACTATTGATTGATTCCGAGTAGCGAACACCATCCATCTACATTAATCCCATGTGGGTGTATATTGAGAATCTTCTTCGGGACTCGTGTCTCCTCCGTGCGCTGGAGATGTCCTAAACATCTAAGGAGATATGTTTTACGTAAAGTGTATACGTTCCAGCTCATGGTTATACCTAACCCTCCATGTTCTATTTTCACAAAAAGATCCGAAGATTTTTCTTAACACCTTCCTTTCGAAGACTAGAAGCGCATATTCATCTCGTTAGCTCAGGAAACAGCATTCAGCTCCATACACAAGTACTGGTCTTGAGAGTATTTTATACAACAGTAACTTTGCGTTTCTTGTCAGTAAACAATATTTAAGGTGCACGGAATGACTATAATACTACATTATGTATATGCTGGTTTGTCCAAGTAATAGATACAAAATATTAAACACAGCTGCATGGCTGAACTATAAAGCTGAACTTAAAAAATATTTAGTGTATTGGACCTGCTACAATTAATGGATGATCGATAACATTACACCATTTCAAAACGCAAAGGTTACTCTTTCTTAACTCTAGTTTTATTAAATGGACGATCACCAGTTATACCAATAGGTATGTACATTATATACCCTGCTATTTCTGCAAATCTTTACGACACAACTGTATAATGTATAAACGAAAAGTCGGATTACGTCTACATAATAATAATATTTTATTTTCGGAAGAAATATTTACTTTTACATTGAACGAGCGATAGATATCCGTATTAGAAATTTTCCTACTTTAAAAACCAAATAGTGTTCCGTGTTCGCAATACAATTCAGCCCCGAGCAATACCTACTGTAGTATGTAGGTATCACAAACCTACATAATATACTAACAACTCCACCTGAGCTCTCTACGAGTCAACGTCCTTTATAAAAGTGCATCTTTTTTTCCATCCTCTTAAAAAAAGTGCACAACAATCGCACACTCCCTTTGTGCTTGGTCTATCGATATTGTTTGAAGTGTCCCTCTATCGTTTGTTCCGTTCGAACGAAGCTTTGTATGAAATTGACCACTGTACCGAGTTATTTGCTTCTTCTTCGTAGGTAGGTAGCTCCATACAGCTATGTATGTTGGGATGGTATCAAGAAATACAGCGATGTTCATCCCAACAAACATTACACTCTGCATTGGAACGCCAAAGGATCAATATAGACAAATGTTTACAGGACAGGTGACTTTTTTGTTAAATTACAGTTCCTCGTTTATTTCCAACATAAGCACATTGCTTTTGAAACGTCGGAATAGCTGTCCTTGATAAAAATATCGAGACACAGCCAGGCCTTTGATATTAAGCGATTGAGACAGCTTTTATATCATAATATGTAGGTACTCTATAATTATACTGATAAAAATCAAACAATATAATATAAGCAATATGACTTCTTCTTCATTATAATTATTATTATCATCATCATATCCATCATCAACTTCTTCTTATTCTTCTTCTTCTTCATATTCATCATCATCTTCTTCTTTTCCTTCTTCTTATTCTTCTTCTCCTCAGCCTCATCCCGTCCACTCCTAGACGAAGGCCTCCTGCATCCCCTACTAAGCCACTATATTTTATGCTCTCTGCATTTAATTGACACCAGCATCATCATCATCATCATCATCATCATCATCATCATCATCAGACATTATTCGTCCAGTGTTGGATATAGGCCTCCCCTTTCAGCCTCCATGCTTCCCTATCCCTCGCCACCCTGTGCCATTGACCTCCTGCCACTCGTTTGATGTCGTCAGACCATCTTGTTTGCGGTCTGCCCGGGTTTCTGCGTCCAGTTCTCGGTCGCCACTCCAGGGTGCGTTTGGTCCATCGATCATCTGCTGTCCTTACTAAATGGCCAGCCCAATTCCATTTTAAGGAAGCTACCTTGTATTCAACATCGGTAACTTTTGTCCTTTCTCTGATCCATTCGTTGCGTTTTCGATCACGAAGACTAATGTTTAGCATCCTCCTCTCCATTGCTCGTTGCGTTACTCGGAGTTTCTGTACTATACTTTTTGTAAAAATAACAGTTTCAAAACCATATGTCAGTACTGGGAGGATGCACATATCAAATACTTTTTTCTTCAAGTGGTTTGCAAATCGTTTGGATCTGAGAATATACGACAGTTTACCGAATGCAGCCCATGCAAGGCCCCGCCTGCGTTCGATCTTTGCTTCCTGATTGTCTCCACCTAGCTTTACCTTATGTCCGAGGTATTGTATGAATCTACTCTTTCAATATTCCTTCCCTCTATCATCACTGGTAGAGGTTGTTCTGCAGTGCACATAATTTTTGTTTTATAGTAATTCATTTTTAGGCCCACATGACGCGAAAGATTATTGACATCGTTGAGCATCAATTCAAGTTCTTCTTCATTGTTTGCAAAGAGAACGATATCATCTGCAAATCTCAAGTTGGTCAAGGATTCGCCGTCTATATTTATTCAGCATGCTGGCTAATATCATCGCTGCATCTCATTGTCTGTCTCCCAGCACCTCTGGTTGTCATTCGCGGTCTCCAAGCTACCATTATTCTTGGCCATCAGTCTTCGGTGTACCTAGCTACATGGCCTGCCCATCTCCATGTCAGGGTAAGAATGCGGTGAACGACATCAACCATTTTTGTTCTTTGCCTGATGACGTAATTCGCACCCTGTCTCTCAGATTTGATACTTACTCTACGAAAATTACTTACAATTTAGGATTTTTTTTCGAAGTGATCTATTGAACTTTTAAATGATAACTCGTCTTTCACCGTAAATCATAGGATGCCTCTTTTGAGGTTCCTTTCACAGAATTATTCTTGGTCACATTAAATTTAATTCCTCCGCATTCGAGGGTAGTTTTAGATATGCTTCCTCAAAGTACTGGAATTAGTTACCGCCGAACATACGTGCAATGACCTCTTTGCAGAGGTTTAAGAAAAACTTCAAGATATGGTTATTGAACCAACAAGGGAGCCAGTAGTAAAAAAGAGAAGGAAGAAATACATTTTATTTTTAATTAACTACTTTTTTAATTTTTTATAGGTTATGACATGTGGTCTGTTCTCAATGTCTTGTGTTGTTCAAAGGCTTTGCTAAAAACCAGCAGCACTCCAGGGATACCTAGCAATAGCCTTTTTGTTTTTTGTTTTTGTTGTAGTAGGTAACTTCGATTAACATTAACACTTCCCGCTTTCAAAAGAATTCTGAGGAATCATTTCCTTACATATAACACCTAAATTTGTCTCCTTATCCTATCTTTGTCCCCCCCCCCCTTCTCCTGTCCCCTCCGTTTCTTTATTTATTTATTTATTATTTTTTTATTTAGAAAACAAACAGGATACAATGTTTTAAGGATAAATACAATATGAAGACTTAACAGTAAAGAAAGTTCATTGTACCCCAATAATATGTTTTCACATAAGATATAGGGTGAACTTGTTTTTGACTTATTTAGTAAGTTTAAAATTAATTAATATAATACTTGTATGTAGTGTGTATTAAGTAAGTGGATATGTGTTATATTTGATGTATATGTATTATATATTATAACAATATTGTGTATATATTTATGCTAGATAGATTGTGAATGAATGTGACTATTTATCGAATTGTTGTAATATTTATGTTCTGAAAACCGCCTGTGATTTATGTACTAAATCGAAATGTTTAAAATATGAATTGTAGTTGGAGCAACTTCGTCTAATGTAATTATTTTGTGAGTAGTTAGTGTTACGTCGGTCGACATAGAACAAAAACTGAGATCTGAAATTGCGTGATGGACAGTAAAAATTTAATTTAGAAAGTAAGTAAGGCGAGTCTACACGGTTATGCATAATTTTGTGAAGGTACATCATGTCTATAATTGTTCGTCTGTTTTCAAGATTATAAATATTATGGTGTTTTGCAGATTTCCGATAGTTGGAGAAATATAATTTATTGTTTTTGTTTTATTTTCTTTATTGCTTTTGTTTGTATATGTCATAAAAATGTTGGTACATACCAAAAATGTAATTAATTTCTCACCAAATGAATGTGGTTGGTTGGAAGATATTGCCATTCGGCAATAAGCCCGCCATTGTGCACTTGTGCCCAAAAAGTTTAAAATAAATAAATAACTACTTGAAAATGTGCTTAGCACGAAATCGGTTGTAGGTTGTAGTCTAAATAAACAGTGGAATTAAGCTATATACGTTTTTTTTTATTTTTAATGTTTTTTAAAAAAAATTAGACAGTCTGAAATGTTTAAAAAAATACCAATCATTTAATGGCTGAAAAATATTTATTCATACGGAACTTGTACACTTTTATCTCATGACATACTGAGAAATATTTGATTATGAGGAACTTATATGATTTTAACTGGTGACCATAGAATAATAAAAGTATAGCCTGCAGTAAACGCGACTGCTTTATGTTGACTAATTTGGTCAACATTTTGCTACGAGCATTCAGTAATCATTTGGCCATCTGCATGATACGTTCTCCAAATAGGGATTTTTTTAACTGCTTACAAAATTATTTACGCAGTTATAACGAGTACTACTATACGAACAATGTTTACCAGCAGAGTCATACATACATATATTGACACGAGCCGGCCAATAAAATGGCTTCACTTTTTCAGCGAGGTATTATATAGGAATGAGTATTCTATAGATTTATTATTATTCTATGCTGGTGACATACTACAAAAACATTCTGAAATGTTTGAAAAAATACCAATCATTTTATGACTGAAAAATATTTATTTATGGGGAACTTGTATGTTTTGAGACATACCGCAAAATCGTTTTGAAATGTTTATAAAAAGATATCATTTATTTAATGTTTGTACCTAAACTACAATTTCAATAGAAGATACCAGCCATCAAACATTTTCCCCTTGGACAAAAAAGCCTTTACAACTAGTAAAGAAAATCGTTATTCTTTGATATGCCTTTGTCTGTCACATCGTCTAGATAAGATCATAAAAATAGAATAGATAGAAGCTGGTGGTAGGTATCTACTCGTACATAAATGTATAAATCAATATTAGACCTTTTTACTTTCAGTCTACCCACCGACAAACCTTCACATTTTATATAATATATTATTTAATATTTCATTATTTAACATTGCGATTAGAACACTATTCTTTGTGTTTATAATAAAAACAAAGATTTTTTTGTGAGCATATTTTTGATACTGTTAATTAAAGCAAAGTGAACTAACTATGCGCGAATACGTCCGAGATAGTTTCGGGGTCACGCCTATTCAGGAGAAACAAAAGGATACCAGACTCTGATGGTACGGACACCTTACCAGCTGAAATTATGATCAATTGGTTAAACTCGCTCTGGACATATCGATTTAGTCGAGAACTAGAGGCTGAGGGAGGAGCACCTAACCAGAGAGGTGACGCAGATGAACTGGGAAGAGGCAAGGATAAAGAAGAAGAATAACTTTGTGCGTACAAGATATCATTAATCCAACTGTCGATTTGTTCAGGAGAACTTTGTTCTCTTAACATATCGACAATGTATCAAGCCAGAATACGCGAGAATTGTATGGAGAGGTCTACTTTTTTCACGGCTTTTCCATCTTTGAAGTCAAAAAACACCAACTTAGAGGCTTCGCAGCATATATGTTCCATACACGGATTTACTCAGAATTCGGAGTAGAACATTTCGTGTGTCTGTGTGTCTGTGTGTGTGTCTGTGTGTCTGTGTGTGTGTGTGTCCGTCCCCCCCTTATAACTTTTGATCCGCTCAATTTACAGAGCCTAAAATTTCAGAATATATAAATAGTTACAGGCCTACAAAACTTTTATACTCGGAATTTTGAATTTTTGTTTCAGTCAGGGGTTATCAACTTTTGAATTTTTATTTTATTTTTCCATATATCTCAGAAACCATAAACGCTAAAACGCTGAAAATTGGTACAAATATAGACAAATACAAAATCTCAAAACAGTTTTTTCAAAAAAATTCCAGGGTTTCTCAAACATTTTTTATTAAGAAAAATATTTTTTTTATGATAAATTTATGAGTTTAACTGCCTATATTTCCAAAACTTTTACAATTATCGAAAAAAGCCGAAACACCCCAACTAGATAATTTATTTTTCTATAAAAAATATTAACATTGTAGTAGAAGATCTCAATTTTTTTTTAACAATTTTTTTAAAAATTGAATTTAGTGACGACATCGCTTCATACATTTTGTATGGCAATCGCCTATACACAATATGTAGGAAGACTTAATAGTTTCATACTTCATCTCCAAACATACATACATACCATCATGCTATTTGCATATTCTGGGTTGGAAAAAGGATCTTCCTCCATACTATCCTATCTTGACATACATACCTACATATGTTGTATAGAAAACAAAATATCTGAAAATATTCAATAATTTGTATCTATGGGTTTATAGTTTGGTACATATTCTTCAACTATACATACTATCGCTATCGACAGTTGGATCTCATGTGTTACATGCAACTAGTTTAATCCAACTGTCGATTTGTTCAGGAGAACTTTGTTCTCTTAACATATCGACAATGTATCAAGCCAGAATACGCGAGAATTGTATGGAGAGGTCTACTTTTTTCACGGCTTTTCCAACTTTGAAGTCAAAAAACACCAACTAAGAGGCTTCGCAGCATATATGTTCCATACACGGATTTACTCAGAATTCGGAGTAGAACATTTCGTGTGTCTGTGTGTGTGTGTGTGTGTGTCTGTGTGTGTGTGTGTGTCTGTGTGTGTGTATGTCTGTGTGTGTGTGTGTCCGTCCCCCCCTTATAACTTTTGATCCGCTCAATTTACAGAGCCTTAAATTTCAGAATATATAAACAGTTACAGGCCTACAAAACTTTTATACTCGGAATTTTGAATTTTTGTTTCAGTCAGGGGTTATCAACTTTTGAATTTTTATTTTATTTTTCCCTATATCTCAGAAACCATAAAAGCTAGAACGCTGAAAATTGGTATAAACATAGACAAATACAAAATCTCAAATTAGTTTTTTCAAAAAAATTCCAGGGTTTCTCAAACATTTTTTATTAAGAAAAGTATTTTTTTTAAGATAAATTTATGAGTTTAACTGCCTATATTTCCATTTTTTTTAAAATATCGAAAAAAGCCGAAACACCCCAACTAGATAATTTAATTTTATATAAAAAATATTAACATTGTAGCAGTACATCTCAAATTTTTTTTAACAATTTTTATAAAATTGAATTTAGTGACGACATCGCTTCATACAATTTGTATGGTAGTCACCTATACACAATATGTATGTAAGAAGACTTAATAGTTTGATACTTAATCTCCAAACATACATACAGAACCATCATGCAGTTTTCATATTCCGGGTAGGAAAAGAGGACTGACCTCCATACTATCCTATCTTGACATACATACCAACATGTGTTATAATTTTCTATAATTTGGATTTATTGGTTTATAGTTTGATTCTTATTCTTCAACTATACATACTATCGCTATCGACAGTTGGATCTCATGTGTTACATGCAACTAGTTAATAATAGAGAATCAGAAGAGAGGAATAAAAATATATCAAGTTGTGGAAGTTAATCTTTTGAATCTTTGAAAAAGTCGGAGAGTTTTGGGAAATACGAGATGCCTATCAAAAATAAAATTATAAACAACATAATAATATGTTGCTATCAAAAAATATGTTTTGTTACAAGATTTTTTTATTGCAAATTACGAAGAGTTACCACCATCTTGATATAAGCCAAACTGCGGATAATTTGCATGTTACTAAAATGACGAGGCAATGGGTAGGACAGTGTGGCTCCTGATTGGCTCCTACGATATACCAATAGAAGCCAGTCAGGCAAGCAAAGCGTTAGTAGACCCCAAACAGGTAATCTGATAACATTGTCCACTTGGCTTTAAAAACCTGAATAAAGAGGAGACAATATCGAGTAAAAGCAGATGGAAGAGACGTATATTCATTAGTGTGAAGGTAGTGAATGAAGTCCTAGAAAGAAGATGTAGTTGCGCTCCTGATTAACATATATGTGCATATCTCAAAAGGTTTACGAAGATTAACGAATATAAAATTATATACACATTTTGGATATACACAGTATGCACAATACGTGTTAATCTAAGCAATCATCCTAAGTAATTACTAATGAGTAAGTATTAGTAATCACCAAAAGGAGCCGTGAAATTATCCGACATTGCTCACTCGTATATCGCTAAGAAATCCAAAAAAATTTCAGGCAAATAAGCATACATATTTCCCAATCTATGGAATCTTCTTAATGGAGAATTGAATAAGTAATATTTTGTATAGACATTGTCATAAAATATAAAACACACTGGATATGTAAGATCTCAAAGCATCTCAAAGGAAGCCAAAATTGCCGTACATAATGCAATTGTAGTGCCCCTTTTGATATATGCCAGTAAAACATGGAAGTGGCAAAAGACGCATGAAAGTAGAATAAATGCTGTGGAAATGAGATCACTAAGAAGAGTATGTAGTAGAACGATATATGATAGAATAAAAATGAGGACATTAAGGAGGGAATGCAAGATGAAGAAGAATATTATAAGTAAAATGAAAGTGAATTTCTTGAGGTGGTTTGGACATATTGAAAGAATGAATGATGAACGACTGACCAAAAAATATACATGGGTGTGAGAGATGGAGTGAATAGCAGGGTCCGGCCCAGAAAGGGATGGCATGACCATGTGAATGATATTTTGAAAGAAGGAAATATAAGAAGCTTGAATAATCAACGAGCATATATGAGACGATGCATGGATGTAAAGGAAGGTAGGAATGTGTGCAAAAATAGAGGAGTATGGCGCCCGGTTCTCTCTGCTTACCCCGTAAGGGATATGGCGTGATGGTATGTATGTATAATATGTAAGATTATAAATATCACAAGTTTCCAAATTGTGGCAATATGTTATTACATGCGTGTTAAATTGATATTTGACATATTTAAGTTGCTCCTAAAGAGACATAAAAAATAACCATATATTATGAAATGAAATAAAAACATTTTTTCGGTCGTTTTACAAATATGTTGTAAATTTCTTTTGATTTGAAGATGGTTGATGTCGAACAGTCCCAGAGACGTATTATATATATGTTGTCACTGTTGAATAAAAGTGTCGTTCAGTGTTATCGCTTCCATGTGACAGCCGTCACATATCCGTGGTACATTGGGGAGTTGAAGATGAAACTTGTCTAGAAAATTCTCCCACATCCATCCACTCGTGTTATCAGAGCGAATCGAAATTGGTCGAATCGTTATTTGAAATAGTGAGCAAAAAATATATTTGCTGACTTAATATTAAATATATTCTATCATTTAAAAGCTCATTATCGCTGTTTAGGGCAGCTGTGATCAAGGTGAATATAACCCTGAAGATCGCCATTTTGTTCCATAATTCATCGTCGCGCGGAGACCAGCGACAGATGTGCGGATGTGACACACTAGTCTCGACTCATTTAAAAAAGCAACATTCAAAATAGGTGGTGAACTCCAATGCTGAACTAAGTTATATTTTTCGATTACCCGGCCCTTACGAGATAAACGGGATAAAATATTGCAATAATTATAGATTATGTAATTTTTATACCGCCAATAACTGTACTAATCATTTTGTAAGAAAATTAGGTACAAGTTTAGTTTTTTTTTATCAAATAAATAATCTAAAAAGAGGCAGGAAGCAAAGGGAGGGGAAGAATTTAGCTAACCCAACTATTATAAGTAAACTTCAATAAATATGATCCACAGGGATTTCCTCCAAAATTTCTATAGTGGTCTCCTCGAATTGTTGTAATACTAAGTCTCATTGGGGTCATTGCACCATGGCCTTGGCGCAAGTAGATTATTTGTTTGTTTTATCGATACAAAAATTTATACTCAAGGTAAAGTGATAGTTGGATAAGTACTACAGTAGATATATCTCTCACATGGTGGTGGGGTCAGCTCTCCTTATTGCCTTCCTTCTCCTAGTCATATCCAGAGCATCATCTCCAAAAAAATTACATGCCCACAAATCCTCCGCCATCAAACCTTTCGATCGTCTTTTGGGACGCTCTTTTGGTCTTTTGTCGGACACGAGATAGTCCAGTGCTTGGTTACATATGTTATCTGGTGGTTTTCTTCGAATATGTCCGAACCACCTCAGACTACTTTTCTTCAGATTATCGGAAACATCGCTTACACCCAGGCGTAAGTGTTGTCTCACATTCATTACTGAATTAATATCTCCTTGTGACGCCGCACAACCACCTAAGCATCATCATCTCTACTATTTGCTCTGACTGAATTTGCTTTCGTGTGACGGCCCAGGTCTTGCTACCATCTGTCAACACCGGTCTGATCATTGTTTTGGAGACATCTTCGCATCTTCATCTACATATTACATTCCATAACACATCTCAATCTCAATCTCCGTAATACTATTTTCGTAATACTTTGATCTTTACTTCTTCTTCTTCTTCTTCTTTTGAATAGACCTTCAGGTCTGTTTTTTAAGAGGCCTGCTTTTCCTGCGAAGTGGACCCCCAGCTATCCATCCATCTTTTTGGCGGTCTACGGAGAGGGCGGGTTCCGTGAGGCTGAATGTGAAGCACGATATGAGGAAGTCTGGTGCTGTCCATCCTTCGGACATGACCATACCAGTCCCTCCTCCGCTGCCTGCTCCATCTGATGATATCGTCAACCTCACATAGTTCCCTTATTCTGGAGTTCCTCACTCGGTCTCTCAGGGTTTTGCCTGCAATAGCTCTCAATGTCCTCATTTCTGAAGTCCTCAACATTTGTTTGATCTTTACTCATCACAAGAATTCACTACGAAAAGGAGTCTTCAATCTTCATTCAATTTCGTCGTTTGAGTCCACAACTAACCCAAATTTTATTTTTGTTCACTTTTCCCTAGAAACTATATCATGTCTTTCAATATAATATATCTTAATTTAGTTTAGAGTACATCTTAATTTTATTATTAATGTATCAAAATATTTAATTAAATACAACCTTCATAATTATAAGTGCCCCAGATAAAATTCTCGGAATGATTCACAGAGGAATGTAAGTATATGAGATTATTGATTTCACCGTTACTTTTCCATAACCTTCGAAATCTGATTCTGATGATAGACACAACAAACATGGAGTACGAATATCTGTGTACATTTAATATTATAAATTGTTGGAATTTATTACCACAAAACATTTCCAGGATACACAAAGCGCGTATAATAAATAAGCCTTTTTATGATCAGACCCAACTATAATCAGATACCATACAAATGCCGTAAATAGTAGGTATGTGAAAAACAGTAACGATAAGAAGGCATTTAACCTTTTTTTTACTTGAAAAAACAAGTAAAAAACAAACAAGCCAAGATATTTCCATTACACAACCAAAGAGTTTCCACTCTCGAGCATTATTACGGTATATTTTATTGGGAGATATAAATCACAAAATAGTTAAGTTGCTCGTAATAATAATAATGAATGAAAGTATTATTTTCGTAGTCAAAATTACATTTAAACTCTGGCTCTTCAAGACCAGTGCACATTTTATTGGCCAGCTGGTACAATAAATTGCATAGGATCAAACAATAACTCCCAGATCAGGTACACTTAAATAACGGCTCGCTATTTAATTGGCTCTATAAATTGTAAGGGTTTCGGGAGCACAATTTTATATTTTCAGAGTTAGGTATTATTATTATTTATCTATCAAGCTGTTTAAAATTATCATCCCGATAGCAGATCTGATTTGTGAACGTTACACAAAATCCAGATAGATTATTATCTTAAAACTGTTTTTAATTTTTTAAATTGCAAGTTGTAAATTTGAAATCTTCTATATTTTGCCGATTTCACACATAGCCAACAAACCATTCCTCACAAAACTTACAAAATAATGTTACAAATATAATATTACTCCAATAACAAATTCCACTCAAAATCCAAGTGATTATTTTGATTATATTGTTAAGGTATTATAGAAAAAAAGGAAAATACTCCAAATATGCAAAACCCGAGAATATAGGCTTTACTCCTCACTACCAAAATACTCCGAAAAATATTTTAATTTAGGATGAAAAAATTTAAGCATTTTCATGAAATGAGTTTGTTATATTATTTTTGATTTAAATATTTTATTTATTTTATTATGAAAACTTGATAATTCTTCAACACCATTTTATGAAAGTGGTGTGCTTTTTTAGCGATTTGTAAATAAAATTATCCAATTTGAAATTTCCTGAGCTTGGGGTCACTTTGAAATATATGACTAGCTATGAATAGTTAAAAAAAATGAGAAACACTATTCAATGATGACAGTTCTAATTTTTAAAAACTGAATACAACAAAAAAGTATAGACAAAATCGAATGTTATAAAACCATAGATAATCATATGAAATTTAACAGATATCCTTCAATTTTTAATGGGTTTTGTTTTGCATATTTATTTATTTATTGATGTTTAACTCATACAAGTATTTTTTTAAATAATATGGATCTTTTCATAACTAAATAAATATATCGTAGTGGACAGAACAAATTGTATGGTTTACAAATTTGTGATAGAAAAATATATCAAATTTGTGATAGTAATGTTAAAATGGAATGGTAAAGTTTAATTTCCAATTCAAGTTATTTTAAAATATTCTTGTTTCCCAAGTTAGTGTGATGCGATAGTTAAAGTTTCTTTCCACCTTGTCAAAGATTTCAGGTAGAAATGACACTTCGGAAATCAGTCTTCGGAGACTTTTGCATCCATCTTATTTTAAGGTTAAAAATAACCTTAATCGAATTCTTCTTTTTCCTCCTCAATTTTCGTTTCATTGTTAAGATTCATTATTTCACTTCATTTGTAATACGTACTCAAAACAAATGTCTCAGATATTGAACTCAATTCAACATGAATTAAATAATAAATAATAAGTTTGCACACAAAATATTGCCTTAAATTTTTCACTGGTATTTTATTCTGATTTAAAGCAACATAAATTCACGTTCACCATTGATATTTGTCAAATTTTGGGTATTTGTGTATGCATACACGTGGCACACACCCACATACACACCTTTCTAAGACAATACCCGAGGAAAAGTAAATTATTCGATATCATACTGAAAATGGGGATATTTTAAGCATGATATTTTATACTTCCCATTTCAACGATTGAGAGGCGCGTAGATTGTGGAAACTTATAGATATTAGGATAAAAACAAGCAAGATTTCCCATGAATAAAAACCATCCCGCCATGATCCTAACTTAGTACCGTAGCATGTAGAACTAACGCTTTCTCTCGTCCTTATTCTCATGACTGAGGATGGTGGTTCTAATAAAACTCATTATTTTTTTTTTTTATTGAGTAACATAATATGAACATACACATAGTACAAATATTTAAATTAATACAATTTTTTTTTTCAATAGGTACTGTCCCAAAAAAGTTAAAAACTTGTGCTTGGGACAGGAGCAAATAACATATCTACATTTAACATATTACATACATTTTACTTATAATAATAGAATCATTTAATAAATTGTAAATCAAGTTCAACTTACAGCTAATACATACAGATGATTAAAGTTTATTTTTGTTTTTTTAGTGAATATAAAATAAAAACCATAATTTATCCAAAAAGGAGAAAAAAATAAAAATTCACATATACAAATACACATATACAAATACACATATACACATACACATACATACACACACATACACATATACAACATACACACATATAATATACGCATACTTATACACACATGTACACACATACATATACACATACATATATATACATACACACATATACATATATACATACACACACACATACATATACACACATACATACATATACATACATACACACATATACATACACATACAAACATACACACGTATACACACACATACACATACATACATACACACACATACATATACACATAGTGAATATGAAAAAGGAATAGATAAAAATTTATTGTTATTTTAAAGATTTGATTTTTCTTTTAAAGTCATAAAATTTTTGTGTTTTTTTAATAATGGCAGGTAGTTTGTTAAAATATTGTATACCCAGGTAGGTATTTATAGTGATGTTGGGCATGCGTCTTATTACATTTCGGTATCATCATATTTCCTATGAGATGCCGTCTCTGTGTACTCACTAGATTTTCAGCCCGCTGATACACGGTCAGCATCCATCTGTTCTGTGACAGAACGTAGAGCACTAGTCACTGAAGACCCCAATGCAGACTCTACTGCAAGATCGCCCCATTTAGTCGGCAAGCGACCAACAGTTCTTCCTCCCTCTACGCTGCCCATCACAATAAGATTTTAGAGTCAATCAGGTTCTCTCCTGGAAATATCTTGACACGAATATATCGCCTTATGCATTGCCTCAAACATTTTCGTCTAAAAAATAACATCTACTATGTATAAACAGTATGATCACAGTTGTGAAACGAGAGAAAAGCGAAAGAAAATATTTTTTTATTTAATTAATATGACATACCTACATATAAAAAAAATCATATTAAAATACAGAAAAAGGTACGAAATAAAAAAAAAATTATGTTATAGTTTTCCCGAGCGCAAGCACTCGTGTGTAAAGGAGACATTAAAAAAACAAAAGAAACCAAATATACCTATTTACTGAATTATTGCTACATTTATTTATTTATTTATCAAGGAAACATACAGTTTTATTAATAAATTGTAATAGTACAAAATAATTATCAAATAAACCAGCAAAGTTTCCATAAATGGTTAACAATAAAATACTTTATGAAGAAAAAGAACATTAGTTGTAGCAGGAGGAAGAATAAATAAGATTGAAATAAAACATAACATAATAAAAAACAAAAATAATAAAATGAATAACCAATAAACCAGTCAAGAAATGAAAAAAAAAATAAAGAAAACAGTTAATGCGTACCCACATATAAGTTAAAAAGAATTCTTTTCACACAACATTATAAAGTTTTCTTTTAAAAGCTGCAAAATCGTTATTTAGAATATCGATTTCAGACTTAATGACAGAATTATACAATTTACAACTACGTCTGATAAAAGAGTTCTGCGCATAATTAGTTTTACAAATAGGAATAGCAAATAATTCATTCGATCTAGTAGGTACTGCGTAAAAGGCAACGAAAATTTCAAATCAAACACCTTTCTACGCTTATTTAAACTGAATAGTTTGTATTGGTTTTCCCAAAAACGATATGTTAAATAATAAACATGAAGTGAATAAAATTTAAAAATCAGTCAAATTTAACAGTCTATTTTATTTTTCTTTTGAATTCATTATATACAGTTGCCAGCCTCAAATCTGTTTCAAGTTGGCTGAACCACACCACCCCATTGTACGTGTAGTAGTGTTATGCAAAAATTGTATGTGTTAATGGGGTACAAAATTGACCCATTATATTTTGTCTATTACTCAACACACGTGGAGAGTAATAGACATTTATTGTTTGGTACAGGTTTACTTTGGTTTCGGACACTTCTGAACTCAAGCTCCGGGAGTAAGGAGGAACTGTTCTACATTGTTTCTTGATTATAATCTTATTTTTAATTATTTCGAGTCCAACTTCTTTGGCGGGTTTCTCCAAAGGTTCAATAATACTTCATGTATGCCTACTAGGGATGTCCACATTATTTTGAGGTCATCTGCATACCTGACTATCTGGCTGTTTTGGAAATATAATATCTTGGGGTTTGTATTGTTATTACACCTATGTCTTTCTTATGGCATATTCTAAGCTCAGGTTCAAAAGTGTGGGGGCCAAACCATCATTCTGTTTATGACCTTGATCCAACTGTCGATTTGTTCAAGAGAACTTGAATTGAACACGTATGTATTAGCAGGAACAGTTTGCGTTGCTAAACCGTGTGTATTTGGAGGACACGTGCCTTGAATTTAACACGAGTTATTAAGTAAATTAATCGAAATCCAAATCGGGTAATCTAAAATACAATAGGCAACAATAACATATGACATAGTTCAGCAATGAGGTTCACCACTCATTCTGTATGTAGTGCCTTTAAGGTGAGACGAGACTGGTGTGTGGGTATAAACAGATGTGTTGTGCTCCCTTTTATAAGGCTATGCACACCCCACATTGTGGGATATGCCGTGATGTATGTATGAATGAATGAATGTTTATTTATACCTAAGTATATACTTTTGTCTCACATATAATTTTTACATCTTATAATAAAAATATTCACTGTGGAATATAAATTGTTGTTTGTTTATGTTATTGTTGTTCCAAAATAATCGTTGACGTATAAAAACATTAGGCAAGGTAAATTGTAGCCAGTATGCATTGTTACCGAATAATTATTTTATCCCTATCAACTTTTGTAAAGCGGTCTGTGTACTTCAAGAGTAGGTACCTACCTCCTATTCCACTATCCTACTGAAATGATAAATGTTGTCAGAATTTCTCTTTTATTCAAATTAATGTTATAAAGAAATGTTACAAATGCAAATTACCACATAAAGCGAGATGTTTTACATTAATTAACATACCTACATACCTGGCCTCCAAACATTTTAATTAATGTTATTTTTATCTTAAAATAAATAAAAAAAAACATTTTCTCTCAAAATTTTTCATCCGGGTTCCGCAAACATGGCAGGTAGGTAGATCTTCATTGAAAAATATATTATTAAAAAATAATTCCACGAATATTCGCGATTTTTTTTCTTTTATGTTTTCATCGTGGTTTTTTTTTCAGAATACATCTTACTCAAGAAGCAAAATTATTAATTTTTAGTTTATATTTATTTTTTTGTGTGTTATAGGAAATGGAAATTTTAGGCGTTTAAATTTCTCCCCGTTTGGTTCAGTTCCAAGACGCCAACAAAGAAGTCAAACGACTTACCACTGTCGACAAAGCAGATTTGACAAAATTTTGATAAGTGAAACAAAAAACAAATCTCAAAAGGGTTTGAAAGAATCATAATATACTTGAATGTATCTATGAATATTTGATTTAGATTTAAAAAAATGAGTACAGTTTCTTACTCCAGTATAGATAAAAAGAATGTAAACAAGTTTAAAAGTATATTAAAAAAAACTAACTATACATATATACCATCACGCCATGTCCCTTACGGGGTAGGCAGAGAGAACCGAACGCCATATCTTTCTATCCTGGCACACATTCATCGCCTCGTCAACATTCATGCATCGTCTCATACATGTTCGTCTAAATTGTACACGCTTCTAACGTTTCCGTCTTTCAGAATATCGTTCATATGGCCGTGCCATCCCTTTCTTGGGCGGCCCCGGCCTCTCAATCCAATCCTGTCCGCATTGTATATTTTCTTCGTCAGGCGTTCCTCATTCATTCTATCCATGTGGCCAAACCATCTCAGTGTGTTCACTTTCATTCTATTAATGATATCTTTCTTCATCTTACATTCTTTCCTTATATTCTCATTTCTTACCCTGTCATACATCGTTCTATTTCAGATTCTTCTTAGCGATCTCATTTCAACAGCATTTATTCTAACTAACTAATATGAAAAAATTCCAATATCCATCAAAGACTGTAGTCGATTTTGTCAGCTTAGTTGGATATCTCACTGCTGGTCCGGGATTCGATTCCCGGTGGAGACACAATTTTTGATTGTGTTTTCAGTCTGGATCTATGAAACAATTTAAATCTCCAGAATGTGACAATTTGTTATGAGATGCATGTTAAAATAATATTCGAAATAGTATCTGTTAGTAGTAAAAAATTTTTTGGGGTCGGCTTCAGAATAGGTATAGTGCGCCGGGCACCAAAATCCTCAATTCGACCCTGGTTGAAAGTTAGGTAGGTACTTGCATCTTAAATTATATCCTTGTTGGTAGTCGATAAATTTAACGATCCCATTATGTACACGAAACTCTATTTAATCCAAACCCACGTTTTTTCTACATTTTTTTCCGCAAAGAGAAAAACCATGTTTTTTTGTTGTAGGTAAACATTACTAAATTACAAGAAAAGGGTTTTCGATTAATCGTTCAATTTTCCGATTCGCATATTGTATGGTTCCATATGTTTGTGATATTTATATTTTTCCGATATCGTATATGTGATATGTCCTTGAACTTAGTGAGTCGTTCACACTGGGAGGCTTGGTGCGACCAAGTGAATTATTTCACATTTGTGATATATATTTTGAACTTAGAATTTGCGAATGACATATTGTCACAGATATACGTGGAATAGCTTAATTACCAGATTATGTATGAAAAAATAATATTTATATAACGTTGAAGCAGCTGACAAGGACTATATAGCCTTCGTGTGATGAAATAAATCATAAAATGATCAAAACTATTTTGACTTTTCACTGAGAAAGATGTTCTTCTTTCTGGCACTGTCCCAACTCATTGGCTATTGGGGTCGGCTGTTCTCGTCCTTAGGCGTGAACTCTGCGGCTCTGGGCATCGCCTTTTATGCAAGCCGTTTGTTTGTAGGATCTTGGAGCAATTGTTTATCCAGGTGTTCTTTGATCTTCCTCTGGAAAACGGAGACGAATTATTGCCTTATTTACGGTAAAATTATAATAATACTCAGAATTTATGAAGCGCTGTTTAGTTACACAAGATCACTCCAAAGGCGCTAAAGTTTATTTTTTTGCTCTAGGAAACAAGGCAGTCTTAAAAAGTCTACCGACGGTATCGATACTTTGAGCTCCACGTATGTCAAGGGACAACTTATTCCACATTTCGTTCACACTGAATCCGCGATCATAGTAAGCCGCCTGATTGACCGTCAAATTATTTTAAATGGTTGACTCTCTGTGATCCAGATGATCTCAATGTAAACTGTTTTCCTGTTGGATCATTCTTTTGACACAGTTCTTGAATTTTGTGAGAAGGAATAACTTATAGTCTACTCGTTTTGGATACTGGATTCAACCGTCGTAATTCTTTTATTGAGGTGTTATGTGACATATTTTGACAGTTCTATAATAACCTTGACCTCGCAGCTGCGTTGGATAATATTTGTAATCTATCTAGTTGATACTTGGGCATACCCGCATAAAAAGCATTACGAATGAAAGTACTGTCTGGTATCTTTGGAAAAGTAATAAATATAGGTAAATCCAGAATTCCGC
Organism: Molanna angustata; assembly: GCA_963576475.1. NCBI lineage: Eukaryota > Metazoa > Arthropoda > Insecta > Trichoptera > Molannidae > Molanna > Molanna angustata. The sequence continues at coordinate 5,056,544 of OY754971.1, read as the reverse complement.
GCTGCGATAGTTCCAAATCAAGTAGTCGTTAGTTTGAATCCTGCCTCTAATACCGATTTAATTCCGTTGATGTATCGGTTTATCACATTTCAGTTTCATTCGCCTCGAATTAATAATTTACAGACATTGTGATTTGTCCGTGTGAGTAAAGTCGATGTCGTTCAGTTAATGGTGACTCTATGTCCCCGGGAACGGTAAACGGTGACATCAAGGCTCCGGGAGCGGAATTTACCCCGTGAACGATGATTGCCAGGAAATTGGGATAAGTGAAATTCCTGCTTTGGTATATTTTAAGTTATCGGATATTAAGAGGAAGTGTTTTGAACCGCGTTTATTTTCTGGAACTGGGTCAAGCGTCAAAGGGAAAATAACTTTTATTAAGTTAACGTCAGTGCCGATATTTGAAATATTGTATTTTATTCCATTCGAAAATAACATTTCTAATAATATTTCATTTTATTGTGTTGAGAAAAAATACACTTTGGTGTTTTTCTCAACCTAGGAACGGACAGTTTGAGAATATAAAACAGCTACGGTATTAAATATTTTTCACATATACATATATGAACATTTTTTACGCATAACAAGATAAATAACAAGATTCATGCAGACAGTATAAAATGTAACCTTAATGGCGTTATTCTTAACTTAAACTTTAACGTTAACTGCTTCTCTCTGGAATTTCCCTTTGCTGGAAATCGAACCCAAGACTCCAGCACACAAATCAAACAAATGAATCAAATTAAAACTTTTCATTCTAGCGTTTGAAACAGAGTTTAGATATCCATCGGTAGTAATACTTACTACTCGTAATAATCAAAATATTATCATATTCTATGAAAATAATTCTTTTTGGTAAATCAATGGTTTCGCTGGATTGGGGACTGTTTTATTGATAATTTTAAGCAGAAATTAATTCCTCGATTTTTAAAGAAATAAACCTATAAGATATTGTGATACCCAGTATTAAAAGATAGCAATTGTCATGTACAAAAAGCTAAGTACCGGTACCGTTTTATGGAGCAGAAAGTTGGACTCATAAAATATCAACAATTAATAAAATTTAAACATTCAAGATATAGCTATATAGTATATTAATGCGCATCTCGTGGGTCGACAGTCTCCAATGAAAGAGATATAAATATGATGGAAAGAGAGAGAGAGAGAGAGAGAGAGAGAGAGAGAGGGAGAGAGCTCTTGGCCACTGTCAAGAGACGCAATACCACATATTTTGGCCACATATTCCATGGTGATAGATAATATTATGCTCTTCTAAAATTTATAGTGGAGGGAATGATAGAGGGAAGACAGCTAGAGTATGGGTCTTAAAAGAATATCGTGGCTTAAAAATCTTAGGCAGTGGTTTGATATTCTGGATGCGACGTCACTAATTAGGTTGGCGTAGGATTAGGATGAATTTGGTGTGATGGCCGCCAACCTCCGTTAGTAGCGACACAAAAAGAAGAAGAGGATTCACAGAAAAAAATTGAAATAAGAAATGAAATCTCGCTTATCTACAAGTACCTAAATTTTTCTATTCGTATCGCAGTGAAATATACACCTGAATCCAGTATGACGATTATGGATCAACTCTGCTGCCGTTAACTGAACTAAAGGATCATTTGCATAATATTATTATCCAGTTTATATATTCTAAATGAAACTCTCTGAAAGCTATCTAAAATAGCTTATGGAATACAGTCGCTAAACAAAAAAAAACATAACGGCTTTAATGCAGTTGCCATCTCTGGCACAAAAATATTCATACATAACCAACATAATGGATTCACCATCGTTCTCCGCTGGCCTTAATTCCATTCAATTCAACTTTTGCTACAGTATCATTTCAATCATCAATTCTCAACTCGACACATTTATCACTGATAAAATTCTTTCGAAAAATATATTCAACTGCTTATTAAATAGATTGTTTGAAATCGAAAAAAATAACTTGTTAATGACATTATAAAAAAAAACTATTGGTTTTACCACTGTCAAAAGCTACCGAAGATTCCAGTTATTCGATTCAGTAATTCATTACACCACTACCGCTGCTTTTTAACTGCGTTTAAAGACCAATGGAGTGGTTAATTTTGGGCGTCAGTCTTCGGGACAAAACAATAAATGTGGATACATATTGGTCGTCAAATAAAGGTTACCGATATTTTTATTTATTTATTTTATTCACTTATTTATATAATAAAAAAATATTTTTTCCTTATATCTAGTAACAAAAAATAACATAGTAATTTTAAATACATTATTTTCCCTTAATATACCAGATATTATACTATTGTCAAATACTGCCTCACTAGGTAAGAACCTGTTCTGAGACAGATTATTTAAATTTATTCATCTGTTTTGTACATAATATAAACAAATATAATATATCCGGTTGGGGGTCAAGACTATAATACTTTTTTTTAAATACTTTATAATAAATTTTGATTCAATGAAAAACCAAAACATTTTTGTTGTTCTAAATGAAAACAAAATTACTCACTCTTAAATAAACAGAAGTTACTTGGTAAATGTAGTAGTTGGTAATGTAGCATCGTGTTTTTGGAGTTTTTAAGCAGTTTCTACAACAATCATGCATTAAATGTATTTGTATGTGTTAAATGGTGTGGAATGAAAACGATTTCCAATGAAGAGGAACAGATAACACGCAACAAAAGGTATATTATGATTCCCCCCCCCTTTACTCAACTTCAAGATATCCCAACTAAATAAATCCTACAAAATGCCTACATACATAATGCGAGTTTTATTATGAAGCGTTACGCTGAGTAAAAAATCTTATGTGTTTCTAACAAAAAATACATACCTATGTACGTCTAATTGAAAATATACTTCAATAACATTTTGTAGATCAGTGATGATATTTAATTAAGGTCATTCTTGTCTCCTTAGATCATTGTATCCCAACCAGTGGTCCGTGAGAGAATCCGGCTAAGAGGGCAAATAAAGCTAAATCTAGTGACTGAACACATGATTTTATTAAAATCGTATGCACAGTTTGAACCTATGAACAATATGATCCGCATTGTCATATTTATACATAGGTACACTATGAAGTTACGTGTTAGAACCGCGTGCGTTAAATAGGGTTACGTGATAGGAAAAAAAAAACATTTTACACATAAGGGAACTAAATTAGAAGGCATAATTGGTGATCGTTGCGCAAGTAATCATGTAATCACGTAAACCAGCCGATAACAGGTCGTAGTCCCTAATAAAGTTAATCGTAATTTTATGGTTTGGTTCTCATAAAATATTCCAACGTCGTTTCTATTGAGATGCTAAAAATTTGTCAAAAAACATTTCATTGTTATTTTTATCGAATAGTAAAGAGAAATTTGCGCATGCTCGGTATGTTAAAGTTTTATGTGCGAATAGTGAAATACATAGATCCTATATGGCATGCAATAAAAAGAGTTAAAGTAAATTATGTGGAAGGATATTTTTGTATTTGGAAATTTCTCGAATTTTTTTTAAATCGAAGACGTGAGCTTTTGGGCAATTTTCTTCTTTCAGTTAAATTGACCGAACAAGAAGGTTTAGATGTTGGGAAAAAGTACAGCCTTCCATAAGAGAAACTCAAACGTACGGTAACTGAGAATGTGTTATATAACCCTGTTTTTTGAAAGGCATTATGGAATGATATTCGTTATAGAAATTTATTTATTTATTTAGGGACAAATACAGTCTTAAAATACTAAAATGGAATAATACACTATAAAATAAAAACAAACAGACCAATAACATATGTCCACAGATATTAAATATAAAACATTTTAAACATCATTAATTTAAATATAACTAAGATGTATGTTTGCCTGTGACGGGAAAGGAAAGGAAGAGAAAAAAAAAGATGGGAAAAGGATTGTGACAGTTAAATTTTTATATTTTTGTAACAAACAACAACTCAAAATGTAAATAAAAGTATACAAAAGATAATATTAGAAAAAACACAAATAACTAACAAAAAAAAAAAAATTCAACATACGAGTTCATGCTATGCACTTATAGAGAGAATTTTTGTATGCGTTACTACTAGCGGTGAATATATCAGAATGTGTGATACTGGCTGAGAGGATGACATTATAGAAGTTACAAGACCTGTTGATAAACTCATTTTGATTAGAATTAGTGTTACTTCGAGGAACATAAATCAAGTAGTTCAATCTGCCATTTCGCAACGGCGGCGGCGCATGGAAATTAATTTTATTTAATAAAAGAAATTAACAAAGTCATGATACTATTCTTAATGAGAAAAAACAATTGTAAAACTTTAATTCAGTATGGATTCTCTACGCGTTATCCTGTTGGTTAGTAGCTATTTCTTTAAAAAAAAACATTAATTTCTAGACGGAGATGAAGGTCCTAAGGTTAATCACTGGTAAAACTATCCGAGATCGTGTTCGCAATGTTCAAATAAGGAAAATATGTGGAATACAGGATCCAGAAGAGTAGATCCAGAAGAAGGCATTGGAGGGACCACGTAGCCAGGATGGACAGAGTGATCGGCTTGCAAATATAGCAGCAAATGAAATTCCTTCTGGCCGCCGCCTACCCGGTAGACCACCCAAGAGATGGAAGGATAGCTGAACTTCGTCATCCCAGGAGGCATAGTTTCTGAAGAACAGACCATCTAGGTCTACTAAATGAAGGAGAAGAAGATTAATTTCTAATAAACTTTAAGTCTCTTTAAAAAATCAACAAATGTGGAAAATGATTAAAATTTTATATTTTTTTTATTTTAATTTATCAAAAATATCAGAAAAAAACATCAAAGAATACAAGAAAAGATGCACAATAAGAAAAAAATATATTAACCTTTATAATATATTATGTAATTTAAAAAAAATAGACAAAAAATTGCCGGCTAGATATCGAATGCTGTAATAAGACTTCTTTTAAAGGATAGAAGGAGAGCCTCGATATCTTCGTCTCAAGACCAAGCCTTAACTAATATTATTAGAAATAGATTACAGGTCTATCAAAAGGAGAAGAAAAAGAAGGACAGTAAAATCAATGTTAATCGAAACAGAAAAAATACATTTTCATCTTCGATTTCAACACGTGTAAAACAACACGAGTATTTAGGTTGGTACCTAAACCAAACTAGGAAACGTTCGGTTCTTGTCCCAAAACTGTCCTACATTACTGGACTAAGTGTCTTTTTATCTTATAAAGTGTCCTTTTAATTTGGAAAAGGACAGAACATCAGGTCGTGAAGGAGAAATTTATTTTGTACGATCTACTTTCTACGCCTCGTTGAAGAGGACAAGGCTATTTACACGTCCAAGGGAATTAAAGGGTAAGCGATTGTTTCAAGAGATCATTCCTCTGTTCACTTATACTGATGATCAACACTGGGAAAATTTAACATTATGTATATAATTTATATTTCGGGTAATATATAGCACATTTTTCGTGAATATCTCACCTCAAAAAAAATATTAAGATATATCATTTTGGCTCTGGTAAGATTTGCGAAATATATGTGTTTGAGATTTTTTCTGAACGAAGAAATATATTCGGTCTATTTAAGGGTGTGTGAAAGCTTGTAATATTCCATCCATTTTTTGGTCCTGCCACTGGAAATGCACGATCGCCGAAATTAAAGGTGTGTACTGTACACCCTGTTTATTTCAGCTAATTTTTAAACCATGGATAAAGATGAAAAACGAAGTGACGATTGTCTGTCATTAATTGAAAGTGGAATGCTAAATTTGGAGAGGTTAGTAGGAGCCATACCGTGAAGTGGTCTAAAAATCATGACACAGAGCTTATATTCAGAGCTTATATTCATGATATTTTGGGAAATTTAAGCAAAAGCAGATTGCGAATATGGTGAAAGATGTGAGAAAGCCTGGGTGCTCCAGTGATGAGCCTGGCTGCAGAATCATACATTTCGGGTCATGTGAATATCAAATCCAGCATCAGCACAGTATCTTTTGAATTTAATTAAAAATAAATCAGAATATTTCTTCCGAATATTTTTAAATATAAAAATATTTCACTCCAATCAACGATGACTTTTAAGATCTTAGAAAACTTTATAATATACTTCTCATATAATTTGAAAAACCTTTTGAAAGAATGAAAGTTAGCCATCTCAATGTGTTAACTTTCATTCTGTTAATAACATCTTTCTTCATCTTACATTATTTCCTTGTGTCATCGTTTCGTACTCTGTCATACATTATTTGATACTCGCCCAAGAAAATGATGGCACGACCATTTTGTGAAAGATATTCTGTAAGAAACCTTAACAACAGACATGTATGCATGATACTATTATAAAATGTCAAAAATTTTCATAACTTAAAACCAGTGAATATTCTAAAGGCATATTTTATTTGGTTTATCATAAACTTTCCAAAAATACGGATTGGAAAACATTTCAAAATTGTATTTCCTTAATGCGCATCGTAAGATTTTCGCAGAAATATTTACAGCAAAAAAGTTTTGAAAAATGAATGAAATATTATTAAGTAGGTACTCAATTATTTTTATTAAAACTCTTTACCCATTCACCTTTTGTTTTTTAAGGTTTTATTTCCTCTAAAATTCTTCAAGTTTTAATAACATACTTAAGTATTAATAAATAATTACTACATTAATATTTCTAAATAAGTTCCGTAAAAAATTAAAAACCCTTTTAAAAGCTTATCAATGAATGTAAATTCTATGAACGCTAAAAATCTTTTTTTAATAATTCAAATTATTTTTATATAAGATAGGCAGAAAAAAAATTGTTAAAATTCGACATTTTTCGTATATTTTTCTAATTTTTAATCAGTGATGTTTGTTTTCATAATTGTTCCCTATTTAGGCTCTCTTGAATGTTATTTACTTACAACTGATTAAAATTATTTAGAATTCAAAGAATAATAATAGATAAATTCGACCACCTGACATCGTGGTAAATCGCTTGACATTATTCTGCTTCGGTATCGTGTAATTGATTTCCAGCTGACAAAAAATATATTTCCCGAAAGTAGGTACGTCATAATTCTTTTTTTTTAACTCTCCAGTTTCAGATCTAATGATTTATTTATTTGATTGTACACATGAGCTAAGTAATACTTTATAAACTTTCTTGGCTATTTTATTGTTATGTGTGTATTAGAATAAGTATTGTATTGTATAACTGTATGTTCACTTAAATATATCAAATAAAATAAATTAAATTAAGAAGGGAGAGGAGAGTTCATAGTATTCATTGGAAAACAAAAATATAAGGAGAGGCTGAAGAAATCAGGTATTACCAGATAGATATTTTAGCTTTAGCAGTTTTTCGAATATGTTTAATGAGATAGCCGACGTGAAATTCGGACACACATCCCCGAATCATCAGACTGACCATCACAGAAAAATACATATATAATATGAAAATGCCAACTTATTTTTAGAAGTTGAAACATTATCGTAAACTAAAGATAGTTAGTTTGAAATAAATCAAAATTCATTGCTTGATCGTCCACCTTAGAGTCACGTATCAATTTGCATCTCAGCAAACAAAATAACCATCACACGAAGGAAACCAGCCAGTGTAACTAGCTTTGAAGATACCACCCGTGGAATTGGCGCAGGCGTCCATTCCACGAACTATTTCGGACGTGGATCGGTTTTACAATTATTTTATCTATGATACGATTCAACCCCCTTCCCACCCTTAGTGGAAAACCTCACTGACTTGGCCAACGTCCACTGCACCAAGTGACCAAGTGGCTTATCTACCTGAAATATCACAGGGGTAGGTTGCATTTGTCATTTCGCTGACCATCTTAATTGATCTGATATTCGGGACTAATGTAGAAGATGGAAAACTTGGACCATAAAACTTAAACAATGTACATTTTAAAGTTACGAACTGTAAATACTTACTTACTTACTTACTTTACGGGTCCGAACCTTGCCACTCAGCGACGGATATCGCCTTGTCGTGTGGGCGTCTCCTGTATCATCAGTATACATATCGATGTCTTTGCAGATATCCTATAAAATGGTCTCTTTGTCTTGACTTAATCCCTCTATGCAGGGCCGGATAAATCATAGAACAATCAGGAACAAGAAGTCAGGGCGGTTGTCTTAAAAAGGGCGCTTAAAAAATAAATAATATGAAATAATAAATAATTAACTGTAAATAATATGTTCATTGAAATTTTAAATTGTAAAAACATGACTATAAAGACTAGCTCCATTTTATACGCCAGTGATACATTAAAACCGCCAAATCACTACGAAGGTATCACTTGCGTATAAAATGGTTTATACATACGTTATTTAAATTATCGGAAACCAAAAATGTGTTGATTTATTGCATTTTAAGAAGAACCTGACTTGAAAAAAAAAAACCTTATCGTTTTTATGCACTCTTTAATCACAAAGTAAAAATATTTCTCTACGACATTATAGTTATGGAGTAAAAAAAATGCTGTATATGAAAAAATATATTATTTATCGAATATATTTTTAATTGCATATACGCAAAATTGGATTTTTTTCTTGACGGAAGTCAAATGATATTTTTACTGATATACACATCTCAATAGAGACGAAGTATTCAGGTTAAATGTTTACACGTTATTCAAATATATAGAACTTTCAAAAATTACATTGATAAAGGAACTTAAAAAAAGCCAAATTGGTGAACATTACGCAAGCGCATAAAGTGATCACGTAAACCAGCCGATGACAGGTCGTAAGCCCTGTAGGTGCGTTGAGTTGCTAGTTCTTCTATATTATCCCAACATCGTCTCTATTGAGATGTGTTATTGTCAATAATAATGTATTATTAGTATTTTTAAGGAAATTCATGCTCCATTTCAAAATTGTATTAAGAGGGTGACTGCTGCCAACGTACCTATTTTTTCAATTTTAATTTGCATCATTACTTACAAAAACAATCATTTTGAAAAAAAATAACCTAGTTAGTTTGGATATTAATAAAGAAAAATAGAACTTAACTTTTTAATTATGATCTGTATATTATATTCTTGTAGGAAAATAATAAGCTTTCTCCGATTTTTGACATTTATCTTAAATTTCTAAAAAACTACGCATTATATTTTTTTATAAATTAAAGAAGATCAAAATATCTGGAAAAATACGATGTAACGTTGCATTAATGCATCAGGTTAAGTTAATAAACCAAAAAAACTTTTATTTCGCAATGACGCTGAATGATAAATAAATGTTTTTTAGGTTTATTTATAAAACTTGAAGCATTAATGCAATGTTACATCATATTTTTGTCTTCTTTAATTTAAAAAAAAATATATTTCTCTACGCCTTATAGTTTATTAAAAATATATGATAAACGTTGAAAATCGGGGTATGCCATTATTTTTCTACAAGAATTTCTACAGAACATTATCAAAAAGTAAAGATAAATTTTTGTTTACTAATACCCAAACTATCTAAATTATTTGTTTTCAAAACGATTTGATAAGAAATAATGATGGTATATCAAATTGAAAAATAGGTACGTTGGCAGCAGTCCCCCCCTTAAGAACATAATATATTTTTGTTGAAAATAGCTACTTATTATATAAAGTATTTTATATAGAAACACACTGTTAAATAATATATTTGGGAAATGTGGTTTCTAATTGGAGTGTCAAGGTTTATATGTATTCTTAAACAATATGTCCTAGTAACAAGTATATAATATAGGTCCTCATACATTCCCTAAATTAAGCATAAATGCTTGTGCTATATGTAAACGAAACCGGTCGTTGCAGGATTCGAACACGTTACCACTGGATTACTAGACCAATGTGATGACTGCTCTGCTACTCCCCATCTAAATCATCTTTTGGCCGTCGTGGTTCAACAATTTACTATACTAAATAACATAATGTATTGTATACATTTATTTGTAATGATGTTAAACAAAAATAAATAATAAATAAATTAATATAAGGAAAGACATTTTTTTATTCGATAATGAAATACATTTATTTTCTTCATTGTTTCATGTTACATTGTACATATCTGAACCAGAAAAAAATACCTTAAAACCCGTTTAAAATCTTTTTTATATTATGAGCGCCTTTTTGGTCACTTAGTCTCGTCTCCTTTTTGCCTTGAGTTTCAAAAGATCGATTATTGTCTGGAAAAATGGGTAAAATATATTAAGTCCATAGTTAATTTAATTTTATATCATTAATTCTTGCCGTCAAAGTGACGTTTTTAATTTAACATTTTCTTGCTTCTGATAATGATCCTTTCTTGTATTAATTCAAATGGCCGGGGTATGCAGAATAAGTAGGTCAGATAATTAATCTTTGCATCTTGTGTTGCCATCTTGAAGGTTTTCCCATCCTCAGCTTTAATCTTTTCTGCTTCCATTTTTATCCATTCTGTAAACACTGAAATAAAAAGAAAATAAATAATTATCATTTCATCTCATGATGTTGTGCGTATAAAGACATTCTAATTGTAGTAAAGACATACATAGGAACAGCAAAAATTTGATATAAGAAATAATGAGAAAATTTAGAAAAACTGGAGTTTAACATACAAAGCTGCAAGCTGTAATCTACATACATATATCAATAGGAAGGCATAACAGGTGAACGTTGCGCTAGCGCATAAAGTATCACGCAAACAAGCCGATGACAGGTTGTAAGCCCTGTAGATGCCTCAAGTTCCTGGTTCTCTTAAATTATTCCATCTCTATTGAGATGTTAAAAATTTGTCATAAAACACAAATACAATAAATATTAGTTTATTATGTAAAAATTTTTTTTCAAATAATGTGGCGGACTTATTGCCCGTAGGAAATTTCTACCACTTAACCACACTAGTAATTACAATTGTGGCAAGTATTTTAAATACTTATTCTTATATTAGATCATAGATCTGTCTTTTCGAGAAAGCTATTCCTGTGAAGCTGAGGTCTAGCTCTCCCTCCACCTCTTCGGCGGTCTTCCGGGGAGGCGATGCCCTGGTGGGATTTCGTTTGCCGCTATGGATGGGATTCGAGATGCATCCATCCTGTTGACATGGTCCCTCCAGAATCTTCTCCTAGCTCCACTCCATCGTATGATGTCCTTAGTCTCACAGGTCCGGTCTTAAGTGTTTTTTTATGTTTTAAATACTTAAAAACTTAAAAAAACATTTACAAAATATAATAACAAGAAATTCAAAATTAAATGCAAAATAAAACACACTTAAAAAATAAAAAAAGTAAAAGGGTGGGATTTGAAGGGAAGAAGGATAAAGGAAGTTATAGGGTTGTGGATAAGAAGTGTGACTACAGAAGTTTTTTGGAAAATATCAAACTAGGAGCTTAATGCACTTTTTAAATATAATGATATCAATAAGAAGTTCATTGTGTAGAATAATACTAAATCAAACCTGACGTTGAAAAATAAAACATAAAATCATTGATTTTAAATTAACAAAACTCATAAGAAATTTAAATAATCTATTTTCTTGTAGAGGTCGATCACATTAAGCTGTAGGTACTTGCTGATTAATTAAGTTAAGTTTGTCAGTCGACAATTCTTGAGAGAACTCCATTGCATGTAGATATATTACCTATAAAAAAAATCCTTGGGTATCGTTTTATTAAAATAAATTGATAATTTATTTTATTTATCTTTATGTTGTACGTAATATAAACAAATGTAATGCACACCGTCGGCCTTCGTGGCTCAGTTGGTTAGATATCTGACTGCTGAGCCAAAGGTCCCGGGTTCGATTCCCGGTGGAGACACAGTTTTTAATTGTGTTTTCAGTCTGGATCTGTGAGACGATTAATATCGTAAGTCTCCAGAATGTGGCAACTTGTTATTGGGTGCGTGTTAAATAATATTTGACATAGTACCTGTTAGTTGCCCGAGAAACAATATTAAATATTAAATAAATAATTACAAAGAATTACAAAATTTTATAATGTACCTACATCAACAAACGAATTAAAGCGAAAAAAAAGAAAATATGCATTACACTAAGATAAATACTAACAAAACCATCATAGAAAAAAATAGGATTGGGAAAGAACAAGGAGAGGAAATCGAGATCAGGTGTTTATGGATAAATATTCCATCTTTTGTTTTTTCTTGAAAATACCGAGTGATTTAGACGACGCAATATCCGGATTTGTAAGTACTTTGAAAGACGAGCTGAAAAATTCTGTGTTATGGACAGGGGTGGAAAATTTCGTACGTTCGGCAGACCTGACTGGAAGTCCATGATTGGGTAAATAAGTGAATTTGTTTTTAAGGTACTGTGGCAGGTTTAGATTAGAGGGAATATTGTGCGATAGGGACAGAATGTGTATATTGCGCTGCTGGCGTATCTTGGACCAACAAAGATCATTGCAGTAAGATGCTATATGATCAAATTTAATTAAATTATCGACGCGTTTCGTGTAAGGCACATCGTCTGAATAATTAATTGTTTACATATTTTTTTTAAATAAAGATAAAATTATTTTTGGTATCGTGACACAAATCTGTCAGATTCACTCCGTCGCTATTATCCATGATACTGGGTCATGGATGGTTTATCTCAAGCGCCTTAATATCTCCAAAACTTTCCTCAACCATGCTATTAAAACCCCGACATACCTACCTCCCTACTATCGTCTGGTTCTTTATGTTCTCGGCAAACGATGACCACATCTCTATTAGTATATATATAGCCAAAGACAGGTTACAGCTGTGATAGTAAATTACATCGATTTTAACCTTAGTTGGCTTTGGAGCGGACTAAGTTAAAAGCTTAATTGTTTAGTTATTAAACTTCCAACAACATCGAGTAAACTCTGTTAGTAAATAATACTTGCCACTGTATAAACGATTGAGAACCTGTATGGTTTCGCTTTTGCAACCCACTATTATATTAACGGAGTTTGTTGCAAAATCGAATAGGTACAAGGATTGCCGTCATACGTTATTTATCTAAGGTTCTCACTATTTGCTTCCACAAAAGAGAAGAATGAATGATATCACATAACTACATAAGTAATTTCGATACGAATATTACATTTGTAACAAATTTGTAGAGACCTGAGTCATTCGCTAATGCGATAAACCCGATTTCATTTGCGAATTTTGCGCTTATTTCGCAAATTTCATACATGAAAAATGGCGTATGGATAAATAGATTATTTAAAATATCATTTAATGATTCGGCGGATATTTTGTGGTAATAATAATAAATTTGGATAATTTATATAGCGCCGTTTTTGTGAATATCTCACCTCAAGGGCGCTGAAAAAATGATTATGTTGTATCATTTCGGCTCTGGTAAGATTTGCGAAAAAGGTGTCGAGACAAACATGTTGAATTTGTGTATATCTGTCTGTGAAGCGAGGGAGGTGGCGATTGAGGGTTGTTTGAGTTAGTGGGGGGAGGGGAGTATTGCGTAGTGTTTTTGGTTTTGATGGAGAAAATTTTAAGTATTGGAGAAGTGTTATGAAAGGTATGGTTATTTATAAGTTTTATTCCTGAATTTATGTGTTTATGTATTTCGAGTGTTTCATAGTTGTTAAGTCGGTATCCTTTATGTTGCGTTTCGTGTAATAGTTTTAGTTTGTGGTTATTGAATGAGTGATTAGTTTGGATAATGTGGTTAGCAAATTCTGAGAAATTATTGTTGTTTAAGCATCCTCTGTGTTCGTTAATTATTATATTTAGGTTTCGTGAGGTCTGTTCTATGTAGTGTTCGTTACAGTCACCACATGTTATTCTATGAACTCCACTTTTTTCTTTGAAATCTTTTTTATTTTTAGAATTTAATAATGATCTGCTGATGTTGTTGTTGGTGTAAAATGCAGCTTTGATGTTAGTTGGCAGTGTATTTTTTATTTTTATAGAAATAGGTCCTGTGTATAGAATTTTTCTCCATTTTTGTTCTGTATTTAGTGTGTTGTTGTTGAATGGATATGTGTATTGGTCAGTTGTTTTTTTGTTTTTTGCCGAGTATACTGTTTATTATTTTGTTATTGTAGCCGTTATTAAATGCAATTTGTTTGATGATGAGTTCGCGTTGGAAGTTGTTTTGTGTCATAGGTATATTTACGAGTCTGTTTATCATGGAATGGAACATAAAAACCACCAGATTATTCAACATGATAATTCACACCGAGATTATTCCTATGCAATGGTACAATTCAGACATCATACTGCTATACAAAAAAGGTAACCCTCTTGATATAAAGAATTATAGACCTATTAGCCTGATGGCAAGTACTTACAAACTTTTTTCATCCATATTATAAAGAACCATATTATTAAGTTCCTTCATTAAGTTTCATCCATATTATTAAGTTCCTTAGAACAAATAATTGAAAAATATAAAGAGTATAATAAAATATTCTACATAGCGTTTATTGACTACAGCAAAGCATTCGATAGTATAAGCCACAAAGCAATATGGAAAGCATTAAATGCACTCAATACATGAACTTAATTGAAAATATTTACAAGAACAGTATAAGCAACGTTAAACTTGAAGAAAGAGGAGACGATATTAAAATAGAAAGAGGTGTTATACAGGGGGACCCTTTATCTCCTAAATTATTTATCGCCGTGCTAGAGGAAATTTTTAAAGGCCTAAACTGGAAGAATAAGGGCATTTACATTAAAGACAAATTTTTGAGCCATCTCAGATTTGCGGATGATATTGTCATCTTCAACGAAAAGCCAAGAGCATTAGAAACTATGCTGAATGAATTAAACCAAGCAAGTATGGGAGTAGGATTAGAAATGAACGCGAATAATACAAAAACAATGACAAATGGATACAAAAAACAGATAAATATAGATACTCAGAAAATTGACTTCGTAGATGAATACATTTACCTTGGGAAACTAATATCTTTCAAAAACACTAGAAATGAAGAAGACATGGAAATGAATAGACATGGAAAAAGTTTTGGAAGCAGAAAGAAATACTAAAAGGAGACTTCAATTCCGAAATGAAAAAAATAGTAATGGATACCTGTATTCATTCCAGTTTGTTATATGCATGCCAAACTTGGACTTTTACAAACAAGACAAAAACAGCAATCAGATCATGTCAAAGAGCAATGGAAAGAAGCATGTTAAAATTGCGGAAAATACATAAGATTAATAGTAAAACTATTAGGAAAAAGACAAAATTAATACTAGGTATAAATGAAAACACTAATTAGTTTTAGTTTCACTATTTATAGTGAATAAATAGTGAAACTAAAACTAATAAGTGTTTTCATTTATACCTAGTATAATGGAGTTTCACCACGAATTATCCGTCGACAAAATTAACAAGTCAAAACAAAATTAATAGATGAGCTAAAACAAGCTTTAAAATTCAAGTGGCAATGGGCTGGACACTTATCGCGTTTCACAGATGATAGATGGACTTTACTAACCACGATATGGACGGGACCCAAAGGAAAAAGGAATGTTGGCAGGCCGTACAAAAGGTGGATCGATGATATAATAACAACAGGGGGAATGGACTGGAAAGAAAAGGGCAAATATAGAACTATATGGAAATATTGGAGGAGGCCTTTACCCAAAAGGGATCTATTTCATGAAAAATATACATATGTATATACATACAATTAAGAAAGTAGAAATAAGTTTAAATACTGTACATTAATTTAACTAACTGCCAATTAAATGAAATACTTTAAACAAGATACTTATATATTATGCTTAAAAATATTGTAAAAGAAATGGAATAATAAAAGGCTTATTTATTATAATTATTATAATTATATACATTTTTCATACAAATATGAAATTTATTTCTCATTGATATGCAGACCGTAGATTTTTTCTTTAAATTTTGACAATCCTTGAATGCATTTTTGATGAGTGTATTTTTATTGTATCAACGTTTTAAACAATATAAAAATACCTCGATTTTCCATACCGTGAGAGCATTTTCAAAATTTGGACAGATGAAATCATAGAGAAGAAATTAACGGATATCCATGGAAAACTAGTCAGCTCTAAGTTCATGGACTTTACATAATTAATTAAATAAGTGAAAATAGCGGCAGACGAGATACCGTCAACCAGCAGACCCCCTGGTCGACCGCCAAATAGATGGAAGGACAGTGGACATCCGCGTCCCAGGAGTGAATCCGAGAATAAACAGTACCCAGTACTAGAACAAGCAGAAGAAGAAGAATATGAAGTCGATCGGACTTATAGTTTGGGCTGTAGAGAGGGCACAAAAAGGATAATTCGTACGGCGTACGGCGAACGCCCATACGCCCATACATGCAAACACATCACGACGAAACTCACAGTATGCACTCTCTACATGATACCCGTTGAGAAATTGATGTTAAAAAATACATCTAAAAATTGTGAAATCATGACTCTCTACTATTCCATAGTATGGAGAGTAAAAAAAGCTTTGTGTAGCTTTAAGTAAATATATGTCATTTCCCTACTAGGTAATACTTCTTCAGAACCTGAATTATTTAATATTGAGAAATAAGAGTTTATTATTTTTTATGAATACTGTATAAAACTTCGCATCAACAAAACAGGGCCGTATCAACCAATTTCAGAGCCTTACGTAGGTAATAATTACAAAAGAATCTCTTTGAAAATTCGGACTTAGCATAGGAAATATATGAAGATTAAAATGATCTTGTTCCCAGGAAATATTCATATTAAAAAAAAATAATAAACATAAAACATTGCAATGAATTAACACGAGACTACGTAGCTCGGAATAGATTACCGTGTGGCAATAAAGACGTCTTGGTACCTTTATTTGTTTGTACATTAATTAAATAAATAAATGATGAAATGCGGTACTGAATATAGCTATAAGGGTAAAAATTGACAGAAAATATGTAGAATATGAAGAAAAATAAAAATTTTGTATTTTTCATCTATTTCTCCCTGACAATAATTATACATACCCACATTGAAGTGGGGTCTTCATTTTTAATAAAATTCAGTTATAATGTTTAAAATTATATTTATTTATAACTAAATTATAAAAAATGAATAATCATGCAATTTTTAATGTTTTTTTTTTCTCTTATATTTGGCGCTCCAAATTCCTTTGCGTCCGGCGCAACTGCACCACTGACACTTGTGGTGAATCCGGCCCTAGGACTGAGATATGTTTTCTACGGGAATCTAAATTGCTTGTTATTACAATTTCTTGAGAGTGAGCAATTTTTCTTCTTGGTAGTAAAAGTGTATTTGTGTTTTATTTTTCGAGCTTTTTTATATGTTTTTGACGTCACTGGTATGTATCTTAAACCAAGGAATATAATGAAAATGATAGTTACGGGAGAAAAAAAAAGGATATGTATTTTTTTTCCGAAATAAGATGCAATGGGTATTTGATGCACGAATTACAATGAAAGTATTTGAAAGCAATTTAAGACTAATAGATATGTAATTTATCATCCATTGAATATTTACATACCTAGTATATATAGACATATTATAAGTATAATATAAGAAATACTTGGTTTTCGATCTATTAAAATTAATCGATTAATTGACGCGTTTCGTGCAAGGCACATCGTCAGAATAATTCAGATTCTGATTATTCTGACGATGTAGTTATATTAAGTATTATCGATCGACAAAATAAACTTAGATTTATTCAATCATTTATTTCATTTAAATTTTAATGTACCTACAGGAAAAAAGCCAAGGTTTAACAGGGTGTAAAGGAACCATAAAAAAAGCATATTTTCCATTCAGCGGCATTGCGAAATTAATATTTTTTCTTGTTTCTTTGATGCAAATGTCAAAGGATATTTTCCAGATATTTTTGTTTTTTTTATTATTAAAAACAAAAATATACAGCTCTACGCCTTATAGTTTATCAGAAATAATATAAATATCAAAAATCAAGTTGTGTCAATTATATTTTTACAATAATGTATAAAGAACATAATTAAAAAGAATAGGAATATTTTTCTACACTAATATCCAGATTATCTAAGTATTTATTTTCAATCATTCGATTAGTAGTACCTACCTAATTAAGGAAAACCCAATTGAAAAATAGGTAAGCTAGCAGCTGGCGCCCTCTCAAATACTTACTGAACCCTATTTTTTCCTTTTTCTATTTTTCTTGTTATTATCCATCCCTTATTCCTATCCTCATATTAAATCAAACGCGATTGGAGATTGTCTTTAGAAGTATTGTTACTGATGATGATCATTGAGCCAGAGCCGGGAGTGGGAGTCTAAGTAGTAAAATG
This sequence comes from Molanna angustata, assembly GCA_963576475.1. Classification (NCBI taxonomy): domain Eukaryota; kingdom Metazoa; phylum Arthropoda; class Insecta; order Trichoptera; family Molannidae; genus Molanna; species Molanna angustata. The sequence goes on along the minus strand of OY754971.1, from coordinate 5,038,333 downwards.
AAAAACTATATATGTAATATTATTTATTGTATTATAGTATGATGTTGATTTTCAAATGAATTCAGGGGGGCAAGTCTGGTCCGACCGGAGAAACCAAAACCCTCGTGATTACCCATATCATGGATATAATTATCATATGGAGTTCTATGAAAATTATATCCATGATATGGGTAATCACGAGGGTTTTGATTTCGCCGGTTCATGTTGCGGAGCGTTTGGAATTAGCCAAAGCGCATTCCTAACATTCTGCTGTTGAAATCATAAAAAATCTATATGAACAAATGTTTCATACTTAAAATTGAGCCTTTAAATTTTTAAAATTGAATTCATCTTTGTTTACAGACACTCAATATTTTTTTTTATTTTATACCACGTTTAATTGCTTTTTATGTGAGTATCTACCTACTATGAAATCCATAAAATATAATTTGATGTTCTTTCATCGCGAAATCGACAGTCGGCGGTATTTACAATTAAAAAAAACTCTTTCAGAGAGGGAACGAGAGAGTTATTCATTGTAAATTGAATTGATGTAAGCTCTTTGGTCCTGTTCAAAGCAATTATAGGCCATACGATCCGTTAGCAATATTATTACAGAATTTCTCTTTTTAGTAGATTTATAGCACCGCTCCTACTCGGCAAGCACGAGAATCGTTCAGTAGGCAATTTAACGATTGTACCAAGAAAGATATACTGAACCTCTTAAAAGAAATACTGTCAACGGATAGTTTGCAACTATAAAAGTTCAGAAGAATAATACCTACCTCGTATTAAATAGCAATCCACATCAATGTGGCGTGGCTAAAGTAAAAATCTCTCTCTGGCGTACTACGCGATACTAAAGAATGCCTATTCAAAATTTGGCCAAAATATACCCAACATTTGTCATTCACATGTCAAATTGAAAGATACATATTATAGCAAACAACTGGTTAATTGCTAAAGACGAAAATAAACAGAAAATTTGTTTAATATTGCTTCTTAATTAATTAAATAAAAATCAATATTATGTTAACATTAGCCCTTTTTACATCAAGCTATATTTCATACTACACTAAAACGTATACTTGCACCTCACTATGACTAATAAAAATAATATAACTGATTTATATAACGCAACTCTGGGACAGGCATAGTCTACATAGTAGAATAGGCTAATCCACAGTAAATAAATGTCTTCACTTATGACTTAAACTTTAACTTTTAACATAATTCTAGTATTATACATTTTATTAACGACTTTATCAAGTTATATTGTACCTACTTCTGATATTATAATACTAATATTTTTTTCCAAAATAGGACGCACAGCAACTGCATATGACTGAAATGAAGATGTTGAGATGGGCAGGTGGTATAACATCATCATCATCATCAGCTCCACATCCCAAGGTGGGACCTGGCTTCCAAAAGAAGTCTTCGCCATTCCGATCTGTCAGCGGCTCCTCGTCTCCAATTGACCACGCCCAAAGAGTTAAACTACCACCAAATTATATATAGGAAAAAAGATAAAAAAGTTCTTATATCTCAATTCAAATTAAAGGATAAACGTTTCGCCTTGTAAGGTACTTCTCGAAGAATTATAATTATTTTTTATTTTTACCCATATACTAGTATTTATATTTTATTAATAAATTATTTTATCAAGTAAAGACTGAATTATACATGTGATATCACATATCAAAAATATTTATATGAAAATAATTCATTTTTTCGTATACCTACATTAGCAAACATAAAAGTTTTTATGTTTGATATTTTTTTTTTTTAGTTTTTTTTATATCAGCTTTATTTATGTTATTTGTTACGAGAGTAAAAGTGAGTAAATTAGAGTTTGTTTATAGTAGTTGTTCTCTATAAAGTCGATGGGTAATGTTCACCGGGGGAACGCTTCTAGATTTAACCACATTTTATAGATTATATTCTTGCACGAATCCACGTATTATCTCAATATATATATTTTTTGCTGTTAATTTTATTTTATTTGAGAAATAACGGCAAAGGTCGTTTGCATACAAATATGTACTTATTTAAGAGCAAAAATATTACGTCCAATTGAGTAACTTTTTGAACTAAAATAGAAACGTTATAGAATTTTAAGGCTAAGGTCATTTTTCTTAATTTCGTATTGTGTAACTGACGTGTTACATAAAACTAAAATATACAAAATTAGTGCAGCGTAGATAATAATTTGAACTCAAATTGTCTATGGCGCAGACTACGCATGCGTACTGCGCACTGCTCGGCCATGTTTATTTGTGTAATGTCGCCGTGATGTCACCTAACCTAACATTTTAATTGATCAGCAGTAATATTCTTTGGTTTAAATTTTCAACAATAAACACGTGTAAATTATACATTATATTTTTTTCCACACACAACAGATGTTTTAAACTTATCTTAAATATCCCGAACTGATGTGGAAATAACATGTATGCTTCCAATTAGGTGTGAATTAAAATTAGGAACGTTTTGATATTTGTTAAGACTAAAATGTGGTTATAGAATTGTAAATTGAACTAATGCGTGACTTACTTGGAGTAAGAACGTTTTTTTTTAATAAGAACGTTCCTATTTCAGCATTATAGGATATCATCTCGGACTAAATGGAATAGGGACGCGCCTATTTTAACCGGAACGTTCTTGAAAAGTTATAAGAGGACATAATATTTTTAGACTTTTGTTTCAAAAGTCCAAAGCGGTGTACAATATTTCATGATACATATATGCAAAGGGAGAAAAGTTATTTTTTTGTTTTGTACATAGTAGGTATATAAATAGTTTGTTTTATAAATTTTGATATAAAGGAAAATGTACGGCATAATAGATGTTGAATTTCAAGCGAAGGTGAATGCGTGATTTTGAAAACAGCGTTATGTATTTTTAAAAGATTAAACAATTATGGCGCAGGGTGAGGCAATGTAGGCGGGTCAAATGAAAACTATGAAAATATTGTACGAGACTTTAAAGATTACAAACATGTGCGCCCGAGTAAGTAAACTAAGGAACTAAGGTTTAATTTTATGTACATCAAAATGTATTTTGATGTAAAATTAAACCTTAAAAATCGTTGTCATTTACATACTTGATTCTGCTTTTATTTTTAAAATAGGTAGGTAGGTACCGCAGAATAAAACTCCATCTGGAAACTGTTCATACTCGTTGGTTCAAATAATCTTGTAAGGATTTTGACTTCTGAAATAAGAAATGTTCCAAGACAGGGTGCACCAAAAAGAGACATTTTAATTCCGTACACATAACAGCTGAGAAGCATAGCTGAGCTGAGACAGTTCTTATCATCTTGTATTATACTTTCGATAAGGTTTAAACTAACTTGACTCGAAAGAGTATTGCGGTGCGGGAATTAGTCGCGTACTTCCAAATTCACGAATAAAATAATGATTGAATATTTATTTCAATTAGGTAGTTCTTTAGATAAAGTCAGTAAATATTTCTCTTAAATGAATAACAAGGTGGAGCATCATAATGACATACATACAGTAAAAACATCATTATCTGTTATTATAGTCGTCCAAAAAAATATACATGGGTGCAAGAGATGGAGTGAATAGCAGAGGTCGCCCCAGAAAGGGATGGCATGACCATGTGAATGATATTTTGAAAGAAGGAAACATAAAAAGTTTGAACAATCGACGAGCATCAAGTAAAGAGTAAAGGAAGCCAGAAATGTGTGCAAAAATAGAGAAGTATGGCTCGATTCTCTCTGCTTACCCCGTAAGGGACATGGCGTGATGATATGTATGTATGTATGTATAGTCGTCCAGTGTACAAAGTCCTCACTTCTCGTCCTCCATGTCTCAGCTCTACATTCTCTCTCTTGGCTTACTACATATTTCCTACCTATGTTTTTATTTTTATTTTATTACTAGTGAACACCCGGCAAACTTCGTATTGCCTGTATAATTAAAAATTGTCCTCCATAACCACCCGTCGCTTCAGACTCTTCAATACCTCCCATCCCTTCAGTACTTCCCGTCCCTTCAGTACCTTCCGTCCCTTCAGTACCTCCCGTCCCTTCAGTACCTCCCTCAGTTACTCCCGTTCCTTCAGTTACTCCCGTCCCTTCAGTTACTCCCGTCCCTTCAGATACTCCCGTCCCTTCAGTTACTCCCGTCCCTTCAGTTACTCCCGTCCCTTCAGTTACCCCCGTCCCTTCAGTACCTTCAGTACCTTCCGTCCCTTCAGTACCTTCCGTCCCTTCAGTATCTTCCGTCCCTTCAGTACCTTCCGTCCCTTCAGTATCTTCCGTCCCTTCAGTACCTTCCGTCCCTTCAGTACCTTCCGTCCCTTCAGTACCTTCCGTCCCTTCAGTACCTTCCGTCCCTTCAGTACCTTCCGTCCCTTCAGTACCTTCCGTCCCTTCAGTACCTTCCGTCCCTTCAGTACCTTCCGTCCCTTCAGTACCTTCCGTCCCTTCAGTACCTTCCGTCCCTTCAGTACCTTCCGTCCCTTCAGTACCTTCCGTCCCTTCAGTACCTTCCGTCCCTTCAGTACCTTCCGTCCCTTCAGTACCTTCCGTCCCTTCAGTACCTTCCGTCCCTTCAGTACCTTCCGTCCCTTCAGTACCTTCCGTCCCTTCAGTACCTTCCGTCCCTTCAGTACCTTCCGTCCCTTCAGTACCTTCCGTCCCTTCAGTACCTTCCGTCCCTTCAGTACCTTCCGTCCCTTCAGTACCTTCCGTCCCTTCAGTACCTTCCGTCCCTTCAGTACCTTCCGTCCCTTCAGTACCTTCCGTCCCTTCAGTACCTTCCGTCCCTTCAGTACCTTCCGTCCCTTCAGTACCTTCCGTCCCTTCAGTACCTTCCGTCCCTTCAGTACCTTCCGTCCCTTCAGTACCTTCCGTCCCTTCAGTACCTTCCGTCCCTTCAGTACCTTCCGTCCCTTCAGTACCTTCCGTCCCTTCAGTACCTCCCGTCCCTTCAGTACCTCCCGTCCCTTCATTACCTCCCGTCCCTTCATTACCTCCCGTCCCTTCATTACCTCCCGTCCCTTCATTACCTCCCGTCCCTTCATTACCTCCCGTCCCTTCATTACCTCCCGTCCCTTCATTACCTCCCGTCCCTTCAGTAGGTCCCGGTCATACGCTCGACAATTCATCAAAGTTTCATTGAAATTGATTGAACGGTTCCAAGGATAGTCCACCTTCATCGGTTAAATGACCTGATACCCGATGAAGAAGAAGAAGAAGAATTTTTTTTTAATCCAGAAACCATCCCGGGCATACACTCGACAATTCATCAAAGTTTCATTGAAATTGAATGAACGGTTCCCAGGATAGTCCACCTTCATAGGTAAAATGACCTGATAACCGATGAAGAAGAAGAAGAAGAAATTTTTTTTAATCCAGAAACTATCCCGGTCATACGCTCGACAATTCACCAAAGTTTCATTGCAATCGGATGAACGGTTCTCAGGTTAGTCCACCTTCATATTTAAAATGACCTGATACCCGATGAAGAAGAAGAAGAAGAAAATATTTTAAATTCAGAAATCATCCCGGGCATACGATCGACAATTCACCAAAGTTTAATTGCAATCGGATGAACGGTTCCCAGGATAGTCCAGCTTCATAGGTAAAATGACCTGATACCCGATGAAGAAGAAGAAGAAGAAAAATTTTTAATCCAGAAACTATCCCGGTCATACGCTCGACAATTCACCAACGTTTCATTGCAATCGGATGAACGGTTCTCAGGTTAGTCCACCTTCATATGTAAAATGACCTGATACCCGATGAAGAAGAAGAAGAAGATAATATTTTAAATTCAGAAATCATCCGGGGCATACGATCGACAATTCACCAAAGTTTAATTGCAATCGGATGAACGGTTCCCAGGATAGTCCACCTTCATAGGTAAAATGACCTATTACCCGATGAAGAAGAAGAAGAAGAAGTTAAAATTTTTTGATCCAGAAACCATCCCGGGCATACTCTCGACAACTCACCAAAGTTTCATCGCAATCGGATGAACGGTTTAGGAGCGCATTCAACACATACATGATACATACATAGATACAAACATTCAAATTTATAAAATAGACTAGTGAACACCCGGCAAACTTCGTATTGCCTGTATAATTAAAAATTGTCCTCCATAACCACCCGTCGCTTCAGACTCTTCAATACCTCCCATCCCTTCAGTACTTCCCGTCCCTTCAGTACCTTCCGTCCCTTCAGTACCTCCCGTCCCTTCAGTACCTCCCTCAGTTACTCCCGTTCCTTCAGTTACTCCCGTCCCTTCAGTTACTCCCGTCCCTTCAGTTACTCCCGTCCCTTCAGTTACTCCCGTCCCTTCAGTTACTCCCGTCCCTTCAGTTACTCCCGTCCCTTCAGTTACTCCCGTCCCTTCAGTTACTCCCGTCCCTTCAGTTACTCCCGTCCCTTCAGTTACTCCCGTCCCTTCAGTTACCCCCGTCCCTTCAGTTACTCCCGTCCCTTCAGTTACTCCCGTCCCTTCAGTTACTCCCGTCACTTCAGTGACTCCCGTCCTTTCAGTTACTCCCGTCCCTTCAGTTACTCCCGTCCCTTCAGTTACTCCCGTCCCTTCAGTACCTTCCGTCCCTTCAGTACCTCCCGTCCCTTCAGTTACTCCCGTCCCTTCAGTTACTCCCGTCCCTTCAGTTACTCCCGTCCCTTCAGTTACTCCCGTCCCTTCAGTTACTCCCGTCCCTTCAGTTACTCCCGTCCCTTCAGTTACTCCCGTCCCTTCAGTTACTCCCGTCCCTTCAGTTACTCCCGTCCCTTCAGTTACTCCCGTCCCTTCATTACCTCCCGTCCCTTCATTACCTCCCGTCCCTTCATTACCTCCCGTGCCTTCATTACCTCCCGTCCCTTCATTACCTCCCGTCCCTTCATTACCTTCCGTCCCTTCATTACCTCCCGTCCCTTCATTACCTCCCGTCCCTTCAGTAGGTCCCGGTCATACGCTCGACAATTCATCAAAGTTTCATTGAAATTGATTGAACGGTTCCAAGGATAGTCCACCTTCATCGGTAAAATGACCTGATACCCGATGAAGAAGAAGAAGAAGAAGAATTTTTTTTTAATCCAGAAACCATCCCGGGCATACACTCGACAATTCATCAAAGTTTCATTGAAATTGAATGAACGGTTCCCAGGATAGTCCACCTTCATAGGTAAAATGACCTGATACCCGATGAAGAAGAAGAAGAAGAAAAATTTTTTAATCCAGAAACTATCCCGGTCATACGCTCGACAATTCACCAAAGTTTCATTGCAATCGGATGAACGGTTCTCAGGTTTGTCCACCTTCATATGTAAAATGACCTGATACCCGATGAAGAAGAAGAAGAAGAAAATATTTTAAATTCAGAAATCATCCCGGGCATACGATCGACAATTCACCAAAGTTTAAATGCAATCGGATGAACGGTTCCCAGGATAGTCCACCTTCATAGGTAAAATGACCTATTACCCGATGAAGAAGAAGAAGAAGTTAAAATTTTTTGATCCAGAAACCATCCCGGGCATACTCTCGACAACTCACCAAAGTTTCATCGCAATCGGATGAACGGTTTAGGAGCGCATTCAACACATACATGATACATACATAGATACAAACATTCAAATTTATAATATAGATTGCTTCTCGGGCAACTAACAGGTGCTATGTCAAATTAATAACAAGTTGCCACATTCTGGAGACTTCGATACTTATCGTCTCACAGATCCAGGCTGAAAACACAATTAAAAACTGTCTCCACCGGGAATCGAACCCGCGGGACCCTTGGATCAGCAGTTAGATACCTAACCAACGGAGCCACGAAGGCCGACATTATTTTATATATAGGTATTACAAATATAAAATACTTAGTATTTTTTTTTTTTTTTTATTAATTAGGCAACCCACCCAAATTGAGGGTGATTTGTGCCATTCTAGTGTCTATGAGACACACAAGTTATTATTCATATTTATTTGAAGAATTACTTTAATTGCTAGTTGAAGATTTATAGGTTAATTTGATTAGAGAAAAGAAATTTAGAAACTTGGCAATAAATGCGTTTTTTGTTGAGTGATAATAGGTGGGCGATATTAAAGGGACGAGGAACATTAACAATAGAATCATAAAGATCAAATGCAGATCTATTTGGGCAACAAAAGAACACATGGTCGGGCGACTCAACATCCAATCCACATTGGCAGAATGGACTATCCACAACACAAATCTTATATAAGTGAGAAGCCAATATACAATGACCAATTCGGAGTCGGCAAATATTTGATATTTCTCTTTTTGATATCTTCATCGCTTGAAACCAGGGATGTTTTGGTATAGTGTTTTGAATCGATTTATAGTAAGATCCTTTTGCCTTACTCGTATATTCCCATTCGTCAGACCAATGCTTCCATGAATCACGCCTCAAACAAGCTATAATATCGGTCAATGGCAGAGAAAAATTTGGAACTGGAGAACCATCGCAAACTGCTGATTTGGCTAGCTGGTCCACAGTTTCATTTCCTTTGATACCCAAATGAGCTGGGATCCAAGCAAATTCAATTTTTATATTTTTATGGCTGCATATCAATAGATTAGATCTCACTGTGCAAATTAAATCATTATCTGGGGTTTTATATATATTGTTTGTAAGCAGTTTGATAGCGCTGAGAGAATCGGTAAAAATAGTGTATTTAGAGTGGTTGAGGTTTTTTATATAGCTAATTGCTTCGTTAATTGCTATGCATTCTGCAGTGAAAACGGAAGAATTAGGAGGGAGTTTGAATTTCATCTGAACGTTCAAAGAGGGAATATAGAAAGCAGCGCCACAACTACTGTCAGCACTGAGTTTTGAGCCGTCGGTATATATATAAGTATAGTCTGGCCATTTATCAGATGTAGCATTGTTAAATAAGATATTAATTTGATTTTCGGACAAGGTGAGAGATTTATTAAGACCAATATTTTCAAAAACAGAAAGCTCAAGTGTCGTAGCATCATAAGGAATGCGATAATATGGAAGCATTAGTTGTGAAGATATAGGGTACTGAGCTGAAATGGTTGACAGACTGCAACAAAGATATGGCATTGGTTTATTCGACAAGGGTTCTTTGGAAGACCAGACAGATAATAAGGTTCTTAAACGATTTAAAAGAGGGTGCGTAGAAATCATTAATCTTTTGGATAAAAATTTATCGGATAGGTATTGTCTTCTAAATTGAAGGGGCATTTCAGTACATTCGACTTGTAGAGCATTTATCGGAGAGGACTTCATCGCACCAAGAATAAGTCTAAGACATTTTGATTGAATTCTATCAATTTTGATTTGTAAGTATTTGGGAAGAGGAGCCCACAAGAAACTACCATAATCTAAGTGACTTCGAACTAAGGAGTTGTATAGCAGTTTCATAGTTGCAGGATGAGCTCCCCACCATACTCGTGAAACTGCTCGAAGTGGGTTGATACTATGTTCGCATTTAGATACAACATACTCGATGTGGTGTTTCCAAGATAGTTTACGATGAAGTAGAATGCCTAAGAATTTAACTGACTCAACTTTAGGTATTTCGACAGTATCAACTTTAACAGAAATATGAGGCACATGATGTTTTCTTGAGAAGACCATGATTTGACTTTTCTGAGGGGCCAACATAAGACCATTAGAGTGTAGCCATTTATTTAAAAGGTTTAGAGCTTTACTAATTGATTTCACTGCAGAATGTATATATTTATTAGCTAAGTACAAAACTATGTCATCTGCATATATGAGAGTAGAGCATATACCTTGAAGAGAAATATCCAGGTCGTAGCAATAAATATTAAAGAGCAGGGGACTTAACACCGATCCCTGGGGTAAACCTTTCCAGATGGTTCGAGAAAAGGTTTTGTCACTACCAAGTATCTTTATGCATCTTTGTGCAAATATATTGTGTATAAGATTACAGAGTTTAACTGGGACTTCTAATGACATCAGTTTATTTTTAAGTATTGGAAGATTGACATTATCGAATGCACCAGTTACATCAAGAAAAGCTGTTATCATGTCTTGCTGCTGTGATATGGCGATTTGGGCATCGGTTATTAGTATACTTAAGTTGTCCATAACTGATTTCGATTTCCTGAATCCAAATTGTGTAGAGGAGAGAATTTGGTGGTGTTCCACGAACCAATCGACTCGATTTTTTACCATGTGCTCTAACAATTTGAGAAAGCAAGAAGATAAGGTTATAGGTCGGTATGATGATCCAATATTGGGGTCTTTGCCAGGTTTAGGAATGGGAATAATAAGCTGAGTTTTCCAGCTTCTTGGAACATAACCAGAGTCCAGAATGAAGTTGAACATTTTTAAAATATAAAGTAGAAGATCTGTTGGGAGTTTCTGTATAATTATATAAGGGATACCATCATTTCCTGGAGCGGAGTGGCGTAAAGATTTGAGAGGGTTCATTAATTCTTGAATATGGAAAGGGGAGGTTAGCCAATTATTATTTGGAGGAGAGGTTTCGAGGATAGGGCTATGTTGTTCTAATTCCGAAAAATGTGGAACATACGATGGAGCTATTTTATCTAGGAAGCCTTCCTTCCATTGGTTATCGGGAGCGTATTGTTTTGGGGGATTGTAAACTGAACGAAATTGTCGGATTTTTTCCCACACATATGTAATAGGAGAGTTTGGAGAAAGAGATGAACAAAAATTCACCCAACCTTGTCGTTTCTTCTTTCGTAAGGTTTTTTTGGCTTTTGCCTGAGCTCTTTTAGCGTTAAAGAAATTTTCACTTGTCATATTATTTCTGTAATTTCTCATGGCCAATTTCCTTGACTTTACTATTTCAGAACAATCTTCATCCCACCATGGAGCATGTGGGGAAGGTTTTGGGTGAGTGCGTTGTATTTTGACGTGCATAGAACTTTCTGCTGCTGAGTGAATAATTGAAAGAATATCAGAAAATGTGTTATCTATTTGTGTATTATAGGAAATTGACGACAAAGTGTTTATTTTGGACTCAATAATTTCACGGAATTTATGCCAGTTGGCATTTTTTGTATTATATTTATGAGAACTACATTTTTCATGTGAAGACATTTGATAATTATTATTGTATCTGTGATTAATATTTATTAGAATGGGAAAGTGGTCGCTAGATTGAGCATCAGGAATGACACTCCAGGTTGAGCCCGAGGCAAGGTTAAGAGAACAAATGGAAATATCTACTGCACTGGGGTTTTGATTTGGGTGGTGCAGTCGAGTTTCACTGCCATCATTCAGTATGCATAGATTGTGGTCGTCAATGAATGTTAGTAAAGAATTTCCAGCATTGTCGTTGATTCCGCAGCCCCAAGAAGTGGAGTGTGCATTAAAATCACCTAGAATGAGGAAGGAAGGGCTTAGAAGTGGTAAAACTGAATCCCAATAACTAGTATCAAAAGCAGTTTTGGGAGGGGCATAAACTGAAACAAAAGATATAGAGTTTATAGTGGCTGCCACAACTTGAATGACAGGATGGGGAGGGAGATCGATTTTTTTGAAGGAAAAGTGGGTTTTGACGAGAAGAGCTGTACCGCCTCCGAGTCCGTCGGGGCGATCTGAACGTAAAATGGCATATCCTGGGATGGAATAATTTATTCCTGGACGCAACCAGGTTTCCGATATTGCAGCAAGGCAAATAGAATGTTTATGGAGAGTAGTAATTATTTCATGTTTATTGGATACTGCGCTTCTGCAGTTCCATTGAAGAATACATAATGGATTATTAATCAGACGTCGATTGTCCATTATAAGAATTGAGAATAGATTTAAGAAGAGGCAGGGCATTGGCAACGATGGACGGTAAATTATCTGTGTTACTTAAAATTGATAGTAATATCTGAGCAATTATTGGAATAATGTTAGAAATAGATGTATTTAAAGTATTTTCTTCATTATTTGACTCAGGCATGTTGGATAAATTTGTAGACCTTGAAGAGGAGACACAGCCCGTTGATGGATTAGTGGCTTCTCCATTTAAATAGGACAACAAAGATTCATGTGATTTTCTATTAAAGTTCTGTGGTTTCTTTGGATTATCAACATTATTGACTGGTTTGTATTTAAATATTGTTTTAGTAATATTGGAACTAGTATTGTTTGATGATGTTATTTCAGAAAAGCTTTTGGTCGAAGAAGGGAATAATTTAGAGGCTTCAACGTAAGAAATATTTTTTTCGGCCATTGTTTGTTTTATATTTTTTTGTCGGGACAATTCGGGGCACATCATACTTGCGGCAGAGTGCTTTCCTGTACAATTTAGACACTTTAAATCGTTCGTTTTCGTACAACTTTCACCCAAATGTGCTTCACCACATTTGTAGCATCTGGGAGGGGAACGACATTGTACTTTTGTGTGGCCATAGCGGCAACACCGATAACATAGAATAGTTGGAAACGCATAGAGTTCCACCGGCAAAGAGTTATGAAATAAGTAAATATGATTTGGGAGATTTTGTCCTTCAAAAGTTAAAACGACAGTCTGTGAAGGCTTCCATGTTATAGAGTCTCCGGATTTGTCCTTATAATTCAGTCTCCTTGCTTTTAATACCTTTCCAAATTGGGAAGGTACCGAAACATGCTCTATTATTTCGTCTATGGATACGTCTGTCGAAATGCCTCGAACAAGGCCCAACTTTGATACCTTGAACCTAGGAATATAAGCTTTGAGTTCATTGTTTCGTACAAATGACGATTCAATGAACGTATTTGCGGCTGAGGGATTTGTAAATGTAAGTGAAATTTTATTACGCCCTTCAGATTTTACTCCTCCAGGTGAAATATTGGTGATTTTATTTTTGAAAAGGAGGTTGCCAAATCTCATCGGGTGGAGAGACTTGGAAGCATCCCTATCTTGTACGTACACGAGAAAGGGACCAGATGAGAATAAAGAGTATTTTAATATTTCTTGCGAAGCTTTTGTAGGTGTTAATGATGGAGAAGGGAGAGCCGATTCAACTGGAGATGGAAGATCAGTATTTTCGCGGCGTCGTTTGTACTGATTAATGTCTGGCGGATCTGGAGGTTTATCCTCTAATTCCATGTTGAATATTTCTTATAGAATGTAGTAGGTATAAAATGAAATATTAAAAATAAAAAAAGAGCTAGAGAAAAAATATATAAATACTTATATTAAACTAAAGAAAATAATAGTTTGGATACACCGATATTAACTTGAATTAGAAAGAAATAAACTATATTAGAAAACAAGAGAAAGTAATAAAATACTTAGTATTTGTTCTATTGAAAATTATTTTTTATTGACAATAACAACTCAGTAGAGACGAAGTTGGATTTTTTTTTAACAATTAAGTCACATAACACATTAACATTATAGTGTCCCCCATTAGGTAGGCGAGTACCTACCCGTGTTGGGGGTCTATATTACATTATAATTTACAATATTTTATATATTACATTACATCATATTATATTACATTACTTCACATACACATATATATTTATTTTTTTTCTCTTTTCAACATCATATATTACTGTAGGACTCCTATAAACATCATCAATGCAAAATCAAAATCACCATCATCAATGCAAAATCAAAATCACAAAATCAAAATCAAAGAGACAAATCTGAATAAAAATAAATAAATTCAACAATATAGAAGCAAAAAACTACATACATAAAATAAATCGATGTACCTAAGTATTGTGTGCTTATCGTACCATTCAGTGATGTTCCTGTACAAATGCATATATTTTTCTCTTGCATGTACCTATAACTCAAACAAAATTACATTTGAATTGTCAGTAACTGTTCAGATTGCTCCCGTCCCAGATTCAGAAGCCACTGGTGAATTTTTTTTTAAAGTAGCATTTATATTGGTGTTTTGTCTGATGTCATTTGGTAGAATAAATATTATAGAAGAAATAGGATTTTTTTTATTTTTGACGCGTTTCGTGCAAGATACATCGTCAGAATAAAGTCTTCATCGTCATTATTCTAACGATGTATGAGCCTTTAACGAAACTCGTCAAAAATCATATAAATTTCAATAGAACAAATCCCAAGTATTTTTTATTTTGCATTTATAATATATCTACATATAATGGAGTTCTATCAAGAATTGTCGATCGACAAACTACAATTATTTTTTCTCCCTACAGCAATTGCTTAATATTTTACCAAGCAAATTTTACCTACTATAAGAGCCTTAAAAAGTATGATAAAAAGTCAATTTAAAAATTGGAGATCGTTGTCTACCGTATTCACCGTTTGTGGAATGCCCATTAAAATAAAAGTTCAGGTTTATAAAACTGTCATCAAACCTGCCATGACTTATGCCGCCGAGTGCTTGGCTCTAAATAATTGTCACCAACAGAACATCCACAGAGCGGTTATGAGAATGCCGAGACGGACGGGGGCCGTAACTATAATGGACAGAGTGCGGAATTTCCATGCCTGAGGAAGCATTGGTGAGGCCTAAATCACCGATAAAATGCTCGAGAGCAGATTGAGATGGCATGAACACGTCATAAGAAAACCAGAGGACAATGTGATACGCAGAGCGTTTGACATCCAAATGCTGGTCAGAAGACCAGGCAGACCGCTGCGCGCTGCTGTCAACGTGACACTCCACCATCAAAAAGAGTTGCGGGATGTAGAATTGCGCTAATGAGACGCACAGGAGCTTAAGACTTGGCGAATGACTTAACGGGCAGGGCCGACCCAACATAATGGAAATCAATGTCCAATGTCCAGCGTAAAGAAGAAGAAAATCAAATGGACAAGATAAAAAAATTGCATTCTTTTATAATTACATTACACAAATCTATGTAATGTCGCGTAAATCAAAACGTGTAAATGGAATTTGAAAACATCCAAACAGTAGATGTTAATGATAATATTTTCAGTGTAGACTGCACACGAAGTACCAAACGTAGTCTGTTCGTGTTTAGTATTTTGGTTATCTTGACTTGAAGCCAAATGCACTCAGCAAACGCTGGTGAACCCTCAATATATACCAATAAAATAAATTAAAACCCAAATCCACTAGATATTTTTCAAGATTTCGGATTGCACGTACTCCATAAGAATCTGATTATAATATATGTATGAATAGTCACCGTGAGCTTCAGGAGAAAATCTTGTATGTTATTGCAATCTTTATCCGAAAATGTTGTATGAAAATTGGAGAAATATAACTATTAGTTTGCCGAGAACATAATATACAGAAATATCGAAAAATAAGTCCGACCTCTTCGATTTCAGGAATCCTGGATTTTCGATCGTACGTTCGACGCAACTTTGCATAAACAGAATACGTAATTGAACTGCACCATTAGATATACATCTAAACAGAGACATGAAATTGATAGATATTATAAAAAAGCATACCTACTAAAGCCAAAATCCTTTTTTTATAAGGCGTGAATATACTCCTTTTTTATAAGTGCAAGATGAATTAAGGGATATGGAATATTTTACATTTCTTCTCGGGCAACTAACAGATATTATGTCAAATATTAACTAAACACGCACCCAATAACAAGTTGTGACATTCTGGAGACTAACGATATTAATCGTCTCACAGATCCAGACTGATAACACAATTTGTGAGATGTGAAATAAATTAATAAATAAAAAAAATTAATAAAATACTCAGAGGTCCTCCTGGGTGTGCGCTGAACAAATCGCCAGTATTTCATTGCACACATAAGGATTTTATAGAAACGCATGAATGACATTAAAAATACAAGTTTCGTTCCCCTATACCGACCGATTTCGTTCACCAATAGTAGAAGCAATTATGCTTAGTTTAGGGAACGTATGAGGATGTAGATATATGTATTTTTATTGATAAACTTTTTAACATCTCAATAGAGACGAAGTTGGGATATTATAGAATAACCAGGAACTCAAGGCACCTACAGGACAAGAGGATGCGCAATTGTAAACGCAACCGCTTCCAGGTACAAGACTTACCATTTTTCATACCTATGTATGTATATTCAGTAAGATAGAAAATATCAAACAACCAGCAATACATAAATGATTATATGAAAACCTAATTATCTCTCGTACTATTATGATTCTGCCTCGAAGGCAGAAGAAGTAGAGACAGACCTAGGTTGAGATGGCTGGACGACGTGCTGTGTGATATAAGAGAAATGGACCTGATAAATTGGAGAAGATTGGCGGTCGACAGGGAGGGATGTAGACAATTTCTGGAGGAGGCCAGGGTCCGTAGCGGACTGTAGTGCCAATTGTGATGATGATGATGACTATTATGATTAATTTTGCAATGTTTATAGTTTGTGTTTCAATTTCATTAATATTCAAAAACATGAAAGAAATAATTTGTTTACTTAAAAAATTATGTATCCAATTTATTCAGCACAGAATCATTACATTAGACTTTTATTGCATCTTTTATTTTTGTTAGTAATCTGCTTTCATATTGTTTACATTGTTTTAATTTGCCTCATTTAAACTGAGATGTTTTATTCACCCAAACAACGGAAAAACGCTGAATTATATTTAAAAAAACGCGAATAATTTGTACAACAAGGCATCGCATTTATAACAAAAAATTAATTTTAAGTTTCGTTATTAATTTATTCAGTTTGTTGAGAAAAAATGACTGCTATTATAGAATTAATCTAAATTTTTCAAATAAAATGGAAAAAAACGGTCCGTTACGTAAACCCAAGTTATAGTCGAGTGTTGAAGCTATTAAACTTTTCACGTTTAACGAGGTTTTGCGGTAAGATGTGGCTATTTGCATAACCATTAGTTATCTTGGCACATTCGTCGTCAGTAAACCATAGTCAACTTCACTGGAAGCCATTTGTCTTATACATTGTCTAATGAGGCGTTACTATAAAAAATTATCATTCCTTTTTATACATTTTTCAACCAACACCTTCATTTAAACTCATTTCTTTATAGTAAGGCGCTTACTGACGCACTAATACTGTAGTGAAAATTTCACATTTCAGCGTAATCTGCAAATCAGAATATAACAGAAATGTTCTGCGACATATATCACATAAAAAAATATTATGTACATCACGACGCTCATCTTTCAACAAAATAATATCGCCAGTAACCGAAGTTGAAAATTGACGACAGTAACATTGTAAGAGGTTCTCTTCTATGGAGGAACCGGAGTGGACATTGACCCGCCACTTAGTCGTTCGACCACCAACCAGAGGGTATAAAAAGCCATGCAACGCTCGACATCCCAGCGTAGGTAGTTTCCGACACCCACCGTAAATCTTTCTTGATCTTGAATTTTTTTTAATTAATGTTGAAGTTTTTATATTGTGAGATATTTTTAATTGTAATTTTTAAATAGAAATATATGTAAGTAATCAAAGGTTTATATTTCTATTTATCTGTTAAATCTTATACTGTTTGTTTTTACACTTGTTTAAATTTCTATTTTGTAAAAGGCTGATATAGTCATCTTGTTTAATTACAGATTTAACAATCTAATTCTAATTTAGAATTTAGTTAATTCTTTGAATTGTGATAATCATAATCATTTTGGTGACCCATAATAGTTAAATAAGTAACTCAGCTGATAATATAAATTTTATGAACTCGTCTACTAAACTGGTAACGAAATATATTGGTCACAGACTAAATTGGTGACCCGACAGACTAAAGTTTATTGATCACGCCACGACAACTGTCACATATTAAAAAATATTGCATGCAATGACACTCATCAACATCAACCAGTACCATATTACCATAGCGCAATGATATTCGTCGCATAACAAAGTATCACGTCGTTTAGCAGAATCATTGACATAATATGAGGATACATATATAAATCTCACCAGTATAAATTAGAAAAAGTTCAGCGAAAATTCTTAAGATTTGTCAATTTTAAATTATCGATTCCCTTTGAACAAATAAATTATATTTCTTTAATGTGTACACTTAACTTAAAAACACTATCAAGTAGAAGGACAATCAGTGATTTGATGATTTTACATAACATCTTAAATGGCTGGTCGGACGTCCTTGATTTAACGTGTCTCATTTCATTTAATGTTCCAATTACTCGTACGCGACAAACACAGGCTTCACTATTTTTTATCATAAAATCTAGAAATAACTATTATATTCACTCGCCTATTCTGAGACAACATAGACTTGGTAATGAGTTTGGCTCTGTTGATGTCTTTTGCAGTTCAATATATGAATATCAAGAGAGACTTTTAAAGATTGTATAAATTCTGGGTTCTACTTCTTTTTTCTATTCATTTTTTGTTTTTGCTTAATCCTTTGCCTGTTTTTTTCTCTAATTTTATTTTTATAGTACCTCACAACCTATATATATTGTAAATTTATACATTTTTTCTTGATATATGTTTTTTTGTTGTTATATATACATATTTATTATTATGTGTGTATGTATTTTGCTCCGTGGTTCATGAACATATGTTTTATAATTTGTAATTGTGTATGTAAAAGCCCATTTAGGGCGTTTATATAAATAATAAATAAATAAATAAATAAATAAATAAATAAAAAATAAATAAATAAATAAATAAATAAATAAATAAATAAATAAATAAATAAATAAATAAATAAAGAAATAAATAAATGAATAAATAAATAAATAAATAAATAAATAAATAAATAAATAAATAAATAAATAAATAAATAAATAAATAAATAAATAAATAACATATTAGAGTTACACCGTGCCACAAAAATCACCAAACAAATGATTGCTACAAAAATATACGCATTACAAAATTTGATACTCATCAGACCACCTTAAATATTAACAGTAAATTTTCAATTAATATGTACACATACATCCTCCTTTGAGATCAAACGAAGTTTTCATTTTAGCTGACCGAACATAGAACTCGGTGCAATTACTGAATTATTATTATTAGGTACTTTGAGTGGTATTCATTGTTAGGTATATAATATTACATTTAAAGTTTTGCCATTTATGACTTTGGTCCATTCTGAAGTTTTCAGATAGTTGATACTGGACATAACTAGTCCTTTATCACATTAACATCACTTCTAAACTCTGCATAACACCTCTCTCGAGGGAATATCACTCAACTTAACACTCAAATAATAATATGCCAAATTAATATACTATCAGTTAGATTGACTATAATTAAGGATACGCTCATTATCACGATCTATAAAAACTGCAATAAAAGCGTTGAATTAGGAAAATGTTCTTTTTTCAGTGAGACAAAATATCGCAAAATGAAAAAAGATGGGCTAATCTAAAAATAGTAAAAATGAGTGGGTTGTGGCCAACACTAAACTCTCCACACCAAAGTAAGCGTTCATATTTTCTTCTTGAAATGTTGACAATTTCAATATGGTAAATAATGCTTATGATGTATGAAATATTTTAATAAAAGCAGATTAATTTTGTTTTAAAGAACGTGAGAACATTTTGAAAATTTTGACACGTGATATCATATGAAGAAATTTTATGATATCTATGGAAAGCTAATCAGTTTTAAGTTTTATATAAATATGAAATCAAAGAACTGAACATTGACAAACATAAAAAAAATTCTCTTGTTACATATAAGTTTCATACAAAAATCCATTAAATAAAATATAATTTTTCAAACCGTTGAATATTTTTCTTTAAACGTTGACCAACTTTGAATACAGTTTTATGAAGATTTTTGGTGTTGTATAAATAGTTGAAACCAAATTAAAATATCTGTAATTTTCAGGTCATGAGAGCATTTTTTCAGTTTTAATAGATGAAATCATAAAGAAACATTGAGAAAAAATGAACCGTTGTCTATGGAAAACTAATCAGCTCTGAGTTTATGGACTAAACATATATGATATGAATATGAAGTCAATCGAACTTATAGTTTGGGCTGCAGAGAGGACACAAAAGAAATAACAACGTAAATGATGAATTCATAGAGAAGAAATCAAAATTTGTCTATGGAAAACTAATCACCTCTAGGTCTATACACTTTACACATATGATGATAATATGAAGTCGATCTGACTTATAGTTTGGGCTGTAGAGATGACACAAAAAAGATTTTCCGTACGCCATACATACAAACACATCATGACGAAACTCACAGTATGCACTCTCTACATGATACCCGTTGAGAAATTGATGTAAGAAAAATACGCTTAAAATGTGAAATCATGACTCACCCCTATTCCATAGTGTGGAGAGTAAAAATATTCTATGTTTGTTTCTGCCCTCTACAAGAGGTCAATCGTTTCAAATTAACCTTTTTTTTAATTATCTGCCTCAAGTTTAATCCAACTGTCGATTTGTTCAGGAGAACTTTGTTCTCTTAACATATCGACAATGTATCAAGCCAGAATACGCGATAATTGTATGGAGAGGTCTACTTTTTTCACGGCTTTTCCAACTTTGAAGTCAAAAAACACCAACTTAGAGGCTTCGCAGCATATATGTTCCATACACGGATTTACTCAGAATTCGGAGTAGAACATTTCGTGTGTCTGTGTGTGTGTGTGTGTGTCTGTGTGTCTGTGTGTCTGTGTGTGTATGTGTGTGTGTCCGTCCCCCCCTTATAACTTTTGATACGCTCAATTTACAGAGCCTAAAATTTCAGAATATATAAACAGTAACAGGCCTACAAAACTTTTATACTCGGAATTTTAAATTTTTGTTTCAGTCAGGGGTTAGCAACTTTTGAATTTTTATTTTATTTTTCCATATATCTCAGAAACCATAAACGCTAGAACGCTGAAAATTGGTACAAACATAGACAAATGCAAAATCTCAAATTAGTTTTTTCAAAAAAATTCCAGGGTTTCTCAAACATTTTTTATTAAGAAAAATATTTTTTTTATGATAAATTTATGAGTTTAACTGCCTATATTTCCAAAACTTTTACAATTATCGAAAAAAGCCGAAACACCCCAACTAGATAATTTAATTTTCTATAGAAAATATTAACATTGTAGTAGAAGATCTCAATTTTTTTTTAACAATTTTTTTAAAAATTGAATTTAGTGACGACATCGCTTCATACATTTTGTATGGCAGTCGCCTATACACAATATGTAAGAAGACTAAATAGTTTGATACTTCATCTCCAAACATACATACATACCATTATGCTATTTGCATATTCTGGGTAGGAAAAAGGATCTTCCTCCATACTATCCTATCTTGACATACATACCTACATATGTTGTATAGAAAACAAAATATCTGAAAATATTCAATAATTTGTGTCTATGGGTTTATAGTTTGGTACATATTCTTCAACTATACATACTATCGCTATCGACAGTTGGATCTCATGTGTTACATGCAACTAGTAAAATAAAAATAATTATTTATGGCCGTTGTAAATGGTAGTAGTTATATTATACGTGTTATTTTAAGTGCATTAGTATGTGTTGTTCTATTGTGTCGTTCGTCAGTTGATTTGAAAGGAAGTAAATTATTATTATTATTATGCTAAAGCTGATGTGCCTATATCACCTGTCGAATTTCATTATTTGGTTGTAACTATTTTGCTGTGACAAAAAAAAGTCCAGTCTATTCTTAAAAATATTGACATTTTCAGCATCCAAAACATGTTGGGGCAGTTTATTAGTATTCACCACTGTTCGCGCTACAAATTTTAAATATAAAAATATCACTGCATTTGAATTATTTGGTGCCTCTATGTGTCATTCAAGTAAGCAATGCACCGACTCGGTCAATAGGAATGCCGTATGTTTATCGCGACCGCCGCCAGGTGTCCATATAGACGACAACTACAACAAGTGTTCGCTTCGCTCTCGCCGCTGTGAAAAAGACCTTTTTTTTCACTGTTAATTTCGCTGTCGCATATATTATAGATTATTGGAATCTATATTTAAAATAAGTTCCGCAATTCTTATCTCGCCGTCGACTATATAATCGATACAAGTTCGCCTGTCACTGAGACGTCGAACTACCGTCTTCATATCTGAAACATCTCCAGCTACACACACTGCAGAAGAAGGCCCTTCAAGCAACCCTGGTCCAAAGGTAGGTGCATTGTCTTGTTTTGGTGTCATTGGAGGTGTTTAAATTTGTTCAAGTGCAGTGCATAACTATTATATCTCGCAAATTCTATCTCTACGAATCAAATACTTAAAAAATCGAATCAGCGCCGCATTCTCTCAACACCAACCACTCTATTTGAAAGAAAATGCTTTCGAGGATGAAAGTAGGTTCTCGACAGGTTTTTTTTTTTAATTTTGTAATAGATTTCGGTAGACCTGTCAGCCGCGCTGTAATAGTTCATTTGATCGGATATATGTTGTTTATTATAATAATTTCAAACATCCAAAATAAATCATACTTTCCAAAAATCATCCAACTAGACCTAGCTTCGAGTATGATTAGAGAGGCAAAAGTAATACTGAATCTGAAAATAAAATATGCAGTTACAATTTTAATATTTATGCGCAATTTTGAACCCCTTTCTCTAAAATAATATGTGAAATGATAAAATTCTCCATTAATTTACGGCCCAGCATAGTGTGTGGTCGTGCGTTGCCGTATAAAAGAAGGACAAAACATGTGTGTATCCCCACGTACCAGTTCGTCTCACCGATAAAGGCACTGCATTCAGAATGGGTGGTAAACCTCATTGTTGAGCTATGTTAGGTAATATTTGTATAAGTATAAAAAACGAGAGGGTTGTGGCCAACACTATACTTATATGGAGTATAACAAGTGGCACTAGTTGCTCCCCGCACTAGATATATTCGAGAAACTGTGTCAGATGAATGCACCATCAGAGAGAGGCTCAACATTGAGATCGTCAGAATCACAGAATACCAATTCTTTAAAGGAATTAGATAGAGCCAATTGAGCGGCTAACTTTGATCGTGGTTTCAGTGTAAACGGACCTATCAAATGTAATAAATTGCCTGGAGAGTGCATGGAGAGCAGAGTTTTGGGGCCATCAGTAAATTGCTCTTCTTTGTTTCGCAGAGCCAACAAATAAGGAAACACGCTCTTGGAATGGTCTTTTACCATAAATCGGCGCAATATAAAATCAATTATCATTATTAACAATTAATAAACCTACATACATATTCTATCATCATCAGGATGGAGTTACAGCCCGGTGCGAGCCTTGGCCTCCTCAAGAAACTGCCTTCGTCCCGCCCTGTCGACAGCAAGTCTCCTCCAATTTGTCTGTCCGATCGCTCTTATATATCGCCCTCGATGTCGTCCAGCTATCTCATCCTAGGTCTCCCTCTGCTTCTTCTTCCTTCAGGACAGGTGTCCAATACTTTATTTGGGACCCGGCTATCCTTCATTCTACAAACGTGTCCGAGCCAACGTAGACGTTGTATTTTGATGTATTGGACAACGTTTGGTTCGCCATACATTATTTCTAGCTCGTTATTAAACCAGATCCTCCAAGATCCTTCTTCACAGGTAGGACCAAATATTTTGCAAAGAATTTTCCTTTCGAACACCAACAATGCATTTTCGTCCTTCTTCGTTGTCCAGCATTCTGATGCATATGTCATGACCGGTTTAAGAAGAGTTTTGTAATTGAGGGTTTTTGTTTTTACATCTTCTTTCTTCTTCTTCTTCAGCCTGTTTTCATCCATTCTTGGACATAGGCCTCCCCCTTGATCCTCCACAACTCCCTGTCTTGGGCACACTGCATCCATCTCCCTCCGGCACATTTCTTGATGTCATCAGACCACCTTGCCTGGGGTCTGCCGACACCTCTTCGGCTCGTTCTCGGTTGCCATTCTAAGATCTTTTTGGTCCATCGTGAATCCTGGCATCTGGCAATATGCCCAGCCCAGCTCCACTTAAGACCAGCGACCCTTTCCGCTACATCGGCTACTTTGGTTCTTTGTCTTATCATGACATTCTATAGAAATCACAATTTTGTCAATTGAGAATTATTAGAAATCCGTAAAATCTAATTCAATACTATGTACCCATATTCATCACCAAATCAGCAGAACCTACTTGCAATTGAAAAAAAACCCTTCGCTGCATTTACATTGTGAACGAAACAGTGAAATAAAAATGAATTTCTAAGCTTTTTGGCAAATTATGGAGTGTTAGATGTTTTTTTTGATAAAGCAGATTTTTTCTTTTCAATAAACTACAACTCATTTACCGAGAGTTAAATAAAAAAGTTAATTCTTGATTTTTTTAACAGAATTCTTGTTTGATATATTTTTTCACAGCGATGCAGCTGAGATTTAAGTGTCGACTTCAACCCATTTTTAAATGATACCTATCATTTTCAGAAATATCAATAAAATAATATTTTTGACAAATTTAATCTTTAAGACGTACCTACCTTTTTTAATTGTCTACCATTAAATTAAACAATGAAAGTAAAGTTTGAAAAATGCCGTCGGGTATCGCCTTAATTACGTACCTACCCTAGGAAAAAACAATGAAATAATCTTCATTCGTCGACTATAACTTTTAACTTTCTTTCGAAATTGAACCTAATTTTCATCTAAACAATGACCCTCTTTCAAATATAATTGGCATAACGGATTTTTCGTGAAAGAAGATTTTTAATTTTTGATAAAAGAAAAAAATATATTTTTAGGAACCAATTGAATAGATTTAAATGTTTTTGAGTATTCAACATTTTCAATAATACATTACGTTTTTAATTTTTTTTCCATCATATTATTATATGCAATAAATACAATACAATAAAAACTTTAATATTATAATGGAATTTATTATTAGGGGAAACATACAGCAATTTATAATCCGTAGATGTAAACATTAACAAATATCAGTAATTTGCCAAAATAGTTCCCACAACATGCGTAATATAAAAAAAGACAACTTAGCTTTAAAACACATAAGTACATACATACCTTACAGTGGAGTGAGTTAAAAACTAAATTAAAATTAAAGTATACAGATTCAAAAAAAAAAATAAACACTAAAGAATATAAACAAGATAAGTAATTAAGTAGGTATTGCGGGGAGTGGGGAGGGAATAAAGTGGATTAGTATTCCATGCCTCGTATCACTGCGTTATTGCTAATATACTCCTGCGATATTGCGGATATGTGCTGTGGAGTGCGTCAATGTCATGAAACATTTGTGTTATTCTTCTTACAAATGCGTGGGAAGCATGAATTCATTCTGTGATTAGTGCTGCAGTGTGGAATAATAGTTTCGCTGCATAAAATTTCAATAAAGAATAAAAGTAAAAAGTATAAAAATATATAAATTAAAAGTATAAAGGACCGAATGTTTTTGTGAGGGTGAGGGTGTGTTTGCATGTGTAATAGGACGATATGGGGATATTATGTGTAATGAGGGATGTATGAGGGCGTAAAAAAATATCTCTTTCTGAGTGGAAATATTATCTTAGAACAAATGTCAATTCTCTCTCAGACTCTTCTCTCCCCCTCCGAATCAACCAATCAGTAACCAGCTTTCCAGAATTATATCCACTCGGCTGGACTAAGCCTAAGATATCAGATACACCTATAGCATTTATGTTTATTTTTATGTACTTGTTTAACAAGGATAAATTAATTAAAAATAAAATAAAAAACTGGATTATGTATATATACCATACCATACCATCACGCCATTTCCCTATTTGGGGTAGGCAGAGAGAACCGAACGCCAGACTACTCTCTCTTGACATACATTCCTCGCTTCATTCACGTCCATACATCGTCTCATACACGCTCTTCTATTATTCTTACTTCTAACATCTCCATCTTTCAAAATCCCATTTATGTGATCGTGCCAACTCTTTCTTGGCCGACCTCTACTTTTCATTCCTCTTTTATCAGCCTTGTATACTTTTTTTGTCAGACGGTCATCACTCATTCTTTCTATGTGGCCGAACCACCTTAGGGCATTTATTTTCATCTTACTTACGATATTTCTTTCAATCATACATTCTCGTCTAATATCCTCATTTCTTATTCTATCATACATCGTTTTACCACACATTCGTCTTAGTGACCTCATTTCAACCGCGTTAATTCTACTTTCATGCGTCTTCTGCCATGTCCATGTCTCACTAGCATACATTAGAGTCGGTGCGACGATACCATTGTGTACCGCGAGCTTTATATCGAGCGAGCCTTGTATGTATATATTATGATAGTATTTATTCATCATATTATGGCAAATCCTTCTAACCAATCAAATCAACGTGGGAATCTTAGTACACACGTTCTTCAAGTAAGTATAGTGAAACGCCAAGTCACTATCAGGGTATGCAGAGAAAAACTAGGGTCATACACTCGTCGCTTCCTTAGGTGAATTGAATACAAAAGTGTATGATTTCTTTATTTTTTGAAACGAATACAATCGCATAAAATAAATTAAACATATTTCATTATGTAAGTACAGGGAGAAAGGAGTTGGAAAATGAATAAATACTATAGTTCAAGAAGGTTTATTTAGCAAAATAATGTCTCTTGATTTATTTAAAAAAAATTGTTTTAGAATTACAGATAATTTCGTTTTCTTTTTGTCTATTTTTAATTCATTCATATCGATTCTGAAAAGTGTTAATGTTCGTTTTTTATGTTGGATTAAGACACTAGAATTAAATCTGTCAATGTTTAGTAAAACATCTAAGAAGTAATCTGGATATACAAAATACAATCACCAAAAAACACGACCTTTCCAAGGAGTAAGTGCTGTAAGAGTAAACCATTCTCAGTGCTTAATTCAATACATAGCACAACAAAATGTATGAAATTCATCATGCTATGGGTCGTGTTACAAGATTTATTTGAGAATAATGTAAGAAAAAGTTAAGGTCCCGTACTGCGAGAATACTGCTTAAGGGACCTCAAATTTTCTTACATTTTTATTAAATAACTCCCCTAATACGGCCCTAAGCATTGAAGAAAATCTTAATAAGTTTTCTAAATTTGGGCCTAAGCATATTATGTTTTATTTAAACCTATTCATTATTTATATATCTGTGTATATGTGTGTTTTGCATCTCTATTTTTTTATATTTTTTGTACCTGTGTCTTGCCTTAAAACTCTGCTATAGATTTTTTTAAATAAATTATAAACAAAATAATTTTATATTTTTTTATATTTTTTGTACCTGTGTCTTGCCTTAAAACTCTGCTATAGATTTTTTTAAATAAATTATAAACAAAATAATTTTGTCTATATTTTAATTGCTATACCCACAGACAGGATGTGCCTTGTGGAATTTTCCTGTGAACGATTGCTTTATTATGATTGATATTATGTTAATGTGTATTGTGTATTAACAATGTGTATATTATAATAAGTATACCCACAGACAAGCTTCGCCTTGTGGAATTTTTGTGTGCCAAATTGCTTTATTATGATTGATATTATGTTAATGTGTATTAACAGTGTGTATATTATAATAAGTATACCCACAGACAAGCTTCGCCTTGTGGAATTTTTGTGTGCAAAATTGCTTTATTATGATTGATATTATGTTAATGTGTATTGTGTATTAACAGTGTGTATATTATAATAAGTATACCCACAGACAAGCTTCGCCTTGTGGAATTTTTGTGTGCAAAATTGCTTTATTATGATTGATATTATGTTAATGTGTATTGTGTATTAACAGTGTGTATATTATAATAAGTATACCCACAAACAAGCTTCGCCTTGTGGAATTTTTGTGTGAACGTTTGCTTTATTATGATTGATATTATGTTAATGTGTGTTGTGTATTAACCGTGTCTATATTATAATTGGTATACCCACCAGACAGGCTTTGCCTTGTGCAATTTTCCTGTGAACGGTTGCTTTATTATGATTGATATTATGTTAATGTGTGTTGTGTATTAACCGTGTCTATATTATAATTGGTATACCCACCAGACAGGCTTTGCCTTGTGGAATTTTCGTGTGCACGGTTGATTTGTTATGACGGGTATTATGTTTATGGTATATTGTGTGTTAGACGTGTCTTCAATATTTACCAATTATTTTTTTCTTTCCTTGGTTTCGTGTTGGAATTTCGACTGATTCAGTTTATTTCCATCGTAAAATAGTTTATGGTTAATTGCATTTCCTGTAATATTTAAACCAACGGTCATTTTTGTAAAGCCCGATGTAATTAATTTGAACTAGGTAGATACCAATATACGAAAACTATTCTAGCTGAAAATTGATTAAACGAATTGTTACAGTTGATCGAACATCCGGTTAATTGGGATTTCGTTTCGTACGTTTTGTATTGCAGAATAATCTGTTATTTTTGTCATTGATTTAGTTAAACTTATCATTTTATCGTTTCCATATAAAAGTACCTATATGTAAAGCTGAGTTAGTTCATGGAGCAAAAAATCGACAATCTTATATTATACTAGCCAAACCCAGCAGACGTTGCCCTGCCTGTTTATTTACCTACCTCTGTACCTATAAAAATGGTTGAACAGTCTTATTTTACATTTTAAGATTCTATCAAGAAATTCCATCTTTTCAGTACCTACCTCCATTCCCTTCCGTTCTTTCAGTCTCTTCCGTTCCTTCAGTCCCTTCCGTTCCTTCAGTCCCTTCCGTTCCTTCAGTCCCTTCCGTTCCTTCAGTCCCTTCCGTTCCTTCAGTCCCTTCCGTTCCTTCAGTCCCTTCCGTTCCTTCAGTCCCTTCCGTTCCTTCAGTCCCTTCCGTTCCTTCAGTCCCTTCCGTTCCTTCAGTCCCTTCCGTTCCTTCAGTCCCTTCCGTTCCTTCAGTCCCTTCCGTTCCTTCAGTCCCTTCCGTTCCTTCAGTCCCTTCCGTTCCTTCAGTCCCTTCCGTTCCTTCAGTCCCTTCCGTTCCTTCAGTCCCTTCCGTTCCTTCAGTCCCTTCCGTTCCTTCAGTCCCTTCCGTTCCTTCAGTCCCTTCCGTTCCTTCAGTCCCTTCCGTTCCTTCAGTCCCTCCTCCAGAATTTCAGTATGACAATATATAGAACTTTCAAAATTGAATTGATAGGGATCTCATAAAAAAGGCATAATTGATGAACGTTGCGCAATTGCGTAAACTGATCACGTAAACCAGCCGATGACAGGTCGCAAGCCCTGTAGGTGCCTTGATTTCCCGGTTCTCCTACAGTAAATATTCCAACTTCGTCTCTATTGAGATAATTAAAAATCTGTTAAAAAATTATGTTAGTTATGTATGCATGGCGGCGGTAGCGGTAACGGGGTGTAGGGCTAGAGTATCAGGTATACAAATTTGCTAATTTTGAAAAGAATCGAATGATTACTTTAGTCTATAATCGATCATGTACATAGAATAAACACGCCGTTCATAGCACATAGCATATTATGATACATAGCACACACATACAGATACATTGTAATGAAACTTTCAGAATACAATCTCAGTGTGATACTTGTTGATAATTTAAAAAATTATGTTAGTTATGTATGCATGGCGGCGGTAGCGGTAACGGGGTGTAGGGCTAGAGTATCAGGTATACAAATTTGCTAAATTTGAAAAGAATCGAATGATTACTTTAGTCTATAATCGATCATGTACATAGAATAAACACGCCGTTCATAGCACATAGCATATTATGATACATAGCACTCACATACAGATACATTGTAATGAAACTTTCAGAATACAATCTCAGTGTGATACTTGTTGATAATTTAAAAAATTATGTTAGTTATGTATGCATGGCGGCGGTAGCGGTAACGGGGTGTAGGGCTAGAGTATCAGGTATACAAATTTGCTAAATTTGAAAAGAATCGAATGATTACTTTAGTCTATAATCGATCATGTACATAGAATAAACACGCCGTTCATAGCACATAGCATATTATGATACATAGCACACACATACAGATACATTGTAATGAAACTTTCAGAATACAATCTCAGTGTGATACTTGTTGATAATTTAAAAAATTATGTTAGTTATGTATGCATGGCGGCGGTAGCGGTAACGGGGTGTAGGGCTAGAGTATCAGGTATACAAATTTGCTAATTTTGAAAAGAATCGAATGATTACTTTAGTCTATAATCGATCATGTACATAGAATAAACACGCCGTTCATAGCACATAGCATATTATGATACATAGCACACACATACAGATACATTGTAATGAAACTTTCAGAATACAATCTCAGTGTGATACTTGTTGATAATTTAAAAAATTATGTTAGTTATGTATGCATGGCGGCGGTAGCGGTAACGGGGTGTAGGGCTAGAGTATCAGGTATACAAATTTGCTAAATTTGAAAAGAATCGAATGATTACTTTAGTCTATAATCGATCATGTACATAGAATAAACACGCCGTTCATAGCACATAGCATATTATGATACATAGCACTCACATACAGATACATTGTAATGAAACTTTCAGAATACAATCTCAGTGTGATACTTGTTGATAATTTAAAAAATTATGTTAGTTATGTATGCATGGCGGCGGTAGCGGTAACGGGGTGTAGGGCTAGAGTATCAGGTATACAAATTTGCTAAATTTGAAAAGAATCGAATGATTACTTTAGTCTATAATCGATCATGTACATAGAATAAACACGCCGTTCATAGCACATAGCATATTATGATACATAGCACACACATACAGATACATTGTAATGAAACTTTCAGAATACAATCTCAGTGTGATACTTGTTGATAATTTAAAAAATTATGTTAGTTATGTATGCATGGCGGCGGTAGCGGTAACGGGGTGTAGGGCTAGAGTATCAGGTATACAAATTTGCTAAATTTGAAAAGAATCGAATGATTACTTTAGTCTATAATCGATCATGTACATAGAATAAACACGCCGTTCATAGCACATAGCATATTATGATACATAGCACACACATACAGATACATTGTAATGAAACTTTCAGAATACAATCTCAGTGTGATACTTGTTGATAATTTGCAATAAAATAATACTCCACATAGAATCCCCTGGGGTTTGTAAGGAGATAAGAAAAAAACTGTCGGCCACATCTATTTGTTTTTTTTTCTTAAATAGGGTAAATTATGCGTGATGATATATTAATATAATTCTGATAAATTCACCTACACAATGATGACAGTTTTAACATACCTACCTGTAGGTTGGTATATTCAAATTTGTAACGACAAGATTTTTTTAACCTTAGCAGTATTGCTCTAAGCTTGCGATAACATCTGTCTGTGATAAATTGGGAAAACTTGGCACTAAAATCTGGAAAAAAATCCCGTAAATCATATTATTTTTATTGCCCAGATATTTTCCTATTGCTCTCGGCTTTTTTTAGGCTGGCATCGAATTTATCGTCGGCATTATTTGTCGATATTTGTGACAAATCG
Source organism: Molanna angustata (assembly GCA_963576475.1). NCBI lineage: Eukaryota > Metazoa > Arthropoda > Insecta > Trichoptera > Molannidae > Molanna > Molanna angustata. Next base: position 5,007,080 of record OY754971.1, on the reverse strand, counting down.
TCTTCACAAGAGGGAAAACAAATACTATCGAAAAAATGCATATTTAGCATTCAAATATCAACATCGTTCGCCAATAATATTCAAAATTTCGTTTAGTATATGAACATTAGTAATGTGTCGGTGGCAGAGCGGGCATCGTTCTGGATTTGTAATCCAGTGATGGCGAGTTCGAAACCCATCTTAGCTGCCTTGACCGATTCCGTTCACCCATAGCACAAGCATCTATGCTTATTTTATGGAATATATTATGAAATTAGGATGGGCGTACATTTTTTTTCGAATCCACTTATAAAAGGGGTCTAAAATAGTTGCTTATTAGGATACAGTTTGGATATTTGGATACATAATAAAAAAAAAATTCTACATTTACAAGCTTTGACCCTCTACCAGATGTCAATGTTTCCAAAATACATTATGTCTATAATTAAAAGTAAACCAATTTTTGATTCTACGTGAATTTCATTACGTGCGATAGGCCTATTTTGCCTTGTTGGGCATTTACTAGCTTATGACTATTTTGACAATTTTTACTAAATAGTTTCCAAAATAGTCTTATTTTTCTGCGTCAAATCTAATAGTATGAAAATAATTATTTGTGATCGTTGCAATACGTAAATACAGTTTTTAAGATAATTATGTCATTGAAGTGCATTAGTATGTGTTGTTCTAGTGTGTCGCGCGTCATTCGTTGATGTGAAAGCGAGTAACTGTTGGTCATTTGATCAAATGCTATGTATGGTCAGTCCTGCTCTACGGTGTTGAGGCATGGACCCTCAAGGTTGGTATCATAAACCGCCTGGAAGCGTTCGAAATGTGGATTCATCGTAGAATGCTATCTAGATATCCTGGACCGACATGATGAGCAACGTTGAAGTCTTGCGTAAGGCTAATACTGACACGACAGTCAAGCTCCGTAAGACTTCACATTTTGGTCACATAATGAGAGACGAAAAATACTCGATCGTACAGTTGATCATAAAAGGAAAGATTGAGGGCCGTAGAGGGGTCGGCAGGAAGCAGCTATCCTGGCTCCGTAACATTCGGAAGTGGACCGGAGTGAGGCGAGTGGAGGACTTGTTCCGCACCGCACAGAACAGGGAAAGTTTCTCCCGAGTGATCGTCAACGTCGGGGGGACCCGACAGGACACATAGAGAAGTAGAACTGTTGTTCAATTTCGGGAGACCTGTCAGCCGCGCTGTAATAGTTTATTTGATCTGATGTATGTTATTTATTATAAAATTCTCTACCCGCTTCGAAACGTTTATTATTTATTGATTATTAATATTATTGAATATGCGCAAACATTGGATTTTTTTCCCTGTCGGGAGTCAAAGGTATTTTATAACAGATTTTTAATTATCTCAATAGAGACGAAGTTGGAATATTTACTGTAGGAGAACCGGGAAATCAAGGCACCTACAGGGCTTACGACCTGTCATCGGCTGGTTTACGTGATCACTTTATGCGCTTGCGCAACGTTCACCAATTATGCCTTTTTAATGAGATCCCTATCAATTCAATTTTGAAAGTTCTATATATTGTAGTACTGAAATTCTTTTCGCTTGAAAATAAGGAATTTTTACTACAGCCATCTATGTGTGAAATTATGAACAACATTCTTAATATTTTTTATTTATTTTTGTTGTAACGCCATCCATTGAGAGAATTGTTTTTTTTTTTTTTAAGTTTATTATTTAGTTTGGATAAATCAAGAAATTACAAACATTCGAAATAATTCATATTTTCAAAAAAACATCCTACAAGCCCCGACTTCAAGTATCAGTAGAGGGCCAAAAGTACTGTTGAATCTGAAAATTAAAATGCAGTTACAATATTAATGTTTATGCGCAATTTTAGAGACCCCTCTCACTAAGATACGTTAAAAAATAAAATTCTTCATACATGGACGGTCCAGCCTAATGTATAATGTTCTTTTTACATTCATTCCCTAAAATAATCAAGCGCTCGTGCTATAAAGAGTTGCAGGTGAACTGCAATTGATAATACTGGATTGCTAACGTACGTACGTAACATACCATTTGCGCCGTGACAAAAGAGAGAGATAGTGTTAGGAGGTATTCCTGTCTCCTACCAGAGCTCTAAATACACACTAATATATGAGTAATTATTATTACTAGAACCGCAGACCGCAGTGCTGCAACAGTCCATGTATCTAGGCCATATTACATATAATGAATAAATCGCCTTTATATCGAATTTTCTTGTACCAAAAAACAACACTTTAAAAAATATTTATTAAAGCTTTTTTGTTCTTTTTTGTTTTTTTTACGATATTATAATTTAAGATATTATAATGTTTATTTAGAGAAATCCAAAAGTTGCTTCTATGTCAAGTCTTTCCTCTTTGTATAGGTATATTTTTTTGTATTAATAAATAAGTTGTTGTTTTCCCCTATAAATTTAAACAAATCAATTATTATAAAATTTTCAAGAAAGCTAACTAAATATATTAAAAATAAATGTTTGGACCCTTACCATGTTGTTATATTATTATTTACTATATGAAAAACATATTGTTGGGGAATATAAGGGTATGAAAATAGGTAATCATTTAAAGAAGTTGTTCATTCTCTTGTGTGAAGCTGACTTTTTGGTAATTATTTTGATATTATGTGATAGAAATTGACTGGGCGAGAAATGGTACCCAACCAATATACTTTGTATAATAGGTACATTAACGTAATATTTTGTTTAATACATGCATAATTTATTAATTTAGTAAATGCTGGTATAATCTTAATGTTTTCTCTTTTTATTTCACACTTTTGTTTATTCATTTAGTTACACACCCTCCCTCTACACAAGCTAATAAGCTTTAAGAGGTAGGTGATATTGTAAACAATATAATGTTTAAATTTTGTGTGTTCGATTATTTTGTTATGATATGAATAAAGAAAAAAATCTCAAATAGTCGTTGATTTAAAGGGCATTTACAGAAATTATATTTGAAAGTTTCTGCATTTCTTGTTTATGGACGATTACTCACCGACTTACATACTTCTACAATGTTCTATTAGGATAAAATCTTACCAATTATGACTGCAGACATACAAATACGACCCTATCATTAATATTGTCGACAAATTACTTAGCAAACCTCTTTGCAATGTCTTTTTTCAACATTTTATCGCTCTATAATGTATGAATTGAGTTGAATAGTACTTAAATATTATGGAGGATTGGATCATATCGAGCAAAGTCAGCTGACTGTAAATTCTAGTTTTCGTGATAAAATTTTTAATAAAAATTATATTGTCTGCTCGTTCGTAATCTTAAACTCAATAAGAGAGCGAAAGATTTAAGAAGATGAGAAGAATATGGTGGGTTTATAATGATTTCATAAGCAACTGCGGACATTCAGCAGGGGCGTTGCTATTAATTAGGGCCCTCGCGCAAAAAAATATACATCGACCTCTCCCATCACATGATTTTATTTAAAATATAAGACACCTCTTTGGATTTTCGTACATATAAAGTTAAAATATATTAAATATAATGTTTTTTTGTCTAGTTTTTACATAAACCGGATATTCACTATTAGGTTTAATGGTGTATGTCAAGTTATGAACTATATTAGATATCTGCACCTCCTAAACTTGTACTACTACTTATAGTACTTATATAATATATCTATAGTCCAAAACAAGTAAAATATAAATGTTATATAAAAAATAAACATTTATTACTTTGGGGTTTTTTTCAAGTATCCGTTCTAAGAAAATATTCTCTTACAAAGACACAAATGAGCTTTAAACGACTTTTTGGTGCTTGTTTTACAACTAGCTTTTCGAGACTGCTTTTTATTTATTAATAACTTACTTTTATTAGCTGGATATACTAAGCATTTCCATTGCAATATATTGTTTTCCAATTCATTTCTAACTTTACTTTGTGAAAAATAATTCTGAAAAATATACATTAATTTTTTTGGGATTTAGACTCCTATCTCGGCGGGGCCTTTATGTTTGCGTGATTCTATTGTCAGGTAGCTACGCCACTGTATTTTAGACCATGAATACTTGACTATGACAGTTTAACAAGGGTGCCTTCTTTGGAAGGATAACATTTACATACAAATTCACTCTTGATAGTTTTACTTCGCTCTTGAAACTTCAAATGTGTGGTGACAATGGGTATAAAAGGAATATTTGAATTCAAAGATATTTTCATTGTCTCGTCCTGAACGACAACGTTTTCGTGGCTTTATAGGAAAGGACGAACTGAACGTTTTGCCTTGAAATTTGTCAACTAATGTTAAAATTTTGCTTTAACAGAGTGATAAATAGCTAGAAAAATGGAAAAATGAGGATTTCTTTATTAATTTTACGTAATCTAATCAATTATTTGTAGATTTATTTCAGCATCACATTATTTCATTGTAACTGTATCAAATACTCGGTTTTTTAAAAAATGTGCCAGTTGGAGATGAATACAGTGTGCCCAGGACAGGTATATATGAAGGATTTTATGGATGGAATCAACAAACAGGAGAATTTATGTTTTGAATGAATGAAGTTATTTACAAATTTGCTATCCAATCACAGAATATTTATGATTATTTGTTGAAATTGTGTACTGTTTTTGTTCATTTTTTCAGAAGAATGATAAATTTTCTTTCATTTTTCATTTTGCTGAGCTTTAGTTCATAATTTACAGATGTAAACTAAAGTTTAAATATACAAGAATATAAAGTGTTTTAATTTCTTTTTTGCTGTGTATTTTTTTATATTTAAAATATGTCTTTTTGTAATAAATAAATAAAAAAAATAAAATAAATATCACCAGCGTATGATTTCATGCGCTGTGGTTCAATGGTTAGTCAAAACTTTGGAAAATACTAGATACAATCCTTTGCTTAAAATTCATTTAAATGCGGATATCAGGTCTGTATTCGCTGCATTATATCGTAATGTAGTCCATGATACGCTGGAATATGTAGTTAAAGATGATATTCTAGATCAGTATAACATCATGGCAAGTATGCTCAGTCGTTTGAGGTAATAAAAATGGAGATGCACTTTCCAAGAAAAGACTATTGAGTCCCAAGCTAACGCTTATACATAGCTCAAGAAAAACGTACAAGTATTTATCCGATCATCCTGTGATATATTTAAAAATATGTAACTTATAAGCACCTGGATGAATAAACAATTAAAAACACTCGAAAAAATTCGGCCAAAAACGAAGAATAAAGATTTTTGAATCAGAATTCTGATTTTTATTCTCCACTACTATGGAATAATCATGATTTCACCATTTTAATGCGTTTTTTTAAATCAACTCCTCAACGAGTGCATACTTTAAGTTTTGTCGTGATATTTTTGTGTGTATGCCGTAATCCATGATCCGTATGCCGTGCCTACACAAATATGAAAATTTGTGTCCTCTGTACAGCCCAAACTAAAAGACAGATGAAATTCATATTGATACAATAATATGTGTGAAGTACATAAAATTAGATTTGATTAGTTTAGTAGAGTGCACACTGTGAGTTTCGTCGTGATGTGTTTGTATATACTCATCATGGGGGGGTATGACGCTAGTCCTAACGAAGCGAATTGTGCAAAAGTTGTTAGTTACGCAGAGAGGCATGGAGAGAAAAATGCTGGGCATTTCATTGAGAGATCAGAAGACAAACAAATGGATACGAGAGAAAACTAAAGTTGTGGACGTAGCTGAAAGGATGGCTACCCTGAAGTGGAGCTGGGCAGGTCATATTGCCAGATGTACTGACCAATGATGGACAAAAAAACTCCTATAATGGCAACCTAGAACGGGAAGAAGGAGTGTGGGAAGACCACAGGCTAGATGGTCGGATGACATCAGAAAGACTGTAGGAGTAAATTGGATACAATGTGCCCAGAATAGAGACATGTGGAGGAGCAAGGGGGAGGCCTATATCCAACGATGTATTGAAAACGGCTGAGGAAGAAAGAAAGAGTATTTGTATGTGTGACGGAATTAGTGCATAAACCTAGAGCTGATTAGTTTTCCATAGACAACTTTTAATTTTTTCTCTGTGATTTCATCATTTACGTTGTTTTTTTTGTGTCCTCTCTACAGCCTATAAGTCCGATCGACTTCGATATTAACACGATATGTGTTAAGTGCATAGACCCAGAACTGATTAGTTTTCCATAGAAATCCGTTAATTTCATTTGTCCAAATTTTCAAAATACTCTCACGGTATGGAAAATCGAGTTTTTTGTATACTGTTCGAAATTTCAATACAACAAAAAAACACTCATCAAAAATGCATTCAAGGATTGTCAAAATTAAAAAAAATCTATGGTTTGCTATGTCAATGTGAAATAAATTTCATAATTTCTCAACAGGTATCATCTAGAAAATACATACTATGAGTTTCGTGACAATGTTTTTGTGTATATGTACTGTGAAAACTTTTGTCCTCTGAGAATCTTATATTTGTTTAAGAATCTAATAGAAATGTTCTTTACAAAAATGCATTTAGAGATTGTCAACATTTCGAGAAGAAAAAATTACCGCTTACTATGGTGTGGAAATTTTTGCGTTGGCCACAACCCACTTGTTTTTTCTATGATTTCATCTGTTAAAACTTTTTAAATGCTCTCACGGTCTAGAAAATCGAGATTTTATTATTTTGTTTAAATTTTTGATACGATAGAAATACACACAGATCTGAATTTTTACATATACATACATATATTCTATATCTATTCACCAATTACTAAAGACGGAAGAAAAAACAAATTTAATACAATGATTATTAAACACTTCCTGGCAATTTTTCAATATAATATCTTCTAAGTATGATTCTGTTTTCAAATTATTTTTAAAAAACATTGCAAAAAATGATGGGTACTGGGTACCTACTTACTCCGAAGTTCTACATTCAAATTTTGATTAATTACACAACCTTACATTATTCATATTATTTATATTTTTTTTATTTTTATTTAAGTTATATTTAAAGCTTTGTTTGCATATTCATTCAATCGATTGAATAAGTACATATATTATTATGTTGACTGTGATGACTATTTTTGATTTATTTTGTGTATAACTAGCAGTTGTAAATGTTCTATGAAGAAGAAGATGTTATCGGAGACAAATCCAATAAATATGAGATCATTCCAATTAGTCCAGCCGTTCTTGATTGAACTAACCCGACATTGTTTTATTTATATGTAAAGATAAAATGTTTTTCAATTTGGGAAGATATGACCTCGTTCGAAAAATATGAAATTTCTATTGAATATAATATATTAAATAATAGTTTAAGCACTATGTACATATATAATAGTGCTTTAAACAAAAAAGTTCCATGTAGCGTAGATAATATACCGGATTTTTGTATATTTTTTTAAATATCTTGACAAAAAACAGACGACACTTTTGGTCTTTGACAATAATTATTAATTTTGCGGTTGGTACATTTTTCCCGGAAAAGGAAAATAATATTTGCATAAATAAACTCTTCAAAGGAAATTTTGTAAAACCGAAGTACATTTTCTTTTACAGGAAAACGAGAAATATAAAAGCTTTTAAAGAGACTCCCTTATATCGAGAATTAATTTGAATATTAATTTTATCAGAATGTGTTGTTTTTTACAACTATTTTACAGAATCACCTTATTTATGAAAACTTACATAAAAAATACTTAAGGAATAAATAAAATATTTTATACCTTAAAATATTTTCTTTGACAATCATTATTTTTTTCTAACATTAAGACATTTTTTCATATATTCAATTAATTTCATGACCTCGGCTTAAAAATTATTTTATAATATCTAATAAAAAAGTCTTGGCTCAACCAGATAAAACGTTGAATAATCGTACAAGTTGAATTTTTCTTGTGTATAATGTGTAAGTAAGATGCTCCTCTCTTGAAGATGAGTTTTAACCCTATAAGTTTGAAAATTGTATTATTGTTATAAGGTAAAAATAAAAAAAATAAAAATATTTGCTTAAAAAATGATTCAGGAGTTAAAATTGTAAAAAAAGGGTCGATTTCAATGGGTTGATGACAGAGCAGTTAGCACACAGGATTAGCAATCCAGTGGTCACGAGTTCAAACCCTGCTTCTACGGTTTTCATTCAACACAACAGCGAAATGTATGTGTGGTGGAACATCCCTATGATGCTTCCACATCTTTAACTTCACATCATTTTGCTACCAACTCAAGCTGAACTTATAAACAGTGATCCTCTTCTACGCATATCATTCGGAATATCTCCAGTTACCGTGGCTTTACGTATCGCGAACTCTTCTCGACATTCTTATTCCGTGTAAATTGAATATTATAATTATTAAAAAACTACTATGAAAAACAAAAATGAAAGAATGAATGGTGAACGACTGACCAAAAAAATATACATGGGTGTATGAGATGGAGTGAATAGCAGGGGTCGCCCAAGAAAGGGATGGCATGACCATGTCAATGATATTTTTTGAAAGAAGGAAATATAAGAAGCTTGAATAATCGACGAGCAGTATGAGATGATGCATGGATGTAAAGGAAGCTAGGAATGTGTGCAAAAATAGAGGAGTATGACGCTCGGTTCTCTCTGCTTACCCCGTGAGGGAAATGGTGTGATGATATGTATGTATGTATGTACTAGGTAAAACATTAAATATAATAAATATGTATCAGAGTGAGTACTATCTTTTATTATATGAATTATCAGTTGCCCAAATTGTCTGTAGTATATCTTAATATAGAGATTAGTTTTAACAATACTTTTTGATCACGCAAATAATCATTCTTATAAATATTCTTTGAAAGTAATTAATCACAATAATATTAAAACTAAATAACCATCTCCCTATATATGCTTAACTTACCGAATGTGAGAAGATATGTTCTTTTTAACAAGGACAAACAATAATTTAAATATAAAGATGTTTGCTAACTTATCATACAATTAATAATCCAATTGCACCGTTTACTCACAATGTTCCTATATTTATTATTTTCTTGCCTTGCAATCGTCTAGTCAGTACACTTCTTCAATCTACATAATTAACTTGCATAAAAGTGTTAAATATATTATGTAAAATGATGCTAAAGTTCACTTGTTATTCGCATATCTGATTCTGTTTGCATTCTTCTCCTGTTCATCCAGGATATTCAATTATAATATTAAAGAAAACTTAACATTCATAACTATGTTAAACAAGATGGCTTTATTCACTAACTACTGAATGAATAATATATTTCATTCAATAAGCTGCTTTATTATCTTTTTTCTTGTAATTGTTCCATATTATAAATTAAAAGTACAGCCATTTAAATTAAATATTATTTTGAATTCGTAATTTTGTGCATATTTGAATTAAAAATATACTGTGAATTTACAAAATTCATAATCTGAGGCAGTGATTTAGGAAAAGAAGAAAATCGATGATTATGGCCGCAATCAATAAGGTATATATAGCTCTGATGACCTCAATCTCCGAAGAAGAGATGGCACTCGAAGAAAGGGAAGACGATTCATCAAATATAATATTTTTAATTGAGGTCCTTTTTTAATATTAAACTTTCTAAAACACCATCTTGGTTCACCATCACCCATTTAGAATGTATTGCGTCTTTAGGTGAGACGAGACTGGTTGTGGTGATACACACATGCGTTGTGCTCCTTTTTATAAGGTATGCAAACCCTTACACCTGTCGCTGGATACCCCACATTGTGAGATATGCCGTGGTGGTATGAATGAATGAGAAATAATTTGGTAGAATTTTATGCTTTTTTTGTTAAGTGTGCATTGATTAATGTTTCAAAACGCAGAAATCCTGTTGTTAACAAGGACGAATAACTATTATTGTGGTGCGCGAAAATAAATATTGATTAAAATTGACAACGATTTTTTTAGAATTGTTAAATGTTAATTGTTAATTCTGAATATATTGCCTTTTTAGGGAGACAAGACTGGTGTGTGGGTATACACAGATATGTTGTGCTCCTTTTTATAAGGTATGCAAACCCTTACACCTGTCGCTGGATACCCCACATTGTGAGATATGCCGTGGTGGTATGAATGAATGAGAAATAATTTGGTAGAATTTTATGCTTTTTTTGTTAAGTGTGCATTGATTAATGTTTCAAAACGCAGAAATCCTGTTGTTAACAAGGACGAATAACTATTATTGTGGTGCGCGAAAATAAATATTGATTAAAATTGACAACGATTTTTTTAGAATTGTTAAATGTTAATTGTTAATTCTGAATATATTGCCTTTTTAGGTGAGACAAGACTGGTGTGTGGGTATACACAGATATGTTGTGCTCCCTTTTATAAGGTAATGCACACCTGCACACCTTTCGCTGGTTACCCCACATTGTGGGATATGCCGTGATGGTATGAATGAATGAACAATATTGTTTTATGCCTTTGAGATGTGGTGTTGCCGTCGCATGCTCCGGATCCCCTGGACAGCACATCGAACAAATATCTCCATTCTACAGGAACTTGAGATTGAGGATAGACTGTCGGCTGTCTGTCTTGGCCATATCCTCCGTTTCTTTGGATACATCGCAAGACGTGGTCAGGACTGCTTGGAAAAGCTGGTCGTGACCGAAAGTGTGGAGGGGAGTAGAGGTAGAGGAAGATCCCCGACTAGGTGGACTGACCAGATCCATGCGGTTACTGGCCAAACAGACTGCACTACAGACTGTGGAGTTTCGGGAGAGATGGAGGAGTGCTCTCCACCAGGTGATGATGGTGAAGAGAAGAGAGGATCACGACCCTCAGTGATGAGGAAAGCGACTCAGAAGAAGAAGATGAACAATATTATTTAAGAAATTTCAATAACCAACATAATATGTACGGTGTAAGGAAGTATTTATTTTTTTTTAAAATATGAAATAATATGGTCATGGTTTTAATATGTTTTCCTTGCCCTCATAGCAATTTAGGTATTTAATTACATAAATAATTGTCCTTTAGAAAAGGATAAAAAATAATAAGAATCAAAATAGGAAAGTTCATCCTGTTTTCCTTTATCCACTGGGGAAAAATCTTTAACGCAAAGATTTCAGAACATTTTTCTTCAAGAATGGATCATCTGCAAAAGTCAAAACTTTTTTACGCATAAGTAGTAAATAATTTGATCATTTTTATAAATATTTCGTCTCTTCATATCTTACAGAAGTTATAGGTATATTATGACAGATGTAGATATGAATATGTAAGTTAATAAAAATGATTTATATTGCCTCACCTGCCTATGGTAGGTGTATTTAATAAAATTTCTCTCTGTTCTCAGTTTGACAGCACCAACTTTTGATATTTATTTTTCTTTTAGTTTCTTTGAACCATCCCGCTCTTGCCTTCATAAATTATTACAGAAAGAGACTCTTAAAAATATAATTTTCTCCGAGCATAATTTTCACACTATTATCTTGTTATATTTATTTAATTGCCATGATGCCATAAGAGCAATATTTATTATTTATGGCAACAAAAAATAAATATGATCGAATTATGATGAATAATATGTAGGAACATTCGTGTGCTTACTCACTACGTCCTATATTTTATATTTAGTCCTTGTTACCCCAAGGGTATTTAGTGGGGAGTTATGGATTCGCTTTTTTAAGGTTATTTTTTTAACAGATTTTTAATTATCTCGATAGAGACGAAGTTGGAATATTTACTGTAGGAGAACCGGGAAATCAAGGCACCTACAGGGCTTACGACCTGTCATCGGTTGGTTTACGTGATCAGTTTACGCAATTGCGCAACGTTCATCAATTATGCCTTTTTAATGAGATCCTTATCAATTCAATTTTTGAAAGTTCTATATATTGCAATACTGAAATTCTTTTCGCTTGAAAATAAGGATTTTTACTACAGCCATCTATGTGTGAAATTATGAACAACATTCTTATTATTTTTATTTATTTTTGTTGTAACGCCATCTATTGAGAGAATTGTTTTTTTGTAAATAATGAGAGCAATAATTCTTATACCTAAGGTGACAATGCATAGAAGTCACCCCTGAATTACGCCAGACTTATAAGGTCATTTTGTCTTATTTTTTTATTGCCGATTATCAACTTGTATCACGCTGAGATTGTATTCTGAAATTTTCATAGCAATGTGTGTTTGTGTGTGCTGTTTACTATGTGATATGTTATGTACGGTGAGGCGTGTTAAATTATACTTAATCGGTTATATATTGTTCGTTTGATTCTTTTAAAATTTTGCCATTTTTTATATGTATTATTCAAACTTCATTAGATTTTTAAGGATATTTAAAAGTTCTTCTCAATGTTTTTCACTATCAAATATGTCAATGTCACCCATGCTCTGAAACCATAAAATTTGATATTTTTATTTGCTAATTGCTAAAAAGACACATCACTTACATAAAATGGTATCGTAGTATTATTTATTTTTATTTATTTATTGAGACATTCATGGCTCAAAGCTCCTTACAAAATAAAATAATAGATGACACAGCATTAACTTAACAAAGAAACTAAGTTTAGTTTGTCGATCGACAATTCTTGATAGAACTCCATTGTACGTTGATATGTTATAAAAAATATAAAAATACTTGGTAATTGTTCTATTGTGTTTATTTACTTAGTTTTAGTATATACAGAAAACCGACATTCAGTGATAATATTATTCACAATAAATCCCGCCATCATATGTCACATAAATTATCCACTTTCCACTCACTAATTCACAGGTTATTACATGTACCACAGAGTCAAAATAAATATTTAGATGAATTAAAAACAATAAAAACGTTAGCATATAATAATGGTTACAACGAAAACTTAATAGACAATCTGATATTTAAAAAGAAAAAGAAATTATTGTTAAAAAATATTGCACCAGGCCTAACAAATTTAAATGAAAAATCTAATAAATGGGTAAAACTATCCTACGTCGGCGATGTCACAACAAATATCAGTAGAGTCATTAAAAAAACTGGCAAAAATATTGCATTTTATAATCCAAGTACATTAGGTAAATTGTTAATTAATAATAAAGACAAGGTTGAACAGTTGGATAACAGCGGAATTTATAAACTAAATTGTAACTCATGTACGGGAACATATATTGGACAAACAGGCCGTGCCTTTAAAACAAGAATTAAAGAACACATGGCATGCATTAGATTAAAGAAAGACACCTCAAATTTTGCAGAACATATAAATGAAAACAACCACCAATTTAATAGTGACCATAATATAAATATAATACATCGGGCAATAAAAGGGAGAAAACTTGACCGACTAGAAATATTAGAAATAAACAGAGTAAAAAAGGATCCACAAAAATTACTCATCAATAAACAAATTGATCATATATATTCACCATTATTGAAACCGATAGGTTAGACAGACATATACCTTCCTTTGTTGTTAAATACATTAAGATTAAAATTAAGCTGTTTGTAATTATAACTACCAAATATCTATGAAATACATTGGTTTTAACCACACTTAAAAGATAACAATAAACCAATAAATACAATATTATTTACCTTTCGAATTTTACTGCTGTCGTTTCCTTTTGTTACAGGCCTAATGGACACAGGGGACTACAACCAGTGACCCAACTACATTCATTGTATTAAAACGTAGATTTGTATAGATTCATTTGCATTATATAACTTCTTTTCAACCGTTCAAAAACCAACATTTTTATACACCTGCCATGTAAATTTTGTATATAACCACTAGTCTCAGTCTTGTAGAGCATTATTCTGACGATGTGCTTTGCACGAAACGCGTCAATAATCAAATAAACACAATAGAACAATTACCAAGTATTTTTATATTTTTTATAACATATCAATTAACAAAGAAATATTATTTATAAACATTCATAACATCTAGACATATCAACGGTAACAGAAGTCTTTTCCCTCGCCTTATTCCCATTATTTGGGGTCGGATCTCCTAGTCCGCATGCGCCAGGTTGCTCTCTCCTGTGTTTCTTCATGTGTCACATTCCGCGTCTTTATGTCGCTGTGAACCGTGGACATCCATGTTGCAGGCGGTCGTCCCGGGCGTCGCTTTTCGGTCTCTATATGCAGAGCCTTATTTACAATGTGGGAGTCATCTCTCCTGCATATATGACCATACCACCGCAATCTACCCTCCCTCATCTTTTCGGCTATGGGAGCTACCTTGAAGCTGCCTCGGACGTAGTCGTTCCTGACCTTGTCCAGTAATGTCACACCGCCGGCCCACCTCAACATTTTCATTTCGGTGACGTGGAGTCTCTGCTCATCCTGCTTTCTAGAAGCCCAGCACTCTGATCCATAGAGCAAAGATAGTCTCACACAGGTCTTATATACTCTGCCTTTAGTCTGGACTGGCATTCTTCTGACGCACAGTACCCATGTTAGGGACCTCCATTTTAACCAGCCTGTATGGATTCTATGTATGCTCTATATCGCTTTCGATCTTTCCGTCCTTTGTGAGGACGGAGCCTACATATGTGAACTGCTCTGCTTGTTTTATTGTAGTGTCATCTAATTTTAGTGTGGTTATGGGCTGTGTATCTCCGGAAAAATCACAAAACATGTATTCTGTTTTACTTCTGCTAATTCGCAGTCCGTTTTTTTCTAGTGCTATTTGCCACTGATTCAGTGATTGCTGTAGATCTTGGATGGATCACGAATATCACGAATAAGCACCACGTCGTCTGCATATAGAATGTCCCATGGGGTTTGCTTTTGTATATGTTTTGTAAGATAATTTATCGTCAGGTTAAACAGAAGCGGGCTCAACGCAGATCCTTGGTGCACTCAGACCTTCACGTTGAAAATGGAGCTCATTCCCGCTGGGCTTCTAACGCATGTAGTAGAGTTTCGGTACATATCTTTCAGGATCTCGACGTAGCCTTCTGGTACTTTCTGTGCTTTAATGGACTGCCATACTAGATCCCTTGGAACTCTGTCGAATACTTTTTGTAAGTCAATAAAAGCTATATGCAGGTCTTTTTTATTGTTCTTACACTTTTCCATCAGAATTCTTATGGTTTGTATTGCATCGATTGTTGACTTTCCGCTAACAAAGCCTTGCTGGTTTGGTGTTATGGTTGCTAAGTGGAGTAGTCTATTATTTACAATACGTTCCCAAATCTTCAACGTGTGTGATGTTAGCTTGACAGCCCTATAATTTCCACAGTCTCGGACATCTCCTTTATTCTTGTAAAATGGTATGAGGAAGCTATTTCGCCAGGAGTTTGGAATACGGCTTTGCTCTAGGATTTTATTTAGTAGTTTTGTAAGCCAGTGAATACCTTTGTCACCTAGAATTTTCCAAATCTCTACTGGAATTCCATCTGGTCCTGTAGATTTGTTCTATTTCATTTTTGATATTGCTGTCTTCACTTCTTGCACAGAGATTTCTTGTATTGGTCCTGAAGCACATAGCTCCAAGTTTACATTCTCTTTTGGAAACTCTTCATTTAAAAGCTTGCTGTAATATTCATGCCATCTGTAATTTATATCTTTGTCCAAGGTCAATAAATTCCCCTGCTCATTCTTTATGTATTTATTCTGTTTAATGTCCTTTGTTTGTTGGTTTCGAAATTTTGCCAGTTTATATATATCCTGTTCATCTTTACATTCTTCCAGGTTCTTATAGCAAGATTCTTTTGAGAGAGCTTTTGCTTGTGCTACTACCCTTTTTGCCTGCTTTGTAATGACTTTATATTCATTTACGACATTCATCAACGGTATTATATTCATCAACGGTAACAGAAGTAATATAGAAAAATAAAAACATATAAAAAAGGCATATAAAACACGAAATTTAATACATTAAGAACAAAAGAATAAATAAATAAAAAAAAACTCAAATAAAAT
This sequence comes from Molanna angustata, assembly GCA_963576475.1. Classification (NCBI taxonomy): domain Eukaryota; kingdom Metazoa; phylum Arthropoda; class Insecta; order Trichoptera; family Molannidae; genus Molanna; species Molanna angustata. The sequence continues at coordinate 4,991,227 of OY754971.1, read as the reverse complement.
CAAGTAATTACATAGCATGAACATAAAAATATTAATGACTAAATAATATGAAAATGAATGGTGTGAATAACTATGTACCTAGATACTCAGCCACACTGAATCAGAGAATGCTGCCAGATGTGATTATATATTACTTTATTGAATTAAATATAATGAAAATGAAATGTATAAAAATTAATAAAATGTTAACAAGTGAGTACACAATCATTTGGGGGTATGTTTTTGAAAATGTTTTAATAAAGTATAGGTATTTATAGTCCTTAAAATAATTAAAGAAAGGATCAGTCAGATATCCAAAGTCATTGCCCAATCGATGAATTCTATTCAACGGAGTGTTATATAAATAGTTAGTGTTGGATGTCTTACATACAAAAGTTATAATTTGGCAGGTATTTCTTGTTGAAACATAGTAATGTATCCGACTTACTAGGTAAGAGGAGCGAAAGAAATTTTTAATTATCTTATAGAAGAGCAAGAGATCAGACACAATCTTTCTATCAGAGAGGTCAAGTTTTCATAATAAAATATTAAATGAAACACAAATTAACAAAGTCATAGTGTGAAAATGTTGAAAATTTTCCATTCAAAATTTGAATACTTTATGAAGTGACTTGGTAGTGAGGAGTATCGCATTGTCCACAATCACAATACACAAATTATGATTATGACATTTTAGAACTGTAACTGGTTTGAATTGCGAAATTCTAGTACAGACAGGCAAGCAGACATAGAAAGTGGTGTAAAAAGAAAAAGCACAATTCTAAGTTGACGATGTCAGAATTTTTGTGTGAAGTTTTATATTTTACTAGCGAAACCCGGAAGACGTTGTCCTGCCTGTGTATAATTATCTGCCTTAACACATATAAAAATGTTTGATACTGATGGATTTATTTTTTTATTTTGAAGACGACACTGGAGAGATCATGTTAGAAGGATGAATCCAGAAAGGCTGCCAAAGATCGTAATGCGCGAAATACCAGAGGGACGCCGACCACCGGGAAGACCATCAAAGAGATGGAGGGAGAGCTGGACGTCCTCGTCCCAGGACCTGTAAGAACAGATCATAGATCTAAAAAAAGAGGAAAAAGAAGAAGAGAGGATTTATTTAGTTTTTATACACTGTTATATAGATTTTTTTTATTCTTCTTATCAGTTTCAATCCTGGGATTCGTTTGTAACAGCTATGGCTGCCTCTCTTCTACTCCACTCCGCCATGTCCTCTGTCAGCCTCTTCATCTCCACGTAGCTACTACAGCACATGTTTTTTTATTAAAAATAATGAATTTACGCTTTATGTAACAAATACATGAACATCCTTATACATAACCTAAAACTAGCAAATATGCTTGTGCTATGTGTGAACGAAATCGGTCGTGGCAGGATTCGGACTCGCGATCTCCAGGAGAGGTGACATAAATTGGCATCCACACGGTCCCGATTTAACCCGATTGGACTTTTTCCTATGGGGTTATCTTAAATCTAAAGTTTACGCCAGTAAACCGACTTCCCTGGCGAATTTGAAAGAAAATATCCATCACGAAATGGTAGCCATCACTAACTCCACCTGCCAATCTAGTCCACCTACAATTTTACTGTTGTATTAAATGAGTGCTGCGAACGCGAGGATCTACATTTGGACGATATTATTTTTAAGAAATAAATTCCCAAATAAACATTTTTTCAATACATGGCTAATTTTTTTTAATAGATCCACTAAATATAAACTTAATTTTGAGACATCCTGTATATGGAATAGCCTAAGTCCTGATATTACGTCGTCTGTCTCACTAAATATCTTCAAGAAAAGGCTAAAGCAAAAATATTTATCTGACAATACCTGATTACATATTCCTCTCCTCTTCCTTTCCTTATCCCTTAGTCTTCCTATCATTGCTATGAATTGTTCTTATATGCTATCTTCTTTGTTTTTTTTCTTATTTTTCTTCTGCTATCTTTATTTATTTTGTAATGTGATTTACTTATTGCCATAGTACACATTGTTTTGTATATTAAACATTTACTTTGGTTGGTTGGAAAATTGCCATCAGGCAATACGCCCGCCAGTGTGCTAATTATATGTACAAGAAGATTAAAAATAAATAAATAATAAATATATAGATGATTGAACTAATGTTCTTCCAACATTAAAACCATGTTTGAAAATGGAACACTGCACCTTGATATAAGACACCTACCAAGTACCTACCTATTTAGAATAACACCGCTTGGTTACTCTTTACAGTCTTTACCCTATGCCTCGGTGCGCTGTACTTAAGTTAGTGGCGTATCATTGTATGTGGCGTGTGGAATATCGGATCAGACGGACCAAGAACCACCTTACCAACATAACCGAGACTTTGATTAATGTCCTAGGGTTGTGCACGATCGATTCCGACGTGATTAATGTCACGGTATATAAGTATGCCCAGTTACGTTACGATACTCATGCTCAATGCTCAACCCTGACTCACATTATTATTATACATGACTCAATACTGTCTCTACACATTAACATACTTCGCATAGTAATGAGGAAATGATTGCTTGTTGCGTACATAGTGAAATAATTATTAATATTTTCAGAATTAGTTATTAATATACAAATATCTTTTTTGACAAAATAATATCTTAAAGCGCCTGCGCAACGTTCACCAATTATTCATTCGTCCTTTTCCTCATGACTGAGGATAGCGGCTGTAGTCTGTTGTCACACGTATGGCCCGCCTCCATGCCAATCTGTTTTGGGCTGAACGCAGAGCACCAGTCACCGAAGACCCCATTGTGGACTTAACCAAATCGCTCCATCTGGTCGGTGAGCGACCACGAGATCTCTGTCCCTCCACGCTGCCCATCACAACAAGCTTCTCGAGGCAGTCTGGTTTCCTTCTGGCAATGTGTCCAAAGAATTGAAGGATACGTCTGTAACATATCGTCGATAGAGAATTGACACATTGGTTCTTCTGGCTGTCCATGGGATGCGCAGCATACGCCTCCAGCACCACATTTCAAAAGCATCGATCCTCTTTCGCTCTGACTCCCTAAGTGTTCATGTTTCCACACCATACAGGAACATCGGGAATATCATAGCAATTAATTTTCTTATCCATCCAATTTTTGAGAGTTCTATAAATAATATGTTATACATGTATCTTTTCACTTGAGAATGAGCTAAAAAACAACTTCAACATCTGTGTGATTTTTTTCTAACGCCATATTTTGAGAAATTGGTTCGTAAACAATGAAAGCATCATTCATTTATAAACTAGTTGTATGTATGATGGGTGGATGGCAGAGCGGTTAGCGCTCTGGGCTAGTAATCCAGTGGTCGCGAGTTCGAATCCTCCCGTGTAAAATACATACGTATAAATAAATATTAATATTACTCACTAAATTCAATTAAATGTTGTGGTGGAGATATGAATACTGCTAGCCCTAAAACAGGCACACCTAGTTGGGTAGCTATTTTTAATGAAGTATACCTACGTTAATGGTATGATATAAAATAAAATAAATAAATATATGCAATCATATAGAATATTCGACAAATATGTATCTTTATTATACCTACGCACGAATGGAGTATTTCGTTCGACTGGTTTCAAAGCGAACCCCTTCTTCGTCAGGACGGATAACAACTAAATCTATTTTTGTATATTTCACTCGGTGGAACTAATGGTGCTTGGTGGAAATAAAAGGGTTAGAGAGTTGTTACGGGGGCGGGTTCAATTGTTAAAATTTGATTATTTATACATAGGTATTATTTAAACTTTTGTTTCTTATAAAACCATCATATAAAAATGTACCATTATTTTCAAGCGACAAAAGCTCAAATAAAGATTATTAAATTATTACATTATAAAGAGAAATAATACCATAAATATCTAAACTCCCTTACTAAAGATTTTCTTAAACAGTTAACGATGGTGTTTGAAAGGACGAAAGCGTTTGAAAGCGCATTATGAAAAGACGATGAGAAAATTAAGAAAAGCTCCAGAATATTGAGGTCAGTGGAGATTCGCGAGATTTTTGTCTCCGCAGACAAAAATCAAATGTCGAAACGGTCACCACTTCTTTGTCCTAATTCAATAATAGTTGACGAAATATTTTAATTCAACCGGGTTGAATTGATATCATTTAATTTTCCAGGAATTATTTAGACATTTAAATTATACATTTATTCATACATCAACGTGTACAGCAAGTACACAAAGGCGGTTTTTTTTGCCATAGAGTAATTTCTTACAACCAACTCGAGCAAAGCGAAGTCTCAATATCAAAATTGGTACAATCGAAGGTAGGTATTTAGTAAGAAAAAACAAAGACAGAAAAAGAATAACACAGATCATAGCGATGAGGAAAAGAAGGAAACATACTTACAAACATACCATCACGCCATGTCCCTTACGGGGTAAGCTTTTCACACATATTCCTGGCCTCCTTTATATCCATGTATCGTTTCATACATGCTCGTCGATTGTTCAAGCTTCTTATGTTTCCTTCTTTCAAAATATCGGAAGGATTAAGAAGAAATATTTAGGGACTATTTGACATAGAAAGTTTTTCTAAAGTTATTTGTTAAAAGTTGTTTTCTTCTTAACATTTGATCGTCGTCAGCAGTCAATTGTATTAATTTGGGGATATTAAAGGATAGAAAAGTCGAAGACTTAAAATGTTTGTGATGTATTTAAATAAATATAAATTATGACATGTTTTCACAGAATTGCATATTGCAAGACAATTTGTCTTTGTATATCTTACATTCTTTCCTAATTTTCTCATTTCTTACCCTGCCATGCATTGTTCTACTACAAATTCTTTTCAGAGATCTTATTTCAACAGCAGACTTCTGCCATTTTAATGCCCATTAAAGATAATTTGTGGAAAAAATAATATTCATCTTCCATCCCTCACAACAAAATATTTAAGGTTTATTAAATTTGGTCTCCCGAACGGGTATTGGAAAGCCCTGAACACACTCAGAAAGGTCGTGAGTAGGTGCAAGGTGAACAAGCAGAGATGAAAACTGCTGGAAGGCGAGCAGGATGTGACTGTGCACCTGCTGGTGTGCGCACTCATGCGGGAGTCTTGTAATGAAGAGGACCAATTGGCTGCAAACGACAGGACTTTGACGGCTGCAAGTTATTGGAGAGGATGCATATAGATGGTCAGGATACGGAAACGAACGAACAATTAATGTTGGTATCGCAGAGTACCTACTTTTTTATCTTCAAAGAAAATTTCAAACTCTAGAGGCTAAAAGAAGGTATAATTTTAAATCTATGGCGGTGTTCGGTATCAGAGACTGGTGCAGTGTCTCTTTAGTGAATATGGTGCCGTATATTTGCAACTTTAGTATCAATATAATATAATTATAATACCTCATGCACGAGAGTTTGTTGAAAGTATTTTAATAACCTTATTCTCTGCTCTATTATAAACAATGCTTTATTATTAAATTATCAAAATGGTGTTAATTTATGTATAATGAGGTGCATAAGTCTAACTTGCCTTATAATGTGTTACGACTAAGGTATGCTTTGTAGATTTTAACAATATGAAAATTCATTACTTTACCGGTTATTTTTGTATATTACACGAGTCTGTACCGATACGATTATTACAAAATAATCTACAACTAAATTTCCATTAGAGGGACACAAGCAGAATTTCCAAAACTGATATTTAATAATGATTATTATCAATTCCAAATTCCCAGTTTCCTGGAACACAATTATGTTGTTAGCTTTCACAGTAATTTATTTGGTTTGTGCTGATGGGCCACGTATACAATATTGAATAATTATTTATATCATGGGTTCTCAAACTTTTTCGAGCCCCGCATCAAAGAAAATATGTAAAAATCAAACGGATTCGATGATTATTCCTTAATGAAGAAATCAATGAAAGTTTTAACTGTCGAGTGAGGCTCAAGTGCAAAAAGTCATCATCAAACTGACCGAAATGAACCTGCTTTATTAGGATATTTTTTGTGTAATTTTTATTTTATTAGGTTATTAATATTTTTTATATATTTTTTCTATAACGACGCTGGCCGATTTATTTATGATATTTTTAACAATAAGCGTTACAAACAATATCAGTCAATTATCATTATTATCACTATACACTGCGGATAACCTAGAAATTTATAAACCTCCAACCCTTTCAAACTACATATCTATTTGAAAATTTTTCTGTATATCTCCACCAATTTCTAATATTTTTCCTTTTACAATACGTAACTTTTTATATTTATCTAAACCAAAATACATTCTAATGTCATCAGAAAATATTTTTTATTATCCTTATCATTTTTTCCAATTCTGCATTTGATTCATTTAACAATTTAAAAAGCAGATGATAAAAGAATATTATATTATATTTTTATATTAATTGTTAATAATTATTGATTTGTAGAAATAAGTGTTGTTTTTCTCATGGAAAAGCGATCAAGAATATTGTGTTATTACAATTTGAAGTATTAATATCCATTAAAAAATAAAACACAAGAATCATCTATCTATAGATGGATATTACAAAGTTATATAACTAAGGGCAAGGTTTATAAAACAACTCTGAGACCTCAATGACATACGATGCAGAGTGCTAGACAGTAAATGGTTCACATTAACAAAAAATGATAAGATGGGCAGACGGGGTGACAAAGCTTGATAAAATTCGTAAATAGCTAATAAGAGAAAGCTTTGGAGTAGCCTCCATAATAGAAAAACTCACAGAGAGCCGACTCTGATGGTATGAACATGTATTAAAAAGTTAAAATGATCATGTTGTGCAAAGTACTCAAGCACTCCCAGAATACAGGAAAGGAAAAGGACCTCCATTATTATCAATGTGGTGAGGTAGTATGAGTAAGCTCATGGACAAAGTCCAAATACCAGCCACGACAATACAGGACAGATCATCCTAGCGCAGAAGGATTAGGAGAGCCTACCCTACCTAAAGTAGAACGAGGCTAAGAAAAATTAGAAGGATTTTACAAAATGTGCCAAGTAAAAAAGGCGTTGCAAGTAAACTTATGGGGAAATTTATTTGGAATTAGTTTGATTTTTAAAAAAATAATTAATAAAAACTGTATTCACACCTGGGGGGCAAGTGATTACCCACATCATGGATATAATTATTATATGGAGTTATATAATATCTTTAGATGTAGAAGAACTCCACACGATAATTATATCCATGATAATATGGGTAATCACTAGGGTTTTGATTTTGCCGGTCGGACCAGACTTGCCCCCCTGAATAAATTTAATTTCTCGCAAATAATACTAGATGAAAATAATGTTTTAATATATCTACATAAATATAAGAATATTGTGACTTTCCATAACTAAAACCAATATTTCAGCACATGCATATTATGAACATTGTTAGTTGATTTGTTAATTATTATCTGTGACAATATAAATTGATATAATGCCGTTGACTCTGAGTCTCTTGTTGGGAGTCTTCCAATTAATTGTCTTTTTCGTAATACTAGAGCAAATCTTACTTTTAGATTGCCTCTCTGCAGAACTATGTCCAAAATTCATTCATCCAAAGGGCATGTAATATTTATAATGTTTTTTTTAAGAATGTTGATGTTTTTAGACATACTAAAATAAAATATAAGAATGCCATCTCTGAGACCCTTAGAGGTTTACGGTAGCTGATTCCTGCTTTGTCCTTTTTTACTGCGAGTGCCACAACCTTCCTTTCTCTCTTTTTGTCCTTTTTATTCTGAATTTTGAGTACCTACCTACTAAATTCTAAATAGCAATTTGTTTTACACTGTGCAGCTTAAAAAGATAATCTAATATCCGCAAACGAAATTGGTCTATGATATATTGTTAAAATTGAATTTGTTGTAATATTTGTTTGTATGACTGTATGTTTGTTAGGTTTTAATAAAATAAAATAAAATAAAATGGCACCCGATTTGGGAACCTGTGACATATATTTATGTAATAAGAGGAAACCGACATATTTCGCCAATAGATTTCAAAGCTAAACAAAAAGAATATCTCATTATGTTGACTCAACGCTTGAAATTAGGAAAGCTTTCCAAATTGTTAAAATAATTACTTATTTTTAACCAAATAGAAACACACATGAAATATTTTGATATTGTTTACCTACATTTTAATATTGATTGAAAAATGAAATAATAATTGGATTTAAAAAATATTTATGTAGTTGAATTTAACATACTGTTGAGATGAAATTAAAACCTTTATCTCGCCTGGGGCAGGATCGCCATTTTCTTTCAAACCGTGAAATCATTAGAGTGGAAACACAGGTTGGTTGTAAGAAATTGTCGTTTCTCAATAAACTCGCCACTTATACAGGATATTAAAAAAATAAGAAATAAAATAAGACTCGGTAAAAAAATGATAAGTAAAGATTTTCAATTAAATATTTTTAGATCTTTTTATAGTCAAATGCGTTTAAAAAATGAAGCGGATTAGTCTTAAAAAATCATTAATATAATTTTTTTTATAAATAATATACATACATCATGACGATTCCCTATTTGGGGTAGGCAGATGAAACCGAACGCCAGACTTCTATTTTGACATACCTGCCTACCAGAGGCTTCTTATTGCTTATTAGGCATAAGAAGGTTTGAAATTTGAAGGCAGATTCAAATACGCTGCAACAAAATGTTGGAATGACTTGCCTCCACCGCTAAAAGCAGTGGAAAAAATCTATATTTTTAAAGATAATTGTCGAGCGATGCTTTTGGCCTCGCAATCAAAGTGTGAAATATGTAAAAAATTATGTGTATTTATATGTGTGGGTGAGTATAAATAAATGTGTGTATATATGTATGTTTGTGTACATAAATATGTATGTGTATATATTTTTAAATATGTATTCTTGGAGCATTTTTTGTATTTATATTTATATAATAATACATAAGCAATAGGATCATGCTGAAAATCAGCTGCTGGGGGACATGTCTTCCTGCAAAATAGCTGAGCATGGTCCTTTTGAGTCAGAAAGGTTTTTCTCTTTTCGTTTGTTGATATATGTCTATGTATTTGTATGTAAACTTCTTTTCGTCTCAATAAATGTTTTTTTATTTTATTTATCTATATGTTTTGCCTAATTTACATCCATGCATCGCGTCATCAATAATGTTCTCCTATTATTCCGACTCCGTATATTACAATCTTTCAAAATATCATTTATGTGATCATGCCAACTCTTTCTCGGCCGTCCCCTTATTCTCATTACACTCTTTTCAGCCTTACACACATCTTTTGTCAGGCGTTCATCGTTCATTCTCTCTTAATTAATTTCCATTCTTCTCACAATATGGCTTTCAATCTTTCAACAAATATTTTTGATTTTATCAAATATTTTTTTAGGATATTGTTTATGAATAAAACATGTTTTAGGAAGCTCCGATATGTAGGTTATATTGTGATCACGTTCCCGTTCGTCGTAATAGGAATATATGTACTAAATAATATTGACTTCGAAATTTGGACAATGGTCGTAAATTTGTTGGGGTAAACTGCATTCAATATGATTTATACTACAAATTCATTTTCATCACATCCATTATAATTTACGAATTTCAGAAACATAATACACTGAATTTAATTCTGGGTGTTATCGAAGAATCAATTTGAACAACTCATCATAAATTGACCCAACATTCGCTGTGTTAATCCACATGATTTAATCACGTCACGTGGAAAGGACTATTATGCATGAAATAATTTTAGAATAAATTTAAATAAAATTAAATAAAAAGTTATATCGTGATTGCAAATTTTTTAATTCGGTTATTTGGAAATGAATGGAGCCAGGTTTTTAAAACAATAATAATAAATGAACGACACTCGAAGTATGTTCATCATCCAGAATCCTGAAGTCTATTTCATTCCTGTCAGACTATAGACTATATATAGCGTTTGTGCTTTAGAATTATATTCAATTCGTTTCGAGAGAAACTATGGATCTGACAATTATGTGTAGTCTCCTTGTTTGTCATGTATGTATGGAATAAAAGTTGAGGGTACAAATTTACTAACAATTTTTAAAGAATTTGGTGTTAAATGACAATAAGTGCTCCATCGTCCATAATATTTATTTCGAATGCCTCTTAATGTATCTTAAATTATTGGATACTCTTGCCAACATATGGTTTTCTGTTAAGAGGACATCGAATTTCACAAATATTTTAAACAATGTGTCTCTAGAAAAGTGTATGTCCAGGTGAATGTTCGTCGCACTATAATAAAATTCAGCATAAATTACCTTTAAGCTTGTTAAAATATTTTTTAAATTACTCCACAAATTATTAGCATTTTCTTAAAAATTACTCCACAAATTATTATTTTTTCTCTATATATATTTACTATTTTTGTTAATGTAATACATTAATTTTATACTTTAGAAAAATATGAAGCAAAAATGTATGTCATAATTATTGTAAGTATTACCTACTTCATAACAGGCTTTGCCTAGTGAGGTAACAAATTCCACTGTAATATTTATTTTTTGTTATATTACAATCGTTGTACTAGATTATGGAAATATGTAATATGTCGCCGAGAAAAAAATATTTTAATAAAATAATTTATTATTCTGACGATGTGCTTTGCACGAAACGCGTCAATAATCCAATAAATACAATAGAATTATAACCAAGTATTTTTATATTTTTATAACATATCAACGTTCAATGGAGTTGTATCAAGAATTGTCGATCGACAAACTAATCTTAGTTAAATAATTTATTATTTTTTTTTAAATATTTTAAAATATAAAATCAAAGTGAATGTCAAATATTTTTTTAATTTCATGTCAGGGAGCAAGTCTGGTCCAACCGGCGAAATCAAAACCCTCACGATTGCCCATATCATGGATATAATTATTATATGGAGTTCTGTAAAATCTTTAGATGTCATAAAACTCCACATGATAATTATATCCATGATATGGGTAATCAATAGGGTTTTGATTTCGCCGGTTGGACCAGATTTGCCCCCAGGTTTGTCTTAAAATGCAGAACATGACAAATTTTGGGATTTCGATAAATTAAAACACGTTCATTACGCTTCATAACGCATTCAATAGTTACTCTTACTAACACGTAATTTCATAGTGTATCAGGCGGTTTTAATGTACCTGCTTTTTTAAAAAAATCTGATTTCAAATTTGAAAAATCTCACTGATATACCTACCTTACCCAAGAAAATGGACGCTATGAGTGATGCGTCAGATTTTTAAAAACGAAAACAACAACATTTTGCGTTAGAAACTCTTAAAACAAAACGTTTAATTTTCACATTATAGTGTTTCAAAAACGCCGTTATGTGACTTGAAATTTCGCTGTAATGGCCTTCTTATTCGGTTAATTTATGTTAAAGTATTCTCGGTCTGATATCTTCAAGATTGTATGCACACTAAAGAAAGAAATGAAAGTATTTTAAAATCTCCTTTTTCTGTGTTGGTTGGCTATTTTTATCTTCAACTTTTGAGTATAAAAAATCAACGATAATGGAAAAATCAAATAAAAGTTATCGAGGGAGATGAAAAACTCTAAAGTTTTTCAAAGTTTTCTGAAAAATTATTTCATCCCAATATTTATGTATAAAAGGTTTTTTTCTGGAATAAGCCTGCTCCCAATATAATACAGGGACGTCCCTAGTACAATTTAGGGCAAATAAACCTACTGAATTCTGACTACTATGCCGGTTGTATGAGTACCTACATTGATCAATTGAGATGCCTCTTGTGTGTGAGATGCCTCCCTGAGAGCTCTTTTATATGACACAGCCCTTGAATGTATTGTGGTGCTAGATTGTTTACAGCATTAAACACGGTTAAACAAATTTTGTAATCGACTTGATCTGGACACTTCAACCAGTGTAATTCGTTAAGTAGTGGAGTTATGAGACATCGTTTTTCTAGTAAAGTTGTATTTCTGGGTTGAAATATGTATCGTTTTCGCCAAACATCTTGAACCTGTCTTGCGGGTGCGTAGAGCGCAAATTTGAGTCTTGTTGCTTCGTTGGTATACGTGCAATTCGCTCCCCTTTTCGGCGAAACGGCTCAAGATGTTTGGCGACAACTATACATATCATTGATAGTTCTGCAACATAAGTACCAGAGCACTACCGAGATGAAGGTGTACCGAGATGATGTATAAGGGTAAGTATAAGTGGATTTGTTTATAATTTGTATGGAGTTCATAATCCGTGAAAATTTCTTTGAACCCATTGTACACGCGAACCTTAAAGCCACGAAGAGCGTAACTTTAGGGCTTTCAAGATATTTTGTCAAACGTACGGTTTACTCTTATCTTTACTTTCAGTGATCGGTGAGTCAGCTATTTCCTTATAATTAACTCTCTTTGGCACCTTAAGTGCCATTTTCTTCAAATTTTTCTTTCAAAGTTATTTCAAATTTTACCAAGAGGCTGTTTTTAGTTCCCATAAACAGGATGGGTGGTGGTGAGGGAAGAACAATCCATGATTTAAAAATTATAAAAGACCTGCTGGTGGGGAGAACACTCTCTCAAAACTATACGTTTTATTTTAAATTCGTCTAGTATATATTGTACATTAGATGTTGTGCTGGGCAGGTGGTGTGACACGCCTTGATAGAGTTCGCAACGAGTACGTCAGAGGATCTTTTAAGGTAGCCCCAATAGAGTAGAAATTGAAAAAGGGCAGACAGCGGTGGTATGGCAATGTCATGCAAAGGGAGGATACCTACTCCGTCCAAACTGTTCTCGGTATTCCCTCAAAACCACGAGAAAGAGGTAGACCGCCGGCGACATGGTGGACGAGTATCGAGAGGGAGCTGGCGTCACAAGGTGCCCCACAGGAGACTACCCAGAGTCGCAGATCATGGCGACTGATGATTAGGAGGCCCGAATCCGGATGAACTGGGATAGAGGGGCAGGAAATGATGATATATTGTATATTATATCTAAGTTATTGAGCCTTGATTATTTTTAAATACCGTGAAAATTGGGTTGATGTTAGCTGACCTTTGTTACAAGAGAATACTTAGAAGAAACTCTAAGGAAAGCCTTTAATGTAGTAATAATGTTGAACGCAATGTTTGATTTAAATTTTCGTATTAATTTAAATGATAGGTAGCAAAAACATAAATGCAAGATATCAAAAGTAAAAGGCGATCTCCCTGAATACTAATATCCTGATATTTAATGTTCATTGTTTCGAGGAAATATTAACCGCTACCAACTATTTAATATTCTCCTCAGCCACGTTATAATAGAAGGAGAGAGAGAGAGTTCAGCTTTTCAAACTTATCAGCTTTTATTCTGTTCCTCTGTGTACCTACTTGTTCGCGTTTTATGATAGAGTATCATTCACCTAACGGTGTGATTTTACTTGTTAGTTTTATTTTGAGGTTATTAAACACGAGAGATGACGGATGAATATTCAGCGAGTTGAGCGACTGGATAAATATATTGAAAGACGAGTGTTGGAAGGCAATAGAGTAAATTATAACAAACTAGTGGTAAATATTGAACAAATAACGAAATTATTACTAACGATACACTACCCTCCTCCACGCACAACAATTTCAAGCGTCAGGTAACACTTTACCATACCATACCATCACGCCATTTCCCTATTTGGGGTAGGCAGAGAGAACCGAACGCCAGAATCCTCTCTCTTGACACACATTCCTCGCTTCATTCACGTCCATACATCGTCTCATACACGCTCTTCTTTTATTCTTACTTCTAACATCACCATCTTTCAAAATCCCATTTATGTGATCGTGCCAACTTTTTCTTGGCCGACCTCTACTTTTCGTTCCTCTTTTATCAGCCTTGTACACTTTTTTTGCTCACTCATTCTTTCTATGTGGCCGAACCACCCAAGGGCATTTATTTTCATCTTACTTACGATATTTCTTTCATTCATACATTCTCGTCTAATATCCTCATTTCCTATTCTATCATACATCGTTTTACCACACATTCGTCTTAGTGACCTCATTTCAACCGCGTTAATTCTACTTTCATGCGTCTTCTGCCATGTCCATGTCTCACTAGCATACATAAGAGTCGGTGCGACGATACCATTGTGTACCGCGAGCTTTGCTTGCCTCGAAATAATTGGGTCAGCCATTACCGTTCTTAATGCACCATTCACTCTATTATATGCCTGCCGTTACTCTCCTTTCAATATCTTTTTCCAATCTTCCATCACGCTGAAACATGCTTCCTAAGGTAACACTTTGGCTTATGAATATGGGCAGACAGGGGTCGGAAACAGCACAAACACACATTATCAGTTAAATTTGCACACATATATATTGAACATTTAAATAATCTTACAAATCCTGTATAAATAAATTTTCTTAATTATGTAATCTTTATGAAATCTCAAAATGTAACCTTTGTCTAAATGCTCTATGAGTACTACCTCAGAACAGGCATTCAGCCTAGTGAGATAGTAAACTTTCAATATTTTTACTATGTACATATGTATATGCCCAAGGGCTAGTAGAGTGGATACATCCATGTATTCGACTCTAGACTTACATTCCACGAGCATATCCTTAAATTAGTTGCAAAAGGATGCAAAATGCTCGGGTTCATTTTAAGACATTGCCACAAATTCAAAGACCTTCACACTATCAAAACTTTATACAATACACTTGTATTGAGCATTCTCGAAATAAACTCAATTATTTGGTCTCCATATGAGGCTACATATTGTATTATGATCGAGAGAGTTCACAAAAAATTTCTCAGATATTGCTACCTTCGGACGTATGGTACATATCCTTGGTTGTATCCATCTGCTTTTTTGGATACAACTCCTTGGAAAACAGAAGATTATTTTGCCTATTGAAATACTTTTTCCAACTAGTAAATGGGTTAGTATATAATCCTAATTTAATTTGTTAAATAGGCATACATGCTCCTATTAATTACATCAGAGGAAGAAATCACGCCTTGTTTCTGCAGCCATACAGTCGGACAAATTTACTAGCCAAGTCTCCAATACACAAAGCCGTCTCAATATTCAACATTTTGTCGAGCGAAGTTGACGTCTTCAATATCAGTGAAAACAAATTTCTGAATTTTATAATGTTTTATTTTTAAATTGAATTATCTATTGCATAAACTGTATTTTTTAAATTGTGATTATGTATTATTTTGTGATAATGTTTGTTGTTCTTTTACATGCCATGCCAGTTTAGGTTTTCCTGTAAAGGCATGGCATTCTCTTTGTCAAATAAATAAATAAATAAAAATGTGACTCCAATTACTCTTATTAGCATTATTAAACGTAAAATCACAGCAACAAGAAAGGAGGGAGATAGAGGTTGTTATTTAGTTTGTTAAAAAATAAAAATAAGGTAACACATCGATTCATCTAGAAATTGTATGTAAGATTCATGTGAGGACCATGGTTTTCTTGTATACCGATTAACGTACCATAATAGAACTGAGAAATGTGCTGATTGAGGATGATAATTAACTGTTATTACAAAAAGATAATTTTGATAATATCTTTGAGAAAGTAATTTTAAAAACCGACTTCATTCGCTTGTAATTTATTTGTATATTTATTTATTTTAATCTTCTTGTACACATAATTAGTACACTGGCGGGCTTATTGCCTAATGGTAATTTCTTCCAAACAAACAGAGTTAATGTTAAATATACAAAACAATGTGCACTATGGCAATAAGTTAATCACATTACAAAATAAATAAAGATAGCAGAAGAAAAGTAATAACTAAAAAACAAAGAAGATAGCATATATAAACAATTCATAGCAATGATAGGAAGACTAGTGGTGTAAACAAAGTAATTTGTAATTTTAATTTATTAGTTAAAATGTGCCACAAAAGTATAGCTACGACGTATAAAGATATTATTTTGTGATTATGTTTGTTGTTCTTTTTCATGCCATGCCAGTTTAGGTTTTCCTGTAAAGGCATGGCATTCTCTTTGTCAAATAAATAAATAAATAAAAATGTGACTCCAATTACTCTTATTAGCATTATTAAACGTAAAATCGCAGCAACATGAAAGGAGGGAGATAGAGGTTGTTATTTAGTTTGTTAAAAAATAAAAATAAGGTATCACATCGATTCATCTAGAAATTGTATTTCAGATTCATGTGAGGACCATGGTTTTCTTGTATACCGATTAACGTGCCATAATAGAACTGAGAAATGTGCTGATTGAGGATGATAATTAACTGTCATTACAAAAAGATAATTTTGATAATATCTTTGAGAAAGTAATTTTAAAAACCGACTCCAATCATTCGCTTGTAATTTATTTGTTTATTTATTTATTTTAATCTTCTTGTACACATAATTAGTACACTGGCGGGCTTATTGCCTAATGGTAATTTCTTCCAAACAAACAGAGTTAATCTAAAGTAATAAAGCAATCAAAATGTT
Organism: Molanna angustata; assembly: GCA_963576475.1. Classification (NCBI taxonomy): domain Eukaryota; kingdom Metazoa; phylum Arthropoda; class Insecta; order Trichoptera; family Molannidae; genus Molanna; species Molanna angustata. Next base: position 4,974,796 of record OY754971.1, on the reverse strand, counting down.
AGTGTTTGTGTGTGTGTATGTGTGTGTGTGTGTGTTTGTCTCACGCCTTCTGAAAAACCAAGAGCATCTAAAAATCTAATTTATGTGCGAACGTGTACCTGTATACCTGATGCAGTGTCACGCTAAAAATAATGCGATAAAAATGCTGAATTTTAAAAATATTTCAATAATTATTTTTTTCATACAAAATTTTCCAAGTCGTATCTGTCAAAAAAGTATACATTTTGCACGCAAATATCTGTTAGTTTAAAAGTTAGAAGTACGTATTTACACGAAAAAAATATATTTTCAAGTATAACTTAGCGTTTGAGTGAAAAACATGGTGAATATTTTGTATAATTATAATGTTTAACTTATTTTTAATGTAAGCGTTTTGTACATGAACGCCGCCATTTTAATATCTTTTCATACAATATTTCATTTTCCTACCGAATGAATATGTTCTTGAAAATAATAAACCTTTGAATTAAATGTAATTATGAAATAATAAAATGAAACACAAGACATTACAGCAAGTTTTAAGACATATATTGTAAAAATGTGTTTATTATTAGTAAAGATATAGGCATAATAAAATTGCATAATTTGTAAATAATATTTGATTTTTCTGACAATTTTCATTTTTATGGCATCGAACAAACCAATGTAGGTACCTACATATTCAAAAAAAGTCTCAAACCATTTGATATTTTTAACGTATTGGAATGGTTACTATGGTAACGGAAAGATTCTGATATTCAAATAAAATTTGTTGTGAATAGAATTTATTTAGAATATTGTTGTAGGTAGGTACCTACCTATTACTATTTACTTACAAATCAACAATATACTGATTTCCTATCGGAAAATTGCATGCGATGTGCTCCTAAACCGTTTGTCCGATTACAATGAAACTTTGGTGAATTGTCGAGCGTGTGCCCGGGATGGTTTCTGGATTTAAACTTTTTTCTTATTCTTCTTCTTCTTCGTGTATTTGGTCATTTTACCTATGAAGGGGGAGTATCCTGGGAAAAGAAGGTCCGACTGTCCCTCCATCTCTTCGCAGGTCTTCCAGGACGGTTTGTGGATTTTAACTTTTTTCTTCTTCTTCTTCATCGTGTATTTGGTTATTTTACCTATGAAGGTGGACTATCCTGGGAGAAGAAGGTCCCACTTTCCGACCATCTCTTCACAGGTTTCTGGGTTTAAACTTTTTTCTTTTTTTTCTTCATCGTGTATTTGGTCATATTACCTATGAAGATGAACTATCCTGGGAGATGAAGGTCCAATTTTCCTTCCATCTCTTCGCAAGTTTCTGGATTTAAACTATTTTCTTCTTCTTCTTCATCGTCTATTTAGTCATTTTACCTATGAAAGTGGACTAACCTGGGAGAAGAAGGTCCAATTTTCCTTCCATCTCTTCACAGGTTTCTGGATTTAAACTTTTTTTTCTTCTTCTTCTTCATCGTGCATTTGGTCATTTTACCTATGAAGGTGGACTATCCTGGGAGAAGAAGGTTCAATTTTCCTTCATTATCTTCGCAGGTATCTGGATTTCAACTTTTTTCTTCTTCTTCTTCGTGTATTTAGTCATTTTACCTATGAAGGTGGAGTATCCTGGGAAAAGAAGGTCCTTTCATCTCTTCGCGTTTCTTCCAGGATGGTTTCTGGATTTAAACTTTTCTTAACCGACTTAAGGGACGGGATGTAATGAAGGGAAGGGACGTAATGAGGGATTGAAGGGACTGGAGGTACTGAAGGGCCTGAAGGGACGGGAGGTACTGAAGGGTCTGAAGCGACGGGAGGTACTGAAGGGTCTGAAGCGACGGGTCTTTTTCTTTTTCTTCTTAATTTTATGTAGACCTTTAGGACAGTTTTTATAAAAACTATTTCCTTTAGTCTTTTTCTTCGTTTTCTTATTTTATGTAGAACTTGTGTGAATTTTATACAAACTATTTCCTATAGATTAATCTTCTTCTTCTTTTATGAAGACCTTTTGGTTTGTTTTCATACAATCTATTTCCAATAGTCTTATTCTTCTATTTTATGTATTTTAACTTATTTTACGTAGACCATTGGGATAGTTTTTTATAAAAACTATTTCGTATAGTCTTTACTTATCCTTCTCTTTTTTATTTAGACTTTTGGGTTAGTTTTAAGTCTAATAGTCTATTGTGCAGAAATATTTTTAACGATATGCATACTTGATGAAAATACATATGTAAAAACGAATGGATTGTGGGATGTGACGATGTAACCTGCACTAGAATCTTTTCTATACTTTTGTTTAATCAAATTTAAACCATTTATATCATCCTATTTTGAATAATTTTCAACACCTACACATTTGATTTAGTTGACAATATTTAAAGAATGGGGGTTGTGGCCATTACTGAACTCTTCACAATGTTTATATTCAAATTAAAAACTATTTACCATAGTTTAAGTCTTCTTCTTCTTCGTTAATGTAGACTTTTGTGTCAATTTTAAGTCTATTAGTCTAATTGTGCAAAAATATAATGCACACTCGATGCAAAAATATAAAAACGAATATTATGATGTGACCAACACTAGATCTTTTCAGTACATTTGTTTTATCAAATTTTAACCACATCCCAACATCCAAAATTACTAAATTTTCAATAGGTACATATTAAAATTTATTTCGATGATAATATTTAAAAATGGGGGTTGTGGCCAAACCAATCTCTTTACAACGTTGATAAACAGTCATATTTAAAACCATTTCGCATAGTCCATGCGTGCAGAAATTTTGTATATTATACTTCATTCACACTTTATAAAAAATAATGGGTTGTGGCCATCACTTGAACATTTTACAATCAAATTCAATCATATTTCAAACCACTTTTCATAGTCCGATTTTGCAAAATAATTGGGTGACAAAATTATAAAAACGATTGCTTTTTCCTTCATAATATTACATTCTTGGCCAACGGCGGGACATAAAAGCTAGTGTTAAATATACAAAACAATGTGCACTATGGCAATAAGTTAATCACATTACAAAATAAATAAAGATAGCAGTAGAAAAGTAATAACTAAAAAAACAAAGAAGATAGCATATAAAAACAATTCATAGCAATGATAGGAAGACTAAGGGATAAGGAAAGGAAGAGGAGAGGAAGATGTAATCAGGTGTTGTCAGATAAATATTTTTGCTTTAGCCTTTTCTTGAAGATGTTTAGTGAGATAGACGACGTAATATCAGGACTTAGTCGAATATTTTTATTATTGCATATGCGCAAACATTGGATTTTTTTCCCTGTCGGGAGTCAAAGATATTTTTTAACAGATTTTTAATTATCTCAATAGAGACGAAGTTGGAATATTTATTGTAGGAGAACCGGGAAATCAAGGCACCTACAGGGCTTACGACCTGTCATCGGCTGGTTTACGTGATCACTTTATGCGCTTGCGCAACGTTCACCAATTATGCCTTTTAATGAGATTTCAAAATTGAATTGATAGGGATCTCATTAAAAGGCATAATTGGTGAACGTTGCGCAAGCGCATAAAGTGATCACGTAAACCAGCCGATGACAGGTCGTAAGCCCTGTAGGTGCCTTGATTTCCCGGTTCTCCTACAATAAATATTCCAACTTCGTCTCTATTGAGATAATTAAAAATCAGGACTTAGGATATTCCATAGCCTAGCTGAATGTACTTCAAATGAAGAGCTAAAAAATTCAGAACTATGAATTGGGATAGATAGTAAAGCACGTTCAGCAGATCGAAGTGGACGCCCGTGGCTTGAAAGATAAGTGAATTTATCTTTGAGATACTGAGGTCAATTTGAATTAAAAAGGACATTTTATAGTAATGACAAGATATGTAGGTATATTGCAATATGTATGACATACATAAATACCAAACGCTTTTAAGGTAATTTTAGATTTTAATGGATTCCTCTTGGACCTTTTTTTTCAGAGCTTGGCCAAACTCAATTGGAATCAATCATTAGATACCGTTTTTAGAATGAAAAAAAAATCATCGAAATTGGTCAAAGTTGTTAATAATTATCGCTGAACGTACGTAAAAAAAATCACGTTGATTTGATAACTTCCTTTTATTAAGTCAATCAAAAAGGTAAACTAAATTCAACACAATTAATATCGACTCCATATCAATATAAAAATCTCTTGTCACGATTTTTAATTATCTCAATAGAGACGAAGTTGGAATATAAACTGTAGGAGAACAGGGAAATCAAGGCACCTACAGGGCTTACGACCTGTCATCGGCTGGTTTACGTGATCACTTTATGCGCTTGCGCAACGTTCACCAATTATGCCTTTTTAATGAGATCCCTATACATTCAATTTTGAAAGTTCTATATATTGTAATACTGAAATTCTTTTCGCTTGAAAATAAGGAATTTTTACTACAGTCATCTATGTGTGAAATTATATGAACAACATTCTTATTATTTTTATTTATTTTTGTTGTAACGCCATCTATTGAGAGAATTGTTTTTTGTAAATAATGAGAGCAACAATTCTTATACCAGAGTTGACAAATGCATTTTTTCGCATAGAAGTCACCCCTGAATTGCGCCAGACTTATAAGGTCATTTTTGTCTTATTTACCTACATGTATCAATGTGTAAGTAATGGAATATTTTTATTATTGCATATGCGCAAACATTGGATTTTTTTCTCTGTCGGGAGTCAAGGATATTTTTAACAGATTTTTAATTATCTCAATAGAGACGAAGTTGGAATATTTACTGTAGGAGAACCGGGAAATCAAGGCACCTACAGGGCTTACGACCTGTCATCGGCTGGTTTACGTGATCACTTTATGCGCTTGCGCAACGTTCACCAATATGCCATAAGAGCAATATTTATTATTTATGGCAACAAAAAATAAATATGGTCGAATTAAGATGAATAATATGTAGGAACATTCGTGTGCTTACTCACTACGTCATTTAGTGGGGAGTTATGGATTCGCTTTTTTTAAGGTTATTTTTTTAACAGATTTTTAATTATCCCAATAGAGACGAAGTTGGAATATTTACTGTAGGAGAACCGGGAAATCAAGGCACCTACCGGGCTTACGACCTGTCATCTTACGGCTTACGACCTGCTAGATAGAACAAGCATCTTAAGAGGCACATTTTATACTATGTTCTCAGTAAATTTTACTCATTATGGATTAAAATGGTGTTTTATTTTTATAAATAAATTCAATAATTACTATATAATTATGAACTTCCGCTGTGTTAACGAAAAAATATTGAAACTCTTAGTCTACATATTTTCTAAGATTCTTTTGAAAAGAATTTCAGACGTTTGAGCGTATTACGTTATTCTACGATCCTTAACGTATGGTAAACATTCGATCTAAAGTCGAATGAATAAATAATGGAACCAAAACAAATCCAACAAAGAAAAAGAGGTACTCCAACAGTAATATCTTACGGTCTATTAAGATGAAAGTTCTTTACCTGAAGAGCTGATTTCAAATATTCATCTGCCCTTTGAGGAGTTCGCTTTGATATTGAATAATGTTTGGTCAATCGATCGCCCGCAATCTCGGCCATATTACATTTTATACAGACGTCAGGTTAGGTATAATATAAATTTTGTGATTTACATTTTCATTGCTTGAATTTCCGAAAGAAAACATCCGAGAGACGGAAATAAATAATGACGACCTTGGAATGCGCCATTTTTATTCAAAGTTTTCTTTCAAACCAAAAAAAAAATGGACTTAAAGAAACTAAATAAATAGCTCGCTCGACATTATAATCTCAATATTTCTATTAGTACTGCGAAAATTACTGAAAAACAATAAACTCTACATTGTCCAACTGTCGATTCGTTCATGAGAATTCAATTCTCTTAATGAATCGACATTATTAAACCAAGATGCGTGTACGAAGGAAAATTTTGTATGGTGTAGTGGACTTTTTGCATGCTAATAACACCAACTAGAGGCCTCGCAGCATATATGTTCCCATACATGGATTTACTCAGAATTCGGAGTAGAACATTTTATGTGAGTTTTGTGTGTGTCTGTGTGTCCGTCCCCCCTTATAACTTTTGATCCGCTCAATTTACAGAGCCCAAATTTTCAGAATATATAAACAGTTATAGGTCTACAAAACTTTTATACTCAGAATTGTGAATTTTTGTTTCAGTCAGGGGTTATCAACTTTTGAATTTTTACTTTATTTTTCCATAAATCTCAGAAACCATATAAGCTAGAACGCTGAAAATTGGTATAAAGATAGACAAATACAAAATCTAAAATCAGTTTTTTCAAAAAAAATCCAGGGTTTCTCAAACAATTTTTATTAAGAAAAATATTTGATTTATGATAAATTTATGAGTTTAACTGCCTATATTTCCATTTTTTTAAAAATATCGAAAAAAGCCGAAACACCCCAACTAGATAATTTAATTTTATATAAAAAATATTAACATTGTATTAGCACATCTCAATTTTTTTTTAACAATTTTTATAAAAATTGAATTTAGTGACGACATCACTTCATACAATTTTTATGATAGTCGCTTATACACAATATGTAAGAAGACTTAATAGTTTGATACTTAAATCTCCAAACATACATACCATCATACTGTTTTCATATTATGTGTAGGAAAAACAGACTGACCTCCATAGTATTCTATCCTGACAAACATACCTACATGTTTTATATAGAAAATAAAATATCTTCAAATATTTATTAATTTGTGTTGTTTATAGTTTGGTACGTATCCTTTGATTATGCATACTATCGCCATCGACAGTTGGATCTCATGTGTTACATGCAGCTAGTTTATAGGTTAAACATAATATAAATTTATGAAAAATAGGTATATTTTAATTAACAAAAAATCAAAAAAAGAGTACCTACATTAGATAAATAGTCGCAGTGCAGGGAATACGGAAGTGCAACTTATATAAATATTTTTTTAATCTTTTTGTATATAATATAAACAAATATAATGCAAACTGGCTTATTGCCACTAGGCAATTTTTCCACCAATCAGATAACATAGCATGACAAAATTCTGTGTGTACATCAACAAAAAATGAAAGAAAAAAAAATACAAAAAATGGACATTACACTAAGATAAATATTAAAAACAAAAAAAACATCATGTATTGGGATAAATATTCGTATTTTTACTCTCCACACTATGGAATAGGGGAGAGTCATGATTTCGCAAAATTTAAGCGTATTTTTTTTACATCAATTTCTCAATGGGTATCATGTAGAGAATGCACACTATGAGTTTCGTCGTGATGTGTTTGTGTGTATGGCGTATACGCTGTACGCCGTACGCCGTACGCCGTACGCCGTACGCCGTAGCATTTATCTTTTTTGTGTCCTCTCTACAGCCCAAACTATAAGTCTGATCGACTTCATATTAACATCATATGTGTAAAGTGCAAAGACCTAGAGCTGATTAGTTTTCCATAGACAACTTTTGATTTCTTCTCTATGAATTCATCATTTACGTTGTTTTTTTTTTGTGTCCTCTCTGCAGCCCAAACTATAAGTCCGATTGACTTCATATTGATATCACATGTGTTAAGTCCATAAACTTAGAGCTGATTAGTTTTCCATAGACAACGGTTCATTTTTTCCCAATGTTTCTTTATGATTTCATCTATTAAAACTGAAAAAATGCTCTCACGACCTGGAAATTAGAGATATTTTAATTTGGTTTCAACTATTTATACAACACCAAGAATCTTCATAAAATTGTATTCACAGTTGGTCAATGTTAAAAGAAAAATATTCAACGGTTTCAAAAATTATATTTTATTTAATGGATATTTGTATGAAACTTATATGTAACAAGAGAATTTTTTTATATTTGGCAATGTTCAGTTCATTGATTTCATATTGATATAAGAATATTAATAGCTTGAACTTAGAACTGATTAGCTTTTCATAGATATCATAAAATTTCTTCATATGATATCACGTGTCAACATTGTCAAAATGCTCTAACGCTCTTTGAAACAAAATTTATCTGCTTTTTTTAAAATATTTCATACAACATAAGCAGTCTTCACTATACTGCATTAATAGTTTGTCTATCTTAACATAAAAATATGATATCACCTGTCAAAATTTGGAAAATGCTCTCGCGTTCTTTAGAACAAAATTTATCTGCTTTTTTTAAAATATTTCATACAACATAAGCATTCTTCACTATGCTGCATTAATAGTTTGTTTATCTTAACATAAAAATATACTATCGGAAGAAAATTTACATTCCTGATAGTAACATTTAGTATGAATAAAAATGTAATTAGATAAATTTCTATGTATGGAAAAGTTCTGTAATTTGATTTCATGTTATAATGTAAAGAGCTTGAACATAGAACTGATTAGCTTTCCATAAATAACAAAAAAAATCTTCATATGATATCACCTGTCAAAATTTGGAAAATGCTCTCGCGTTCTTTAGAACAAAATTTATCTGCTTTTTTTAAAATATTTCATACAACATAAGCATTCTTCACTATACTGCATTAATAGTTTGTTTATCTTAACATAAAAATATACTATCGGAAGAAAATTTACATTCCTGATAGTAACATTTAGTATGAATAAAAATGTAATTAGATAAATTTCTATGTATGGAAAAGTTCAGTAATTTGATTTCATGTTATAATGTAAAGAACTTGAAGATAGAACTGATTAGCTTTCCATAAATCAAAAAAAAATCTTCATATAATATCACGTGTCAAAATTTTGAAAATGCCTTCGCGTTCTTTAAAACAAAATTTATCTGCTTTTTTTAAAATATTTCATACAACATAAGCATTCTTCACTATACTGCATTAATAGTTTGTTTATCTTAACATAAAAATATACTATCGGAAGAAAATTTACATTCTTGATAGTAACATTTAGTATGAATAAAAATGTAATTAGATAAATTTCTATGTATGGAAAAGTTCAGTAATTTGATTTCATGTTATAATGTAAAAAGCTTGAACATAGAACTGATTAGCTTTCCATAAACAACAAAAAAAATCTTCATATGATATCACCTGTCAAAATTTGGAAAATGCTCTCGCGTTCTTTAGAACAAAATTTATCTGCTTTTTTTAAAATATTTCATACAACATAAGCATTCTTCACTATACTGCATTAATAGTTTGTTTATCTTAACATAAAAATATACTATCGGAAGAAAATTTACATTCCTGATAGTAACATTTAGTATGAATAAAAATGTAATTAGATAAATTTCTATGTATGGAAAAGTTCTGTAATTTGATTTCATGTTATAATGTAAAGAGCTTGAACATAGAACTGATTAGCTTTCCATAAATAACAAAAAAAATCTTCATATGATATCACCTGTCAAAATTTGGAAAATGCTCTAACGCTCTTTGAAACAAAATTTATCTGCTTTTTTTAAAATATTTCATACAACATAAGCAGTCTTCACTATACTGCATTAATAGTTTGTCTATCTTAACATAAAAATATACTATCGGAAGAAAATTTATATTCCTGTTAGTAACATTTAGTATGAATAAAAATGTAATTAGATAAATTTCTATTTATGGAAACGTTCAGTAATTTGATTTCATGTTATAATGTAAAGAGCTTGAACATAGAACTGATTAGCTTTCCATAAATAACAAAAAAAATCTTCATATGATATCACCTGTCAAAATTTGGAAAATGCTCTCGCGTTCTTTAGAACAAAATTTATCTGCTTTTTTTAAAATATTTCATACAACATAAGCATTCTTCCCTATACTCCATTAATAGTTTGTCTATCTTAACATAAAAATATACTATCGGAAGAAAATTTATATTCCTGATAGTAACATTTAGTATGAATAAAAATGTAATTAGATAAATTTCTATGTATGGAAAAGTTCAGTAATTTGATTTCATGTTATAATGTAAAGAGCTTGAACATAGAACTGATTAGCTTTCCATAAATAACAAAAAAAATCTTCATATGATATCACCTGTCAAAATTTGGAAAATGCTCTCGCGTTCTTTAGAACAAAATTTATCTGCTTTTTTTAAAATATTTCATACAACATAAGCATTCTTCCCTATACTGCATTAATAGTTTGTCTATCTTAACATAAAAATATACTATCGGAAGAAAATTTATATTCCTGATAGTAACATTTAGTATGAATAAAAATGTAATTAGATAAATTTCTATGTATGGAAAAGTTCAGTAATTTGATATCATGTTATAATGTAAAGAGCTTGAACATAGAACTGATTAGCTTTCCATAAATAACAAAAAAAATCTTCATATGATATCACCTGTCAAAATTTGGAAAATGCTCTCGCGTTCTTTAGAACAAAATTTATCTGCTTTTTTTAAACTATTTCATACAACATAAGCATTCTTCACTATACTGCATTAATAGTTTGTTTATCTTAACATAAAAATATACTATCGGAAGAAAATTTACATTCTTGATAGTAACATTTAGTATGAATAAAAATGTAATTAGATAAATTTCTATGTATGGAAAAGTTCAGTAATTTGATTTCATGTTATAATGTAAAAAGCTTGAACATAGAACTGATTAGCTTTCCATAAACAACAAAAAAAATCTTCATATGATATCACCTGTCAAAATTTGGAAAATGCTCTCGCGTTCTTTAGAACAAAATTTATCTGCTTTTTTTAAAATATTTCATACAACATAAGCATTCTTCACTATACTGCATTAATAGTTTGTTTATCTTAACATAAAAATATACTATCGGAAGAAAATTTACATTCCTGATAGTAACATTTAGTATGAATAAAAATGTAATTAGATAAATTTCTATGTATGGAAAAGTTCTGTAATTTGATTTCATGTTATAATGTAAAGAGCTTGAACATAGAACTGATTAGCTTTCCATAAATAACAAAAAAAATCTTCATATGATATCACCTGTCAAAATTTGGAAAATGCTCTCGCGTTCTTTAGAACAAAATTTATCTGCTTTTTTTAAAATATTTCATACAACATAAGCATTCTTCACTATACTGCATTAATAGTTTGTTTATCTTAACATAAAAATATACTATCTGAAGAAAATTTACATTCCTGATAGTAACATTTAGTATGAATAAAAATGTAATTAGATAAATTTCTATGTATGGAAAAGTTCAGTAATTTGATTTCATGTTATAATGTAAAGAGCTTGAACATAGAACTGATTAGCTTTCCATAAATAACAAAAAAAATCTTCATATGATATCACCTGTCAAAATTTGGAAAATGCTCTCGCGTTCTTTAGAACAAAATTTATCTGCTTTTTTTAAAATATATCATACAACATAAGCATTCTTCACTATACTGCATTAATAGTTTGTTTATCTTAACATAAAAATATACTATCGGAAGAAAATTTACATTCCTGATAGTAACATTTAGTATGAATAAAAATGTAATTAGATAAATTTCTATGTATGGAAAAGTTCAGTAATTTGATATCATGTTATAATGTAAAGAGCTTGAACATAGAACTGATTAGCTTTCCATAAATAACAAAAAAAATCTTCATATGATATCACCTGTCAAAATTTGGAAAATGCTCTTGCGTTCTTTAAAACAAAATTTATCTGCTTTTTTTAAAATATTTCATACAACATAAGCATTCTACACCATACTGCATTAAAAGTTTGTCTATCTTATCATAAAAATATACTATCGGAAGAAAAATTATATACTAGAAAAAACAGTTTATTATTATTACTCTCCACACTATGGAATAGGGGAGAGTCATGATTTCGCAAAATTTAAGCGTATTTTTTTTACATCAATTTCTCAATGGGTATCATGTAGAGAATGCACACTATGAGTTTCGTCGTGATGTGTTTGTGTGTATGGCGTATACGCTGTACGCCGTACGCCGTACGCCGTAGCATTTATCTTTTTTGTGTCCTCTCTACAGCCCAAACTATAAGTCTGATCGACTTCATATTAACATCATATGTGTAAAGTGCAAAGACCTAGAGCTGATTAGTTTTCCATAGACAACTTTTGATTTCTTCTCTATGAATTCATCATTTACGTTGTTTTTTTTTTGTGTCCTCTCTGCAGCCCAAACTATAAGTCCGATTGACTTCATATTGATATCACATGTGTTAAGTCCATAAACTTAGAGCTGATTAGTTTTCCATAGACAACGGTTCATTTTTTCCCAATGTTTCTTTATGATTTCATCTATTAAAACTGAAAAAATGCTCTCACGACCTGGAAATTAGAGATATTTTAATTTGGTTTCAACTATTTATACAACACCAAGAATCTTCATAAAATTGTATTCACAGTTGGTCAATGTTAAAAGAAAAATATTCAACGGTTTCAAAAATTATATTTTATTTAATGGATATTTGTATGAAACTTATATGTAACAAGAGAATTTTTTTATATTTGGCAATGTTCAGTTCATTGATTTCATATTGATATAAGAATATTAATAGCTTGAACTTAGAACTGATTAGCTTTTCATAGATATCATAAAATTTCTTCATATGATATCACGTGTCAACATTGTCAAAATGCTCTAACGCTCTTTGAAACAAAATTTATCTGCTTTTTTTAAAATATTTCATACAACATAAGCAGTCTTCACTATACTGCATTAATAGTTTGTCTATCTTAACATAAAAATATGATATCACCTGTCAAAATTTGGAAAATGCTCTCGCGTTCTTTAGAACAAAATTTATCTGCTTTTTTTAAAATATTTCATACAACATAAGCATTCTTCACTATGCTGCATTAATAGTTTGTTTATCTTAACATAAAAATATACTATCGGAAGAAAATTTACATTCCTGATAGTAACATTTAGTATGAATAAAAATGTAATTAGATAAATTTCTATGTATGGAAAAGTTCTGTAATTTGATTTCATGTTATAATGTAAAGAGCTTGAACATAGAACTGATTAGCTTTCCATAAATAACAAAAAAAATCTTCATATGATATCACCTGTCAAAATTTGGAAAATGCTCTCGCGTTCTTTAGAACAAAATTTATCTGCTTTTTTTAAAATATTTCATACAACATAAGCATTCTTCACTATACTGCATTAATAGTTTGTTTATCTTAACATAAAAATATACTATCGGAAGAAAATTTACATTCCTGATAGTAACATTTAGTATGAATAAAAATGTAATTAGATAAATTTCTATGTATGGAAAAGTTCTGTAATTTGATTTCATGTTATAATGTAAAGAGCTTGAACATAGAACTGATTAGCTTTCCATAAATAACAAAAAAAATCTTCATATGATATCACCTGTCAAAATTTGGAAAATGCTCTAACGCTCTTTGAAACAAAATTTATCTGCTTTTTTTAAAATATTTCATACAACATAAGCAGTCTTCACTATACTGCATTAATAGTTTGTCTATCTTAACATAAAAATATACTATCGGAAGAAAATTTATATTCCTGATAGTAACATTTAGTATGAATAAAAATGTAATTAGATAAATTTCTATGTATGGAAAAGTTCAGTAATTTGATTTCATGTTATAATGTAAAGAGCTTGAACATAGAACTGATTAGCTTTCCATAAATAACAAAAAAAATCTTCATATGATATCACCTGTCAAAATTTGGAAAATGCTCTCGCGTTCTTTAGAACAAAATTTATCTGCTTTTTTTAAAATATTTCATACAACATAAGCATTCTTCCCTATACTGCATTAATAGTTTGTCTATCTTAACATAAAAATATACTATCGGAAGAAAATTTATATTCCTGATAGTAACATTTAGTATGAATAAAAATGTAATTAGATAAATTTCTATGTATGGAAAAGTTCAGTAATTTGATATCATGTTATAATGTAAAGAGCTTGAACATAGAACTGATTAGCTTTCCATAAATAACAAAAAAAATCTTCATATGATATCACCTGTCAAAATTTGGAAAATGCTCTCGCGTTCTTTAGAACAAAATTTATCTGCTTTTTTTAAAATATTTCATACAACATAAGCATTCTTCCCTATACTGCATTAATAGTTTGTCTATCTTAACATAAAAATATACTATCGGAAGAAAATTTATATTCTTGATAGTAACATTTAGTATGAATAAAAATGTAATTAGATAAATTTCTATGTATGGAAAAGTTCAGTAATTTGATATCATGTTATAATGTAAAGAGCTTGAACATAGAACTGATTAGCTTTCCATAAATAACAAAAAAAATCTTCATATGATATCACCTGTCAAAATTTGGAAAATGCTCTCGCGTTCTTTAGAACAAAATTTATCTGCTTTTTTTAAACTATTTCATACAACATAAGCATTCTTCACTATACTGCATTAATAGTTTGTTTATCTTAACATAAAAATATACTATCGGAAGAAAATTTACATTCTTGATAGTAACATTTAGTATGAATAAAAATGTAATTAGATAAATTTCTATGTATGGAAAAGTTCAGTAATTTGATTTCATGTTATAATGTAAAAAGCTTGAACATAGAACTGATTAGCTTTCCATAAACAACAAAAAAAATCTTCATATGATATCACCTGTCAAAATTTGGAAAATGCTCTCGCGTTCTTTAGAACAAAATTTATCTGCTTTTTTTAAAATATTTCATACAACATAAGCATTCTTCACTATACTGCATTAATAGTTTGTTTATCTTAACATAAAAATATACTATCGGAAGAAAATTTACATTCCTGATAGTAATATTTAGTATGAATAAAAATGTAATTAGATAAATTTCTATGTATGGAAAAGTTCTTTAATTTGATTTCATGTTATAATGTAAAGAGCTTGAACATAGAACTGATTAGCTTTCCATAAATAACAAAAAAAATCTTCATATGATATCACCTGTCAAAATTTGGAAAATGCTCTCGCGTTCTTTAGAACAAAATTTATCTGCTTTTTTTAAAATATTTCATACAACATAAGCATTCTTCACTATACTGCATTAATAGTTTGTTTATCTTAACATAAAAATATACTATCGGAAGAAAATTTACATTCCTGATAGTAACATTTAGTATGAATAAAAATGTAATTAGATAAATTTCTATGTATGGAAAAGTTCAGTAATTTGATTTCATGTTATAATGTAAAGAGCTTGAACATAGAACTGATTAGCTTTCCATAAATAACAAAAAAAATCTTCATATGATATCACCTGTCAAAATTTGGAAAATGCTCTCGCGTTCTTTAGAACAAAATTTAACTGCTTTTTTTAAAATATTTCATACAACATTAGCAATCTTCCCTATACTGCATTAATAGTTTGTCTATCTTAACATAAAAATATACTATCGGAAGAAAATTTATATTCCTGATAGTAACATTTAGTATGAATAAAAATGTAATTAGATAAATTTCTATGTATGGAAAAGTTCTGTAATTTGATTTCATGTTATAATGTAAAGAGCTTGAACATAGAACTGATTAGCTTTCCATAAATAACAAAAAAAATCTTCATATGATATCACCTGTCAAAATTTGGAAAATGCTCTAACGCTCTTTGAAACAAAATTTATCTGCTTTTTTTAAAATATTTCATACAACATAAGCAGTCTTCACTATACTGCATTAATAGTTTGTCTATCTTAACATAAAAATATACTATCGGAAGAAAATTTATATTCCTGATAGTAACATTTAGTATGAATAAAAATGTAATTAGATAAATTTCTATGTATGGAAAAGTTCAGTAATTTGATTTCATGTTATAATGTAAAGAGCTTGAACATAGAACTGATTAGCTTTCCATAAATAACAAAAAAAATCTTCATATGATATCACCTGTCAAAATTTGGAAAATGCTCTCGCGTTCTTTAGAACAAAATTTATCTGCTTTTTTTAAAATATTTCATACAACATAAGCATTCTTCCCTATACTGCATTAATAGTTTGTCTATCTTAACATAAAAATATACTATCGGAAGAAAATTTATATTCCTGATAGTAACATTTAGTATGAATAAAAATGTAATTAGATAAATTTCTATGTATGGAAAAGTTCAGTAATTTGATATCATGTTATAATGTAAAGAGCTTGAACATAGAACTGATTAGCTTTCCATAAATAACAAAAAAAATCTTCATATGATATCACCTGTCAAAATTTGGAAAATGCTCTCGCGTTCTTTAGAACAAAATTTATCTGCTTTTTTTAAAATATTTCATACAACATAAGCATTCTTCCCTATACTGCATTAATAGTTTGTCTATCTTAACATAAAAATATACTATCGGAAGAAAATTTATATTCTTGATAGTAACATTTAGTATGAATAAAAATGTAATTAGATAAATTTCTATGTATGGAAAAGTTCAGTAATTTGATATCATGTTATAATGTAAAGAGCTTGAACATAGAACTGATTAGCTTTCCATAAATAACAAAAAAAATCTTCATATGATATCACCTGTCAAAATTTGGAAAATGCTCTCGCGTTCTTTAGAACAAAATTTATCTGCTTTTTTTAAACTATTTCATACAACATAAGCATTCTTCACTATACTGCATTAATAGTTTGTTTATCTTAACATAAAAATATACTATCGGAAGAAAATTTACATTCTTGATAGTAACATTTAGTATGAATAAAAATGTAATTAGATAAATTTCTATGTATGGAAAAGTTCAGTAATTTGATTTCATGTTATAATGTAAAAAGCTTGAACATAGAACTGATTAGCTTTCCATAAACAACAAAAAAAATCTTCATATGATATCACCTGTCAAAATTTGGAAAATGCTCTCGCGTTCTTTAGAACAAAATTTATCTGCTTTTTTTAAAATATTTCATACAACATAAGCATTCTTCACTATACTGCATTAATAGTTTGTTTATCTTAACATAAAAATATACTATCGGAAGAAAATTTACATTCCTGATAGTAATATTTAGTATGAATAAAAATGTAATTAGATAAATTTCTATGTATGGAAAAGTTCTTTAATTTGATTTCATGTTATAATGTAAAGAGCTTGAACATAGAACTGATTAGCTTTCCATAAATAACAAAAAAAATCTTCATATGATATCACCTGTCAAAATTTGGAAAATGCTCTCGCGTTCTTTAGAACAAAATTTATCTGCTTTTTTTAAAATATTTCATACAACATAAGCATTCTTCACTATACTGCATTAATAGTTTGTTTAT
Organism: Molanna angustata; assembly: GCA_963576475.1. NCBI lineage: Eukaryota > Metazoa > Arthropoda > Insecta > Trichoptera > Molannidae > Molanna > Molanna angustata. Next base: position 4,957,651 of record OY754971.1, on the reverse strand, counting down.
CTTAACATAAAAATATACTATCGGAAGAAAATTTACATTCCTGATAGTAACATTTAGTATGAATAAAAATGTAATTAGATAAATTTCTATGTATGGAAAAGTTCAGTAATTTGATTTCATGTTATAATGTAAAGAGCTTGAACATAGAACTGATTAGCTTTCCACAAATAACAAAAAAAATCTTCATATGATATCACCTGTCAAAATTTGGAAAATGCTCTCGCGTTCTTTAGAACAAAATTTAACTGCTTTTTTTAAAATATTTCATACAACATTAGCATTCTTCCCTATACTGCATTAATAGTTTGTCTATCTTAACATAAAAATATACTATCGGAAGAAAATTTATATTCCTGATAGTAACATTTAGTATGAATAAAAATGTAATTAGATAAATTTCTATGTATGGAAAAGTTCAGTAATTTGATATCATGTTATAATGTAAAGAGCTTGAACATAGAACTGATTAGCTTTCCATAAATAACAAAAAAAATCTTCATATGATATCACCTGTCAAAATTTGGAAAATGCTCTTGCGTTCTTTAAAACAAAATTTATCTGCTTTTTTTAAAATATTTCATACAACATAAGCATTCTACACCATACTGCATTAAAAGTTTGTCTATCTTATCATAAAAATATACTATCGGAAGAAAAATTACATTCCTGATAGTAACATTTAGTATGAATAAAAATGTAATTAGATAAATTTCTATGTATGGAAAAGTTCAGTAATTTGATTTCATGTTATAATGTAAAGAGCTTGAACATAGAACTGATTAGCTTTCCATAAATAACAAAAAAAATCTTCATATGATATCACCTGTCAAAATTTGGAAAATGCTCTCGCGTTCTTTAGAACAAAATTTAACTGCTTTTTTTAAAATATTTCATACAACATAAGCATTCTTCCCTATACTGCATTAATAGTTTGTCTATCTTAACATAAAAATATACTATCGGAAGAAAATTTATATTCCTGATAGTAACATTTAGTATGAATAAAAATGTAATTAGATAAATTTCTATGTATGGAAAAGTTCAGTAATTTGATATCATGTTATAATGTAAAGAGCTTGAACATAGAACTGATTAGCTTTCCATAAATAACAAAAAAAATCTTCATATGATATCACCTGTCAAAATTTGGAAAATGCTCTTGCGTTCTTTAAAACAAAATTTATCTGCTTTTTTTAAAATATTTCATACAACATAAGCATTCTACACCATACTGCATTAAAAGTTTGTCTATCTTATCATAAAAATATACTATCGGAAGAAAAATTATATACTAGAAAAAACAGTTTATTATTATTACTCTCCACACTATGGAATAGGGGAGAGTCATGATTTCGCAAAATTTAAGCGTATTTTTTTTACATCAATTTCTCAATGGGTATCATGTAGAGAATGCACACTATGAGTTTCGTCGTGATGTGTTTGTGTGTATGGCGTATACGCTGTACGCCGTACGCCGTACGCCGTACGCCGTAGCATTTATCTTTTTTGTGTCCTCTCTACAGCCCAAACTATAAGTCTGATCGACTTCATATTAACATCATATGTGTAAAGTGCAAAGACCTAGAGCTGATTAGTTTTCCATAGACAACTTTTGATTTCTTCTCTATGAATTCATCATCAAAGTTCAGTAATTTGATTTCATGTTATAATGTAAAGAGCTTGAACATAGAACTGATTAGCTTTCCATAAATAACAAAAAAAATCTTCATATGATATCACCTGTCAAAATTTGGAAAATGCTCTCGCGTTCTTTAGAACAAAATTTATCTGCTTTTTTTTAAATATTTCATACAACATAAGCATTCTTCACTATACTGCATTAATAGTTTGTTTATCTTAACATAAAAATATACTATCGGAAGAAAATTTACATTCCTGATAGTAATATTTAGTATGAATAAAAATGTAATTAGATAAATTTCTATGTATGGAAAAGTTCTTTAATTTGATTTCATGTTATAATGTAAAGAGCTTGAACATAGAACTGATTAGCTTTCCATAAATAACAAAAAAAATCTTCATATGATATCACCTGTCAAAATTTGGAAAATGCTCTCGCGTTCTTTAGAACAAAATTTATCTGCTTTTTTTAAAATATTTCATACAACATAAGCATTCTTCACTATACTGCATTAATAGTTTGTTTATCTTAACATAAAAATATACTATCGGAAGAAAATTTACATTCCTGATAGTAACATTTAGTATGAATAAAAATGTAATTAGATAAATTTCTATGTATGGAAAAGTTCAGTAATTTGATTTCATGTTATAATGTAAAGAGCTTGAACATAGAACTGATTAGCTTTCCACAAATAACAAAAAAAATCTTCATGTGATATCACCTGTCAAAATTTGGAAAATGCTCTCGCGTTCTTTAGAACAAAATTTATCTGCTTTTTTTAAAATATTTCATACAACATAAGCATTCTTCACTATACTGCATTAATAGTTTGTTTATCTTAACATAAAAATATACTATCGGAAGAAAATTTATATTCCTGATAGTAACGTTTAGTATGAATAAAAATGTAATTAGATAAATTTCTATGTATGGAAAAGTTCAGTAATTTGATTTCATGTTATAATGTAAAAAGCTTGAACATAGAACTGATTAGCTTTCCATAAACAACAAAAAAAATCTTCATGTGATATCACCTGTCAAAATTTGGAAAATGCTCTCGCGTTCTTTAGAACAAAATTTATCTGCTTTTTTTAAAATATTTCATACAACATAAGCATTCTTCACTATACTGCATTAATAGTTTGTTTATCTTAACATAAAAATATACTATCGGAAGAAAATTTACATTCCTGATAGTAACATTTAGTATGAATAAAAATGTAATTAGATAAATTTCTATGTATGGAAAAGTTCAGTAATTTGATTTCATGTTATAATGTAAAGAGCTTGAACATAGAACTGAATAGCTTTCCATAAATAACAAAAAAAATCTTCATATGATATCACCTGTCAAAATTTGGAAAATGCTCTCGCGTTATTTAGAACAAAATTTATCTGCTTTTTTTAAAATATTTCATACAACATAAGCATTCTTCACTATACTGCATTAATAGTTTGTTTATCTTAACATAAAAATATACTATCGGAAGAAAATTTATATTCCTGATAGTAACATTTAGTATGAATAAAAATGTAATTAGATAAATTTCTATGTATGGAAACGTTCAGTAATTTGATTTCATGTTATAATGTAAAGAGCTTGAACATAGAACTGATTAGCTTTCCATAAATAACAAAAAAATCTTCATATGTTATCACGTGTCAAAATTTTGAAAATGCTCTCGCGTTCTTTAAATCAAAATTTATCTGCTTTTTTAAAAATATTTCATACAACATAAGCATTCTTCCCTATACTGCATTAATAGTTTGTCTATCTTAACATAAAAATATACTATCGGAAGAAAATTTATATTCCTGATAGTAACATTTAGTATGAATAAAAATGTAATTAGATAAATTTCTATGTATGGAAACGTTCAGTAATTTGATTTCATGTTATAATGTAAAGAGCTTGAACATAGAACTGATTAGCTTTCCATAAATAACAAAAAAATTCTTCATATGATATCACCTGTCAAAATTTGGAAAATACTCTTGCGTTCTTTAAAACAAAATTTATCTGCTTTTTTAAAAATATTTCATACAACATAAGCATTCTTCACTATTCTGCATTAATAGTTTGTCTATCTTAACATAAAAATATACTATCGGAAGAAAATTTATATTCCTGATAGTAACATTTAGTATGAATAAAAATGTAATTAGATAAATTTCTATGTATGGAAACGTTCAGTAATTTGATTTCATGTTATAATGTAAAGAGCTTGAACATAGAACTGATTAGCTTTCCATAAATAACAAAAAAATCTTCATATGATATCACGTGTCAAAATTTTGAAAATGCTCTCGCGTTCTTTAAATCAAAATTTATCTGCTTTTTTTACAATATTTCATACAACATAAGCATTCTTCACTATACTGCATTAATAGTTTGTTTATCTTAACATAAAAATATACTATCGGAAGAAAATTTATATTCCTGGTAGTAACATTTAGTATGAATAAAAATGTAATTAGATAAATTTCTATGTATGGAAAAGTTCAGTAATTTGATTTCATGTTATAATGTAAAGAGCTTGAACATAGAACTGATTAGCTTTCCATAAATAACAAAAAAATTCTTCATATGATATCACCTGTCAAAATTTGGAAAATACTCTTGCGTTCTTTAAAACAAAATTTATGTGCTTTTTTAAAAATATTTCATACAACATAAGCATTCTTCACTATACTGCATTAATAGTTTGTCTATCTTAACATAAAAATATACTATCGGAAGAAAATTTATATTCCTGATAGTAACATTTAGTATGAATAAAAATGAAATTAGATAAATTTCTATGTATGGAAACGTTCAGTAATTTGATTTCATGTTATAATGTAAAGAGCTTGAACATAGAACTGATTAGCTTTCCATAAATAATAAAAAAATCTTCATATGATATCACGTGTCAAAATTTTGAAAATGCTCTCGCGTTCTTTAAATCAAAATTTATCTGCTTTTTTTAAAATATTTCATACAACATAAGCATTCTTCACTATACTGCATTAATAGTTTGTCTATCTTAACATGAAAATATACTATCGTTAGAAAATTTATATTCCTGGTAGTAAAATTTAGAATGAATAAAATATTTCATTGTCAATATTTGTGGTGTGGAGAGTTTAGTGTTGGCCACAACCCACTCGTTTTTAATAAGTGCTCACAAGAAACATTATAAAATCAAGTTTGTTTTTCTATTAGAAGTAATGGAATCACATGATCCATAAGGATATAATGAATGTATTAAAAGAAAAAATATTTTCTATTCATCCATCATAAAGATTAAGAAAAATTGTACCTACATAATAAATACAATCAACTTTTTTTAAGAGTGAGTATGTCCTTAAAACAAGTATATAATATTGCTCATCACATAGAGCGCAGGAAATACCACCGACCCATCTTTTTTAAAATTTCAGTTTTACGAAATAGTACTATTTCCGTAACAAACATCGTAAAACAAATTTATTTATTGCATATCTATTTATTTTTAAACCGTTTGTATCAAATAAATCACTTGGGTTTAAAACAATGTCGTTTATAATAAATGCAATAGTTCGAATCGTTTTCTGTGTACTGGCAACAATGAATCCTTCTGTCGGGTAAAAATTTCTTTGGAAATTATATTTTTTTTATTGTGTGATAAATGAATTAGTAACAGTTTCATAAACATATGTAATATAAATTAACGTACATATATCAATGCCAATGACGGAGGATCAGACACGAAACAAGAAGAAAAAGTATGTGAATAATCAAATATATATAAAAATATTGATGATGTTTGTAGGACTTCTACAGTAATATTTTATGATGTTGAAATGTAAATACACAATGTATGTGAAGAATCTAATAGATCAGAATATGATGAATAAGATAATTCAGATACACTTGTAATGAGTTATGAACATACGAATTATGTAATGTAATATAGTACGGTGTAATATAATATAATGTAATATGATAGATTGTAATAAAGTATAATGGTATGCAATATAATATGATGAAATATAATATAATGTTATATTTCTTCATCTAAATGAATCAAAGTTGTAACGTGTACAGTCACACCATCACGCCATATCCCTTACGGGGTTAGCATAGAGAACCGATAGCCATACTCCTCTATATTTGCACACATTCCTAGCTTCTTTTACATCCATGCATCGTCTCATACATGCTCGTCAATTTTTCAAGCATCATTTATTTCCTTTCAAAATATCATTCACATGGTCATGCCATATCTTTATGGGGCGACCCCTGCTATTCACTCCATCGCTTACACCCATGTATATTTTTTTGGTCAGTCGTTCATCATACATTCTTTCAATATGTCCAAACCCCCTCAAGTTATTCACATTAATTTTACTTATAATATCCTTCTTCTTCTGCATTCTCTTCTAATGTCCTCAATTTATAATTCTATCATATATCGTTCTATTACATACACTTCATTGTGATCTCATTTCCACAGCATTTATTCTACTTTCATGCGTCTTTTGCCAGGTCCATGTTTCAATGGCATACGTCCATTGAAATGCTTGGATCGGACATTACTGGTCTGAGTGATTCGTTTATTCTATTACCTGCCGACCGCCATGGTCCAGTTGGTAAGCCGTTCGATTCTGTGCGGGCGTCCTGGGTTCGATTCCCAGCAGCAGAGGAGAAATTTATTTAAATTTATTTCTCACGCAAATATTGCTTCTCTGGGCCGGAAACACTTGTTAGTTGGAAGAAATTGCAATACGGCAATAAACTCGCCACTTGCCCAGGGTACAAGGAAGTGTTCATTACTATTATTTTTAACTCTTTCAATATCTTTATCAGGTCTTCCGTTCCGTTCACACATACTCCCCAAGTATAAATATTCCTCAACTTGTTCTAGCCATTCGTTCTCTACTTTTATCATACATACAGTTATACTTTTAGTTTTTTCGAATACCAATATTATAGATTTACTCACATTTTTAAGGTACATACATACATACATACCATCACGCCATGTCCCTTACGGGGTAAGCAGAGAGAATTGAGCGCCATACTTCTCTATTTTTGCACACATTTCTGGCTTCCTTTACATCCATGCATCGTCTCATACATGCTCGTCGATTGTTCAAACTTTTTATGTTACCTTCTTTCAAAATATCATTCACATGGTCATGCCATCCCTTTCTGGGGCGACCTCTGCTATTCACTCCATCTCTTGCACCCATGTATATTTTTTTGGTCAGTCGTTCATCGTTCATTCTTTCTATATGTCCAAACCACCTTAAAGCATTCACTTTCATTTTACATATAATATCCTTCTTTAACTTGCATTCTCTCCTTATGTCCTCATTTTTTATTCTATCATATATCGTTCTATTACATACTCTTCTTAGTGATCTCATTTCTACAGCATTTATTCTACTTTCATGTGTTCTTTGCCAGGTCCATGTTTCACTAGCATACGTCAAAGTAGGCACCACAATTGCATTGTGTACTACAATTTTGGCTTCCTTTGAGATGCTTGGGTCGGACATTACTGGTCTAAGTGCTCCGTTTATTCTATTCCCTGCCATAACTCTTCTTTCGATATCTTTATCGGGTCTTCCATTCCGTTCAAACATACTCCCCAAATATAAATATTCCTCAACTTGTTCTAGCCATTCGTTCTCTACTTTTATCATACATGCAGTTATACTTTCAGTCTTTTCAAATACCAATATCTTAGATTTACTAACATTCATTCTCAGTCCATTTTGCAGGCATCCTTCATACACTTTATTTACTAAATACTGTAACTCATCCGCACATTCAGCAATCACCACTTTGTCGTATTTTTAAGGTAATTCGGTTATTAAGGGTTTAAATGTCGAAAAGAGTTTTATTTTTCTGTTATACAATTCATTTTTAAGCTCAAAAGTGGACCTTTAAGAAAAATAATTCGAGACCTCGTGCATGGGTCAGTGGTTCCGACAAAAAAAGGGAAAGAATAATTGTTTCGGCGGAAAACCCTTGTGTATTGAAATAAAGTTTCTTTTTACCAAGAATATAATCACTTCCACGCCATTAGCTTGACCCCATCCAATAAGGGACATGATTTTTAGGTCGTTTTCTGACTTTTTCATTCTTTTTTTTCCTTTCTTTTTTTCGTTGGTAGATTTTTTTTGGTACCCAAGTGTTGCCGCATTGGAAAATTCTTAGGTGAATTTTCTTTTATAATTCAATCACAGCATTCGCGATTGTTTGCTTAACAATACAAAGTTTGAAGTTGGAATGAGTTTCAAATATTTTTGACCTAAATATTGAAATGAAAGTTTGTAAAAGCTGCAATTAAGCGACAGATAAAAAAACTGCAGCAAAATGACGTGTTTTAAAAAAAAAATACAGTACCTACCCGACCAAACGTATTTATTTAATTATCTATTTGTGCAAAATACATACAAAAATATTGCACACTGGCCAGTTTATTGCCATTAATCACTTTAGTATTTTTGAAAATAGCAAGAGAGGTATTTACTCTGTCTGACTTATTTTTTTATTTTATTTTATTTATACTTACCTTTATATATAAATAAGTGTAGAGGTCGCCCTAGATACAGTTAAATGAACCAGGGGGCATGTCTGGTCCAACCGGCAAAATCAAAACCCTCGTATTTACCCATATCATGAATATAATTATCATATGAAGTTCTATACCATCCAAAGATATTATAAAACTCCATATAAAAATTATATCCATGATATGCTTATTCGTGAGGGTTTTGATTTCGCTGGTTGGAACAGACTTGCCCCCCCCCCCCAGGTGATAAGTGATGTGCACAGTAGCAGTTACTTATATAAAGAGGCTGGCGGACAATAGAGATATGTGGAGAGTAGATGAAGTGCTTGTTGCAAATCAATCAAGGATTGTGACTATAATGAAGATATTTAAAATCATTATGCTGTTATCAAAAGTACGTAGACTGCATTGGATGGGACATGTCAGCCGGGTGAATGATGATCGTATCCCCAAAAAGGTTTTTAATACCAATCCAGAGAGCAGATGAATTAAAGGCAGGCCAAAGCTTGACTTGACTACACAGAAGACGAAATAAGGGCGATCGGAAGATCGGAGGAGAGCGGTGGAGGACAGGGACGGCTGGAAAAGGATTCTGGAGGTGGCCAGGGTCCACACAGGGCTGTATCGCCAATTATGATGATAATGATGCTGGTAAAAATAGGAAGTATCGAATTATAAGTCTTTTGGACCAAAATTTTTATTTTACTGGATCAGCTGACTAGTGATGTTCGCTTTTACAAATACCAAGATATTATAAAGAGGCTGGCGGACAACAGAGATATGTGGGGAGATGGAGTGCTTGGTGCAAACTAATCCTGTAATTGTAACCACGAAGAAGATGAATGTACAGTCTCCGTGTGTATAAAATGTTGAACTTCTTCTTCTTCTTTTTATATTATTAGATCGTACATATGTTTTTTTCGAGAAAGTTATCCCTGTGAAGCTGAGGTCCAGCTATCCCTCCACCTGTTCGGTGGTCTTCCAGGGAGGCGATGCCCTGGTGGGATTTCGTTTGCAACTATGGATGGGATTCGAGATGCGTCCATCCTGTTGGCATGGTCCCTCCAGAATCTTCTCCTAGTTCTACTCCATCGTATGATGTCCTCGGTCTCACAGGTCCTCCTAATGTCTTCATTGCGAATTCTGTCCCTAAGCGTCTTCCCTGTGATAGCCCTTAAAACCTTCATTGCTGACGTTCGTAAGAGGTATATGTTGAACAATTATGCTAAATTATAAAATCACTGAAACTCCACCCACTCCTCTGTCAACATGATAAAAAAATTTAAGTAGTGTTGGATTTATCTTGTTAAGTTAAGTTTCTTTTAAACCTTGATGATAAGGTTCCCTTGGATGGGACTAAAACTGGATCAATGTTAACGAAGTGAGTTCTTGAGAGTATCTAAATGATTTTTTTTACTATAAAAAAGTTACATGTACGTACATTGAATAAAATATACTACAAAAACAATGATTTGACATGTAAAAATGAGTGTTACTATTGAAATAAATTGAAAATTAAACACTTGATGATGCTAAGACATTCGAAAACATTCTGTCATAAGCAATAGAATCAGTGAAAAAGTGGTGTTTTGTTTTATTTCTTTATAATTAATAAAACAAAAATATACTTTCAATATGTTTACACAAAAACTTAGAATTATAAATACTATTTTTGTCGCTCGTTAACTCAGTGCATAATACAAACAACAATAACTTATCTTGGTGTGAATTAATTATTAACTATTTTTTATGGGAATAGATCGAATGTGAGTAAAGACATAGTAATGTGGCGTGTTGTTCTCACTGCCTACCCCGTAAGGAACATGCCTTGATAGTATTTATGTATGAATAGTTCTAACAAAATACCTTATTTATTTTATGTGATAAGCCTTATTTACAACAGCACATGAGAAGTATGAAATGTAAGGATTCAAAAATAGATATTTAATTATCTCAATAGAGACGAAGTTGGAATATTTATTGTAGGAGAACCGGGAAATCAAGGCACCTACAGGGCTTACGACCTGTCATCGGCTGGTTTACGTGATCACTTTATGCGCTTGCGCAACGTTCACCAATTATGCCTTTTTTTTTTTTTTAATGAGATCCCTATCAATTCAATTTTGAAAGTTCTATATATTGTATAAATAAAAAAATAATAAGATTGTTGTTGATAATTTCACCCATAGATGGCTGTAGTAAAAATTCCTTATTTTCAAGCGAAAATAATTTCAGTATTACAATATATAGAACTTTCAAAATTGAATTGATAGGGATCTCATTAAAAAAAAAAAAAAAAGGCATAATTGGTGAACGTTGCGCAAGCGCATAAAGTGATCACGTAAACCAGCCGATGACAGGTCGTAAGCCCTGTAGGTGCCTTGATTTCCCGGTTCTCCTACAATAAATATTCCAACTTCGTCTCTATTGAGATAATTAAATATCTGTTAAAAAATATCTTTGACTCCCGACAGGGAAAAAATCCAATGTTTGCGCATATGCAATATGAAAATATTCGATTCAAAAATAGCTGTCATTAACAATCTTAGGTACATAAATACATACATAAGTAGTTACTAATATAATATCATTATATACAATTTGGTGATTTCCGTGGTTTCGAATAAAATAATCCTATTTTATTTTTAATGTATGTATGTGGGTATTCTGAATATTCTAGTTACATTATCAAAATATTTAATTACTTAACTATTGAATCGACGTCGGATTACTGATCATTCAAAGATCCGATTTTTTCTCATTGTTCAAATTTTATAGGTAAATTTTGTTATTCGCAGAAATCCAATTTTTTAAGGTTTCTCTGGATATTTATAAGTTTTTTTTTTCATAATATCCTTAGTTGTTGTGTTGGTTGGTATCTGTGAAACACAACGGCGAGGAGAATCATTAATTTCTTCTTTAAGACATTGTAATCTGGTCGGACGAGCCGAGGAGGATATTAAAAATGAAACCGAAAATTTAGGCTATGCCCGTAATTAACCATTGTTCCTTTAGATTAAAATCTTCCATACATCTTTGTTCGGTGAATACAGCTTGCTCCATCTTACCCGAAATTGTAAAATTCAATTCATAATTTTATCAAAAATATTCATATTGTATATTTACCTTTTTAACAACAAAAGTGCGGCGAATAGGTACATCCATTGCAAGTACATTTTGATGTCGTGCAATTTGCACTGGGATGAGGTTAGTAATCTACCAGAAGATTTAAAACAATACGGGAGGTATTTTTCTAAGGAAGAACGTTCGAGAAACACCATGGACATTGACCCAGCATGTATTCATTTAACTATTTCCCTGGTGGTATAAAAGGACAGACAGCGTTCGACATATCATCGTAGTTACTAACATCTACTGAAAAAGCTTGCATTTCGAAATTGTTCAATTTTTAATTGTATCTTAAAAGGTTAAATCTTGTGAAAGTTTATATTGTAATATACATTTTTTTATAGTGAATCGTAAATATACATATTATAATATGTAAGTAACCAAGCTTTTCCATTTCTCTCTCTATCTGTTTTCTATGACACTTTATGTTAATTTCGTAGTTTCCACTAAGTGACTTATCAATAATGCCCTTACTCTTTTTTAAGTAAACAAATAATATTTTAATATTATAGTAACTATAAGTTTTTACTTATAAATAAAAATAACATGAAATATATCAAAAAGTATCGTTTTAAATCAATGAAAACGAGATACATTAATAAAATATCAAGAACTACGGAAATTTTAACTAAGTACCTACATAAGTAGTGACAGAAAAACATTACTTACAGGTTCATTAGTAATTGTAGAATCAGGTGATTTAAAGCAAAAACCGGTAACATTATTAAAAAAAAAGTATTAAATTGAAGTTTTATGAAAATAAGTAATACCTATATAATTAAAATGCATCACAAAATTAATTGTTTCATTTTTTTATCTTTTTGTACATCTGGTTCTGGTTCTGGTACATCTGATTCATTGAAAGAAATTGGCATTAATCAATAAACCAGCCACTTGCGTGGGGTGCAGGTATTTTATTATTATTATGAACAAACAATGCATCGTTAACTGGCAGGCTCATTGCCAATAGATTTTTTTTCTAACCAACTTTATTTTTTATCTTTTTTTTATAATATTTGAATTACATTTATATTCTCAGCAGTAAATTTATTTCGATAAAAACTCTAAGAAAATCTTCAATAGCTTTTTTAATGTATTTATCTACGATAACTCACTTATATTGCTACATATATGGGTAATTAGGATTTATAATTCACTTCAGATGAAAATTTTCCCAAAAGTACGAACATAGTTTTTATCCGTTTTCTTTTTAAGTTTTTTTTCATGACCCGATTAGATAAAATCTTTCAGAATTAAAGAGTTTGGGATAATTCCCAAGATAGTTTTTTTTTCTGTTTTACCCTGAAGAAAATGTAGAAGTAAGCTTCCTAATTCCACACATTTTTTATCAATAATACAAAAAAAAACTTCAACGATTAATAAAAGTTACTTAAACGGGTTGAGATAAAACAACAAAATATTACACCTACAAAATAATTAAGAAATAATAAAATAGAAAACCAAAAATAAACTGTAAGTATCAGCTGTGAGGCACCGGCTTAGAATAGTGCTTCACTCTTTTCTATTATTGTTTTCGAGTGTCCCATAAGACCCGGGTAATCGAAAATACAACAGGCAACAATAACATCTCACATAGTTCAGCGATAAGGTTCACCACGCATTCTGAATGTAGTGCCTTTTAGGTGAGACGAGACTGGTGTGTGGATATACACAGATGTGTTGTGCTCCCTTTTATAAGGCAATCACACCCGCACACCTTTCGCTGGTCACACCACTTTGTGGGATATGCCGTGATGGTATGTATGTAAACTGTAAGTAGGTATATTATCTTATGAAATAAATTTTATTATAATGTTAAAAAAAATGTCTTTTGAAAATCTAACTTTTAAGTAAAAAAAAATTGTACATAAGTACCTCGCACTATCTAAATCGCTATTTTCAAACTAAACCTATAATATGTAATAATACTGAAAATGTTATTTATTTTAGTTTCCACAACTTAACTTACAACAGAGAATGAAAAATGGTCATAGTGTAAATTTACCCCTCATTTTCTTCTACTGAAATTGAGAGAAGGTATATTATACCTATCTACTACGAGTTTTATATGAATTCGTAGCGCATTTGATGGACCATCAAATTATCTTCATATCCTCTGATAGTCTAAAATATTTCGATTAATCGATTGAAAATTATTATTTTCACGATATGTCATCGGCGACGGATGCGTGGGTGTGTATTACCCTATAAAAAGGAGCCACCCTGTATCCACACACCTGTCTCGTCACACCCAACAGGCGCTTAATTCAAAACGGGCGTTTAACAGTCATTAATATCACGATTACAATAAATCATCAGATTAATTATTGAATTTGTGTAATAAACTTGGTGAATTTAATTACTAAACGATATTTTTTGATTCGAGAGCACGTTGATACTCAAATAAATAATGAATAATTTCCTTATTAGTGCATTTTGCACTTCAAACAATACAAGGATACAAGTGACGGAATATATGTACATATGAAGGGGAACTATAGTACATTGTGCTTTAATTCGCTAGCAAATCAGACGTGATATTAATATAAATTTTTGATTTACTAAAGTGGTATTTGCCTGCGAATATCAACGACATAAATCATTAATTATTGTCTACGAGATTGAAGATCACATAAATTTGCACCGAATTTAATTGTAAATATTATTATATATTATTATTAATGTGTATATAACATCTGCTCTCGAGGTGAACTGAACCTTTATTGATTTGAGAAGTTTATAAGGGTGCTCTTGGCTACTTATCCTATGAATCATTACGATTGTAATACTGAGTGTATTGAATACCTTATTGTTAAAATTTGAGAAATTTGCTACAAATTATTGTATGAGCCCATACAAAGCAACCATGTTTTTCGATGTTTTAAAATATCACTTCTTTCTTATTTATGATTTTAAAAGTTTTTCTACGTAAATTAGAATAAATTTAATATTATAAAATTGTAATCTTACATATGTTTAAACGTGGCTGAAACAAATGTGGAGGTACTCATGAGAGCAGATATCGAGGGCGAGTTAGTTGACACAATTTAGCGACGAAAGTTATCAAATTTCGATCACGTTCTGCGAGGCAAATGGTAAAGGTTGTTCCAAATGATTACGAAGGGGAAAATAGTGGGACGTCTCAGAATAAGAAGACATCAAATTTCATGGCTCCGTAACATTTCTGAGTGGACCGGCATCAGAGATGTCAGCGACGGCGGTGGATCGCCAACCTTGGGGGTACCTGATGTGGCACGAAGAAGAAGAAATTTCTTTGATTGGTGGTGGCAGAGCAGAGCGTGCTATTAATCCAGTGGTCGCGAGTTCAAATCCTGCCATGGCCAATTTCGTCCACAATTAATTCTTAATTTATCAAACATTCAACCATTTATGCTTAGTGTAGGAAATGTATGAGGATCCTTATGTAGTTATTTGTTACAAGGACATAATATTTACTTTTTTTTTTGGTAGGATAGTGTGTTTTTCAAAATTGGTATTCGAATCCAATGCCTATGACTGGGATTTACGAATTTGTAAAATGACTAGTAAATTATAAAATAATCATATTTTTTTTTAAATTAGGATGTAATAACCAACGGTTATTTAATTTCATAAATATTTCATATTTCTAGATAAATTATTTATATTACATATAAATATAATTTGTTACTAAGAAACTTTTTTTGATCAGCCGTTTAATCGATTTTAACAGTCACATTCGTAGATAACAATTTGAAGAATTTCCTTTATACCTTGAAAATATCAACAGAAATTTTTCAAGATGTCAAAAAAAATGTCGTTAAAATTTATCAACTGTCGGAAGACGAATATTATAAGTAAAGCTCGAAGTGTGGTATTTTCTATGTGAGTATCTGCTTTCCTCCAAATAACTTACTTTGGTAATGGTGGTACCTTATTTTGAAGTTTCATAACCACAGGTTAACGATACATTAGCGACCATTTAAACACCTTTCCCTAAAATTCGATTAGTCCATGTAATATAATACACAATCAACACACAAAAATGACGTTACTATTTCTAAGCAATCCTTATTTTTTTTACTCTGAACAATGAAAATATACTTGATACCATATAATTCTGCAATTTGTCTGTTGATAAGAAGACATTTTTAGATGACTGAAATACTCAGTAATAGAAAATTATCTAAGAAAAGATGAAGAAGAAAGGAAACTCGTAGCAATAGGTTCTCCAAGTTGGTGTTTATTTGTGTACGAATTTGAAAAACTATGAAAAATGTAAACCTGGCCATACAAAATCTCGCGGATCATGGCTTGAAACTATGTCTATCTGTTAAAAAAATAAATTCTCTTTACAAAACGTTAAATGGAAAATAAAATATTTAAATATATTCAAAAATTGGGATATAAGGTGTTATAGTTTGGTATTTTAATTTTTATTTATGTTATACATGGATTCATATACGTATTCTTACACTATTCACAACATACTAGCGCCATAGACAATTGAATCTAATGTGTTACATACAACTAGTAAAAATTATTGTATTGATACAAATACAAAATTAAATTCCTCAACGGATTAATTAACCATTTTTTATTACATAGGTACCTACTCGAATCAATAAACGTCGACTAAAAATTCTCCATTAACTGTGAAAAATACTTCCGTGTTATAGATATTTACGCGATATTCTAAAATTCGGTAAATCTCACATTCTCGCTAAAGAATGTCTGTCAGAATGGGGTAAAACAACGCACATAGTTTGACTTTTTTGAAATCTCGTTTAAAAAAATATTCCGACCTCTTCGTCGGGAGAAGATCGAGTTTTCGTACGAGGGGACGGAGATCGGGGTGGTTGGATTGGTGCTTTTTGTCCGAATTCTCAATTTGGAAAAGTCGAGGGTGTCCGAGGGTCAAAGGGGCTTTGGCTACGGGAAGACAAACGACCGGGGTAAGGATTGTTTTTACGCCCTTCAGGGATAGCTAATCAGATGCGAGGATCGCACTGCCATTTCAATAGCCTTCCACTCAAAACACATACATCAATTTAACGTGGACAAATGGCCTATACATATCTTTCCTATTGACGTTTCGCGTATACACTTTATTAGATTTACACGTGGCAATACAAACATATTTTGTCATCATAAAATGGAAAATAACAAACCACAGTCTTGTTATAAGTGTCCTTTGGTAACGTATTTTGATTAAAAAAGATTTTATCAGGTAGATGCGTAATATGAAACAGTCTTAGTTCTGGGGGGCAAGTCTGGTCAAACAATGAAATCAAAACTCTTTTGATTACCCATACCATATATGGGGATATAATTATCATATATATCGTGAGATATTATAGAACTCCAAATGAAAATTATTTCCATTTTATGGGTAATCGTGAAGTTTTATATTTCACCGTTTGACGGTACTTGCGTATTATATATTTAATTTTTTTTTTTATTTAAATATTTATATAAAAGTATACAAGAATTTTGTCTGCAATGAACAATTCACATGCCACTTCAAATATTCAAAAAAAGGTTGAAGCATAAATATTTTTTTGATTATACTTGATTTCTTCTTCTTCTCCTCTCTCTGTTTATCTTTTTGTTTTATTCTCATTGCTATGAACTGTTTTTTTTATTCTTTTTTGTCTTTTTTTACACTCTTCTGTCATCTTTGTTATTTTTACTTCGTCACGTGATCACCATATTGCCACTACATACAGTGTATTGTACCTATTAAATTAAAATAACAAATTACTTTGTTTTAACCACTAATGAGTATTTATAGTTTACTAGTTGCGGAGCTGACCCGCCCCCTCATCAGAACAAACTAATACTAGTTTGCTAGTTTTTTTCTGATGAGGGAGCGGGTCAGCTCCACAACTAGTAAACTATAAATACTCATTAGTGGTGTAAACAAAGTAATTTGTTATTTTAATTTATTAGTTAAAATGTGCCACAAAAGTAAAGATACGACGTATAAAGATATTCTACCTTTATTTAGAATTAATTCTGGTTGGCTGGAAGGAATTGCCGTTTGGCAAAGAAAGTTACAAATAAATTAACACTTCCGAAAATTGATTTTTGAATTCGGATATTTCACTCTCTTCGGATAGTTCTCGCTAATATACAAATTGTTCATATGAACCGCGATAGTTTTATTGTCAACTTATGATGGCAATAAATATGAAAATAAATAAATATTAATTATCAAATCCAAAAATATTTTTTTCTAACATGACTACGTAGGGGACACCAGATATTAGGATATGACGTGTCCATTATAATATTCGTAAGAAGCGCACTACGTAGCATAGGATAGGTTCTCAATATTTTCAGGAAAATATTGATTTGGATTTTAAAAAGACCAGGGTTATAAGAAGGTGGAATCATAGAATTCGTAAGATCGTTCCACAGCCGAGCTGCTGTGTTCATAAATGATTTCGAAAAGCGGCTGGTTCATGTTTGTTAAAGGTTTTCTTTGAACAGGTGCTAGATTGGGTTTAATGACTCAATTGTGTATGGGTGGAAGAGGGAACAGAGATGCAAGTTTTTTGAGCATCTCCCGTGGTAGTATCTATAGAATAAACTAAAAATACCGATGTTCCGTCTGTGGTCTAGTGATTGCAATCCATCAGTCAATGATGGGTTGTCAATCAGACGTCAACACGGCCATAAATATAGCAACAGTATATAAAAGAAGTAATCATATTATCAATCATTTTAACCATTCGCTGTAGTGTTAAGTAAGAGAAATTTGCTTGAGAAGTTATTTAAGAATCGCCAAACTTTGAAGAAAAATGATCTCTAGTGAAACGAGTGGGTTGTGGCCAACACTAAACTCTCCACACCACAAATATTGACAATGAAATATTTTATTCATTCTAAATTTTACAACCAGGAATATAAATTTTCTAACGATAGTATATTTTCATGTTAAGATAGACAAACTATTAATGCAGTATGGTGAAGAATTCTAATGTTGTATGAAATATTTGAATAAAAGCAGATAAATTTTGTTTTAAAGGACGTTAGAGCATTTTGACAATTTTGACACGTGATATCATATGAAGAAATTTTTGTTATTTATGGAAAGCTAATCAGTTCGATGTTCAAGCTCTTTACATTATAACATGAAATCAAATTACTGAACTTTTCCATACATAGAAATTTATCTTATTATATACATTTTTATTCATACTAAATTTTACTACCAGGAAAATAAATTTTCTATCGATAGTATATTTTTATGTTAAGATAGACAAACTATTATGGCAGTATGGTGAAGAATGCTTATGTTGTATGAAATATTTTAATAAAAGCAGAAAAAATTTTGTTTTAAAGGACGCGAAAGCATTTTCAAAATTTTGACACGTGATATCATATGAAGAAATTTTTTGTTATTTATGGAAAGCTAATCAGTTCTATGTTCAAGCTCTTTACGTTATAACATGAAATCAAATTACTGAACGTTTCCATACATAGAAATTTATCTAATTACATTTTTATTCATACTAAATGTTACTATCAGGAATATAAATTTTCTTCCGATAGTATATTTTTATGTTAAGATAGACAAACTATTAATGCAGTATAGTGAAGAATGCTTATGTTGTATAAAATATTTGAAAAAAAGCAGAAAAATTTTGTTTTAAAGAACGCGAGAGCATTTTCAAAATTTTGACACGTGATATCATATGAAGATTTTTTTTGTTATTTATGGAAAGCTAATCAGTTCTTTGTTCAAGCTCTTTACATTATAACATGAAATCAAATTACTGAACTTTTCCATACATAGAAATTTATCTAATTACATTTTTATTCATACTAAATGTTACTACCAGGAATATAAATTTTCTTCCGATAGTATATTTTTATGTTAAGATAGACAAACTATTAATGCAGTATAGTGAAGAATGCTTATGTTGTATGAAATATTTTAAAAAAAGCAGATAAATTTTGTTTTAAAGAACGCGAAAGCATTATCCAAATTTTGACAGGTGATATCATATGAAGAATTTTTTTGTTATTTATGGAAAGCTAATCAGTTCTATGTTCAAGCTCTTTACATTATAACATGAAATCAAATTACTGAACTTTTCCATACATAGAAATTTATCTAATTACATTTTTATTCATACTAAATGTTACTACCAGGAATATAAATTTTCTTCCGATAGTATATTTTTATGTTAAGATAAACAAACTATTAATGCAGTATAGTGAAGAATGCTTATGTTGTATGAAATATTTTAAAAAAAGCAGATAAATTTTGTTTTAAAGAACGCGAGAGCATTTTCAAAATTTTGACACGTGATATCATATGAAGAATTTTTTTGTTATTTATGGAAAGCTAATCAGTTCTATGTTCAAGCTCTTTACATTATAACATGAAATCAAATTACTGAACGTTTCCATACATAGAAATTTATCTAATTACATTTTTATTCATACTAAATGTTACTATCAGGAATATAAATTTTCTTCCGATAGTATATTTTTATGTTAAGATAGACAAACTATTAATGCAGTATAGTGAAGACTGCTTATGTTGTATGAAATATTTTAAAAAAAGCAGATAAATTTTGTTTCAAAGAGCGTTAGAACATTTTGACAATGTTGACACGTGATATCATATGAAGAAATTTTATGATATCTATGAAAAGCTAATCAGTTCTAAGTTCAAGCTATTAATATTCTTATATCAATATGAAATCAATGAACTGAACATTGCCAAATATAAAAAAATTCTCTTGTTACATATAAGTTTCATACAAATATCCATTAAATAAAATATAATTTTTGAAACAGTTGAATATTTTTCTTTTAACATTGACCAACTTTGAATACAATTTTATGAAGATTCTTGGTGTTGTATAAATAGTTGAAACCAAATTAAAATATCTCTAATTTCCAGGTCGTGAGAGCATTTTTTCAGTTTTAATAGATGAAATCATAAAGAAACATTGGGAAAAAATGAACCGTTGTCTATGGAAAACTAATCAGCTTATGGACTAAGTTTATGGACTTAACACATGTGATATCAATATGAAGTCAATCGGACTTATAGTTTGGGCTGCAGAGAGGACACAAAAAAAAAACAACGTAAATGATGAATTCATAGAGAAGAAATCAAAAGTTGTCTATGGAAAACTAATCAGCTCTAGGTCTTTGCACTTTACACATATGATGTTAATATGAATTCGACTTATAGTTTGGGCTTATAGTTTGGGCTGTAGAGAGGACACAAAAAAGATAAATGCTACGGCGTACGGCGTACGGCAAACGGCGTACGGCTTACGGCGTACGGCGTACGGCAAACGGCGTACGGCGTACGGCGTATACGCCATACACACAAACACATCACGACGAAACTCATAGTGTGCATTCTCTACATGATACCCATTGAGAAATTGATGTAAAAAATTACGCTTAAATTTTGCGAAATCATGACTCTCCCCTATTCCATAGTGTGGAGAGTAAAAAGTAATACCTCTAGAATTCAGTGTTGATAACAACCCATTTTTTATAATTGCATATATGAAATGTTCTACTCTCTATTGATATAAATATATAGTAATTTATTTGTTGGCAAATTTTATAAATTTACAAAAAAAAATACAATACGCAATTGCTCAGTTGTACCTCCATGAAGACCTAGAATGCACCTGGTTTTCAGCAAATTCTTGGACGATTATGGATATATTTTAATTTTAGTTTGTCAAAAACAACCCAGTTAATTTTCTTCAGGTCAAATAGGATTTGTATACACGATACGTTAGTAAATTGTCACGTATTAAATCATAATAGTTGGAAAATAGATAAAAACGAATGGGTTGTGGCCAACGCTAAACTCTCCACTACACAATGAAGCTTCCCTGCTAATATTACATTCTAATATCAATATGAAATCAAATAACTAAACATTGCTAAACATTAAAATTCTCCTATATATTTTTCATACAAAATATCGATTAATAGAAACATAATTATTGAAAGGATATTATATTTTTCTTTTAAGGTTGGCAAACTCTGAATGCAGTTTTGTGAAAATTCTTTTTTTTTGCATAAATAATTCAAATAAAATGAAAATATCTCCAGGTAAATTTCCAGGTCGTGAGAGCATTTTTAAAGTTTTAACAGATGAAATCATAGTGAAATAATTAACCGTTGTCTATGGAAAACTAATCAGCTCTAAGTTTATGTACTTCACACATATGGTATCAATATTAAGTTCATCAGTCATTTGGTTTGGGCTGTACAGAGGACACAAATTTTCAAATTTGTGTACGGCATACACACAAAAACATCACGATGAAACTCAAAGTATACACTCTCTGCATGATACCCATTGAGAAATTGATGTAAAATAAATATGCTTAAAAATTGTGAAATCATGACTCTCCACTATTCCATAGTTGGTAGTGGAGAGTAAAAATATATAGAGAACAATCTGTGTATCACATATGTAAATCCCATTCCATTAATCAATTTCTATTTACATCATACAAAATACACAATCAATCAAAACAAACTGGCACAAGCCAGGACGCAATATAAATAAACCCTTGTTCCAATTATAGGTTGAAAATGATTTAAGCAGTGATGAATAGAGGATGGCAATATCTATCGGTAAGTTTGTTCCTATGTGATCAAATACTGTCTACTCTTTAATGATATTGCCTTTGAGTGTTCTACTACTTCACAAACTGAGACAAATGGTTATTTGTGTGTGGATATGAACATGTTTAGGTACAAGTGTAGGTATTGTGATAATCTCAATCCATAATAATAACCAATCTTTCACAAAGGAGACCGCCCATACATGGTTGTGGCGTTCAAACGATATCCAGAATCCTTCGTCACTTATAATTACAGAGACATTGTTTGTGCTCTGCGTTATAGAAACCTACCTTACCATTTAACTAACACGCTCACAGACCATCGTGACGTATCCCCGATGAGGAGGGCAAAGAAAACATGTTTATTATTACGCATTACGCATTTAAGTGCAAGTTTATTATTACGCATCACACATATGCATGCCCCCTCACATACGCATCAAACACACACTTTTCACTTGCATTATTTGCCGTAAATTATCATTATTTTTATTTTTATTTTATTTATTCATTATATTATATTACATTCGATTACAAATACTTAGTTACATTTATCAACATATTAATATTTCCTTTCCTAATTTAAGCTAGAAGCTTGTGTTTGTTAAGTGTAGTTCTAGCGCTGCGACCACTATCGATCTCTTGTTATATAGAACATATTAAGTTTTAACAGAATAATTTTCAATCCTTTTCGTTACATGAAATGAAAAATAAAAATCTTTTATTAAAAAAATCGATTTCTTGGTTAGTATTGAGAATTGGTAGCCCAGAATATTCCTTGTAAGTTTGTAGGAAGATTCTTAATAATATTATTTTGTTGAATTATTATCGTTGGAGAATTTGTGGAGAGTGTTTACAGTTACTTATCCGCGTCGTGTTTCCAAATAAACACTCTGGGAATTACATTATGAAAGTAAATAAAAAGAAATGGAAAAATATTGACACATATCGATTCTAAAATAACCCAACGGAGAAACAAGGACAGTAAAAGCGCCTGTGTTTGCTTCTATAGTATGATAAAACCTTCTGTTTTTTGGCTACACATTACAATATGAAAAAACATTGTAGTTTTTTTCAGGTGAGTATTAAAATTTTTGTATTAAAGATCAAATATTGCAAGATCATAATATATGGTATTGAAAGAAGGAAATGTTTGAAGGTAAAATAACAGATAACTGAAGGCAGAGGGAACCGAACGCCGCATTTTTATATATTAAAACGCATACATACATCACATCATAATATACATCTTCGTCTCTCGTTAATACTTCAAAGGTTTCCTTCTTTCAGAATGTAGTTCGCACCCTGGTTGTACTACTTTTTTCTATGACAGTCACATGTTTTTACTTTTACGTTATACTTAAAAAAATATGTCCGTGTAGTAACAAGTACATATACATCCTAATAAATTTCCTAAATTTAGCATAAATGCTTGTTTGTCTACTTAGTACATTTAATTTGCCAGGTGTTCTACTTTCGTATGTGACCAAATCATCTCAAATGTTAGAAGTAGGTAGTACTTATTATTTTTCTTAATTATATTTAGTGTCCGACCGAAGCTTCGGCTTCGGCTTCGGCTTCGGCCACCTTCGGCCAAAAATAACGCGAATTTTCGGCCGAAGCCGAAGCTTTTTGTCAGCCGCTAAAAAAGTTAAAACTTGAAAAAAACATGCGCGAACATGACATGTGTAGCGGGTGTATAGATTCGGCCGGCCCAGTGTCGCGTGCCGACTGTCGACAGAAACAAAACAAGTGTAGTTCTGAACGCACGTGATAATTAATCATTATTAATAATTTGTGTTTGTGCACTGTGTTTTGTTGGTTTGAATGAGAAGAAAGTGTGATTAAAACAGTAGTTAAATATCTAACCAACTAAGTCACGAAAGCAGATTATTTATTATTTAAATCGATTTTTTTAGTAAAACCAAACCTTCGGCTTCGGCTTCGGCCGAAGGTTACGGCTAAGGCCGAACAATTGGCTTCGGCTTCAGCTTCGGCCAAAATCTGACCTTCGGTCGGACACTAATTATATTATGTAAGTAAATGAAATAAAATCTTTCAATATTTTGTGAAATTTTGTCAAACATTGCCTATAAATAAAACTCAATTCATTTGTTGCAGCACACACACTAGATTTTCGGAAAACAAAAAAAGATTTGAAAAAGTATATTTCTTAACAGATTTTTAATTATCTCAATAGAGACGAAGTTGGAATATTTATTGTAGGAGAACCGGGAAATCAAGGCACCTACAGGGCTTACGACCTGTCATCGGCTGGTTTACGTGATCACTTTATGCGCTTGCGCAACGTTTACCAATTATGCCTTTTAATGAGATCCCTATCAATTCAATTTTGAAAGTTCTATATATTGTAATACTGAAATTCTTTTCTATATTTAAGTATATTTCTCTTTTGTGACTGGAATTAAATTTGTATTTATTTTTTATCGCGCGAAATGAACAATATCAGTACGACAATGTGTAAAAAACACAACACTAACTTATGCTTATAAACTTTGATGGTAATGCGGAAACATTATTGTTAGCTTAAATGATTTTTATTGATATCGTTATTGTCATATAGATGGCGTATTTTTATCACAATTGTATTTTATACGATATTTGTATACGCAATATTAAAATCTGTATTTCCTATATTCAAACAAATATTATTTCATTTTGTTTTACAGTAGACAAAACATTATTTTTCTTTTACTGAATATGAATTTTTAAATATTTGCATATCTATGTCCGCCAATTAAATTTTATTTTATTTTATATAACTTTTCGGGTAACTAACAGGTAGGTACTATGTCAAACAATTATTTAACATGCACCAAATAACAAGTTGCCACATTCTGGAGACTAAAGATATTAATCTCACGGATCCGGACTGAAAACAAAATTAAAAACTGTCTCTCCACCGGGAATCGTACCCGGGACCTCTTATTTTATTTTTATTTATTTATTCATTTATTTCGGAAAACAAACAAGATACAATGGTACAAGAATATACAATAGTTATAATAAATATGGATGATACATTGCATCTCAATTAAATGTTTTCACATACCTATAGTAATATAACCTTTGGATCAGCAGTCAGATACCTAACCAACTGAGCCACTTTGGCCGATAATTTTATTAGTCATTGAAATAAAACACGGGTTTAATGTGAATGAAGCAAGACTAAATGTTAAGGTATAGGAGTCTGGCGTTCGGTTCTCTTATCCTACCCCAAATAAAAAAGGAATAAGTTCACTTAATTCTAGCAACTCTCCAGTAAATATCATAGTATTAACAATTTAAAGGAAAATTATTTCATGCATTTAAACTGCAACTTGAAAATTATCCTAAATTTATCTCCAATGCATGCATGTTGCACAAGATGATGAAGCAGAAATGCAAAGTTTGCTTAACTGTTCTTAAAATTTTATGTCACCACTTGGCGCAAACGTGTTGCGAAACTTTAGAAATCACTCCGACAGTTTAATTCCATTTATATGATCAAATTACTTCACTAAATATATTTTATTTCATACACACCATATCACTAATGGAAAGCAGAGAGAATTTAATATTACAAGCGATAATGTATGTACAATTCCAAAGCGTTTTAGTTGCCATCCTTCCTGTGGAAGTATCAGTCGCTTTGTAACCGGTCGTATAAAACAACACTTGTGGTTTAAAAAAAGTCAATTCTAATATATTATATGAAAGCCACTTTACTTTGAGCAAAGTCATCTAAACTTTCAATAAATGAACTATTAAAGAATATGTTAATTTGATTCATGAGATTTGATTTAAAAAAAACAGTGAAAAATATAGACCTGGCCATTAAAATCTCGTGTACCATTGCTTGATACTTTGTCGATATGTTAAGAGAAAGAAATTCTCTTGAACAAATCGGCTGTTGAATTAATACTGTCGATTAAAAAATCTCATGAACGAATCGACAGTTGTAAAACCCATCTGACTACCCAACATTGCAATTTCAGAATTGGCCATTTTAAAGATATTTACAAAAAATCACGCCATTTTTTTGTACATGTGCAGAGTAATAGACAATATATAGTGGGTTAATTGTGCACGTCATTAACACATACAACTTTTGCTCAACACTACTGCACGTACAATGGGGTAGTGCTGTTCAATCGATTTGAAACTGGTAATTGAATTTAATCATTTCAAAAGATAAATATAATAGACTTAACAAATATTGATTGATTTGTAAATAAAATTAATTAAATTATGAAAATCAATTACTCTGTATATCTACATAATATGTCTATTATTTCTTTTGTTTTTAAATGTCTCCTCTACACGCAAGTGCTTGTATTCTGGTAAAAGATAATATTTTTTTTTGCATGTTATTTTGTTTGTTTATTGTGTGTTTCAAATGTGTTTTATTTAAAAAAATAAAATTAAAAAAAAATCAGACTGCACATATGTATATTCAACACCCACGTTTATTTCACGAATATTTAACCGTAAAAATTAACCCAACTAAATTTTATTGAACAAATGAACATAATATTATATAAACCACTTCTTCTTCTTCTTTCTCAGCCATCTCTCCACTGCTGGATGTAGGCCTCTTCTAATAGCTTCCACTCGTCTTTTTTCTGGGCTTTTCGAACCCATCCGCTTCCAGCGACAGGGACAATATCATCGGCCCACCTTTTCTGGGGCCGGCCTATTCCCCTTTTCATATCCCATGGTCTCCAATTTAGAATTCTGGGTGCCCATCTGTCCGTACCCTGTCTGGCAACATGACCTGCCCATTGCCATTTAAGTTTTGCAACTCGATCCATGACATCAACAACTTTTGTCTGGCGTCTGATTTCTTCATTTCTAATTTTGTCTCTTAGACTTACGCCTATCATTTGCCTTTCCGTGGATCTCTGAGTGCATTTTAGCTTATGTATGGTCCTCGCAGTTAGCGTGATAGTTTCCAGACCATACGTAAGCACAGGCAGGATACATGTTTCAAAAACTTTTCTTTTCAGACATGTGGGAATATCTCTGTTTTTTAGGACATGTTTAAGTTTTCCAAAGGCTGCCCAACCTAGTCCGATCCTTCTGGGTATTTCTGCTGTCTGGTTATCCTTTCCTAATTTTATCTTGTGTCCAAGGTATATATATATTCTTCAACAGCTTCAATTATTTTACTATCAATTGTGATAGTGCTGTTAGATGATGGACTCATGATTTTCGTGATTTATTTCATGATTCATGATATAAACCACGTTACAAATGAACATAATATTATATAAACCACGTTACTAAACAAACGAACATAATATTATATATACCACGTATCTGAACAAATGAACATATTATATAAATCACGTAACTGAACAAATGAACATAATATATAAACCACATAACTGAATTAATGAACATAATATAATATAAACCACGTAACCGAATAAATGAACACCTTGACATAGGATTTCTTATTAAGGTGATCTACATACCATCACAATTTCACACACAACAGTTACTTATTATATTTATTCAGTCTGTAATTGTTATCAATTATTGTAATTGTAATATTACATTATAGTATATTCATTCAGTCTGTAATTGTTATTAATTGTATAATTTAATATAGACTCCCACGTATCGCTCTCCAGGAGAACCCAGCTGGAAGAAGACCACCAGGAAGACCTCCAAAGAGATGGCGAGACAGTTGGCAGTCCACATCGCAGGAGACAGAATAGCGGTACAAACAGATCTTCGGATCTATGAAAAGGAAGAAGAAGAAGAAGAAGAAGAATTTAATGTACCTAATTATAATCTAACCGTATTTTACTCAAACGGTTAACTGTATTAGAAATACCAACACTAGTATTACTATTTAGAATATAAATAGATGAATCTATTTCCTTTCACCTGAATTCATAATACTGACCCAAATAAAACAATAAATATTCGAGTCACATATCGGCGGTTAACCCCAATAGAGTATTGAAATATTTATCGCTCTCTTCCCTTTCGTAACACGGACACCTTTTTACACGTCTTTCTTATTAATAAAGAAACAACTTTTTATGTATTTATACTTTCTCTTCAAACAACTCTTCGATATTTTTCCCAAATACCCAAGTTTTGACATAAACTTTTTCCTCTTATAAAATTGTGAAGGTAAATTTGGAAACATATCGTCTTACTTATAAACGTAAAATATCCATAGTACACGTTAATAGAGCGTTATTAACGAAAAAGTTTACTTATAAACCGCGACTATCTTTATTACACCTTTATTTCATAGACGTCAAGTTAGAACAGGTTGAGAGGTTGTTTAACGCTTGACTAGCGCGTCATATCAAAAATAACGAAATGGCGGATCATTCACATATTATGATCCGACGCATATTTGAGATTGACAGAAAAATTTAATCCTTATAACGTTTTTCCTACATAATTATTCTTCATCGCAATCGTGTTTCAACTGACTCAACACGGCACAACGCGGTGTTTGTTTTCATTTTGTGATGTCAGTTATCCAAAAATTACATGTATTTATCTATTTTTTGACATCTGTGAAGCCAATGCATCAATAAAAGCATAAGCCAATGTATTTATGTTATATTGTAATTTGTTGTGTTGAGATGTCTGGTATCCGTTCTAATATTTTTTTGGAAAAGACAAAATAACTATGTACAACCGAAATGTTTAATATTTGGCTCGGTAAAATTGTAAACTGCTAGCCATAGAACAGGGTTACCTAGTTGGGCAGCAGTAATCTTCATAAAAGTCTTTGTTATAAAGGTGTGAAAAATAAATAAAATAAATGAGGATGTTCGTAAACAATTTGGTTAGTTAGTCACTAGTTAGTCACATCTTAGTATACGTTAATAAGTAAGATTTTTTAATACCGATCTTAACTATCTTAGTAGTGATGATCTAGTTGCGCTTTAAGTAAGCTTTTAACGATATCTAATAAGTAAGACCGATAATATTTAACTCAATGTATTTGAGGTCTTGTAAAAATTAATGGTTGAAAACTATTGGTAAGGGGAGAATACAAATGAGAATTTCAACGCTATTTAGGACCTCTTCAAAGATATTGATGATAATATTATATAGTGCTGGATCATATTGCGTTGTTCATATAAAAACGAATTAGTTCTGGCCAACGCTAAACTCCTCACTAACAAGTCACTCCATAAAGTATTCAAAATTTTTATGGAAAATTTTCAGCATTTTTATGAAATGAGTTAGTTCAATTATTTTTTTATTTTAATATTTTGTTATGAAAACTTTATACTTCTTCAATGCCATTTTATGAATGTGATGAGCCTTTTTACCAATTTGAAAATGAAAATTTCAAATATTAAGTTTCCCTAGCTAGGGGTCACTTTGAAACATTTGATAGTTAAATAAATTGAGATGCACAATTCAGATATTTTTCAAAATCTAATGGGGTCTAAGTGAGTACAAATAGAAACACAAATTATCAAAATTTGAAAAGATTGGAATGAGTACTTTATGTATGTACATATGTTTGGAGATGAAGTATCAAACTATTAAGTCTTCTTACATATTGTGTATAGGCGACTGCTGTACAAATTGTATGAAGCGATGTCGTCACTAAAACAATTTTTATAAAAATTGTAATAAAATATAAATAGAAATAAATTGTTGTTTTTATAGAAAATTAAATTATCTAGTTGGGGTGTTTCTGCTTTTATCGATATTTTTAAAAAAATTGGAAATACAGGCAGTTAAACATATAAATTTATCAAAAAAAATATATTTCTTACTAAAAAATGTTTGAGAATTTCTGGAATTATTTTGAAAAGTGTGTTTTGAGATTTTGAATTTGTCTATGTTCATACCAATTTTTAGCTTTCTAGCTTTTATGGTTTCTGAGATATATGGAAAAATAAAGTCAAAACTCAAAAGTTGATAACCCCTGACTGAAACTAAAATTCAAAATTCTGAGAAAAAACGTTTTGTAGGCTATTTATATATTGTTATTTACGTATTGTAACTATTTATATATTGTGATATTTTGGGCTCTACAAATTGGGACACACAACACACGAAATTTTCTACTCCGAAGTCTAAGTTGGTGTTTTTTTACTTCAAAGTTGGAAAAACCGAGAAAAATATAGACCCTGCATACAATTTCGCGTATCATGGCTTGAAACATTGTCGGTACGTTAAGAGAACAAAGTTTTCTTGAACAAATCGACAGTTGGAAAAGGTTATTCATACCCGCTCACCTCTCGCTGGCTACCCCATGCTATTGTATATGCCGTAATGGTATTGTATTTTATTTTATTGATATAGAACTAACAGTTTAAAATAGTATAAACAATGGTATATTTAATTACAAATTGTGTTATGAACCTTTTTATGGCTATTTTAAATATGTTATCCTAATAGAGCTATGGCTTGATGGTTATAACGTATTGTTATATATAAAAATAATATTTTGTTAACTCTTTTATATTAGAAAGTGATTTATATCTGTTTACAAAAATATGATAATATTCATGAATTAAATCATTTCAGAACTATTTAATGACAATTATTTAGTGTATGCATTCATGTCAAAAGGTAATGTATACTATGGGAATTTCAGCGGCTGAATTGCGATAAAATCTCCAAATAACATTGTGTGGTATGTATTGTGGAGCGGCTACCATAAAAAATGTAACCAAACCGTAAATGTCTGTCAATAATACGTGAAAACCCATGAAATTATTACACCATGGAGAATCCTGTAGCTTTGGACACATTTATGGCAATTGCTGAAATACCCTTGTACACTTTTTATAGCTTATTCTCAATATTAGACACAGACATGATGTTAACTATTCGCATTGTGATATACGAACTAAAAACACACATAACTCTTATACATCTAAGAAAAATAGTATAATATCAAATCTCTACTCGTGGGAGTATAAGAAGATTTGAAAAAAAAGTTACGCAGTGTACCACTATGTATTTACAAAATGCACGTGGATCATAAAATACGTTAGCTTTCATACGATGAATATTCTTTTTCTATCATTTTTGGGTGAGAAAAACATATATTTATAAACGTAAAGCAAAAAACAAACGAGTGGGTTGTGGCCAACGATATACTCTTCACTACCAAGTCACAAGTAACCACAAAGTATTCAAATTTTGGCTAGTATTGCAGGTTATCCAGTAACCATCTTCAGAGTGTGATTAAAAAAAGGCTTAATGAAGCTTTTATGCAAATAATTATAATTATATAGATTGTGCAACTGTTTTTTTTTATCTTTTTATTTTTCAGAAAAGTTCTACATTCTACATTATTTAAGCACAATTTTGGTCCCACATTTGAGTCCATAGTACCTATTTATACAATAAACTGCTAAGTAAATACCTAAATAAAAAAGGCAATAAAACAGCTTATAAATACACCCTCAATGTGTGCTATAAAACTGTATGTGTATATGGACCATAAACAGTATTTGTTTGAATTGGCACTATACGAGATGAATGTAAAATGTCACACTTAGATATTGGTAATGAAAATATTGAAAGAGTATTCAGGAGTGAATGTAATTTTCCAGATAATCTGGTATAGAAATGGCCCTCTCGCTGTATTTGAACAGTTTGATTGATTAACGTTATGATTGATTATTAGTTTTATGATTGAGTTGTAAATAAATTTACCGATTTCCGGATATTATTCGATATTATGTTGTCAAAAATATACTTCCTACGTTTCTCTATTTATGTACGACTTAAATAAGAAAATATTTCGGCATTAAAGAACAAATGACAGTTTTGGATAGTAACAAACAATTAACAAGGAAAAAATAAACGCTTGTCGCCATATAAGAACATGAAATACAGGAAATTGTGAGCGAAAAAAGAAGAACGATACAGTAAATTACAGTTTTTTTATGTATTTATCAAATAAAAAAAAACTGAAAATAAATAAAAATTTCAGCAAAAAATTACTTTAAAAGGTTTTTTTTGCGTTTAAATAATTTTATTTAATTATTTTACATTAACGACTTGTAAGCCTATTTAAAAAAATACCTAAACAATGATTAAAACTTTTAATTTTAAAATAAAATAACATTTAAACTAACATATCAACAATAATTAAAACTTGAAACTTTAAAATAAAAGCGAATTTATAACAAACATAGATATTGATATCCATAATTTAAGTTAATACTTAAATATTCATAATATTTCATAGGTTTTTTTGCGTTTTGCTATTTTAAGTTCATTCTTAAAAAATATTTCATTTTTATGATCGAAAAATACAATTGATTACTGAAATATTATATTTAATAACATGGAATTCATCATTCAATACATTTTTAATTCACCTGTCTTGTAATATTTCGTAAAGCAGAACCACGTAAAAATAATATTTGCGTTGAAAGCTAACTTCCAAAGGAGGAACGTTATAAACCGATATTGAACAGGTATGTAACAATTAAAATATTTTGTCTGCGAACATGGAGATACCTCATAGAGAATAAATTGTGAATAGAGAACATGCACTATAACCATGAACACAGATGCGATGCTGTTGAATTCATGTACATGAATAACTGGGTATCTATTTAATTTTATGGAATTATCATCATCTGCATTCGTTGGATTCATTTGGTTGTACAAAGCCAGTCATAGAAGACCCGACTTGTATTGCTCGAACGGAGAATATAAAGGAATGAGGTAAGTCGTACGAGCTTTGCGCTAGAAATTTTTAATGAAAACGTTTTGTGAATTTAATTATGACACGATGTGGTGGAAGAGCGCCAGCGTGAATTGCTTCTCGAGCTGAAGACATTCTGAAGCTCGGTACATAGTCTTACCAACTTACATCTATAGATATATTATTTCATAACAATTTTTTCTTTTCCAATTATCAGTTTTAGGTACTGTAAGTTGTGAATATTTAGTTTTCTACTCACGGCGTCCAAGAATTTTCCATCTCCTTTTTAAAATTTAAATCAAATTAAAATTAATTAATATTTTTAATAAATAAAAATAAAAAACGTGTTTAAAATCAATTCCACTATTTATTAAGACTACAACCTACAACCGGTTTCGTGCTCAGCACATTTTCAAGTAGGCACATTTTCAACTTCTTAGTCTTAATAAATAGTGGAATTGATTTTAAACACGTTTTTTATATTTATTTATTAATTAAAAATATAAATTAATTTAAATGGAATTCCATCTAGAACTGACGATCAAAAAGTTAAATCTAATCAGAGAAACATTTTCTTTTACCTAGTTTTCAAGATTGTTAGTAATTCAATTTCATGTAATCATTCAAACTTCTTATTATCCAAATAAATTAC
Source organism: Molanna angustata (assembly GCA_963576475.1). Taxonomy (NCBI): domain Eukaryota; kingdom Metazoa; phylum Arthropoda; class Insecta; order Trichoptera; family Molannidae; genus Molanna; species Molanna angustata. Next base: position 4,924,398 of record OY754971.1, on the reverse strand, counting down.
TTTATTCTTATTTCAATGCACTGTCTACATGATGGATAAAAATTAAACGGATTAGTCTAAGAGATAGCAACGTCAAAAAACGATTAATTTCCAATAGCTGTATTTTTGATATTGCCTTCCTTATAGAATATAGGTATGAAAAATATTAGTCTGGCACCTGGGAGTGGTTGATCGTTCTATTAAAAGAAAAAAAAATATGTAGAATAACAATCTTGATTGATTTGAAAACACTATTAAAAAGTATTGATAATAATTTCAATACGTTCTCTTGCTTCTCTGGGTTATATATATCTGGGTTTTACTGAAAAGAAATTGCCTTTCTTTAATAAGCACTCCACTCCTGCAGGGTGCAAAGAAGTCCTCAGTTATAATAAATAAAATAAATAAAATATTGTTCTTTTGATTTTTAATAGAAATGTAATATTGCGATTCGCATTAGGTATGAATTGAGTTTTGAGTTTTGAACACAAGTAACATCACGAAAAAACCTTTGGAATCATCTTTGCTAAAGCGAATTTATTTATGCTAAAGGTATGCTAGAATTTTGAAACCGAAAATGATACATTGCTAGATATTTTGCCAACCATAAAAAAGTATACCTATTTTAAAATAAATTAAACACTTTTTTTTCTTTCTACATTTATTTTTACTCTCCAGAACGACCGTTTCGCCTGGTGAAGGCCTTTTCAGACCAGTTGAAAAGGCCTTCACCAGGCGAAACGGTCGTTCTGGAGAGTAAAAATAAATGTAGAAAGAAAAACAAGTGTTTAATTTATTTTAAAAATGGAATTCTACATAGTAAACGCTGTCAGTGTAAACAAAATTAAAAGTATACCTATTTTATTTAAAAGTATATTAAATTATAGTATTTTATTTGATAAATAAGATTCTTTAAAAAAAATTGAATATGAGACATTTATTTATCATATATGAGATTCTTGAAAATATAGAATGAATTAAAAATATTGATCTGTCAACAAAAAAAAGTATTCGACTCTATTGATAAATAAAATTTGTCAAAAAAAAGCTTATTTTCTAAAGAATATTAAAAAGCATACGTTTATACTACAATTGGAGTATAATTTATCTCACTGTGTAAAACGCAGAGTTTTTCTACAAGTACCGGAAAAATCCCCATACTCTATGTAGAAATGTAGATTTATAACACTTTACATGATTCCACATTTTTGAAGAATAATAACTCATATTGACGATCATTTTGAATGGGGTGACATTGCACTCGTACGGACTGGAACATGCAATATATATTTTTATTACGTATAAATAATGTGCCAAGAATCTGCGAAGATGAAAGTGTGTGGCGTTTTTATTTTTTTCTACCTAATCCATTAATATCCATCTAAAATTAAACAAATAATTTGCGGATTACCATTACACATACATGGCAGAACATTTTTTCAATGAACTTCTAACGGATATAAGAAAGTCAAATCATGAACAGCTAGGTAACAAAAAAAATAAAATCTTTTTTTGAAAATATATATTAGGTATATAAAAAAAATCATTATCAGGTTCAATAAATTATGTTCAGTGAAAAATAATATCATGTCATGGACCGAGTTGCAAAACTTAAATGGCAATGGGCAGGTCATGTTGCCGGACAGGGTACGGACATATGGGCACCCAGAATTCTAAATTGGAGACCATGGGATATGAAAAGGAGAATAGGCCGGCCTCAGAAAAGGTGGGCCGATGATATTGTCCCTGTCACTGGAAGCAGATGGGTTAAAAAGCCCAAAAAAAGACGAGTGGAAGTTCTTAGAAGAGGCCTACATCCAGCAGTGGAGAGATGGCTGAGAAAGAAGAAAAAAAAATAATATCATTATTGAAGAGGCATATTTGGTGATTGCAGTAAAATAAAATAGAGTAAAAATACCTCAAAAACCTTAAAACGTATTTACTCTTCATCAATAGATGGTATTAACATCTTGTTATTTTATATAATTTTTTCATCTAAACTTTCATATATAAGTACATTATTTTTGGTGCTTGTTTTGCGAGGAGGATGGAAAATCCAGAGGTCGCTGGAGTGACCTAATTTATCCGCTACAGAATCTTCTGAAGCTCTTTGATCTAACCAAGACCAATCTACGTGGAGGCTGAACATTTGGCGAATGATTGTGTGTTGAATTATAGACACCATATTTAGTTATGGGAAAAAGCAGCTACATAATATGTATACTAACAGACTTTAAGGGGCCATGTAAACCTAAACACCTCAATTTCAAATAAAATCCCTCAAACATATTAAAAAGTATGTTTCTAAAAAATAGTATAAGTCTTTTCAACATTTCTCTAGTGAATGTTCGTCACACAATTTTAAAATTCAGCCTAATTCCCATAAATAAATGATTAAAAATATTTTTTAACAGATTTTTAATTATCTCAATAGAGAAGAAGTTGTAATATTTACTGTAGGAGAACCGGGAAATCAAGGCACCTACAGAGCTTACGACCTGTCATCGGCTGGTTTACGTGATCACTTTATGCGCTTGCGCAACGTTCACCAATTATGCCTTTTTAATGAGATCCCTATCAATTCAATTTTGAAAGTTCTATATATTGTAATACTGAATATCTTTTCGCTTGAAAATAAGGAATTTTTACTACAGCCATCTATGTGTGAAATTATGAACAACATTCTTAATATTAATTATAGTATTAATTATATTATGATAGGGATCTCATTAAAAAGGCATAATTAGGCACAAGGCATAAAGGTTGCGCAAACGCATAAAGTGATCACGTAGACCAGCCGATGACAGGTTGTTAGCCCTGTAGGTGCCTTGATTTCCCGGTTCTCCTACAGTAAATATTACAACTTCGTCTCTATTGAGATAATTAAAAATCTGTTAAAAAATACCTTTGACTCCCGACAGGGAAAAAAATCCAATGTTTGCGCATATGCAATAATAAAAATATTCGATTAAAAATATCCTTTTTTACAGCATTTTTTTAAAATTACTCCATAACCATGTGCCGTAGAGAAATAAATCTTCTATATGACAATGTACGCTTAAAGAGTGCATAAAATAAAGATAAAGTTTTTTAATTACAAGTAGGTAAGGTTTGTTTTTAAAATGCAAATTTGGGGTTTCCGATAATTTAAATCACGTATAAACCTTTTTTAACGCATGCGATATTTACCCTTACTAACACGTAACTTCATAGTGCATTGGGCGGTTTTAATATATCATGTTTTCAGTCACTAAGTTAAGCGTTATATGTACTCTTAACATTTTCGAGTGCAAATATGGATACCCGAAATACATATGTAGTAATGTAGGTGTAAAAATACCATTCTCGGAGTTAAAGTCACGTACTTCTTTACTTTGAAACTTTTGACACAAGAAAGAATGGATCTTTCATAGTTTGAGAGAACAACATCATTCACAGATAGAAAATCCAGGGGATCCATTTCTCTCAGCTGGCTTGAGATGAATTTTGGTATTTCACGGCCGTTTCATTCGTATTCCTTCAACACTTGTTTTCTTCAATATATATATCATTCTATTATTTCATCTTCCAACCATACAACATTACTTTTTCCGAGAAGCTACGTTATTTATCAAATCTTTTCAAATTGTGAAAAATATTTCATTACCATAAAAGTGGTTTTGCAAAAATGTTTTTTAAATATTTTGGGAGTAAGTTTATGTTACCCTACATGGTGGGGTATAACGAGGTTTACCTACTTTATTTATATTCAGTAAGTACGTAAATTAAAAAAAAATGTGTGTAGGCATACACGCGTGTGTAATGCTTTATTTTATGAGTTATACGTATCCACAAACCTGTCGCTGGTTACCCTACATGTTAGGGTATAGTGAGGTTTACTTTATTTATATTCAGATGATTTTCATTTTTTCCGTTTACTTTACCGTTCATTAATGCATAAATAAGTAAATAATTAAAAAAAAACTAGCCAATACATAAATAAATAAATAAACAAGCAATTAAATCTACAAATAAAATATATATAATAAATAAATATTTTTTCCTTGGGTTATCTCTATTGTATCCTGACCATTGATCCGTTAGTTTATTCCGTTAGACCGTTCGAAACTTCAGCCACATTATGTTTATTGGTTCTTTATGTGCGTGTCCTAAAATTTTTTTTTTTTAAATATTATATTACAAAAGTGTGTTAGTTTAAAAGTTGATATCAATTTACAGCCTTCTTCTTCTATCGTGCCGGGCAGCGTCCTAAACTCCCTTCCCAGACCAGTAAGTCTGGATTGAGATGATCCTCCTAGTAGGTTCCTCCCACAACTCCCTTTCGTGCACTTCGCCCCCCACTAGAGGGCACAGTGGCGAAAGGTTTGAAATAAAAGATAAATAGCATGATCAATGTTTATAATATATTATTTCGAATAATATTACTAGTTTATAAATTTTACAGCTGTTCCCGATGTTAAGGATCGTGTAATAAATTTAACAAACGGTATCTTCAATTTAGGCGGCTGACGCGTGAACGAAGGCTCGTTTCATTTGCAGACAGAACTTCGGTCATCATTCGATGATATTCGATTAACTTCGGAAACTGTCGGAGATATACACATTGCAGACAATCAGGAGCGCAGCTACAAAACGATTCCTGCGTCGATTTTTTTATGAAATACTTTTAAGTGCAAAAAGAACTATTGAGTGGAATAAACTTCCGTCTGAAGTACGTGGAGAGCTGAGTGGCTTTCATTTAATTACTTGAAAATCGCCCCCGGAATGGTCTTGTTACCATAAAAGGGCGCTTTGCAAATCTGATTTATTATTAATTATATAGACAGAAATAAAGTTATAAGACAAAACAATAAAATAAAAGTATATTTTCAATATAAATATTTATTTTGAATTCAATAAAATGAATTGAATTTGATTTTTTTTTGCTACCAAATTACCCTTTTTTAATTATTTATTCAATATTGTTATTTTAATCAAATCTTGAATAAATCTGGATTTTATCAATACTTTAATTTACTAACTTTACATTTATCGAACTATTTAATTATTTATTTGACTCCAAATAATATTGAATCATATGAAATATGGGTACAACTAAAAATAAAAAAAAGTATGTACATATAGTAAACTTGATGTTTTATTTATAACACAACCTATTGTGTACATTAACCTTTATTTTACTTTAGTTTTTATAAATATATATTTAAGAATTACAACGCGAATGAAGAGACTCTTAAATAGGTCACAAAAAATTCTCTACGAATTATTTCAGTACAGATGAATCTTGGAATTATTGAAATATCATGACGAGTCGATTTTTTCTTCGCGTATTTAAACCTGTGCTTCATGTTGTGATGACATGATTGCTGGTATTGTCTGAGGTGAAATATAATGTAGCATCGCTTCAATTAAAATAGAGTCAATACGAGAGGCTGCTCTTTCGAACTTTTTTGTCACATAGCACATTATTTCTTAAACGAAGTTCATCGGTCGAAGTTTGACGTATAAAGCATGAGTAGATCAAACCGTATAACTTACTGATGATTGCCTTCAGGAATCTGCATCACTTTGATGAGCATGTTTGAGACACTGGATTTTATTTTAGGCATTGCAATTCATTATGTTTAAACCACTAATAAGTTTCCACAAATCTATCTCATGATGGATGAAATACATTTTCACTATCCACCAGAAGAATTTGAAACCAGTCTCTCTTTTACATTGAACCTCCTAGAACAAATTACATACTAAATTCCTATGTCAATAGTGCTTGCACTGGATACAACAGAAATTGTCTCAAGTGATCCGGAGTTATGTTTGCTTTAGATATTTATCCTTTAAAAAAATTGTCGAGTATTTGATCTATGCCCTGTTTTGTAGTGCGCATCTTTGCCTTTCTGACTATTTATTATTTATTTATTTATTATTAATACACAAAACAAATATAATTGAGCCCTTTTAATTCAATTTCAATTCAGTATTCAAACATTGAGATAAGTGGGTTATAAAATTGATTTACGAATTTCCAGTTTACGATGCTTCGCATGTAGTCCACTTCCTATCTTTCTCATTTCCCATCCGGTATTCAATTTATTAAAATTTAATAAAATATACCTCGAAATACATATTAGAATACTATAATTGGCATAGCGCCCTTGAGGTGAGATATTCACAAAATCGATGCTATGTAAATTATCCAAATTTATTATTATTTAAAAACAACCATTTTGATTTTTTTGCTGTTGTATTCTATTAAATATATTTTAAAAATTTATTTAGGTAAAATATGAATTGATTGTTTTAAATAATAAATATCTACACTTTTACACTATAAACATTAATATCCAAGGATTGCCATCTAAAATATTAGAGGCCTTGTGTTGCTATACCACAGACGTTATAAATGTGTTTGTCCCTTTTTCAAATCCCTTCTTATCTCCTCTTATAAACCAAGGTTATCTTAACTTTACTTTCCGATTAATAATGTTTATCGTTAGCTAAAAGGGTTCTCTTTTAGGATATATTTATAGGTATGTTTCTTTTTTCTTTACCTACTAAAGACTATTTGAAGAGAGACCAATCGTAATGAAACTGAAAATGTAAAATTATAAATTATATCATTATTTATTTATTCATGGAGAAAATACACATCAAGTATTAAATATTCAATATCAATTATACTGGTGGGTTATGGCCAGCACTAGTCTCTCTACTACAAAGATAAATGTGACAATGCATTATTGATGAAGACCGTTACTTATTAAGGTGACTTATAATTATTTTACAAACATTATGAAACTCAATTTACCATAATTTCCTACCTAGTGGACATATAGATAGTTTCAACATATAATATCATAGATATATTTTTTTAATTAAATAACTCATACTTATACGTACTAGGTAGACTTGTAGCTGCTTTTTGAAGTGCTCAATAAGTTAGTGCTGAGCTACATAGACAGACGAGCGATATGGAGTTTATATAAAAATGAAATTGTTGTTATATTACCAATACGGAGTCAGCACCGCTGAAGCAAATGTCGGTCAAGCAGTGATACAAGGATGTTCAATGTCACCGGCATTGTTCAATTGTTATATACAACAAGCAATTGATGAGTTGAGGGAAGAAATGTAAGACTTGTCCGGTGTGAAGATCCAGGTACAGGAGATTGATATGTTTAGGTATGCCGACTTGAGAAAGATGTAATCAATCTTGAACTCCAAATATACCATGAGAATAAATAAAGATAAAACGATGTGCATGGTTGCTGAAAGAGAAGAGTTGATCGCAAATATTGTTCTAGGTGGCACAACAGTAAAGCAAGTCAAAGAAATTGTATATCTGGGATAGCAGAATATCTCACGATGGCCGCTCAAAGGCAAAAATAATAAGGGAAGAATTACTTTATTTCAAAATTTATATTTGATTCTCCTAACATCGATATCAATGTTAGGAAGGACTTGATTGAAACCCTTGTCTGGAGTGTGCTGCTGTATGGCAGCAAAACGTGGACTATCAGCTGAAGAGAATCTGGACGTCTGACTGCCTTCGAAATTTGGTGCTACAGGCGCATTTCTAAGAACCATAAGTCAGACCACATTCCAAACGATGTGGTACTGAGCAGAGTCGGAGAATCGAAACGATTTCTAAATAATGTATAAAGAATCGTCGTCAATCGTCATCGTTGCCCAGCAACGATATAAATGGATACCATAAGGCATCCGGGCCTGCTTGTTACTATCGCTGAAGGAATGACGAAAGGCAGAAAATCTAGAGATCGCCCTATAGACAGGTGATTAGTGATGTGCGCTGTAACAGCTACCAATAGATGAAGAGACTGGCGGACAACAGATTTATGTGGAAAGATGGAGTGCTTGGTGCCAACTAATCCTAGGATTGTAACCATGAAGAAGACAACGTCAAGACAAGTCGAGTCAAGACTTTCAAATTGCTATCACTTTTTAATAAATGGTTCTATGTTCGTTCAAATAATATGTACCTACAGTAAAAAAATCACAAATATACTTTTAGCGGTTAGAAAGAAAACAAATGTCTCAGCTCAATTGTGTAGTGGAGATTTTAGTGTTAGCTTTAACCCACTTGTTTTTTTTTATATTTTGTATGAACACGTACCAAAAATAACATAACATTCAATTAACCTCAATGTGACATTTTGAAAGAATTTTATAAAGTCACATAAAGATGTTTGAGATTGTAGACGTTAACTCAAATGATAGCTTAGTGTTTTGAACGATTGAGAAAAAACTTCAACAACTGTATACTAAGGACAACAACAGGATGTCCTGATTCGCCCACTTCAAGTATCTACATATATTTCTTAACAATTTTAATATTTACAATTTGCATTGTTTCAAAGTGACATAGGAACAATTTGAGAATAAATGACAGTGACGCGTACAATTTAGCCAACAAAAACTTAAAGGGGCGACTGCTGCCAACGTACCTATTTTTTCAATTCGGTAATGCATCATTACTACAAAACGACATATTTTAACAAAAGTTATATTCTTTGATTATTTTTTAAGATTAATTGTGATTATTTTCTATGAGAAATTGAGATTATTTGGTTTGGAATATTCAGAAAGGCTGCAAATTTTAAAAATCCCAACTCTGCAGGAACGCCGGAACCGTGGGAATATGATCGAGACAAACAAAGTCTTATATTATCACTGTAGTGTTTTTGATACATTTTTTACAGTGAATCACAATCCATAACTGAAGGGCCATCACTTAAAGTTGAATAAAACATTCTTTTCCCTGAATCCAAGGAAGCACTTTCTGACCAACAAGGTGGTAGATGCCTGGAACATTTTACCGGATAAAGTTGTGGGTGGTGGAACACTCAATCAATTTAAAAACAGATTGGATGCACATTACACAAAGAAGCACATGATACAGGCTCATCACCAATAGCTGCCTGCCTGTTAGTTTATAAAAATAATAATACTTTATCGTTTCAGAGTTTGACAAGGGCCCGTTATTAGTACCCATAAGCAGAACGGGTGGTGGTTGGGGAAGAACAGCACAAATCAACATTTTTACAAATAATAAATAAAATACACAAATAGCGAAAACACCTCTACGCTTCGAACTGGTTGTGGAAAATGAGCAAATAGAACAAGTCACGACATTCAAATACTTGGGCGCCAAAATATCAAATGACAATGACCTATATGACGAGGTTAAAGAACAAACCGATAAAGCAGCCGTTATAGCTGGCTGCCTCAGGGACACTGTCTGGAATAACAAAACGTGCGTAAGACCCATAATGACCTATGCCATCGAAGCCAGAGCCGATACCATCAGAATAAAAAATCTCCTCCGGACTACTGAAATGAGGACACTGCGCTCCATATTGGGCGTAACACTCGTGGATAGAGTCCGGAACGAGGATATAAGAAGGAGATGTGATGTAGATGACATCATCCGCTGGGGTAGAGGGCGAAAGCGTCAATGGAGAGACCACGTCGAGAGAATGGGAGACACGCGACTACCCAAAATTGTCTCCAAGGAGGTCCCGGAGGGTCGCAGAGCAAGGGGAGACCAGCAAAAAGATGGAGTGACAGCTGGACATCCAGGTCACAAGAGGCAGTCTCCGACTGAAAAAACAGGCCCTCGGCCTAAAACCAGAGGAAGAAGAAGAATAAATAAAATCTTCTCTTTTTTTTCTGAAAATAAAAAAAAACAGCCATTTACTATTAAAATGGTAGGTACCAACAATTAATTTTATTTATTTGGAAAAATAGACAGGTTATTTTTTATTGGGACATCCTATACGACTGTGTCTACGACTGCCTTTTGTAAAGTCTACAAATGATTGTAATATCACATTATTTGAAATCGATTTTTTTTCTACACAAGTCTATATTTTTTTATTTCCATACGAATTGTCGCCATTCAAATGATGGGCAATCAAATCAAACTTTACTAACTCTGTTTTATTTTCAATCATAAACGTCTCACTGAATCCTAGAAAAACTAACAATTGCTTGAAAAATAACTTGAAATAAACGAGTGTCTACAAAGTCTAGTAATTCATATTTGAGTAATTCAATGACTAGTAATTCTATTTAATTTTTTATAGGTTTTGTTTTCTGTTCTTTATTTGTTTTGTGTTGTCCCAAAGCATTGGGACCAGCAGCTGATCAATCATCTTTTTACTGTCCATTATTGTTCTTCTTCTTCTTTATTATTTATTGGTTCTGCACCCGATTTGCGAGTGATTTAACCATTTTCATACATATCTAATCATTTACACATTTATAATAAAGATATAGGTACAACTATGCAGATAAGTATAAAGAATAATAACAGAAACAATAACCATAAGAAACATCACAAATTAAAACATAATTATTGAATAAATTAGTGTACCTCTATAGGTATATAAAAAAAAATTAGGATAAACCATTTGCACATTTCTAGTGCCAGGTAATAATTCTATGGCCAGGTATGTTATTTACATAACAATAAAATTAAATATACACAATATTAAGAAATAAACTTAATAAAAGAAAAAAAAAAAACCTTAAAAAATATGTTCCACAATTAAAAACAACGTTAAAAAAAAACAAAAGTGATAAATAAATCTGTGGAGATATAACAAAAATATAATTTTATCCCAATAACATTGACGCCGTCATTGCCGTTTCGTATATATATTTTCTACCTACCGGACACGCACCGGTGAGGTGATATAATAATAATACAATAGAATAGATAGCTGAATACCGGGTGGTTCAGAAAATTGTTTTCTGTTTACAGTCAAGTACAAGAAACATAAAAAAAAATAATTAAAAGGTATTATATTAATACCTATATACATACAAACACACACATACATACACACGCAGATGCACATACGCACACACGTACATACATAAATGCTCCTACATATACACACACATACACATATACATATATATATATACACATATATACACATAGACACACGCAAACATATGCACACGTACATATTTTTAACGAAAAAGTATGGGTGGAGTATTCTTCAAATTTTTTTATTGTATTTATTTAGATGTTGTAATATACAATAATGTATTCTTTTACTTTTCATAGACAGTAGGGATTGCATGTTAATTGGGAACGTGGTACATATATCTCGGATGTTATTCATAAACTCGCCATTGGGCAAGAGCGGGCAATTGAAGAAAATGTGATCAATGTTTTCTTCTTCTGTCTCACAATTACAAAGAGGAGAGTCAATTATGTGAAGCCTAGCCAAATGAGATGCCAGAACACAATGACCCAGTCTTAGTCGGGTAATTAATGACACACTAGTCTTAGAGATCTTCAAACCTTTATACCAAGCATGTGAGGGAATACAAGATTGGATTGATTTATAGTGGGATCCTTTAGGGGAGTCAATAAACATTTCATTCCATTTCAACATTAAGAAGTTCTTGATTACGTTAACACAGTCCCTCAAAGGTAGAGAAAAGGATCCCGGTATTATACCACAGGTGCAAGCTTTTTTCGCGAGATAGTCGGCCTTTTCGTTTCCATTTATTCCCACGTGGGATGGTATCCAGGCCAAAACAATACTGATATTTCTCGAGGAAGCAATAAATAGAATCTTTCTGATATCGCTTACCAGATAATCAGTTTTGGAAGAAAATGGCATAGATAAAGTGTTTATTAAACTAAGAGAATCAGTAAAAATCACTGTCTGGGATAAATTAGAAGTGAGAATTTCGATCACAGCTTCTTTTAGGGCAATACATTCAGCGGTAAAAATGGAAGCAGTGTGTGGAAGTTGAAACATTTTTTCAATCATCAGGGAAGGAGCATGGAAGGCAGAACCACAACCACCATCTTGGGACTTTGACCCGTCAGTAAAAAAAAATACATGGGAAGGCCACTTGTTATCCACTATTTGACTGAAAATTCTATTTACCTGAGTAGGGTTCAGTGTCAATAGTGATTTTTGGAATTCGGGACATTCAGATATATCTGGAGAAAAAATCACGGCTTTGAAGGGAATTGCAAAAATGGGGAGAGACGATGAAAGAACATCTGGAAAAGTTTTGATTAAGAAGTTCCAAGAAGAGCAAAGCAATGGCGATATTTTTGAGTGCCACGCTGAAGTACTCAAAGGAGTCTCAAAAAGATACTGTAACTTTGGAAAAAGAGGATGTTCTATGTTATATAACCTAGAAATTAAGAATTTGGAAGCCAAGAATTTTCTTCTTAAGTTTAAAGGCATCTCTAAACATTCCGCTTGTAGAGCAACTATAGGACTAGATCTCATTGCTCCCAGAATAAGTCTTAGGCATTTTGATTGGACAACATCCAATTTCTTGGACAAATATAATGGAAGTGGATCGAGAAGGAAGCAACCATAATCAATATGACTGCGAACAATAGCGGAATATAACATTTTCATGGTGGTGGGATGAGCACCCCACCAAACTTTTGAAACCGCTCTAAGAACGTTAAGGCTAATTTCGCATCTTGTCACCACATGCTCTATGTGCATGTTCCATGTCAATTTTCGATGTAAAATCATTCCTAAAAACTTGCATGATTCTGTCATCGGAAGATGATTGCCATCCAGCATTATTAAAACATCTGGAACCCTATGCTTATTAGAAAATACAACAGTTTTACTTTTGCACGGGGATAAACTAAGTCCATTACTAGCAAACCACTCACTCAAGGAACTCAATGTGCTCTCCAATAACTTAGAAGAACGACCTAATGATTTATCCGTACAATAAACAACAAAGTCATCCGCGTACTGTAAGACACTACAGCTATTAGGGATGCATGAACTGAGGTCATAAGTGTAGATGTTGAATAACAGAGGACTCAACACAGATCCCTGCGGTAAACCCCTGTAAGTAGCTCTGGAGTGTATACCAGTAGGAGTCTCCACCAGAAGCTTTCTTTCACACATAATATTGAAAACTAGTTGACATATGTCTTCCGGAATACCCAAAAATACCATCTTATTGAAGAGAACGGAAAGAAGTACATTGTCATAAGCACTGTCAATATCCAAAAAACATGCAATTAAGTCATTTTTCTTACTTCGAGAAATTTGAATATCTGAAACTAGTGTGCTAAGGCAATCAAGACAAGATTTACCCTTTCTAAAGCCAAATTGGTAAGCTGGGAGGAGGGAATTACCTTCAATAAAACACTCCAGTCTTGTTTTTACTATACGTTCTAACACTTTGAGAAAGCAACAGGATAGTGCAATAGGCCTATAAGATGATCCCAAAGAGGGGTCCTTCCTTGGTTTAGGTATGGGAATAACATATTGAACCTTCCACGAATCCGGAACCACACCCAAACGGAGAATGGTGTTGTAAAGGTCCACTATAATTTGGGAAAAGCTAGTAGGGAAGTGCCGAAAGAATGCATAAGGAAACATATCAGGGCCTGGCGATGTATCGCCGGTGGAACTAATAGCAATTTGAAGTTCTTCTAGAGTGAACTGAGACGACACCCAACTGGACCGTACTGGGGTGACAGGCGATCGGCGAGTTTCTGAAACATCCGGAGCATAAGGAGGAGAAAGTTTGTCAACAAATTCTTCAATCCATGATGTGCATCTTCTAATATTCGGTTTGTTAGAGAAGGAACCTCTAAATCTTCGAATTGAACCCCAAACATCTGCAATATTTGAATCAGGTGACAGTGAACAACAGAACCTGTACCACCCTTGTCTCTTTTTACTTCTCAGTAGTCTCTTAGTCTCAGCTTGAACTTTACGTGTCGTTAAATAATTTTCCAATGACATATATTTTTTGTATTTCTTCACAGCTTCAGACCTAAGATTAATCATCTGTGTACAGTCATCGTCCCACCATGGGGGAGAAATTCTACCGTGTTCTCTCGACCTAAGTTTTGGAATACTGTATTTAGCAGCATTGTGAATCAAGGAAGTGACATTGTCTACCATTTTATTAACATCATTATTTTGCTCAATAATTAATGATTCAAGGTTGCTTTCAATAGTTTTTGAAAATTTTTCCCAGTTAGCCTTTTTAATATTATACCGATCCTTCTTACTAACGACCAATGATTGTTTAATTGCGTGGTTGACGAAAGAAATTATTATCGGGAAATGATCGCTAGAATAGGGATCATTGAGAATACACCAAGATGACATTTGAGCCAAATCATTAGTGCATATGGATATATCCACTGCACTTGGTTTCTGTCTTGGGGGAGCAAAGCGTGTAGGATCACCATTATTTAAAATACATAAATTAAACTCGTCAACTAAGTCCAGAATCATCCTTCCAGCAGAGTCAGCCTGCTGACATCCCCAAGAAGGGGAATGAGCGTTCAAATCCCCAAGTATCATATATGATGATGATAGTCTTGACACGATATCTTTCCAAAAAGATACATCAACTGGGCTTCTTGGCGCAGAATAAGCTGACACTATAGAAACATTCCAAATCTTAGCCGCAACCACCTGTATTTTTGAACAGTTAGGTACACAGATCGTTGTGAAAGGTAAAGAATCTTTTATCATAAGGGCTGCACCGCCACGGCCATCGTGACGGTCATCCCTTATGCAGGCAAAACCTGGAAAGTTTACAAATGAACCTGTTGAAAACCAAGTTTCCGAAATGGCGACGACATCAATGTTATAGGATTTACACAAAAGAATAATATCATCACGATTTGAAACTGCACTTCTGCAGTTCCATTGTAAAACCTTAAGACAGGGGATTTTTTTCAGAGGAGCTATTTTCGTTGTATATAATTTTTAAAAATTCAGTAAGGTTAGCAACGATGGACGGTGATATAGATAATGGATTTGAAACCAATTGTAGCAGGAACAGTGAAACTTTATCAATCAAAAATTTTACTTCTGAGTCACAGGTGTTAGTATCGTTTCCAGAATGTTGAAGAGCGCAACCATTTGTAGGATTAGACGCTTGCCCATTTTGATAAAATAGGTTGGCGTTATGATCTTTTGCGTTGAATCCAGTATGTATGGGTTTTTTCGGAGATGAACGAGAAGTTCCAATATGTGGTATCAAATTGACATGAGAAGACTTCGGAGGAGAAGAATCAGCTACAGATACTTTATCCGAATACAAACATCTCCTAGGATGGGCAGCTAATGCTTCTTTGTAAGAGACGTTCTTCGTTGCCATTGTAGTTTTAACATCTTGTTGTCTCTTATATTCAGGGCACGAAATATTGGCTGCTGTGTGAATTCCCCCACAATTGACACATTTGAGTTCTTTTGAAAGACACTGTTCCGCAGAATGGGGTTCACCACATTTATAACATCGGACAGTCGATCTACACTGGATTTTAGTGTGACCGTATCTGCAACAGTTGTAACACAAAATGGTGGGAAATACATATTGATCCACACGAAAAGCATTGTTGAAAAGGTACACATATTCTGGCAAAATCTGGCCCTCAAATGTCAAAACCACGGATTGTGTTGGTTTCCATGTGATGCCTTCTTCAGAGGTTACCTTTCTGTTAAGACGCCGAGCCTTAATAATTTTTCCAGAACTTTGCGGGATCTCCGCGAATTCCAGAATTTCTTCGTTAGTTATTTCATCGGATACACCACGAACAATACCCAATTTGGTGAGCATGAAAGATGGGATAAATGCCTTTAGACCGTTATCCAACAAAAAATTACTTATAAGGAATTCGTTTGCTGAGGCTGCCGACACAAAACAAATGGAAACTTTAAATTTTCCCTCCATTTTTATGGATCCTGGGGCAATTCCTTTAATTCTTGCTACGTGAAGTTTTTTCCCAAATTCTAGAGGTTTAATTAATTTTGAAGTGTCTTGGTTTTGCACATAGATTAGATAAGGTCCAATATCTTGGGGTTTATATTTTAGAGAAAGAGGAGACGGAGAAGTCGAAATCGATGTAGTCGGTGTAGTCGTAGTAGGAGATATGGCGGAGATAGCAGGGATCTTGCGGGGATTTGTGTAAAGTATCGGGGAACTTGGGCGTTTGCGGGGGTCAGGTGGCTCGAGTGGCGGCTCCATATTGGAGCCACCATGGTGAACTACACTTTTCACAGACGTAGTTTATCAAAAATATAATGTTCTAATTAATACCAATTAAAAATAAAAAAAAAATTTAGTTTGGTGTCACCCTGTACACAACAACAATTTGTAACAAACACAACACTGAATGTTCAACGCGACCGCTGCAGTCAATAGCGAATCGAGTACTGTCCATTATTGTTCAGTTATATATATTTTTTTTTAAAAAAAAAGAACATTGTAATTTTACAACGATAGGGGCTTCAAATAACGTTTTTATTATTATTATTAATTATAATATATGTTCAATCATACCATCACGGCATATTTCACAGGGTGGGGTAACCAACGACAGGTATGCGAACCCTTCTCTCAAGGGTTCGCATACCTGTCAAGAAAACATATCAATTCACTATGCAGATCACAACTAGTAAATTATGTATCTTTTAATGCAGTAAGACGAAATTTCAAAGGAAAACTTTAATGTCTTTCGTATTTTCATGGTGACAGTTCCAAACTACTGAAGACTGTCTGAGATGAATGTATGTTTTACCTGGCTTTTAATTTATAATGTAACGAATATCGTTTTATCACCTCTCGCCTATTTTTTTCTTGCATCGGATGCTTAATATTTCTCATAACAAAATGAATAACGTGAAATTTATTTCGGTTAAACTGTGACCTAATTTTAAAAAGTAAAAGAAAAAATTAATACCTACTTCAGTTTAAGTCGATATTCGATAAGAAATCGCCATCTGAAAATAACTAGTTGCATGTAACACATGAAATCCAATTGTCGACAGCGATAGTACGTATAGTTGAAGAATAAGTACCAAACTATAAACCCCTAAATACAAATTATTTAATATTTTAAGATATTTGGTTTTCTATACAACACATGTACCTAGGTATGTATTTCAAGATAGGATAGTATAGAGGTCAGTCCTTTGATCCTACCCAGAATATGAAAACAGCATGATGGTATGTATGTATGTTTGGAGATTAGTATCACTTCTTAGATATTGTGTGTAGGCGACTGCCAGACAAATTGTATGAAGCAATGTCGTCACTAAATTCAATTTCTATAAAAATTGTTAAAAAAAATTGAGATGTGCTAATACAATGTTAATATTTTTTATAGAAAATTAAATTATCTAGTTGGGGTGTTTCGTTTTTTTTCAATATTTTAAAAAAAATTGGAAATGTAGGCAGTTAAACTCATAAATTTATCATAAAAAAAATATTTTTCTTAATAAAAAATGTTTGAAAAACCTTGGAATTAAAAAAAAAAACTAATTTGAGATTTTGCACTTGTCTATTTTTGTACCAATTTTTAGCGTTCTAGTTTTAATGGTTTCTGAGATATATGGAAAAATAAAGTAAAAATTCAAAAGTTGATAACCCCTGACTGAAACAAAAATTCACATTTCTGAGTATAAAAGTTTTGTAGGCCTATAATTGTTTATATATTCTGAAAATTTGGGCTCTGTTAATTAAGCGGATCAAAAGTTATAAGGGGGGGACGGACACACAGACACACACACCCACACACAGACACACACACATACACACACAGACACACACACACACACAAAACTCACATAAAATGTTCTACTCCGAATTCTGAGTAAATCCATGTATGGGAACATATATGTGTCCCAAGCACAAGTTTTTAACTTTTTTGGGACAGTACCTATTGAAAAAAAAAATTGTATTAATTTAAATATTTGTACTATGTGTATGTTCATATTACGATACTCAATAAAAAAAATATATATATATGCTGCGAGGCCTCTAGTTGATGTTATTAGCATGCAAAAAGTCTATTTTTTGTCAGTGTATTTTTATTTGTGTATTTATTTTACTACTATCTTTTTAAGTTGTTATGTTTTGATGTTTTCATCTTGAAACTCTTTACATAATAATTTTTAAATAATGCCCTCAGAATTTTATTTATTGTTAAAATAAACGATTTTTTTTTCATTTATTGTTTTTTAAATTTTGTTTTTTGAGTATTTTTGGTATTTTTTCTTTGTTATTAATTTTACTTGTTTATGTTTTATTTTGTAGTTTTGTATATTTTTTGATATGATTTTAGTTATGCACATGTTTGTTATTTTCTTGTGTAATTTTTTTTTTTTGTAAATGCTCACATGAGCGTAGAGCTTAACAAAAAAATAAATAAATATGATTGTCCCCGTTTTCCTCTACGTTGGAGAATCACGAACAATCAAACCCGCGAAAAGCAAAGAATCGACGCTAACTTATAGAAGGGCATATCTATCACCGCGGAATATGTGGCCAAAATATGCGGCTTTGTGTCTCTTGACAGTGGTCAGCAACTCTATCTCTATATCCATCATATTTAAAGCATTCATTGGAGACTCATCCACCCATGAGATACGAATCTGTTTTGTAAAGCCACATCTCCAATGCTTCAATTTTATTTACAGTTGAGATTTTGAAAGTCCAACATTCAAATTTATTTTTCTATGATTTTGTATTTAATGTGTGTATATTTTACTATTATTTTTTTTATTTTATTATTTGTATATTTATACTTATTATACTTAGGAAGCATGTTTCAGCGTGATGGAAAATTGTAAAAAGATATTCAAAGGAGAGTAACGGCAGGTAATAGAGTGAATGGTGCATTAAGTTCGGTAATGGTTGACCCAATTATTTCGAGGCAAGCTAAGCTCGCGGTACACAATGGTATCGTCGCACCGACTCTAATGTATGCTAGTGAGACATGGACATGGCAGAATACGCATGAAAGTAGAATTAACGCGGTTGAAATGAGGTCACTAAGACGAATGTGTGGTAAAACGATGTATGATAGAATAAGAAATTAGGATATTAGACGAGAATGTATGATTGAAAGAAATATCGTAAGTAAGATGAAAATAAATACCACATAGAAAGAATGAGTGATGACCGTCAGACAAAAAAGTATACAAGGCTGATAAAAGAGGAACGAACAGTAGAGGTCGGCCAAGAAAAAGTTGGCACGATCACATAAATGGGATTTTGAAAGATGGTGATGTTAGAAGTAAGAATAATAGAAGAACGTGTATGAGACGATGTATGGACGTGAATAAAGCGAGGAATGTATGTCAAGAGAGAGGAGTCTGGCGTTCGGTTCTCTCTGCCTACCCCAAATAGGGAAATGATGTGATGGTATGGTATAGTATGGTTATTTGTATAGAACCAACAGTTTAGAATATGAATTTTCAATAGGTTTAATTATATTAACAGGTTATAAACCTTTTAAAGATATTTTAAATAGTTTAAACTAAGTACCTACTTAAATTATTTAACAATCGCAACATTATTTTTTTAACACAGGTATATTAAAATATAAAAAAGAAAATATTTAGGAAGATAAGGTATATTAACTATGTATTTAGCCATCAGCATCCGCAACAAAAACGAGCTAATACTGACCGACCAGTCAGTATTGTGTTCACTAGTCAGTATATACTATACAGTATATAGGTAATTTATATTATTGTCACAAGTGGTATGCACCGATGTTTAGCACCACAAACCATTGTAGAAAACACGGCAATATCATGTAACGGTTTGAGAGGTCTACGTACATTTTTATTAGTTTTATATGTTGCATTAAAATAAAAATAAAATTTATATTATTAATAAAAAAAATATCTCAACCAACCTTATGTTGACAAAATTTGGTCAAACAAATGGTTGAGTATTGGTGATTTGGACGCGGATTTAGAAGGTTTTATAATAGCGATTCAGGATAGAGTAATAAAAACTAAAAATTATCAAAAATATATAATAAAAGACATAAATGTAGTAGATGATAGTTGTAGGAAATGTTTGGCTTTTCCGGAAACAATCGAGCATATAATATCGGGCTGTTCTTTTCTCGCGCAATCAGAATATACATTTAGACATAATCAGGTAGCAAAAATATTACATCAAAATTTAGCTATTAAATATAAATTAATTGACGCGATAAACATAAAACCATATTATGAATATGATCCGATTTCATTTTTAGAAAATAATAATATTTCGCTTTATTACGATAAAACAATATTAACTGACCGGTCAATTCAACATAACAGACCCGATTTAATAATACATGATAAAATTAAAAAAATAACATATATTTGCGACGTGGCTATTCCAAATTCTAGTAATATTATAAAAACTTTTGATGAAAAAATTAGAAAATACACCGCTTTAGGTAATGAGATTAAAAGACTTTGGCATTCTCGTAAAATAATAATATTACCGTTCATTATTTCAGCCACTGGCATTATTCCAAAATCGTTAATCCGTAATTTAGAAATTATAGATTTATCAAAAAACTTAATAATAAAAATGCAAAAAACGATAATACATGTAGAATCGTTAAAGATTTTTTAAACGTTAATATTCGGGAATCAGTAGGGTTGTTAGGTAGTATAGAGACCTCCTCAGAGCCTAATCCTTTGATATGTTAAGTATCTGGATGGGTGAACTATTCCCAATTGAAAGCTTGATGATGGGTTTGTTGCATTTTATTTTCTCTTTTAAATAATTTACAATTTACGCATTGATCTGCTAATTCTTTTGAGGAAGTGTATAATGGTAATAATAATAATTGAGTGTTATTATTTGTAGTGCTTAATTGTTATTAATATCATTAGTAAATCGGCCAGCGCCGTAAAATTAAAAAGGAAATACATCATGAAGGACAATGTAGTACAAACTGACCTATGTAGAAAATGCCACCAAAAGTCAGAAACCATCCAACACATTACAGGGGCATGCGTCACTCTCACACAAATGACTATACACACAGACATAATCAAATCGCAAACATCATCCACCAAGAATTAGCTATTGCACACAAACTAATAAATAAAAATGACAAAATGCCTTATTATAAATACACACCTACACCAGTTCTTGAAAACTCCACTCAAAAACTATACTTTGACAGATCCATACTAAGTGATAGAACCATACATAACAATAGACCAGATATTACACTTGTAGATAAACAAAATAAACATACAATGTTAATTGACATCGCTGTACCAAATACACACAACATCGAAACAACTACAACCGAAAAAATTAGAAAATACACTGACTTGCAAGACGATATCAAGCGAATCTGGGACATGCAATCTGTGATAATAGTACCAATAGTAATTTTCACCACAGGAATTATTCCATTAAACTTATTCAGCAGTTTAGAAGACATCAAATTACCTAAATACACATACGTCACCATGCAAAAAGCAGCCATATTAAACACATGCAGACTGGTGAGGAAATTCCTCCAAATCGACGACACTACTGACCTAACTAACACATAAATACTACACATGGCACCAACACACAAACACCACATTTTATACACTCAGTAAGGATAGCACTTGGCAGCATTGCTCGTGCTATCCCAAATCCCACCAGGTGGTAAACCTGAGAAGGTGTTAAAGAGCCCGAAATAATAATAATAGTAACTTTTATTTAGACGTAAAAAATATAAAAATTAATACATCTAGTACAAACAAAAAAACAAAAAGTATACATTTTTTTTTGATACATTAATAAATTCTGGTACAGGTACAGGGTATGACTAAATTATTTAAAACAATGTAAAGTATGGAGAAAATTAATAATTTTCAACTATGTGCTCAGCACCTAGCCTACGAAAGGTGGCAAGACTTGTGGTTTGTTTTATTTTTGGTGGCAAACTATTATATATTTTAAGACCTTTATGGTATAAACTATTTTGTGTGCATGTTAATCTCGTTTTTGGAAGTCTAAAATCCTGACATCCACTCGTAGGGTAGGTGTGAACATTGGAATTGAATAATATATCCTTCTGCATATATTTTGGAAGCATATTATTTTTTAGTTTGAAAATCAAAGTTAATGTGTTGTATATAATGTATTGCTTTAATGTCATTAATTTTAGTTTATTTAACATTACGTTTATTTTTGTATATCTGTTACATTTTAAAATTGTTCTCATTCCCATATTATGAATAATCTGTAATTTTCTATTTTGAGTTTTATTGCAGAGGAAAAGGACACTAGAACAATAATTTAAATGGGAAAATCTAAGTTATTTCTTATTCTTTTTAAGAAACCAATTTTTTTAGCCATTTTTTTCATAATATATTCAAAGTGTTTATCAAATTTCAATTTATCGTCTATCAATATACCTATATATTTTATACATTTAACTTTTTCATTATCAATATTTAATGTGAAGTTGTCATTTTGTCCTTGGTCACTTATAATTAGAAACGTGGTTTTGGCATGATTTAATTTTAATTTATTTTCATTTAACCATAGTACCACACTATTCAGATCAATTTGAACTTTTTCTATGCCATCACCAAGATTTGATTTCGCTATATATATTAATGTGTCATCTGCAAAGAGTTTTATATCACTGAATTTTAACGTTTTCACTATGTCATTCATATATAAAATAAACAATAATGGGCCCAAAACCGAAACTTGAGGAACTCCTTTATCTATTTGCTGAGGCTCTGATGTTACATCTCTGTATTTGGTTTGCTGTTTCCTTTCTGTTAAATAATCTAAAATCCACTTATTTTCATTTCCACATATTCCAATTATTTTTTAATTTCTTGATAAGTTTATCTCTGTCAATTGTTTCAAAGGCGCGCTTTTAGTCCAAAAATACTGCAATTCTGTGCTTTTTTGATCTTTATATGTTTTCCATTGATCTATAATATAATTTATAGCCGTTTCACATGAAAATTTGTTTCTAAAGCCTGACTGTTGGTTTACTAATATTTGTTTTGCCTCTAGGTATTCCATGACTTGTTCCTTTACAACGTGTTCTAATATTTGTTCGTATTTAGGAAGACAGTTAATAGGTCTAAAGTCATCAAACTTTTTTGGTTGTTCAATTTTAGGAATAGGCGTTATTATTGATGTATTCCATGTTATTGTATATTGTGAATGTAAAGTAATTATTATAACGTATTTTTATTTCGTAGGTTGTGAAATTTTTAACCGACATAATATACTATCGTATGTAAAAGGAAATTGATGCCGTAAATAAATAAAATAATAAATAAATTAGGGTACAATGACTCTTTCGTTTTATAGATACCAAAATGTGTTCGGTATATCCATTCAATTCGATCTTCCCAACTTTGCATTTGATATAATATCAGAATTTCCAACGTATTTTCACTTTAAACTAAATCTTCTGTCTTTTGTATTGTTTCTGATATATATTTTATTGGCTACGCAGACTTTCTGTAATATAAATTATACGAGATTGAAAAATACACACACTTCGTTGAAGGTTTTAGGATGAAAACGAAATAAAAGTGAAATATTTTTGAACATTTCTTTAACAGCTAACACGGCTAGACATTCCCGTTCACTCCATCTTTCTTTTTATTGTTTTATTTTTTTCAACTTTCATGAATAAAATATACATAAAAAAGAAAATAAAGATTGTCGTGCAGAAATATTTATAACATATTTTGGTACGTGAAAATACATTTCGTTCAAAGGTCTTTTCAAAAAAATAAACTTTAATTGTGCCTACTAATTTATGTAAATATTTCCCCAAAAATATATTCCAGAAGGCTGAGACTCATTATCCGTAACAATAAATACGGTCTACTGCATATCACTATGAAAGGAAGAACTGAGGACAGTCGCAGTGATGGTAGGAAGCAGACGTCTTTGCTAAGAAACATCAATAGATGGGCCGGAGTACACAGAGTGGAGGAGCTGAAGCTATCAATGAACTATTCTTTACAAAACAAGGTAAGCAAAAGGATTTTAAGAATAAATGAATATAATAATTTTTTTGCCTTTTGACTTCGTCATTCAAAGAACCCATGCAAGCGTATAGCCTCAAGTAAATTCGGTACAAAAATATTTTTTCATACATTTGGATCATTTACATAGCGCCGTTTTCGTGAACAAGTCACCTCAAATGCGCTTGAGAACCTCGCCTAGATAAATTGTCGGAACTGACATATCGCTTCTGTAGAAGGTGATCTGCCATACGCTTATGCGTAATTGGTATTGACAAACCACTTTTCTGCCATCGTGGTTCAGTTGTTTAGATATTTGACTCCTGAGCGAAAGGTCGTGGGCTCGGTCGTTACACAGTTTTAAATTGTGTTTTCAGTCTGGATCTGTGAGACGATAAATAATCTTATTTTTCGATTACATCGTATATTAGGTTGGTTTTAAGGTTGAAAATTCCATTTAAAAAAATGTTTTTAATTAGTATAATTTTTATACGTTGCTCTATTGCGCCTTAGATAGTTGGTACATCTCTAGCGCATGGAGGAGAAACGAGTCCCGAAGAAGATTCTCAACACACGTCCAGATGGGAGGCGCTTGGGAAGACTCAAATTAAGCTGGATGGATTAAAAGGGACTAGAAAGAAATCAGTGTTACTATGTAATAGGAAGGTGCGGGCGATGGACCGGGTGGAACGGCGAAAAGTTTTTGAGGAGACCAAGGCTCATGAAGGGCTACAATGGTGCTACAGCACCATTGGTGAAGAAGATGATGAGACTGCTCTAGTAAAACTGCATTTTTGCAATGGTTATTGTTTTTTAATTCATTGATCCATTAGATAATACATTTTTATTTCATTATTATTTTTAAAACATTATGCAGAATTTCAAAATCATCGTATTTTGATGTTAATACAATGTTTTTTCAGATAGATACTCACTAAGTTACATAATTTACATTCCTAGGTCTAGTCTATATGTATTATAAGTTTGATAAAGTAATACTGATTACGAGAAGCATAAGCTTCTAAAACTGTTTTCGTTTAAAATTGATTTGAATAAATATTTAAAATATAATAATAAATGGACAATATTTACGCGTTACTCGAAGGGTTGGACGAGATGATGCACGTTCTAGTTCTTCGTATTTTGACGATATCTATAATTGAGACAGTGTTCAAAAAATTGAGAAACTAGATTGCATTTACAATGTTATTTGGCAAATAATTATTGGAATAAGGACATGAAGTAAAACAGTATTAACGTGAGTGTATGAAACAATAAAAATAGTTAATAAATAATCAGAATAAAATTATGAATACATGTAGAATCGTTAAAGATTTTTTAAACGTTAATATTCGGGAATCAGTAGGGTTGTTAGGTAGTATAGAGACCTCCTCAGAGCCTAATCCTTAGATATGTTAAGTATCTGGATGGGTGAACTATTCCCAATTGAAAGCTTGATGATGCGTTTGTTGTATTTTATTTTGCTCTTTTAAATAAATTACAATTTACGCATTGATCTTCTAATTCTTTTGAGGAAGTGTATAATGGTAATAATAATAATTGAGTGTTATTATTTGTAGTGCTTAATTGTTATTAATATCATTAGTAAATCGGCCAGCGCCGCAAAAAAAAATGTATTAAGTAAAATGTTTAAACACAATAATTTATTTAACCAATAGACCAAGTAATTATTCTGAAAACAACTCGGGATAGCATTTTGAGACAGAAGATCATCAAGTTGATATAATTTTCAGACAGAATATCAACTCCATCAGGCTTTCTAGAAGTTTTTCAAAGTTGTATCATCTTTGAATTAAATCTGTTGACCTTCATAGTTGAGTTGGTTAGATGATATCTGACTGCTGATCAAATCAAAAGGTCATGAGTTAGATTCCCGGCGGAGACATAGTTATTAATTTTGTTTTGGATCTAGATTTGTCATATTAAAAATATCATACGTAAGACTACAGAGGGTGGCAACTTGTAACTGGGTGTGTGTCAAATTTATAATCATACAGAAGTTACCCGAGAAGCAATATAAAATAAAATATACGTACAAATTAAATTTAAAGATATAACTTTGTATTAACCACGTTTTTTGGTTGAAACGATGCGACCGGTTTCGGAACTAACCGTTCCCTCATCAGGCTAACTTTCAACTGAAACAGAATGTGACGACGTGCTTACAAGAAATCTATGGGGGCGGAGGTAGAGGTAGGGTGGGGGTACTTACCCACCCTGCACAAGACCCAACCCTAAGTACCCCCACCCTACCTCTACCTCCGCCCCCATAGATTTCTTGTAAGCACGTCGTCACATTCTGTTTCAGTTGAAAGTTAGCCTGATGAGGGAACGGTTAGTTCCGAAACCGGTCGCATCGTTTCAACCAAAAAACGTGGTTAATACAAAGTTATATCTTTAAATTTAATTTGTTAAATATGAACCACAAAGTTAACATTCAAACATTTGAAAATATTAAAATATACGTAATTGGTTGAACATTTTTTTTAATAAAACAATGGAAAAATACGGATTCGAAACAATTTGATTCAATCGATTGGATGATTCCGGTAACTTTATTTTCAGGAAAACGCAAAAATATATAATGTTCAATTTCTTTTTGTCGAAAAATACCCTAAACTTATCTGTGTGTGCCTTATCTCCAAATAAGAAAGTTTTAGATTCTCCTCCAGTTGAACCTCTGATTAAGGGATAGATGAGGTAGATTAAGGTGCCTCTTGAAATTCAACTCCATTCCTAAAGAGCGGTAAACCCCCGTAGCCTTAGCTAAGGCACCTGAGCGAATAACCGCTTCACCTCACCCCTGACCATAAAATTTACTAATGCCTACCTGGAATTCTAAACAGTCTGAATACAAAACTTGAAGGAAGCACAACGACACCCAGATTACTTATATATAAACATCCCTTAGACTTTATACATTCAACTAAAGCGTCACTCTATAAAATAGATCGACAAATTTGTGGCCTGACACAAAGTGATATCAATAAGGATCTCTTGTTTGTCGATTTTTTTAAATAGGAAAGTTGAATAAATACTAAGTAAATGACTTCAAAAAGTTTATGCAAGAACAAAATGAATGTATGCCAGGAAAATAAATATAAATATGTATGTAATGTGTGTTTATGTACATATATGTATGAATAATAGGTAGAAAAAATAATAAATTTCTATTTGAGGGGGCATATTAACCTAAACACCCCAATTAATTTGAAATCAAATTTCTAAAATATTTTTTAACAGATTTTTAATTATCTCAATAGAGACGAAGTTGGAATATTTATTGTAGGAGAACCGGGAAATCAAGGCACCTACAGGGCTTACGACCTGTCATCGGCTGGTTTACGTGATCACTTTATGCGCTTGCGCAACGTTCACCAATTATGCAACGTTCCGAAAAATTCCTTATTTTCAAGCGAAAAGAATTTCAGTATTACAATATATAGAACTTTCAAAATTGAATTGATAGGGATCTCATTAAAAGGCATAATTGGTGAACGTTGCGCAAGCGCATAAAGTGATCACGTAAACCAGCCGATGACAGGTCGTAAGCCCTGTAGGTGCCTTGATTTCCCGGTTCTCCTACAATAAATATTCCAACGTCGTCTCTATTGAGATAATTAAAAATCTGTTAAAAAATATCTTTGACTCCCGACAGGGAAAAAAAATCCAATGTTTGCGCATATGCAATAATAAAAATATTTGATTCTAAAATATGTTAAACAGTGAGTTTTTGGAAAAAATACCATTAGAATTTCCACCATTTCTCTAGTGAATTTTCGTCACACACATTTAAAATTGAGCATAAATTCCCCTATAGGGAGTATTAAAAAAATATTTTTAACAGCATTTTTTTTAAATTACTCCATAACTTTGTGGAGTGGAGTAATAAATATTTAATTGCTTAAAAAGCCCATAAAATTGAGGTGAATGTTCGTGATATTTGTTTCATTTCATGTAAGGTTTGCTCTCAAAATGTTAAAAAAAAACAATTAATTGTGGTTATCCGATAAGTTAATGCGTATAAACCCTTTTTAACGCATGCGATTGTTACTCTTACACGTATGTTCATAGTGCATTAGGTGGTTTTAGTATATATCATGTTTTCAGTCACTAGATTTACCGTGACACTAGATTTAGATTTAGCCTTTTAATGAGACGTACAAGTTATGAGCTATTTGAGAAGAATTAGTGAAGCACTGGCACAACAAACGGTGTTTATATAATTCATTTAACTCCTAAAAAAATATACAATTAACTAAAATTGGGTACCCATATAATATGTCCTATTCTTATTAATCTAAATTTATCCGTCTGAATTTAAGTATATGAGAAATGTCAAAAAGTTTACTGATTTCATACGGGACTCATTACGTCACAGCGCGGCGCGCGGAAAAAATCCTTTTATCCACGGTCGCCCATTGAGTTAGACGTTTTCTTACTCTGAAACAAATCAAAAAAGGATAAAATGAGAGGATAAAAGTACCAACTCCTTCAGCTTGTAATCCAGGGAAGGATAAAAGGAAGTATAGGACAAGGATATTGAAGAATTTAATGACTGCTTGATCTGAGAAAAAGCACTTCGTCACTGTATTAGGCCGCCACGCTGTAAACGTCGCCAACGATACACGAAAAAGAATAAAATAGATTCAATAGTCCTAAAAATCGAAGTATTGTTGCACCTATTCCACCGTCACTAGAATCAAGACGTAAATGCCAAGATATACAATTTCTGTACAACATATTGAACAATATTATTGACTGCCCGGAACTTTTATCGAGTATTGACTTTAACGTACCAATGAGACGCTCCAGACATACAACTCTCTTCCGACCTAAATTATATAAAACTAATGCCGCGAAAAACTCAACTATAAACAGAATTATGAAACTCAACTATAAACATATAACATAAAATATGAAAAGTCCCTTGACATACCTAGACCTATTCAGTGACACAAAACATAAACTCGCTCAAAAATTAAAAACAGGAATTTCATAAGATTATCACTTACGCACAACACACATGCACACAGTCGCGGCTGGTGACCTTAAATCTTAGAAGGGCTCAAAATTATAATTATACCTAGATGAGAAATTAACTTACAACAGGAATCAGAAATCAAATATGTGACACAATATTATTTTCGTATATAAAAATTATCAGTGTTTTCCATAGGTAGTTCTTTTGTTTATCGGAAATTAAAACGTAAACTTGATCATTTATGCTGTATTTGGTTGGGTTTTAAATAACGCTTGTAATAAAATGCATCGATAAATTATAAAATAATTTGTGACAACTAATGAATTTTGATCATACAAAATTTAAAAAAAAACTTCTGGCAACGGCCGCAAGACTGCTTCCTGATTTTACACATTTTATATCATTTTTGTTTGATATTGTGGTATCAATTAATTAAATAATAATACTTATATATTTCGGATGATTTATAGTTTAAACTATGTAATATCAATTAATGATAGTCTCAAGGAATTGCAACTGATTACCTAACGTTCGACCTTCGCAATGTAGGTACATACAACAAAATACGAATGAATGAAAATGTACTATAACCCTTCGCGGGCACTGCCCCGTTTTGCTCTAAATCGGCATACATTCAGCGTGTACGGCGAACTGCGGCGGCAGCGGACGGTCGCGTGAATTGTGTGGGCTCTCCGGGCACAAGTCGACTGTGCCCGAGGAATGAAATATGTCATAGAATCTTCCTTGCTTTACAAAGCAGTTTAAATACTTTCGCTAAATATACTACAGGCGTAAGACGGCAAATATTATTAGAAAAATAATGTATTCTCAAGATTTATTGACATACATATTTTGGATTTTTTTTATTTGGGAGGGCTGAGCCCGAGAGCCCTTTAGGAAGAGCCGCCACTGCATGCACATACACACCTTTACACCTTATATTTTTTCTTTAACTCCTGTTTTGTACTATGCACATAGCACCAATTACACGCATTGCGTGAAGGCAGGAGCAAATAATCAAAATTATAAATATTAGAATTGAAATATTATAAATATTTAAATTCTATAGATAAATATTTGAAATGCAGCCCTTTAATAACTAAAATTTTTTAATAACTAACTGTAAATATATATATATATATATATATATATATATATATATATATATATATATATATATATATATATATATATATATATATATATATATATATATATATATATATATATATATATATATATATATATATATATATATATATATATATATATATATATATATATATATATATATATATATATATATATATATATATATATATATATATATATATATATATATATATATATATATATATATATATATATATATATATATATATATATATATATATATAATGAGTGTTAGTTAGTTAAATATTCAGAGACATCTATGAAGTATCTTTCCAACCATTATCACAGCAAATTTACTAGCAGCAGTAAATGTTTTCATCCATTAGTTTTTATTCATAGATGTCGTGATATATTACTCATATTTACGCAAAGGTACTTTTTCTTTTATTTGAATAATATTTATGAATTCCTTACAAATTGTACATACATTATTTTTCGAAATTTCTTACATATTTTACAAAACGTTTATTTAAAATATTATCTTTACTTGCTTATATACAATGAAATCGAATTTTTAACTGCTTTGAATTACGCGGCAAATGCATAATAATAATAATATTTAAATACTTTTTGAAATTTAATTAAAAACAATTATTATCATCTCCCTTTTATTTCCAGTCACTAGGGGCTCCGCCCCTGGCCGCTTCGCGGCCCAACCCCGGTTTGGCGCTACGCGCCATTTTTTTAGGCGCTTCGCGCTTTTATTTATGCGCTACGCGCATTTCATTGGGCGCTGCGCGCCATTTGTTTTATGCCAAGCATCGTTTTTTTAACGCTTCTCACCAACCTATGACCGCTGCACATCGAACCAATTCAGGTATTCATCGAACTTACAAAGTATTGAATGTTATCACTAGTGATTTGTAATTAAGATATTCATTAATTTATTATATTATTAGTTCAATGTTTAATAATGTTACCATAATAGAAATTAAACAATAAGTTATTAGTGTGAGTATATTTATCAATATAAATGAATCATATTTCTAAAAAAACATTTAAATTGTACTTAAGCACATAATATTATTATGTATAATGTTTCAATGTATATAGGCATGCTATAAGCATTCAACTCTCAAATGTTGTTGATGTTCCGTTATTTTTTTTTTAAAATGGGCAACTACAATAATATTGTTTTAAACAAATATAATAAGAATAGCAACATAAGTAATTGTTACTTAATCAGCCCACCTTTGATTTCATATTGCATGTACTCACTGCTGATAACAAAACAAATTATTATTCCTGTATAGCGTGGCTCCTGGACATACATAATATGTCCACGGAACTGAGTTTTTCCAAATTATTATATGTGGTAAGGCATTGGTACAATGGGGAATTCTGAGCGGCATTAGTGTTTTTTTTTAGTCCAAAAAGAACGTTAAGGTGTGTCTTGTTTGTCTATTTGGTATGTTGAAGTTAATCATTTTCATAAGGTCTGTACAGTCAATTTTGAAGTTTTTTATGTCATAAAGGTACATTAAGTCTGAGGTCCTTCGTCTCGTCTGTAAAGTCTGCAATTCATGTTTGTAGTTATTACCAAATTTGTACTTCATGTTTTTCAAAAATATTTATTGTATTCATTCTATACTGTTAATATAAGTATTATACTGTGGATTCCAAATGACTGACGCTTGTTCCAATTGACTTCTAACAATTGTGTTATACAGTAAGCTAAATGTTTTTATTTGTGTGAATGGTTTACATACTCTCATCAGGAATCCCAACATTTTATAAGCTTTCAGTATAATGGTGTTTGTCAAATAAAAGTTTACTGTCCAGTTGTATGCCTAAGTCTCTACAGTCTGATTTCTTATCAATCATCTCCCTATTGATTTTGTATGTGTATTGTATTGTACTCTTTTTCCTAGAGAATGTAATGGAGTGACATTTTTCTACATTTAGTAACAGCTTATTAGAGTCAAAATAAGAAGTTAGTCTATCCAGGTAAAGTTGTAAGTCCTTAGTCAGTAATGTCTAACAGTTTTACAGATTTTCATATCATTCAGTTTTATAGATTATTAAACTTATGTACTTTAAACAAACTTGGATGGTTTTCAATATGTAGGTACTGGTTGTATTAATTTGAATAATGTCATACGCAAAAATGTAAATACTTATTTGTCAAAATATTATAAAAACAATATTGAACACACATACATACCATCACGCCATGTCCCTCACGGGGTAGGCAGAGAGAACCGAACGCCACATTTTTCTATCTTGACACACATTCATCGCCTCATCAACATTCATACATCGTCTTATACATGTTCGTCTGTTGTTCAAGCTTCTTACATTTCCATATTTCAAAATAACGTTTACATGGTCGTGCCATCCTTTTCTTGGGCGCCCGCGACCTCTTATTCCGTTCCTGTCAGCTTTGTATATTTTCTTCGTCAGGCGTTCTTCGTTCATTCTTCCCAAGTGGCAAAACCATCTCAATGTGTTAACTTTCATTCTGTTAATTACATCTTTCTTCATCTTATATTCTTTCCTTGTATCTTCATTCCGAACTCTGTCATACATCGTTCTGTTACAAATTCTTCTAAGCGATCTCAATTCAACTGCATTTATTCTGCTTTCATGCGACTTCTGCCATGTCCAGGTCTTACTTGCATACGTCAAGGTTGGTACTACGATTGCGTTATGAATGGCAACTTTAGCGTCTCTTTTTTTTTTTTATTTTATTTTATTTTGTTTTATTAAGAAATACAACAGCTGTTTACAAACATTTATAGGTATACAGTAAATAATTTTCTTATTTATATCGCCAATTACAGTATTTCCTAGTTATTAGTTACATTTTATATTGTTTATTCGGTAAAAATTCTCAATAAATACGAAAAAAGAATATTTCAAGTGATAATGGAGATGGAGATGATATCTATTTCCTTATTTTTAGCAACAAATAGAGACAAATAAAAGTACATAACATACAAATATTTTATGTACATTTTTTTATCTAGGGTAAAACATTTACGTACTGTTCATTTGTCATCTTTTTTTATAAATATCTTAAAATACGTTATTAAAAATATTTGTCAACTCGCAGATTATTTCAAATTGTGATTTCATTCGCTTATGTTTACAGTTCAATGAATTTATTGTTTATAATATATTATTTCAGTGCCATAACATTTTACTTGTTAGGTTTTATATATACTTTTCCATAATTTTTCTATAGTATATATTTAGATTTTTCACAAGAATATAGGCATCTTAATTAGACTATATATCCATTTATTGATTTTAACAGTTCTTTTTTATAGGATGATATGTTGCGATCATTCATAACTGGTCTAAGCTTACATTCACTCTGTTTTCTGCCATAACTCTTCTTTCAATATCCTTATCAGGCCGTCCATTCCGTTGGAACATACTACCCTGATAGACATACTCGTCGACTTGTTCAAGCCATTCATTCTCTACTTTTGTTTGACAAACTGTGACATACTCGTCGACTTGTTCAAGCCATTCATTCTCTACTTTTATTTGACACACTGTTCTGCTTTCACTCTTTTCTCTATTGAACATATGAGTAAATATAAGTTAACCCTGGAACAACCAACATAATGTAGAACACTTGTATTACATACATAATATATACTACGAACTGATATCCATACAAACGTTCACCGTCATATAGACCTGCCCTATAATCTGCACCATATAAATCAACGCTTAAAGATGCCCTTATACATGCTAGAATATTTTGTAAGTTTATTGAATTTATTATATAAAGGAAAAATTGTAAAAAAATCTAATTTTACTTAAGCACATAATGTGTAATTTTTCAATATAAATGTTTTCATAATGTCATTATCAGTCAATACAAAGCTATCATGATTTGATCTACATTGCTATTAGATGATTTATCCAATAGACACCCTACGATTGATTTTAAATGTAATTTAGGGTATATAATATATGGAAAACAATGTATAATGTGCACCATATAAATCAACTAAACAATAAGTGTATTGGTGTATATTTATTGATATAAATTAATCATCTTGCTAAAAAAACATTTCAATATATATAGACATGCTTCTCAAGATTTTTTCACAATGAAATACATATTCGGTACATGTAAATAAATAAAGTATTTCATAAGTGAACATGTACATACTTATTTGTCAAAATGTTGGTCAAACATACATATGAGAGAGTACAAAATGTTTATAAATCAATTTAAAATCTCTTTAAATACAATATTTTCTGTATACTTACTCATATTTTTTACAACCATTCTTGTTCCATTACAAAGACCATCTCCTCGTAGAATTTTATTTAAAAAAAAATGGGCAACGTACAATAATATTTTTTTAAACAAATATGTATAATAAATAAGAATAGTAACATAAGTAATTGTTACTTAATCAGCCCACCTTTAATTTCATTGGTATGTTGAAGTTAATAATTTTCAGAATGTCTGTAAGTCAAAATTGTTGATTCCAGATGACTGACTCATGCTCCAATTGACTTCTAATAATTGTGTTATATAGTAAGCTGAATGTCAGGATCAAGTTGTAAGTCCTAACAGTCAGTAATGTCTATAACAGTTTTATAGATTTTCATATCGTTCAGTTTTATAGATTATCTTATGTACTTTAAACAAAGTGATTCACAAACTATGTATGCATTTGTTGGAACAGCTCGCTAGCACAATGTATTATATTGTAGACCTCCCCAGATGCAGCTAGAATAAAATTGCATAGTTGTTACCGATTGACGATGGTTTGTTTAAAATATCTCTCATTGGACTGCCAAAAATTGCAACTCGACCTTCTTCTATTTTGTTGACACCTTACATTTAAAGGGTGTCTCATACGTACCCCATAGAACACACTAACTAACGTACCCTTACAACTTCATCTGCATCATAAACATACAGACTATAATTTTTCAAACAGTATGGTCCGGTACCAGGCACGTCTGCAATCTGAACACCGAAGGATGCAAAAGCATTAGCACTATTCTTCCGGATATGTTGACAGTACTAACAACTACTCTTTGCCTAGCATTTCGCAATGTTCGCCTACGATCTCGCTCTTCTGTCATATCTCACTCATCCATCTCTTGATTTGTCGTGTTTTGGTAGCAGGCATCCACGGAGCATCCACTAAATACCTGCAACAAACAAAATAACACCAAATAATTAGATATGACGATGCGTCACGTCAAACGTCAAATGTCAATCCGTGAATCCGTCCATTGTCCATATCCTGTTAGTACAGAATGCTGCCAGTATTCAATTACGTATTCCGCAGATTTATTAATAACGATAAATATTATTGGTGTTTAAAATTCTTTTTTGAACAATAATATTATCAATTGATGTTGCAAATACATTTTAAACGATATTTTTGTACTTTTTCGTTTCAAATATTTTTTTATGTTGAAGAAATATTTTGAATGCGTAAAATAAAATTGGGTAAAATTATTTTACTGGCAATACGCGCACATTCTAAACCGGAACAGACACGGCATACATGGGGAGTGGGAGACGTATTCAATATAATAGATTTTAAAGATTAACGATCTATTCGGCATGATTCGAATCAAAACAATTCAATATATTTATATTAGCGCCAAAATCTTGGCGTAACCTATCTAATCTAATCTGACAGTAATATAATCTAACGGTCGTTGTTGTAAAAATGTACCATGTTGAACCAAAAGCCAACCAAACCATCTGAATATTCTTACACCCATACATACAAACTGTTGAAGAATCTTCATACATGCCCAGCATAAATCTCACCTTAAAAAATACACAGATACACTAACACAAACAAACAAACATTGTTCCATATTGTATGCTCAAATGTATCGGACATACTGCAATGAATATTAACGATAAAAGTAAAAAGAGATTTATAATTTGTAGGGAAATAAATCGTGAACGATACATGTTTTCTGACATTTTTGCTACTGTTATCAAAGCTGTCAATGTTTCTCCTTGGAAGCAATGTTGCATACGTTTTAAATTCAGTGTTGCAACAGACGAAAATAATTACAGGCAAATTGAACCTACAAAGGACAATTATTCAAATTTTAAGAAATTCATATCTCCGTTAATATTTGCGCTAGAAAAAAAATAAAAACTGTTTTATGATTCGTTATACGAATCGTTGAAATATTAAAAAAAATTACAAGTTTTTTTTTTTAATTTTTTTTTTTTTTTGATTTTGATAGTCATGCCAGGCATATAGGCATGTATGGCTTGCACGCCACTGCATATACATATACACTTACACACACACACACACACACACACACACACACACACACACACACACACACACACACACACACACACACACACACACACACACACACACACACACACACACACACACACACACACACACACACACACACACACACACACACACACCTTCACACATACACACCCACACACACACACATATGATTTTGTATCTTGAATATATGACTGTATTTTGTAATAAATTATGATAGTATTGTAAGCTAATAGTTGATGTATGGAGATGATAATTGTTATATTTGATATTTTTATACATATACCTATGCTATTCTTTGTACATTGTTAGCTTCAATTTGAAAAAATAAAAATAAAATAAAATAAAAAAAACAATGTCATTCTATTCCTCCATTCATAAAATAATTCAAACTAAAATTAAAGCAAAAGCGATAACTTCGTGGTTTTTTTTATCGTTTGTCGGTTACGGGTTTTAACAAGTTGTATAAAATAGACTTTATTTTGTGTGAATATTTCTAATTTTCTCGTACCTCCGAGAAATATTAATTGGCTGCGTTGGAAGTGGAGACTCAACCGTTAATAAAATGGAAGAGTTTAGCGGTGCTTGATAAATTGAGAGCAATTTTACATCGGAGAGAGGCGCTGTTGGAGAAATCTTAATCTGACATCCATTGATAGTCCCAACAGAGCTTTATATATCCTTTCTCGTCTCCTACCCTATCGGCTGGTTATACGTCCCTACTTTACAAGATATTTATTGCATATTTAGAATTCTGGCTTCAATACAGATTCTTAATTTATATTTCGAAATCGCTGGATAAAACATAGACAGAATTAGGACGACGCTTTGCGACAAGAGCCGAAGACTGGGTAACCATAATATTGAGCAAATAATAAACAACCAAATTCGATACATACCATCACGCCGTTTCTTTATTTGGTATAGGCAGAGAGAACCGAACGACAGACTCTTCTATCACGTTATATGTACATGCTCTCCTATATTCTGACTTCGTATATTACCATCTTTCAAAATCTCATTTATATGATCATGCCAACTCTTTCTCGTCCGGTCCCTTCTTTTAACTCCACTATTTTCAGCCTTGTATATGTTGTCAGGCGTTAATCGTTTATTCTCTCTACACGTCCGACCTATTGTTAAGCATTTATCTCCATTCTACTAACAATATCTTTTTAATCTTGCTTTCTCCACTGATATCCACATTTGTTATCGTATCATAGATTGTTTTGTTACACATCCGTCAGATTAATCACAATCAAAGTGATTTTTATTAATTCGTTTCAGTAACCGTTCAATATTTACATTTCTCTAAAAGGTCATGTTTTTTTATATAGAGAAACAGACATCTCTATATATTAAATATTCTGCAATACCTCGTTCTACCATGCATTTGTCTACTTAACTACCTTTAAGATGATGAATACATAATTACTAAGTACAAATTCTTCACATTAACAAATTTTGGATCACTAGCTATATTTTTTAACAGATTTTTAATTATCTCAATAGAGACGAAGTTGGAATATTTACTGTAGGAGAACCGGGAAATCAAGGCACCTACAGGGCTTACGACCTGTCATCGGCTGGTTTACGTGATCACTTTATGCGCTTGCGCAACGTTCACCAATTATGCCTTTTTAATGAGATCCCTATCAATTCAATTTTGAAAGTTCTATATATTGTAATACTGAAATTCTTTTCGCTTGAAAATAAGGAATTTTTACTACAGCCATCTATGTATGAAATAATGAACAACATTCTTATTAATTTTATTTATTTTTGTTGTAACGCCATCTATTGAGAGAATTTGTTTTTTGTAAATAATGGAGCAGCAGAAAGTCTCGTCGCGACGTTGCCAGTGAGCGGTTGTGTTTAGTGCATATTTCGGATCTACCCACAAGTACCTACTACACTACGCAGCGAACAGATAAGATTCCATTGCTGTCATTTTTGTTTTATTATTTCATTTTTATTCTTACAAAAATTGTTTTGATTATTTCAATGTAGCATATTTGGTATTAATATTTACCTATTGTTTTTGTTGCTCTTTGTCTATTTGACATTAACAATTTTTGTTTCGTATTTTTTATTTAGCTGTTAAATATCTATTTTATTTGATTTAAATACTGCATCGCGGATATGGAGGTGGACGAGACTAAACCTCCTGATCCTCGATCGATAATTTTATCAACTGCTGACGAATGTGAATCTGACACGAGTCATGATTCAGTTATTGTACCTAACCGTAAACGAAAACCGCGTCATCAACCAATTGATATACCGTCGAAAATGAAACCTTCTTCTGTACTCGAAATAACTGCAGGCCTCCCGATACAAACCGAACCAAGCCCAATTCAATATTGTAATATGTCAAACCCACCATACATAGTATATATTCAAAATTGCGAAAGTGGCAAACCGATTAACTCCTTAGAAGTAGGCAAATTTTTGTTTTCATGTAAAAATAAAAACTTTGGGATTATTAACGGTACAATAAAATCTGAAGGGCGCTTTAAAATTTCTTCTGAATTTAACAAATGGGAACAAGCAAATAATTTTATACAGAATATTACAACTTTATCTGATCAAAAATTTAAGGCGTTTATTCCGACGCATCACGTGACGCGAATGGGGTTGGTAAGAGGCATTCCTGCTAATCTTTCTGAAAGTGATATTGTTGAATCCTTAAATTTGAACAATGCTAGACGAATTATTAAAATAATAAAGGCGCGAAGGTTAAATTACAAAGATAATTCTCAAGGCACGGTGACGTGGAAACCGTCACAAACCGTCGTTCTCACATTCGAAGGCCAAATATTGCCTGATTATGTTTACCTTTATTTTAACTCCCTTCCAGTAGAAGCATACACTTATCCCACTATTCAGTGTTTTAATTGTTGCCGTTTTGGGCACTCAAGAGCCATTTGTAAATCTTCCACTCGATGCTTTCACTGTGGTGAAAACCATCAAGCTGATCAGTGTCCAAACCCGGAAGAGCCAACATGCGTCAATTGTAAAGGTAGTCATAAGGCTACAAGCTTTATATGCCCAGAACTGACGAGACAAAAAAACATTAAACAACTGATGGCGAGTGAAAATATATCATATTTCCAAGCCTCTAAACGTTTTCCCCCTGCAATAAAGAGTTTTGCCGAAACTACAACATTGAATGTGAAACCAACCTCATGATTGCGTCGGATACCCCCGGTGTTAGCCCGCGGAACCTTCGGACGCCAACACGAGGACCGATGCGTCGGGATATAAGCCTAGGTTGCGGCTCTAAGGGCCCAGGCAGTAAAGGCGGGGGTGGGCGGCCGACGCTGTTGTGCCCTCGTCATTCTATACTTAGAGAAGAGCAGGACGGACGCCTCTAGTCTCGCTCGGCAGTTACTCGTCAACTGTGGCGAATGTTGTTGTGTGGTTCGGGCACACCGCCGGCGCAGACGTCGGGTCAGACATCCTGTGTTGACAACGAGACGTCAAATCTGACAGGTGATGATTGCGTCGGATGCCCCCGGTGTTAGCCCGCGGAACCTTCGGACGCCAACACGAGGACCGAGGGGTCGGGGTACAAGCCCCTCCGACTTGAAACGGAGTGTACTTAGCGGCCGATTTCGAGACCAATCGGAGGCCCTGACGTGTGTGGTTGGATTCTCGGGGGCAGTGGTTGAACCCGATGGATGGTGGATATTTTGTGTTTGTCCGATGTTGCGGCTGCGTCCGGTGGTGAACAGGGCCAATGAGCTCTATAGCGTCGCCGGCGTGGAAGTGGATCGCGATCCCCCTCGAAACCAACCTCAGCTAACACTACAATAAACCAGATTAATTCAGCGAATCCTTCCAACTCTCGTAGAATTATTACATACAAACAAGTCAAACCTAGACCAGCAATGACACCAGCATATGACAAGAACATACATAACTCATTCCTATTCAATCCAAATGGTAATTATGTCAATCAAATGTCTAATGGTCATGCAATTAACCAAAATGAACATTCACCTCCTCCTTCTGCAGTAGAGTTATCCAACAGCAATTCAGCATTTCTGCAGACATTAATATCTCTTTTAATATCTATTCTTTCGAATAATAATAGCCTACCGTACAACGTTGCCGATATTCTCACAACATTGCAATCTTCTCTCTTCAATAATGGACATACAAACTCTGAAAATTCTACAATGGAATAGTAGGAGCGTTTATTCCAATAAAGCAGAACTTACCGAACTATTAAATAATAATTCAATACATATTGCAGCCATTTCTGAAACTTGGCTGAAGCCATCTTGCCTATTTAAGGTAATCGGCTACCAGTGTCTTAGAGATGACAGAGCTGACGGTCGGGCTGGAACTGCCCTTTTTATTAAAGATAAGTTAAATTTTGAAAAACTATCTATCCCTCTCAAATCCCAAGACTTTCAAATTGTCGCAGCACGAATTAAAAACATAACTTTTATTTCAGTATATATTCCACCATTAGTTTTATTTATAGAAAAGGACTGGACGGATTTACTTCGCCAGCTCCCCTCTCCCTCCATAATCTTGGGAGATTTTAACGCCCATTCTCCTATCTGGGGAAGTGAAGCTACCAATAAATCTGGTCACAATATAATAGATTTCATGGATATCAATAATATTTGTTTTTTAAATGATGGCTCCCCTACTCGCCTCACCCCACCCTCCCAAAAGAAAAGTGCTGTCGATCTGACACTATGTTCGAGTTCTTTAGCCGCAGATTGTTCATGGACCTTAACCAATGACCCTTACTCTAGTGATCATTATCCAATAATTATTCACTTAGAAGATCCTCACATTGCTAAATCTAAACCCCAACACCCGACAAATCGTAAAGGTTACAATACAAAAAGGGCAAATTGGCCCCTCTTCTACGATAATATAGAAAAATTAACAACAAGTTTGGACAGTTCTAACGTACACATTGAATACTCTGATCTTTTATCAATTATTTATAAGGCCGCTGACTTATCTATTCCAAAAAAATCCAACTTTAGCCCTCTGCCATGTACGCCATGGTGGGACGGAGAATGTTCTGATATGGTCAACAACAGGAAAAAAGCCATAAAAAAGTATAGGAAAAACATGACTCTTGAAAATTATATACTTGCAAAGGAAAGTCAGGCTAAAACTAAAAAATTTCTACGTAAGAAAAAAAGGCAAGGATGGCGAAATTTTTGCTCATCCCTCTCCCCAGACTCTCCCTTGTCTCTGGTTTGGAATATGATTCGACGATTTCGCTCATCATATGTCCAGAATCGGAATCATCAGATTAGTCCAGACATATTAGAATCCTTCATTAACAGACTGGCTCCCTCTTACTCTCCTAATATAACGGAATTATACATAAATCAAAACATAAGTCACCGCTCTTCAATATCTTGGTTAGATTCACCTTTTAAGATCGAGGAATTATCCATTGTGCTCAAAAACTTAAACAACTCTGCTCCTGGTTTTGATCAAATACCATATACGTTTTTCCAACATCTGCCTACTTGCTTTCTGGAACACATACTGAATAAATTTAATGAATGCCTTCAAACAGGTATGGTTCCCATAGATTGGAAAACCCAGTTGGTAATTCCAATCTTAAAACCTGGAAAAGACCCCAAAATTCAAACGTCTTATAGACCAATAGCTCTCTCTTCCTGCATTTTAAAAATTTTTGAAAACATCATTAAAAAACGTTTAGACTGGCAAACAGAACGTAATTTACTTCTCCCTAATATACAATTTGGATTTAGAAAGGGAAAGACTTGTATGGATAATTTAAGTATCTTGATATCAGACATCCAAATTGGGTTCACTAATAAAAAATACACACTCGCAGCTTTCCTGGACATTAAAGCCGCTTATGATAATGTCCTTTTGCCAATTTTACGGAGAAAATTGTTGAATTTAGGAATTCCAGAACGACTAGCTCAATTAATTTTTAATATTTTTTGTGAAAGAAAGATAGTCATTAATAAGCCTCCAGACACCTATGAACGAACGCTATGGATTGGCCTCTCTCAGGGATCTGTTCTGAGTCCGCATTTATTTAACCTATATTGCTATGATATACTCGAATGTGTTCAGGGTCTTTGTTCACTCCTCCAATTCGCTGATGATATCGTTTTATATATTACTCATAGTAATATTGAAACAGCAGTGAGAAAATTATCAACTGCCCTATCTAAAATCATTAAATGGCTTAATTCTAATGGACTTGAAGTTTCGCCCCAAAAATGTCAAATAATCGCCTTCTCGAGGAAACACAATACGGCAAATATATCAGTTAAGATTGGTGAAACCACTATTCCTAGTGTTGAAGAAGTCAAATTTTTGGGGATGACCTTGGATAGGAAGTTATCATGGACTTCTCATATTTCCCACATAATTACCAAATGTGAAATGTACCTCTGAGAGCAGTTTCTAGAGTTTGGTGGGGCTCACATCCTACAACCATGAAACTACTATATAATGCCATTGTCCGTAGTCATCTGGACTATGGTAGCTTCCTGATGGAACCGATACCGGAATATCTGAAATCCAAATTAGACAGAATACAATCTAAATGCCTTCGCTTAATAATTGGCGCAATGCGCTCCTCACCAATAAATGCACTGCAGGTGGAATGCGTAGAACCACCTCTCAAACTAAGACGCCAATATTTGGCCGATAAATTCATGCTCAAACGAATAAACTACAACTCACATCCGCTCCTCCCTAGAATCTCGATGCTCTCATCTCTATGTCAAAGTCACCGGTATTGGTTCAAAAAATGTACTCCCCCAATGTGCCAAAGCTATCAAAAACTCTCCCTCAAAATTGTCTCTAACCGTGCTCAGTCCATGCTTCCATATTACGAAATT
This sequence comes from Molanna angustata, assembly GCA_963576475.1. Taxonomy (NCBI): domain Eukaryota; kingdom Metazoa; phylum Arthropoda; class Insecta; order Trichoptera; family Molannidae; genus Molanna; species Molanna angustata. Next base: position 4,881,287 of record OY754971.1, on the reverse strand, counting down.
CCATTTGAGGCAATAACATTGATCCCAAACATTATTTTAAATATCGACCTACATAAAAATTCAACAGTCAGTGCTCAAGCCATGAATAATAAGTTCAACAGTATCGTTATGTCTAACTGGCCCTCCCATCTACAAATATACACGGATGGGTCTAAGCGGGGCGCAGACAATGAATGCGGGGCCGCAATTCACATACCATCTAAAAAAATACAATCACTCGTTAAACTACCCAGGGAATGTTCAATATTCACAGCTGAATGTACGGCTATTAATGAAGCCCTAAAGATTTGCAATACTTTGGATTCTTCGCAGTTTATAATATTTTCGGATTCTTTAAGTGCTCTAAAGGCGTTGTCTTCCAATTTAGCCAAATTGGCCGACAGCACCTTACTATGCAACATTAAATCCGCTCTATTAAACCTTCATAAATTGAATAAAGAAGTGCTTCTTGCGTGGATCCCGGCTCATCAGGGAATAGTGGGAAATGAGATCGCTGACGAAGCAGCGAAGCAAGCCTCCGTTACTGGCATTTTACCCTCTCTATTTATGATTCCCTGCCAAGACATATTAGCATCCTTCAAAAAAGAACTCATATCCAAATGGACCATTGACTGGGAAAGGTCTAGTACCTTGAAAGGTTCTTCCTATAAATCCATCCAAATTTCAATACCGTCTAAACCATGGTTCCATAACAAAGGCATGGCCAAACGAGACGTCTCCAACATATGTCGCATTAGACTAGGACACTGCCTTATTAACAGCCACCTCCACAGGATACACGTAAGGGATAGCCCTTCGTGTGCTTGCGGAGAGGTTGTAGAGACCCTTGACCATGTGTTCTTTGAATGTCCAATCCACACCGAACATGATTTGTATTATACACTAAATACCCCACTCCCAATCAATATGTCTCATCTTCTATCATTGAATTCACCGCATATTTATTTCCATATAACAAAATTTCTTCGCCTTAATGGCTTCAATCTATAATGCAATAAAATAACCTTTACTTTTAAATAATTCAATAAAAATTTTTTGAAACTGGCAGAAATCATCCTAATGATTGGGTGGAATGCCATGTAAGCAAAAGAAGAAGAAGAAGAATGGAGCAGCAATTCTTATACCTGAGGTGACAAATACATTTTTCGCATAGATTCACCCCTGAATTGCGCCAGACTTATAAGGTCATTTTTGTCTTATTAACCTTCTTGTACCAATGTGTAAGTAATCGAATATTTTTTTTTTTATTATTGCATATGCGCAAACATTGGATTTTTTTCCCTGTCGGGAGTCAAAGATATTTTTTTTCCCGGTTCTCCTACAGTAAATATTCCAACTTCGTCTCTATTGAGATAATTAAAAATGTGTTAAAAAATATCTTTGACTCCCGACAGGGAAAAAATCCAATGTTTGCGCATATGCAATTAAATATATGCATATATATGCAATTAAAAAAAATATTCGATTTATTTATAAATTATTTTTAAACATGATAAAATAATATTTATAATGTTACTATCACGATTTACTATGCTTTTCTCTTTTCTTCTTCTTCGTCTATCCTGTCGGGTACACCCGACATAAACAGTCACTTGGAAGGAACCCTCTCTGTCCTGTGCGGTGTGGAACAGTTCCTCTTGACGCCTCATTCCAGTCCATTCCTGAAAGTTTCCGAGCCAGGATAGCTGCTTACTGCCGACCCCTCTGCGGTCTCTTTGAACGATTAATATTTCAATCTTATGTTTTCTATTCTCTATATAAATTATGTATTTTCTCAAGAAATCGTATAAATAGTACATAATAAGTCTCTTATACACCGTAGTCAAATGCAATATCTAATTGATTTCAGTTCTATTTTCCAATATCCGTTCGTGAGCAAGATTTCTATTCAATAGATTATATAGAGAACTATTATAATATTGGTTAAACTACCCCAACTGTTATTCAGAATTCCACTATCCGAGCATAAAGCAATAGTTAGTTGAAGTTATATTGAGTTAATTAGCAGTTGAAAAAGAGGAGGTGTAAAATACATATTTATGTTTCTTGTACTTTATTTGAAATTTAAATAATTGATACATTCTCCTTCTTTTTCATCAGCCCTTTTCATCGAGAGTTGAACATAGGCCTCCTCGTTCTTCTTCCACTCCTCGCTTTCCTGGGCACACCACTTCCAATTATTCCTTACCACTTCTTTGATGTAGTCCATCCACCGTGTCCCACGCTTCTTTTTTCCTGTCTCGGACGCCACTCCAAGACTATCTGGGTCCACCTACCATCTGCAATGTGGCCCGCCCAGTCCCATTTCAGAGTGGCGACTCAGCGATGATACTGTATTAACAGTAATCCAAAATAAACACAAAATAATTCAAACATCATACTTATCTATGTACCTACATAAAATCTCGACAGTATTAATTTTTATTTTTTTCCTTTTAATCAAAACTTTGTTTACTCTACCTTCCAAGGTGTCCAGGGTGCCTAGTCAACATGTCAATCTATTAAATTAGGCCGTCACGCTTACAAAAATATCAGCAGAAGTATCAATTTCCATTCGGATTCAGTGGATTGTCACACTTTTATCTTCAGCATCGCAGATCGTAACAATCTTGTTAACTTGGTGAGAGTTAATTTCGTTCAATATTTTTTTTACTATATATAATGTCAATAGTTTTGCGGACCTTAATTGTTGCCAGGTTGTCCTGGCTCGACTTAAGACTTCTGAATTTGTTACCAGATCTGTCCAAGAGATTTTAAGCATTCTGCGATGCAATCACATCTCAAAAACTTCCAACCTATTCATGGTAATAACCCTCAGCGTCAAGTCTCACAGCCATATAACAACACAACACCACATAACACCCCATATACCATCCTCTGCAACATAATATTTTATCATCCTCTGCCTAAGGTCCATATTGAGCTTTTCGTTACAGAATAAGGATATCATTTTATTAAAGGCAGATATTGCTAATGATATTACTTAATTCTGCACCTGATCTCCAAATACGTATATAGGTTCTAGTTCTAAGAAACCTATATGCCGCATCTAATTTAACCCAAAATCAGGAGGAATGAACACAATTTTGTCGACTCTGAGACATGTCAAAAGACTGCGACGCTCCACAATAAACCTAACGAGGAAAAATAAATAGGTACATTATAGATTGATATTATTTTAAAAGTGGATTCAGATAATTTTATCTTTGCCAATTTTCATCATTTTCTCCATCTGGTTTTGATATAAAGAAATTGTATCAGCCCACGTTGTTTTGGGAATTTTTGCACGAAGAAAAAAAAATGTTTTTGAACGCATATCAATCATGTTATGATTGATGATCAGGAAATACCTACTTCTGAAAGAAACAACCATGGGAAAAATTGTCAATTTGGTTTACTCTGCGTTGTGTTTTCTAATAATATGATGAAACGGGATAAAACGTGGCTCTCCTTTATACCACAAATATGTACCAATATCAATTTTTATTAAAACAAATAATACCCAATACCTATATATTTATATATATTTATATATATATATATATATATATATATATATATATATATATATATATATATATATATATATATATATATATATATATATATATATATATATATATATATATATATATATATATATATATATATATATATATATATATATATATATATATATATATATATATATATATATATATATATATATATATATATATATATATATATATATATATATATATATATATATATATATATATATATATATATATATATATATATATATATATATATATATATATATATATATATATATATATATATATATATATATATATATATATATATATATATATATATATATATATATATATATATATATATATATATATATATATATATATATATATATATATATATTTTTTTTTTTTTTTTTTATTTATTAACAAAAACAATACAAGGTTCACATATAAATCATAATTTAAAAAGGTATACAAATTCTATCATATAATTCATAATAACCCTCTTTAATTGAGATAAAATCTCGTGTTAAAAGAGGGGAGGGGAGTACATCTACTAAAAAATATGAAGCTACACAAAACAAGAATGAAATAACAAAAAATAAATAAATAAATCAGTACAATTTTTTAATTTTATTTTTAAATATATTATAATTTTTTTCGAGTCTAAGACTCAAAGGGAGTTCATTAAACCACTTAGTACCTTTATACTTATAGAAATGTTGTGAGGCAGTTGTACGTAAAAGAGGAATGGTAATACATCCTTGTGAATTTATTCTGCTGCTTAAAGAAAATGACAATTGGTTCGAATTTGTAAGAATATCTTTATGAATTTGGAACAATGAAATTTTTTTGTAGATATTTTCAACAGTTGAAACTTTAAATTCTTGAAATAAATTAATAGTTGGATAATCAAATCTCTTTTTTAATATAATTTTAATAATGATTCTTTGAAAAACTTCTAAAGGCACTAAAGTGGTTTTAAAAGCAATAAAGCAAAAAAATTTAATATTACAACGGTTATTGATGATATATAAAATATAAACAAAAAAACCGTAGTTATTGAATTTATAAACAAAATATGGTTGGAGCTTTTTACTTAAGTGATTAAAACAGCGTTTAGATTGTAGAATTCCATTATTGTATAGACAAAATCAAACTACATTAACGAGTATATTATGTTTAATAATTCCAAACCATCAACTTCAACTCATTTACGCCCCATACTCCGTATACACTCTATCTTACCTTCCACTAAAAGTTGTAAACAATCCTATCAGAACTCGTAAAAAGTGAAACGCTTCAATGATCAAGTGAAAAAATAATATTTGATATTGTTTCATTTAATAAAGATTTTGCTTGTAATGTAGACTTTTCCAGAGTAACTATTTTCATCATTTGTTTGTTCTCATGAAAAATGTCACAGTCGTTTACTTCGTATTAAATAAAGTGACCTGTTTGTTTCCAAAAATAAAATAAAAAACCTCACTAAAAATAGACGATCATGCATGTAAGTACACAATATTGTACATATATGGGGTCCTTTGATTTAGATAAAATACGCTCGGATGGTCACACAATGTGTAATGGAAAAGGTCTATGTACATGTTTTTTTATCATCTCATTGTGCCAACCACAATGGTAAACTCGAAGGAACTGCTCCCACAAAGGCTTTAACAAATCGGCCCAAGATATTCTGAAAAACGAAAAGGGATTGAAGGCAATGCTATCCCCGGACCAGTTTTATTGCGACCGACTAAATTTTTCGTCTTCCATTCTAGGCCATTGTTGTATCGCGGTGGGTTTACTTATTTAGACAGGAAAGACGAAAAAAAGATGGAAAACCCTCTGTGTACATTGCAGAGAGGTAAAAAGCCATCTTTATTATTTCTCTTCAACCGATTTAAAAAAAAAACCTATGGACACTTGAATATTATTTATTGATCTTATTTATTAATTTACAGATAATTCAAGCCGTTATCGTTATTTTATCTAAACACTCAATTGTGTGTGTACCTACATTGTACACATGTCAGCGAAATAATTCATAAATGCACAACACAAATTTTAATGCAATTTAAAAAACAATCTAATAATTTTTAAATATGATTATACATCATGAATATCATCACGCCATGTCCCCTAAAAAATACGCAGAGAAAATTGAGCGCCATACTCATCTATTTTTGAACACATTCCTGGTTTGCTTTATATCCATACATAGTCTCATACATCCTCGTCGATTATTCAAGCTTCTTATGTTTCCTTCATTCCTTCATTCATATGGTCATGCTATCCCTTTTAGCAGCGGCCCTTGCTATCATCCATCCCTTACATCCATGTTTATTTTTTTGGTCGTTCATTCTCTCAATATGCCCAAACCACCTAAAGGAATTCACTTTTATTTTACTTTTAACATCCTTCTTTATCTTGCATTCTCTATCTTTAACATCTCAATAGAGACGATGATGGAATATTACAGGAGAACAAGGAACTAATGGCACCTTCAGGGATGACGACCCGTCATCGGCTGGTTAACTTTACTTCACTTTACGCGCTTGCGCAACATTCACCAATTATGCCTTATTAAGTTATCTATCAATCCAATCCTTTGGTTCCTAGATATCCTATAATATTCCAACTTCGTCTCTATTGATATGTTTAAAATTTGTTTTAAAATATCATGGACTCCAGACAGAGAAAAAAATCCAATGTTTTTGTGTAAAATGCAACTATAAAAAAATATGAAGTATGAAGTGGTATAAAGCGTGGTATAAATAGGTTGTTGCGTTCGAATTATTTGTATTAATTCTTATTTGTACAACTTCTTGGATTCTGATAAGTTTCTGGCCAGAAATCAATCTGCCTATAGAAAATTCCACTCTACGGAAACGGCCACAGTAAGAATTTTGTCTGACTTAATCATTCAAGCTGAATCAGGTAAGATTACCCTAATTTCATTTTTAGACATGAGCGCTGCTTTCGATACTGTAGACCATAATATTCTCTTTTCTAAACTTAGACATGAATTTGGCTTGGGTAATGACTGCATTGCATGGCTGTCTTCCTACTTAGTAGACCGTAAATACAAAGTTGTATTTAAAGATAGTACCACAAATAATATTACCTCCTTATACGGGGTCCCACAAGGTTCTGTACTTGGACCAATTCTCTTTAATTTATATACCAATCAGTTGGAAAATCTTGTTCAAAATCTTGGTTTCAACACACATGCCTATGCAGATGACCGCATACTGTTCAAGTCCTGTTCACCTGAATTTAAATATCATTTAACACACGAGGTATCCACATGCATAAATCAGATATCCACCTGGATGTGTAAGAACAAGCTAAAACTGAACCCAACAAAAACTGAGTTCCTTTGGCTTGCCTCACCTCGCAGGCAACAATACATAAATAATGACCCCATTTTAATTCAAAATGTCGAAATTACTCCTTCTAACTGCGTAAAATTTCTTGGTATACATATCGACAGTGCACTCTCTATGGATAAACACATTTCTTCCATAGTCAGACAAAGTTGTTACCTTCTCAGACAACTTAGACCTATTCGAAGGTGTCTCTCGACAAATGCTGCTAAGGTCCTTATAAATTCTTTAATAGTTTCCCGTGTAGATTATTGTAACGCCATATTAGCACACTTACCGCAATACCAAATCCATAGAATACAACTCATCCTCAATGCAGCAGCCCGTTATATTTACCAGATTGATCGTTTCTCGCATATCTCACCAACACTTCACAAACTTCATTGGCTGAAGAGCCCAGAACGTATAGAATTTAAAACATGTCTCCTTGTCTTTAAAGCACTCAATAGCATGGCCCCGGAATATATATCGGAACTTTGTGTTCCATTTTCACCTAACAATAAACAAAGTACGCTAAGATCAATGACCCAATCCAATAAAAAACTAGTAGAAACCAATCTCACAAATAAGCCAAAATACCTATATCGATCTTTTGGCGTTTCTGGACCAAAGTCATGGAACAATCTTCCAATGGATATAAGATGTGCCGAAAATATCAATGAATTCAAGAAGAAATTAAAAACTCATCTTTTCCGCAAGTCGTATCCAGATTGTCCTTCATCCGTTCAATAATATTATGTGTACTAAATATTATGCCAGTTTACTTTGAATCGACTATTTTTTATAATTAATTTCATCTGGATTATGTAACAAGATTAATTTGTGATTTCTAGATATTTTTTTTAAGTTTTATATTTCACCATTTTCAATGTGTTAGCTATAGGACTAATTTTAACTTAATTTTAACTGATTGTATTTTTTTAAGTTTTATGTTTCACCATTTTCAATGTGTTAGCTATAGGACTAATTTTAAATTATTTTTTGCAAACTGAAAGCGCCCTTGAGGTGACCACGGTTGTCACTAAACGGCGCTTTATAAATTGTCCTTATTATTATTATTATTACGCAATAATGCCTACTTATAAAATGTTCGCAGTGGGTTTTTATTTTTTTCTTAGGGCCAAGATAATAATTTACTGCTCACATTGTGTCGAAATAATTCTTTCAAAACTGTAGAATGCATTTCATTTATATTTTAAAATGTCCAACTGAATAGATCTCCTGATTTATTTCATTTCTATAGTCATGTAACAACTGCAAATCCATTAAGCACCATTCTTTCTAAAGATATAGCCAACATGTGCATCCGGATTTCTTTGTCTTAAAATGCAACAAAAGAACATACCTAATATTTGAAACGGAAGACAACCAATTCACATTTTTTTACAAGTCTCCAAAACGTCTAGTAATAAGATATATTGCCCGGCCGAGCTCACTTTCTAAACACATGGTATTTCATACTTAACACGCCCCAACCAAGATCGTAATTGGTTGTTATCTCGAGGACAATAAAGGACAAACAATGGTGTCCTTAGGACAGCCTACTTATCGTGACCAATGATCGAGGCTCTGACCACCTCCACCAAATTCGATAGAAAGACGTTTTCGAGAGTTGAGGTAGTGAGTAATGAGTCAACTGGAGTCCACCAGTGGAGTCAGTCCACAGACAGTTCAATAGTTCTCATCACCTTGTTCAAAAAAAAGTTAAATTCAGTTTGTGTAGCAAGTGACGGACGGGCATCTGTGCCTTGGCAGATGTCTCCTACCTACCTAAATTACATGTTTTATATACAGCTCACAGTCAGTGTTATTTTTTTTTTTGTCTTAATTTTTTACAATTGTTTTTAAAAGCCGACACAATAATTACGACGCGTCGCGACGTCAACATTCACACCACGGGCAGAACAATCGAACAATACAACAACCGGCGATATCTACTCTTGGATCTCTAGCGCGTCTCTACCTTGCATAGGTACATTTCACGGCCGCTAGACTCCTCATCCAGAGCCCAGTGACTCCTGCCTTGGAGTCCAGCGCTCCTGGACGTCCCGGCGAAGCTTACAGCGACTGCCTCCTCGCCAGTCCAGCTTCACGGAGCCCCTGCTCCAATCCGACGTCCTCCACGATGTCAGCAACCCCTGCCTGCGAGTCTGCTGCATCCACGACGAGCCAAAGCCGCTCGTATCTCATCGCCTCACCACAACACGAGCCAAAGCCGCTCGTCTCTCGCCTCAACATCCTGCCACGCGAGCCAAAGCCGCTTGCACCATCTGCCAAGCCGACGTCGCTCGACCAGCGCCTCATCTCAGCACCAAACAAAATCACTCGCCTTAACACGCACCCACTACACAAAGCACCGACGTTTCAATTTTTATACTGCTTTCATTTTGTTGTACTTAGTTTTAAGGTTACTAACCCAATTGCATAATTTTTTTTTCAATATACATGACCCCTGGTCATATTTAAATTAACCGTTTTGTGTTTTATTCCTCCACAACTCGCACCAACAATTACAAACTGTATTGTGTAAAACAACTTAATACCCTCCTACAATTATTATTATTCTTTTCTCTTTTAAATATTTTTTTTTCTTAAATAATTAAAATTAAACTATATAATAATTTTTTTTTAAATTACTAAAGGGGGTGTATTAAGGTAGTAGGTATGAAGTGGTATAAAGCGTGGTATAAATAGGTAGTATGAAGTGGTATAAAGCGTGGTATAAATAGGTAGTATGAAGTGGTATAAAGCGTGGTATAAATAGGTAGTATGAAGTGGTATAAAGCGTGGTATAAATAGGTAGTATGAAGTGGTATAAAGCGTGGTATAAATAAGTAGTATGAAGTGGTATAAAGCGTGGTATAAATAAGTAGCATGAAGTGGTATAAAGCGTGGTATAAATAGGTAGTATGAAGTGGTATAAAGCGTGGTATAAATAGGTAGTATGAAGTGGTATAAAGCGTGGTATAAATAAGTAGTATGAAGTGGTATAAAGCGTGGTATAAATAGGTAGTATGAAGTGGTATAAAGCGTGGTATAAATAGGTATTATGAAGTGGTATAAAGCGTGGTATAAATAGGTAGTATGAAGTGGTATAAAGCGTGGTATAAATAGGTAGTATGAAGTGGTATAAATAGGTAGTATGAAGTGGTATAAAGCGTGAGTTTAGTTTTATTTACTTAGGAAGACTATAATAAATCATGTATTCCATATATAGATAATAATTCTTTATGTGGAAACCCCGAGAGACATCTTTGAATCTTAATCGTTTAACCTTGACCTATTCCGAGAGTAATGTTACAATCATGACATGACGCCTGCGAACTGCAATGTGTATTGCACAAAAACCACAATAATTACAATTTAGTAAAATTTGAAGGTGTCTGTCAGTCTATAGCAGTAGGTAGAGGAATTGCTTTAAGAAGCCGAAAATCTTGGCTTGCCTATGAATATTATGTTAGAAATTTTATTGACTGTTTTATTGAAACTATACCTACTACAAGATTAAAAATTGAACCGTATCTAGATACTATGCTTGACAGGGCCCAAAAATGTAAGTATTATTTCAATGAGCAACGATGCTAAAATAACAATAAATCTTCGACATTTCCCAATTTTCGTTCAGGGTTTGCCTAGTCCGAAGGTTCTAGGTACGCCCCTGGTCTATAGGTACATAAGTCTGGTCCGACGGGCAAAATCAAAATCCTAGTGACTACCCATATCTTGGATATAATTTTCATATCCATGATATGGGTAATCACTAGGGTTTTGATTTCGCCGATCAGACCAGACTTGCCCCCAGACTTGCTTCGGAACAGACTGGCTAGTGAAGCAGTTGTTAAAAATTTTCCTTGATACATAAATAAATAAATAAATATACAGCACAGTGTTTAGCTCTTATTTTGGAAATGAATTTTCTTACATCTTTTATGGTACAATTCAGAAACCTTAACAAAAATATACATCACATGTTTTTCGTAGTTCTAACTATTTTTTATTGAACCCTCATACCGGTAGCGAGAAAATTGTATTCCCAATCCCTGAAGAATATTCGGGTTTCGAGAAATCAAAATGAAATTCAATGTTTGCACAAAATAAAAAATATACTTTTATGGAGAACAAGACCATTTGCCGGCATCGGAAAACGTTTTGAACATTTTTTGAAAGAATTGTTGATTCTACTGTTAAAATGATAATTATTTATTTTGTCGAAATAAACTAAAAGATTTTACAAACGAAAAGGAAATATTGAAACAGTAAAAGCGTTCAAATAACACTTTATTTCAAGGTAATTAATGAAAAAAGTCATACTTACTCTGTCCGTTCCCTTCACCAAACCATTCCATCTACAAAAGGCAATCTAAAATATTTTATGACAGGACCCATATGATCGTCCGTAGAGTGATACATATTTTTATAGATAAATTGGAAGAATTACCTACGAATAACAATTATGTATACTGTGGCAAATAGCCAATATAGGTACTGAGAAAATAGATCCGTCTGCAAATAGTTTATAAACGCGTGATGGAAGGTCATCGACCACCAGCTGTATCCTCCTGAGGTACAGACACACTTTTTTGGAGTTTCTTTCTGATACTTTTGTAGAGCAGTGCTTGACAATGACGTAGTATGGGAAAAATAGTAAAAAAAAATTATGCACCGGGAAAACTGGTTTTTCACTATGTCCTATATAAAGGACAAGGAAATTAAACAACATATTTTTATATTTAATAAAATAAACAATGGAAATTTATGAGCATTAAAGAATAGATTATTAGTTTTTTTTTAATTGGTTTTGTTTAATTATTCAAAATTAACAGAAATTTTACTTTTTTTTTTAAAAATAATTCTTAAAAACTATACTTTATTTATGAAATTACGAATATGTATATCTAAACAAAAGTATTTAAAAAGCAGAAACACTAGGAATCAATATAATAAGTTAAGATCAGTTATTCTATTCATATCTGTTCAGAACAGGCTTCATGAAAATCTGTAAAACAGTTTCGATTAGGTGTAAAACACATATAGGTGTAAACAAAATATCAAAAAACCAGTCATTAAAAATGATTCAAAGAAAACGTTGCTATCTCTCGGACAATGTAAGTACACTTACTTATCAAGTAGTTAAATAATAAAATAGCATTATGTCAATTCAAAATGTAAAAGGAAAGAAGGTTCAAAAATACTTTACTCTGGTCATAAAACGATGGGTAGCTCAAATTGTAAACAAACTGGAATACTGTCTACCATACAGTGTGGAGTATCAACTTACCTTTCTGTAGAAATCATAACATATGTGCAGATATAGGAATATGTGGTGAAGTGCTTTACTATTGGAGCACAAAGCCGTATGTAATAAATCCCTTCGAAAAGATTTGATAAATTTGCACAACGATATTATGTAGGTACATAAATATATATTTCTTCTTCTTCTTCGTGTGTCCCCGTCGGATCTCCTTGACATTAATGATCATTCGGGAGATACTATCTCTGTCTTGTGCGGTGCACAACAGGTTTTCCATATGGTTCACTCCCGAATGTTTCTATAGCTGCTTTCTGCCACGCTTCTACGTCCCTCAATCTTCCCCTTTATGACCAACTGAAGGATTGATTTCTCTCCTCTCATTATGTGACCAAAATACGTAGTCTAACGGAGCTCTTCTTTTTCTTCTTCTTCCTTTTTTGGTAGCTCTATGAGCTGTTTCTACAGGTCCTTGGGATGAGGATGTCCAGCTCTCCTTCCATCTCTTTGATATTCTTCCCGGTGGTCGGCGTACCTCTGATATCTCGCGCATTGCAATCTTTGGCAGCCTTACGTAGGCATACCCATTACTCATAATTCCAAAGACAAACACGACATTCAGACAAAGACATGATTAATACGAGTATTAGGCACCAAATATTTTAAAAGGTAGGTACTGTTAAAAAATAAACATGCATACAGTTGATAAAAAAATGAAACTTAAATATAGAATCATGGATAAGATACAATGGCATAATCTACTGCGAAAATTAACTCGAAACACGATCATAAAGAGTGTAATCGTATTTGTAAAAAAAATAATGATATCGGATAAATAGTGAGGTAGTTTACCTGAGATACCAAAAAAATTGGGTGAGTTTGTATTATTAAATGTATAATGCTTATTTTTATTATATTAAAAATTTAAAGAATTTAGGAGCAATTAATTAAAAAAAGTACTTAAATACCTATGATGTTCTGAATACTTACATTAATGTGGTAATTATCTTAAATTAATAAGTGTATTTTGCTACACATGAGATCAGTAAAAGATAGTGCGGAGGTTTTTCCTTTTATCCCATTCCAAATATATGTATAGACAGTATAAAGATTAAGTATTAAACTTATGGTGTTTCGGCCTTATTCGATATTATGATTTTTTTTATATATAAGCATTAACCTAAGTGTAGAAATTTGTAAAAAAATAGTAAAAAAATTCTATTAAAAAAGAGTTTGCAAACCCTGGTAATTTTTTATAAAAAAAATATTTAAGAAATTTTCCTTTGTTTTACCATTTTGTAGTTTTTGAGACAAGTGGAAATATAAAATAAAAAAATAAATATTGTTTACGCCCCACTGCAACGAAAATTCCAAATTCCGAGTATAAGCGGATCAAGCGGATCAAAAGTTATAATGGGAGACGTACGCATACAAAAAAAAATCTACTCCATTCTGAGTTCATCTATATATTTATATAAAATATACGCTTCGAAACCTCTGAGTTGGTGTTTTTTTACATCAAATTTGGAATAACCATGTAAAAAGTCCACTACTCCAAACAATTCTCTCACACAAATCTTCACAAAAAAAAATTCACAAGATCTTCCATCACCAACACAATAAATATCCCAAAGTTGCAAACTAACCATGGACAAAAACACTTTAAATATTATGCCATCAAATTACACAATAGCCTACCAACCTCTTTAAAACTGCTACCACATAACACATCGTCACAAAAATACAAAAAAACACATAACAACATGGATATACAGCACCGGTTCAGAACAAATCAATAATTTAATCACACCCAATCAAATATAATTAAGCTTCACAATTTTTTTTTCTCAAAACAATATAATGTATAATTTGATTCGATAACTATATACACTATGCATTATCTATTTCACACAACTGTTGTAATGAACACCTCGGCACAGGACTTCCTAGTGAGGTGTTCATCGTATTCTATCAATTACTACACTTATTATTAAATAATACATACACACACACACACTCACACACATGTAACTTCTAGACATATGTAACTTCTAAATCTAGTATGTAATTGTTTTTGTAACTTCAACATTGTATTATAATACATAAATAAATAAATAAATAAACACAGGATTAAAAATAATAATACTGTCTATTTAATAACTTCTATTGAAGAAATCTACAGTCACTTGGATTAATACCATCGCACACTCTACATAGTTTCCAAATGACACTTTCAATTTATAAATTCATTTGATAGCCATCCTCACTTCACAAAACTAAGGTGGCTGAAGTTTGGAACGTTCGTCAAACGTTCGATCGTTATAACGACGTTATAACGACGTTATAACAACGTTATAACGACGTTATAACGATCGAAAAAAACAACGTTATAACGACAGTAACGACGTTATCGTTATCGTTATCGATCGTTATAAAAAAATTAAACAAGGATACAAGTACAAAATCACTCCATCATGCCATGTCCCTGTTATTGTGGTAGGAAAAGAAAACCGAGTGTCAAAATAATACAAATTTAAAAGTTTGAACAAACAACACATAATTATTTTTTTTCTCGATGTCTAAGAATTTTTTTTTGATATATTCGTTAGATCATGCATCACAAATAGGTGAAGAAAAAATATTCTTAGTATATTTTGTCAGTTATCATCATAAAATCAGAATCCAATTTATTTGAATATTGTTGCTGTATAAAACGACTGCTTTTGACATTACGTGTTTGACATTTGCAGTATGAATTCTTTTAGTCTTTATAAAGAGCGGTGAAATAATAGAAAGACCTATTCAAGGGTCATCTCTGATAAAAATATTTTTTCTCAATGTCTAAGGAAAATTTTTTTTTCAATATATTAGATAGATCATGTATCACAAATAGGTGAATAAAAAATATTAATATATTTTGTCCGTTATCATATTGAAGTCCCAATCCAATTTTAAGGAGCGGTAAAAAAATAGATAGAACTATTCATGGGTCATCTCTACAAAAAATATTTTTTCTCAATGTCTAAAGAAAATTTTTTTTTCGATATATTTGTTGGATCATGTATCACAAATAAGTGAATAAAAATATTAATATATCTTGTCCGTTATCGTCTTGAAGTCCCAATCAAATTTTAAAGAGCGGTAAAAAAATAGATAGACCTATTCATGAGTCATTTCTGATAAAAATATTTTTTCTCAATGTCTAAGGAAAATTTTTTTTTCAATATATTAGTTAGATCATGTATTACAAAAAGGTGAATAAAAATATTAATATATTTTGTCAGTTATCATATTGAAGTCCCAATCCAATTTTAAGGTACGGTAAAAAAATAGATAGACCTATTCATGAGTCATCTCTGATAAAAATATTTTTTCTCAATGTCTAAGGAAAATTTTTTTTTCAATATTTTAGATAGATCATGTATCACAAATAGGTGAATAAAAAATATAAATATATTTTGACAGTTATCATATTGAAGTCCCAATCCAATTTTAAGAAGCGGTAAAAAAAATAGATAGAAATGTTCATGGGTCATCTCACATAAAAATATTTTTTCTCAATGTCTAAAGAAAATTTTTTTTTCGATATATTTGTTGGATCATGTATCACAAATAAGTGAATAAAAATATTAATATATTTTGTCCGTTATCATCTTGAAGTCCCAATCCAATTTTAAGGAGCGGTAAAAAAATAGATAGACCTATTTATGAGTCATCTCTGATAAAAATATTTTTTCTCAATGTCTAAGGAAATTTTTTTTTTCAATATATTAGTTAGATCATGTATTACAAAAAGGTGAATAAAAATATTAATATATTTTGTCCGTTATCATCTTGAAGTCCCAATACAATTTTGAGGAGCTGTAAAAAAATAGATAGAAATATTCATGGGTCATCTCTACAAAAAATATTTTTTCTCAATGTCTAAGGAAATTTTTTTTTTCAATATTTTAGTTAGATCATGTATCACAAATAGGTGAATAAAAAATATATTAATATATTTTGTCAGTTATAATATTGAAGTCCCAATCAAATTTTAAGGAGCGATAAAAAAATAGATAGACCTATTCATGAGTCATCTCTGATAAAAATATTTTTTCTCAATGTCTAAGGAAAATGTTTTTTTCGATATATTTGTTGGATCATGTATCACAAATAAGTGAATAAAAATATTAATATATCTTGTCCGTTATCATCTTGAAGTCCCAATCCAATTTTAAGAAGCGGTAAAAAAATAGATAGACCTATTCATGAGTCATCTCTGATAAAAATATTTTTTCTCAATGTCTAAGAAAAAATTTTTTTTCAATATTTTAGATAGATCATGTATCACAAATAGGTGAATAAAAAATATAAATATATTTTGACAGTTATCATATTGAAGTCCCAATCCAATTTTAAGGAGCGGTAAAAAAATAGATAGACCAATTCATGAGTCATCTTTGATAAAAATATTTTTTCTCAATGTCTAAGGAAATTTTTTTTTTCAATATATTTGTTGGATCATGTATCAAAAATAAGTGAATAAAAATATTAATATATTTTGTCCGTTATCATCTTGAAGTCCCAATCCAATTTTAAGGAGCGGTATAAAAATAGATAAACCTATTCATGAGTCATCTCTCATAAAAATATTTTTTCTCAATGTCTAAGGAAAAATTTTTTTTCAATATTTTAGTTAGAACATGTATCACAAATAGGTGAATAAAAAATATAAATATATTTTGACAGTTATCATATTGAAGTCCCAATCCAATTTTAAGGAGCGGTGAAAAAATAGATAGACCTATTTATGAGTCATCTCTGATAAAAATATTTTTTCTCAATGTCTAAGGAAAATTTTTTTTTCAATATATTAGTTAGATCATGTATTACAAAAAGGTGAATAAAAATATTTATATATTTTGTCCGTTATCATCTTGAAGTCCCAATCGAATTTTGAGGAGCGGTATAAAAATAGATAGAAATATTCATGGGTCATCTCTACAAAAAATATTTTTTCTCAATGTCTAAGGAAAATTTTTTTTTCAATATTTTAGTTAGATCATGTATCACAAATAGGTGAATAAAAAATATATTAATATATTTTGTCAGTTATCATATTGAAGTCCCAATCAAATTTTAAGGAGCGGTAAAAAAATAGATAGACCTATTCATGAGTCATCTCTGATAAAAATATTTTTTCTCAATGTCTAAGGAAAATTTTTTTTTCGATATATTTGTTGGATCATGTATCACAAATAAGTGAAAAAAAATATTAATATATCATGTCCGTTATCATCTTGAAGTCCCAATCAAATTTTAAGCAGCGGTTAAAAAATAGATAGACCTATTCATGAGTCATCTCTGTTAAAAATATTTTTTCTCAATGTCTAAGGAAAATTTTTTTTTCAATATTTTAGATAGATCATGTATCACAAATAGGTGAATAAAAAATATAAATATATTTTGACAGTTATCATATTGAAGTCCCAATCCAATTTTAAGGAGCGGTTAAAAAAATAGATAGACCTGTTCATGGGTCATCTCTAATAAAAATATTTTTTCTCAATGTCTAAAGAAAATTTTTTTTTCGATATATTTGTTGGATCATGTATGACAAATTAGTGAATAAAAATATTAATATATTTTGTCTGTTATCATCTTGAAGTCCCAATCCAATTTTAAGGAGCGGTAAAAAAATAGATTAACCTATTCATGAGTCATCTCTCATAAAAATATTTTTTCTCACTGTCTAAGGAAAATTTTTTTTTCAATATATTAGTTAGATCATGTATTACAAAAAGGTGAATAAAAAATATTCATATATTTTGTCAGTTATCATATTGAAGTCCCAATCCAATTTAAAGGAGCGGTAAAAAAATAGATAGACCTATTCATGAGTCATCTCTGATAAAAATATTTTTTCTCAATGTCTAAGGAAATTTTTTTTTTCAATATATTAGTTAGATCATGTATTACAAAAAGGTGAATAAAAATATTAATATATTTTGTCCGTTATCATCTTGAAGTCCCAATCCAATTTTGAGGAGCGGTAAAAAAATAGATAGAAACATTCATGGGTCATCTCTACAAAAAATATTTTTTCTCAATGTCTAAGGAAAATTTTTTTTTCAATATTTTAGTTTGATCATGTATCACAAATAGGTGAATTAAAAATATATTAATATATTTTGTCAGTTATCATATTGAAGTCCCAATCAAATTTTAAGGGCGGTAAAAAAATACATAGACCTATTCATGAGTCATCTCTGATAAAAATATTTTTTCTCAATGTCTAAGGAAAAATTTTTTTTCGATATATTTGTTGGATCATGTATCACAAATAAGTGAATAAAAATATTAATATATCTTGTCCGTTATCATCTTGAAGTCCCAATCCAATTTTAAGGAGCGGTAAAAAAATAGATAGACCTATTCATGAGTCATCTCTGGTAAAAATATTTTTTCTCAATGTCTAAGGAAAATTTTTTTTTCAATATATTAGTTAGATCATGTATTACAAATAGGTGAATAAAAAATATAAATATATTTTGTCAGTTATCATATTGAAGTCCCAATCCAATTTTAGGGAGCGGTAAAAAAATAGATAGACCTATTCACGAGTCATCTCTGATAAAAATATTTTTTCTCAATGTCTAAGGAAAAATTTTTTTTCAATATTTTAGATAGATCATGTATCACAAATAGGTGAATAAAAAATATAAATATATTTTGACAGTTATCATATTGAAGTCCCATTCCAATTTTAAGGAGCGGTAAAAAAATAGATAGACCAATTCATGAGTCATCTTTGATAAAAATATTTTTTCTCAATGTCTAAGGAGAATTTTTTTTTCAATATATTAGTTAGATCATGTATTACAAAAAGGTGAATAAAAAATATTCATATATTTTGTCAGTTATCATATTGAAGTCCCAATCCAATTTTAAGTAGCGGTAAAAAAATAGAAAGACCGGTTCATGGGTCATCTCAGATAAAAACACTTTTTCTCAATGTCTAAAGAAAATTTTTTTTTCGATATATTTGTTGGATCATGTATCACAAATAAGTGAATAAAAATATTAATATATTTTGTCCGTTATCATCTTGAAGTCCCAATCCAATTTTAAGGAGCGGTAAAAAAATAGATAAACCTATTCATGAGTCATCTCTCATAAAAATATTTTTTCTCAATGTCTAAGGAAAATTTTTTTTTCAATATTTTAGTTAGAACATGTATCACAAATAGGTGAATAAAAAATATAAATATATTTTGACAGTTATCATATTGAAGTCCCAGTCCAATTTTAAAGAGCGGTAAAAAAATAGATAGACCTGTTCATGGGTCATCTCTAATAAAAATATTTTTTCTCAATGTCTAAAGAAAATTTTTTTTTCGATATATTTGTTGGATCATGTATGACAAATAAGTGAATAAAAATATTAATATATTTTGTCTGTTATCATCTTGAAGTCCCAATCCAAATTTAAGGAGCGGTAAAAAAATAGATAGACCTGTTCATGGGTCATCTCAGATAAAAATATTTTTTCTCAATGTCTAAAGAAATTTTTTTTTTCGATATATTTGTTGGATCATGTATCACAAATAAGTTAATAAAAATATTAATATATTTTGTCCGTTATCATCTTGAAGTCCCAATCCAATTTTAAGTAGCGGTAAAAAAATAAATAAACCTATTCATGAGTCATCTCTCATAAAAATATTTTTTCTCAATGTCTAAGGAAAAATTTTTTTTCAATATTTTAGTTAGAACATGTATCACAAATAGGTGAATAAAAAATATAAATATATTTTGACAGTTATCATATTGAAGTCCCAATCGAATTTTAAGGAGCGGTAAAAAAATAGATAGACATGTTCATGGGTCATCTCTGATAAAAATATTTTTTCTCAATGTCTTAAGAAAATTTTTTTTTCGATATATTTGTTAGATCATGTATCACAAATAAGTGAATAAAAATATTAATATATTTTGTCCGTTATCATCTTAAAGTCCCAATCGAATTTTAAGGAGCGGTAAAAAAATAGATAGACCTATTCATGAGTCATCTTTGATAAAAATATTTTTTTTCAATGTCTAAGGAAATTTTTTTTTTCAATATATTAGTTAGATCATGTATTACAAAAAGGTGAATAAAAAATATTCATATATTTTGTCAGTTATCATATTGAAGTCCCAATCCAATTTAAAGGAGCGGTAAAAAAATAGATAGACCTATTTATGAGTCATCTCTGATAAAAATATTTTTTCTCAATGTCTAAGGAAAATTTTTTTTTCGATATATTTGTTGGATGATGTATCACAAATAAGTGAATAAAAATATTAATATATCTTGTCCGTTATCATCTTGAAGTCCCAATCCAATTTTAAAGAGCGGTGAAAAAATAGATAGATCTATTCATGAGTCATCTCTGGTAAAAATATTTTTTCTCAATGTCTAAGGAAAATTTTTTTTTCAATATATTAGTTAGATCATGTATTACAAAAAGGTGAATAAAAAATATTCATATATTTTGTCAGTTATCATATTGAAGTCCCAATCCAATTTAAAGGAGCGGTAAAAAAATAGATAGACCTATTTATGAGTCATCTCTGATAAAAATATTTTTTCTCAATGTCTAAGGAAAATTTTTTTTTCAATATATTAGTTAGATCATGTATTACAAAAAGGTGAATAAAAATATTAATATATTTTGTCCGTTATCATCTTGAAGTCCCAATCCAATTTTGAGGAGCGGTAAAAAAATAGATAGAAACATTCATGGGTCATCTCTACAAAAAATATTTTTTCTCAATGTCTAAGGAAAATTCTTTTTTCAATATTTTAGTTTGATCATGTATCACAAATAGGTGAATTAAAAATATATTAATATATTTTGTCAGTTATCATATTGAAGTCCCAATCAAATTTTAAGGGCGGTAAAAAAATAGATAGACCTATTCATGAGTCATCTCTGTTAAAAATATTTTTTCTCAATGTCGAAGGAAAAATTTTTTTTCGATATATTTGTTGGATCATGTATCACAAATAAGTGAATAAAAATATTAATATATCTTGTCCGTTATCATCTTGAAGTCCCAATTCAATTTTTAGGAGCGGTAAAAAAATAGATAGACCTATTAATGAGTCATTTCTGGTAAAAATATTTTTTCTCAATGTCTAAGGAATTTTTTTTTTTCAATATATTAGTTAGATCATGTATTACAAATAGGTGAATAAAAAATATAAATATATTTTGTCAGTTATCATATTGAAGTCCCAATCCAATTTTAAGGAACGGTAAAAAAATAGATAGACCTATTCATGAGTCATCTCTAATAAAAATATTTTTTCTCAATGTCTAAGGAAAATTTTTTTTTCGATATTTTAGATAGATCATGTATCACAAATAGGTGAATAAAAAATATAAATATATTTTGACAGTTATCATATTGAAGTCCCAATCCAATTTTAAGGAGCGGTAAAAAAATAGATATACCTGTTCATGGGTCATCTCTAATAAAAATATTTTTTCTCAATGTCTAAAGAAAATTTTTTTTTCGATATATTTGTTGGATCATGTATGACAAATAAGTGAATAAAAATATTAATATATTTTGTCTGTTATCATCTTGAAGTCCCAATCCAAATTTAAGGAGCGGTAAAAAAATAGATAGACCTGTTCATGGGTCATCTCAGATAAAAATATTTTTTCTCAATGTCTAAAGAAAATTTTTTTTTCGATATATTTGTTGGATCATGTATCACAAATAAGTTAATAAAAATATTAATATATTTTGTCCGTTATCATCTTGAAGTCCCAATCCAATTTTAAGGAGCGGTAAAAAAATAGATAGACCTATTCATGAGTCATCTCTGTTAAAAATATTTTTTCTCAATGTCGAAGGAAAAATTTTTTTTCGATATATTTGTTGGATCATGTATCACAAATAAGTGAATAAAAATATTAATATATCTTGTCCGTTATCATCTTGAAGTCCCAATTCAATTTTTCGGAGCGGTAAAAAAATAGATAGACCTATTAATGAGTCATTTCTGGTAAAAATATTTTTTCTCAATGTCTAAGGAAAATTTTTTTTTCAATATATTAGTTAGATCATGTATTACAAAAAGGTGAATAAAAATATTAATATATTTTGTCCGTTATCATCTTGAAGTCCCAATCCAATTTTGAGGAGCGGTAAAAAAATAGATAGAAACATTCATGGGTCATCTCTACAAAAAATATTTTTTCTCAATGTCTAAGGAAAATTCTTTTTTCAATATTTTAGTTTGATCATGTATCACAAATAGGTGAATTAAAAATATATTAATATATTTTGTCAGTTATCATATTGAAGTCCCAATCAAATTTTAAGGGCGGTAAAAAAATAGATAGACCTATTCATGAGTCATCTCTGTTAAAAATATTTTTTCTCAATGTCGAAGGAAAAATTTTTTTTCGATATATTTGTTGGATCATGTATCACAAATAAGTGAATAAAAATATTAATATATCTTGTCCGTTATCATCTTGAAGTCCCAATTCAATTTTTAGGAGCGGTAAAAAAATAGATAGACCTATTAATGAGTCATTTCTGGTAAAAATATTTTTTCTCAATGTCTAAGGAAAATTTTTTTTCCAATATATTAGTTAGATCATGTATTACAAATAGGTGAATAAAAAATATAAATATATTTTGTCAGTTATCATATTGAAGTCCCAATCCAATTTTAAGGAACGGTAAAAAAATAGATAGACCTATTCATGAGTCATCTCTGATAAAAATATTTTTTCTCAATATCTAAGGAAAATTTTTTTTTCGATATTTTAGATAGATCATGTATCACAAATAGGTGAATAAAAAATATAAATATATTTTGACAGTTATCATATTGAAGTCCCAATCCAATTTTTAGGAGCGGTAAAAAAATAGATATACCTGTTCATGGGTCATCTCTAATAAAAATATTTTTTCTCAATGTCTAAAGAAAATTTTTTTTTCGATATATTTGTTGGATCATGTATGACAAATAAGTGAATAAAAATATTAATATATTTTGTCTGTTATCATCTTGAAGTCCCAATCCAAATTTAAGGAGCGGTAAAAAAATAGATAGACCTGTTCATGGGTCATCTCAGATAAAAATATTTTTTCTCAATGTCTAAAGAAAATTTTTTTTTCGATATATTTGTTGGATCATGTATCACAAATAAGTTAATAAAAATATTAATATATTTTGTCCGTTATCATCTTGAAGTCCCAATCCAATTTTAAGGAGCGGTAAAAAAATAGATAGACCTATTCATGAGTCATCTCTGTTAAAAATATTTTTTCTCAATGTCGAAGGAAAAATTTTTTTTCGATATATTTGTTGGATCATGTATCACAAATAAGTGAATAAAAATATTAATATATCTTGTCCGTTATCATCTTGAAGTCCCAATTCAATTTTTCGGAGCGGTAAAAAAATAGATAGACCTATTAATGAGTCATTTCTGGTAAAAATATTTTTTCTCAATGTCTAAGGAAAATTTTTTTTTCAATATATTAGTTAGATCATGTATTACAAAAAGGTGAATAAAAATATTAATATATTTTGTCCGTTATCATCTTGAAGTCCCAATCCAATTTTGAGGAGCGGTAAAAAAATAGATAGAAACATTCATGGGTCATCTCTACAAAAAATATTTTTTCTCAATGTCTAAGGAAAATTCTTTTTTCAATATTTTAGTTTGATCATGTATCACAAATAGGTGAATTAAAAATATATTAATATATTTTGTCAGTTATCATATTGAAGTCCCAATCAAATTTTAAGGGCGGTAAAAAAATAGATAGACCTATTCATGAGTCATCTCTGTTAAAAATATTTTTTCTCAATGTCGAAGGAAAAATTTTTTTTCGATATATTTGTTGGATCATGTATCACAAATAAGTGAATAAAAATATTAATATATCTTGTCCGTTATCATCTTGAAGTCCCAATTCAATTTTTAGGAGCGGTAAAAAAATAGATAGACCTATTAATGAGTCATTTCTGGTAAAAATATTTTTTCTCAATGTCTAAGGAAAATTTTTTTTCCAATATATTAGTTAGATCATGTATTACAAATAGGTGAATAAAAAATATAAATATATTTTGTCAGTTATCATATTGAAGTCCCAATCCAATTTTAAGGAACGGTAAAAAAATAGATAGACCTATTCATGAGTCATCTCTGATAAAAATATTTTTTCTCAATGTCTAAGGAAAATTTTTTTTTCGATATTTTAGATAGATCATGTATCACAAATAGGTGAATAAAAAATATAAATATATTTTGACAGTTATCATATTGAAGTCCCAATCCAATTTTTAGGAGCGGTAAAAAAATAGATATACCTGTTCATGGGTCATCTCTAATAAAAATATTTTTTCTCAATGTCTAAAGAAAATTTTTTTTTCGATATATTTGTTGGATCATGTATGACAAATAAGTGAATAAAAATATTAATATATTTTGTCTGTTATCATCTTGAAGTCCCAATCCAAATTTAAGGAGCGGTAAAAAAATAGATAGACCTGTTCATGGGTCATCTCAGATAAAAATATTTTTTCTCAATGTCTAAAGAAAATTTTTTTTTCGATATATTTGTTGGATCATGTATCACAAATAAGTTAATAAAAATATTAATATATTTTGTCCGTTATCATCTTGAAGTCCCAATCCAATTTTAAGGAGCGGTAAAAAAATAGATAGACCTATTCATGAGTCATCTCTCATAAAAATATTTTTTCTCAATGTCTAAGGAAAAATTTTTTTTCAATATTTTAGTTAGAACATGTATCACAAATAGGTGAATAAAAAATATAAATATATTTTGACAGTTATCATATTGAAGTCCCAATCCAATTTTAAGGAGCGGTAAAAAAATAGATAGACCTGTTCATGGGTCATCTCTAATAAAAATATTTTTTCTCAATGTCTAAAGAAAATTTTTTTTTCGATATATTTGTTGGATCATGTATGACAAATTAGTGAATAAAAATATTAATATATTTTGTCTGTTATCATCTTGAAGTCCCAATCCAATTTTAAGGAGCGGTAAAAAAATAGATTAACCTATTCATGAGTCATCTCTCATAAAAATATTTTTTCTCACTGTCTAAGGAAAATTTTTTTTTCAATATATTAGTTAGATCATGTATTACAAAAAGGTGAATAAAAAATATTCATATATTTTGTCAGTTATCATATTGAAGTCCCAATCCAATTTAAAGGAGCGGTAAAAAAATAGATAGACCTATTCATGAGTCATCTCTGATAAAAATATTTTTTCTCAATGTCTAAGGAAAATTTTTTTTTCAATATATTAGTTAGATCATGTATTACAAAAAGGTGAATAAAAATATTAATATATTTTGTCTGTTATCATCTTGAAGTCCCAATCCAAATTTAAGGAGCGGTAAAAAAATAGATAGACCTGTTCATGGGTCATCTCAGATAAAAATATTTTTTCTCAATGTCTAAAGAAAATTTTTTTTTCGATATATTTGTTGGATCATGTATCACAAATAAGTTAATAAAAATATTAATATATTTTGTCCGTTATCATCTTGAAGTCCCAATCCAATTTTAAGGAGCGGTAAAAAAATAGATAGACCTATTCATGAGTCATCTCTCATAAAAATATTTTTTCTCAATGTCTAAGGAAAAATTTTTTTTCAATATTTTAGTTAGAACATGTATCACAAATAGGTGAATAAAAAATATAAATATATTTTGACAGTTATCATATTGAAGTCCCAATCCAATTTTAAGGAGCGGTAAAAAAATAGATAGACCTGTTCATGGGTCATCTCTAATAAAAATATTTTTTCTCAATGTCTAAAGAAAATTTTTTTTTCGATATATTTGTTGGATCATGTATGACAAATTAGTGAATAAAAATATTAATATATTTTGTCTGTTATCATCTTGAAGTCCCAATCCAATTTTAAGGAGCGGTAAAAAAATAGATTAACCTATTCATGAGTCATCTCTCATAAAAATATTTTTTCTCACTGTCTAAGGAAAATTTTTTTTTCAATATATTAGTTAGATCATGTATTACAAAAAGGTGAATAAAAAATATTCATATATTTTGTCAGTTATCATATTGAAGTCCCAATCCAATTTAAAGGAGCGGTAAAAAAATAGATAGACCTATTCATGAGTCATCTCTGATAAAAATATTTTTTCTCAATGTCTAAGGAAAATTTTTTTTTCAATATATTAGTTAGATCATGTATTACAAAAAGGTGAATAAAAATATTAATATATTTTGTCCGTTATCATCTTGAAGTCCCAATCCAATTTTGAGGAGCGGTAAAAAAATAGATAGAAACATTCATGGGTCATCTCTACAAAAAATATTTTTTCTCAATGTCTAAGGAAAATTTTTTTTTCAATATTTTAGTTTGATCATGTATCACAAATAGGTGAATTAAAAATATATTAATATATTTTGTCAGTTATCATATTGAAGTCCCAATCAAATTTTAAGGGCGGTAAAAAAATAGATAGACCTATTCATGAGTCATCTCTGATAAAAATATTTTTTCTCAATGTCTAAGGAAAAATTTTTTTTCGATATATTTGTTGGATCATGTATCACAAATAAGTGAATAAAAATATTAATATATCTTGTCCGTTATCATCTTGAAGTCCCAATCCAATTTTAAGGAGCGGTAAAAAAATAGATAGACCTATTCATGAGTCATCTCTGGTAAAAATATTTTTTCTCAATGTCTAAGGAAAATTTTTTTTTCAATATATTAGTTAGATCATGTATTACAAATAGGTGAATAAAAAATATAAATATATTTTGTCAGTTATCATATTGAAGTCCCAATCCAATTTTAGGGAGCGGTAAAAAAATAGATAGACCTATTCACGAGTCATCTCTGATAAAAATATTTTTTCTCAATGTCTAAGGAAAAATTTTTTTTCAATATTTTAGATAGATCATGTATCACAAATAGGTGAATAAAAAATATAAATATATTTTGACAGTTATCATATTGAAGTCCCATTCCAATTTTAAGGAGCGGTAAAAAAATAGATAGACCAATTCATGAGTCATCTTTGATAAAAATATTTTTTCTCAATGTCTAAGGAGAATTTTTTTTTCAATATATTAGTTAGATCATGTATTACAAAAAGGTGAATAAAAAATATTCATATATTTTGTCAGTTATCATATTGAAGTCCCAATCCAATTTTAAGTAGCGGTAAAAAAATAGAAAGACCGGTTCATGGGTCATCTCAGATAAAAACACTTTTTCTCAATGTCTAAAGAAAATTTTTTTTTCGATATATTTGTTGGATCATGTATCACAAATAAGTGAATAAAAATATTAATATATTTTGTCCGTTATCATCTTGAAGTCCCAATCCAAATTTAAGGAGCGGTAAAAAAATAGATAAACCTATTCATGAGTCATCTCTCATAAAAATATTTTTTCTCAATGTGTAAGGAAAATTTTTTTTTCAATATTTTAGTTAGAACATGTATCACAAATAGGTGATTAAAAAATATAAATATATTTTGACAGTTATCATATTGAAGTCCCAGTACAATTTTAAAGAGCGGTAAAAAAATAGATAGACCTGTTCATGGGTCATCTCTAATAAAAATATTTTTTCTCAATGTCTAAAGAAAATTTTTTTTTCGATATATTTGTTGGATCATGTATGACAAATAAGTGAATAAAAATATTAATATATTTTGTCTGTTATCATCTTGAAGTCCCAATCCAAATTTAAGGAGCGAAAAAAAAATAGATAGACCTGTTCATGGGTCATCTCAGATAAAAATATTTTTTCTCAATGTCTAAAGAAATTTTTTTTTTCGATATATTTGTTGGATCATGTATCACAAATAAGTTAATAAAAATATTAATATATTTTGTCCGTTATCATCTTGAAGTCCCAATCCAATTTTAAGTAGCGGTAAAAAAATAAATAAACCTATTCATGAGTCATCTCTCATAAAAATATTTTTTCTCAATGTCTAAGGAAAAATTTTTTTTCAATATTTTAGTTAGAACATGTATCACAAATAGGTGAATAAAAAATATAAATATATTTTGACAGTTATCATATTGAAGTCCCAATCCAATTTTAAGGAGCGGTGAAAAAATAGATAGACATGTTCATGGGTCATCTCTGATAAAAATATTTTTTCTCAATGTCTTAAGAAAATTTTTTTTTCGATATATTTGTTAGATCATGTATCACAAATAAGTGAATAAAAATATTAATATATTTTGTCCGTTATCATCTTAAAGTCCCAATCGAATTTTAAGGAGCGGTAAAAAAATAGATAGACCTATTCATGAGTCATCTTTGATAAAAATATTTTTTTTCAATGTCTAAGGAAATTTTTTTTTTCAATATATTAGTTAGATCATGTATTACAAAAAGGTGAATAAAAAATATTCATATATTTTGTCAGTTATCATATTGAAGTCCCAATCCAATTTAAAGGAGCGGTAAAAAAATAGATAGACCTATTTATGAGTCATCTCTGATAAAAATATTTTTTCTCAATGTCTAAGGAAAATTTTTTTTTCGATATATTTGTTGGATGATGTATCACAAATAAGTGAATAAAAATATTAATATATCTTGTCCGTTATCATCTTGAAGTCCCAATTCAATTTTAAAGAGCGGTAAAAAAATAGATAGATCTATTCATGAGTCATCTCTGGTAAAAATATTTTTTCTCAATGTCTAAGGAAAATTTTTTTTTCAATATATTAGTTAGATCATGTATTACAAAAAGGTGAATAAAAAATATTCATATATTTTGTCAGTTATCATATTGAAGTCCCAATCCAATTTAAAGGAGCGGTAAAAAAATAGATAGACCTATTTATGAGTCATCTCTGATAAAAATATTTTTTCTCAATGTCTAAGGAAAATTTTTTTTTCAATACATTAGTTAGATCATGTATTACAAAAAGGTGAATAAAAATATTAATATATTTTGTCCGTTATCATCTTGAAGTCCCAATCCAATTTTGAGGAGCGGTAAAAAAATAGATAGAAACATTCATGGGTCATCTCTACAAAAACTATTTTTTCTCAATGTCTAAGGAAAATTCTTTTTTCAATATTTTAGTTTGATCATTTATCACAAATAGGTGAATTAAAAATATATTAATATATTTTGTCAGTTATCATATTGAAGTCCCAATCAAATTTTAAGGGCGGTAAAAAAATAGATAGACCTATTCATGAGTCATCTCTGTTAAAAATATTTTTTCTCAATGTCGAAGGAAAAATTTTTTTTCGATATATTTGTTGGATCATGTATCACAAATAAGTGAATAAAAATATTAATATATCTTGTCCGTTATCATCTTGAAGTCCCAATTCAATTTTTAGGAGCGGTAAAAAAATAGATAGACCTATTAATGAGTCATTTCTGGATATAGATAGACCTATTAATGAGTTATTTATCAGAGATGACTCATGAATAGGTCTATCTATTTTTATACCGCTCCTCAAAATTGGATTGGGACTTCAATATGATAACTGACAAAATATATTAATATTTTTATTCACTTATTTGTCATACATGATCCAACAAATATATCGAAAAAAAAATTTTCTTTAGACATTGAGAAAAAATATTTTTATTAGAGATGACCCATGAACAGGTCTATCTATTTTTTTACCGATCCTTAAAATTGGATTGGCACTTCAATATGATAACTGTCAAAATATATTTATATTTTTTATTCACCTATTTGTGATACATGATCTAACTAATATATTGAAAAAAAATTTTTCCTTAGACATTGAGAAAAAATATCTTTATCACAGATGACTCATGAATAGGACTATCTATTTTTTTACTGCTTCTTAAAATTGGATTGGGACTTCAATATGATAACTGACAAAATATATTAATATTTTTATTCATCTTTTTGTAATACATGATCTAACTAATATATTGAAAAAAAATTTTTCGTTAGACATTGAGAAAAAAAAAATTTTTTTCAGAGATGAATCATGAAAACTTCTATCTATTTTTTCATCGCTCCTTAAAATTGGATTGGGACTTCAATATGATAACTGTCAAAATATATTTATATTTTTTATTCATTGAGAAAAAATATTTTTACCAGAGATGACTCATGAATAGGTCTATCTATTTTTTTACCGTTCCTTAAAATTGGATTGGGACTTCAAGATGATAACGGACAAAATATATTAATATTTTTATTCACCTTTTTGTAATACATGATCTAACTAATATATTGAAAAAAAAATTTTCCTTAGACATTGAGAAAAAATATTTTTATCAGAGATGACTCATGAATAGGTCTATCTATTTTTTGACCGCTGCTTAAAATTGGATTGGGACTTCAATATGATAACTGACAAAATATATGAATATTTTTTATTCACCTATTTGTGATACATGATCTAACTAAAATATTGAAAAAAAAATTTTCCTTAGACATTGAGAAAAAATATTTTTATCAAAGATGACTCATGAATAGGTTTATCTATTTTTATACCGTTCCTCAAAATTGGATTGGGACTTCAATATGATAACTTACAAAATATATTAATATTTTTATTCACTTATTTGTCATACATGATCCAACAAATATATCGAAAAAAAAATTTTCTTTAGACATTGAGAAAAAATATTTTTATTAGAGATGACCCATGAACAGGTCTATCTATTTTTTTACCGATCCTTAAAATTGGATTGGGACTTCAATATGATAACTGTCAAAATATATTTATATTTTTTATTCACCTATTTGTGATACATGATCTAACTAATATATTGAAAAAAAAATTTTCCTTAGACATTGAGAAAAAATATTTTTATCACAAATGACTCATGAATAGGTCTATCTATTTTTTTACTGCTCCTTAAAATTAGATTGGGACTTCAATATGATAACTGACAAAATATATAAATATTTTTATTCACCTTTTTTGTAATACATGATCTAACTAATATATTGAAAAAAAATTTTTCGTTAGACATTGAGAAAAAAAAATTTTTTATCAGAGATGAATCATGAAATCTTCTATCTATTTTTTCATCGCTCCTTAAAATTGGATTCGGACTTCAATATGATAACTGTCAAAATATATTTATATTTTTTATTCATTGAGAAAAAATATTTTTACCAGAGATGACTCATGAATAGGTCTATCTATTTTTTTACCGCTCCTTAAAATTGGATTGGGACTTCAATATAATAACTGACAAAATATATTTATATTTTTTATTCACCTTTTTGTAATACATGATCTAACTAATATATTGAAAAAAAATTTTTCCTTAGACATTGAGAAAAAATATTTTTTATCAGAGATGACTCATGAATAGATCTATCTATTTTTTTACCGCTCCTTAAAATTGGTTTGGGACTTCAAGATGATAAAGGACAAAATATATCAATATTTTTATTCACTTATTTGTGATACATGATCTAACAAATATATCGAAAAAAAAATTTTCTTTAGACATTGAGAAAAAATATTTTTATCAGAGATGACCCATGAACATGTCTATCTATTTTTTCACCGCTACCTAAAATTGGATTGGGACTTCAATATGATAACTGTCAAAATATATTTATATTTTTTATTCACCTATTTGTGATACATGATCTAACTAATATATTGAAAAAAAAATTTTCCTTAGACATTGAGAAAAAATATTTTTATCAGAGATGACCCATGAACAGGTCTATCTATTTTTTTTACCGCTCCTTAAAATTGGATTGGGACTTCAATATGTTAACTGTCAAAATATATTTATATTTTTTATTCACCTATTTGTGATACATGATCTAACTAAAATATTGAAAAAAAAATTTTCCTTAGACATTGAGAAAAAATATTTTTATGAGAGATGACTCATGAATAGCTTTATCTATTTTTTTACCGCTCCTTAAAATTGGATTGGGACTTCAAGATGATAACGGACAAAATATATTAATATTTTTATTCACTTATTTGTGATACATGATCCAACAAATATATCGAAAAAAAAATTTTCATTAGACATTGAGAAAAAATATTTTTATCTGAGTTGACCCATGAACAGGTCTATCAATTTTTTCACCGCTCCTAAAAATTGGCTTGGGACTTCAATATGATAACTGACAAAATATATTAATATTTTTATTCACCTTTTTGTAATACATGATCTAACTAATATATTGAAAAAAAATTTTTCCTTAGACATTGAGAAAAAATATTTTTATCAGAGATGAATCATGAAAACTTCTATCCATTTTTCAATCGCTCCTTAAAATTGGATTGGGACTTCAATATGATAACTGTCAAAATATATTTATATTTTTTATTCACCTATTTGTGATACATGATCTAACTAATATATTGAAAAAAAAATTTTCCTTAGACATTGAGAAAAAATATTTTTATCAGTGATGATCCATGAATAGGTCTATTTATTTTTTTACCGCTCCTTAAAATTGGATTGGGACTTCAAGATCATAACGGACAAACTATATTAACAATATTTTTTATTCGCCTATTTGTGATTTTTTATTCGCCTATTCGCCTATTATCTAACGAATATATCGAAATAAAAATATCCTTAGACATTGAGAATTTTTTTTTTTATCAGAGATGACCCATGAATAGGTCTATCTATTTTATCGCCGCTCCTTAAAATTTGATTGGGATTTTAAGATGATAACTGACAAAATATATTAACAATATTTTTTATTCACCTATTTGTGATGCATGATCTAACGAATATGTCGAAAAAAAAAATTCCTTAGACATTGATTAAAAATATTTTAATAAGAGATGACCCATGAAAAGGTCTATTTATTTTTTCACCCCTCCTTATAAAGAATAAAAGAATTCATACTGCAAATGTCAAACACGTAATGTCAAAAGCAGTTGTTTTATACAGCAAACATATTCAAATAAATTGGATTCTGATTTTAAGATGATAACTGACAAAATATACTAGGAATATTTTTTCTTCACCTATTTGTGATGCATGGTCTAACGAATATATCGAAAAAAAAATTCTTAGACATCGAGAAAAAACTAATTAGGTGTTGTTTGTTCAAACTTTTAAATTTGTATTATTTTGACACTCGGTTTTCTTTTCCTACCACAATAACAGGGACATGGCATGATGGAGTGAAATTGTACTTATATCCTCGTTTAATTTTTTGAAGATCGATAACGATAACGTCGTTTCTGTCGTTATAACGTCGTTTTTTTCTATCGTTATAACATCGTTACAACGACGTTATAACGTCGTTATAGCGTCGTTATAACGATCGAACGTTCGACGAACGTTCCAAACTTCAGCCACCTACAAAACTACTACTCGATGGGATTTACGCACGTATAAACGGAATTTTTGATTGTTCCTAGAAATATTTAGTATCGCAATTTGCCCAAGGACGCACACTTATCGGGACAATTTATGGGACGTTGAAAATCCGAGACATGCTCTCCTTTGCCTTTATACATTTGAAAAGATTTTAATATTTAATGCTGCTTTTGAATATTTTTATAGATATCCACTTGTGAGTGATAAAAAATTTAAACAATATCGATGTGTAATTTTTAATTTTTATTACGAGTCTGGAATAAAAAAAATATTGTTTATTTTTCACAATCTATATTATAAATTTGAATGTTTGTATGTATGTGTTGAATGCGCTCCTAAACAGTTCATCCGATTGCGATGAAACTTTGGTGAACTGTCGAGAGTATACCAGGGATGGTTTCTGGATCAAAAAATTTTAACTTCCTCTTCTTCTTCATTGAGTTTTGGACTATCCTGGGAACCGTTCATCCGATTGCAATTAAACTTTGGTGAATTGTCGATCGTATGCCCGGGATGATTTCTGAATTTAAAATATTTTCTTCTTCTTCATCGGGTATCAGGTCATTTTACATATGAAGGTGGACTAACCTGAGAACCGTTCATCCGATTGCAATGAAACTTTGGTGAATTGTCGAGCGTATGACCGGGATAGTTTCTGGATTAAAAAAATTTTCTTCTTCTTCTTCTTCATCGGGTATCAGGTCATTTTACCTATGAAGGTGGACTATCCTGGGAACCGTTCATTCAATTTCAATGAAACTTTGAAGAATTGTCGAGTGTATGCCCGGGATGGTTTCTGGATTAAAAAAAAATTCTTCTTCTTCTTCTTCATCGGGTATCAGGTCATTTTACCGATGAAGGTGGACTATCATTGGAACCGTTCTATCAATTTCAATGAAACTTTGATGAATTGTCGAGCGTATGACCGGGACCTACTGAAGGGACGGGAGGTAATGAAGGGACGGGAGGTAATGAAGGGACGGGAGTAACTGAAGGGACGGGAGTAACTGAAGGGACGGGAGTAACTGAAGGGACGGGAGTAACTGAAGGGACGGGAGTAACTGAAGGGACGGGAGTAACTGAAGGGACGGGAGTAACTGAAGGGACGGGAGTAACTGAAGGGACGGGAGTAACTGAAGGGACGGGAGTAACTGAAGGGACGGGAGTAACTGAAGGGACGGGAGTAACTGAAGGGACGGGAGTAACTGAAGGGACGGGAGTAACTGAAGGGACGGGAGTAACTGAAGGGACGGGAGTAACTGAAGGGACGGGAGTAACTGAAGGGACGGGAGTAACTGAAGGGACGGGAGTAACTGAAGGGACGGGAGTAACTGAAGGGACGGGAGTAACTGAAGGGACGGGAGTAACTGAAGGGACGGGAGTAACTGAAGGGACGGGAGTAACTGAAGGGACGGGAGTAACTGAAGGGACGGGAGTAACTGAAGGGACGGGAGTAACTGAAGGGACGGGAGTAACTGAAGGGACGGGGGTAACTGAAGGGACGGGAGTAACTGAAGGGACGGGAGTAACTGAAGGAACGGGAGTAACTGAGGGAGGTACTGAAGGGACGGGAGGTACTGAAGGGACAGAAGGTACTGAAGGGACGGGAAGAACTGAAGGGATGGGAGGTATTGAAGAGTCTGAAGCGACGGGTGGTTATGGAGGACAATTTTTAATTATACAGGCAATACGAAGTTTGCCGGGTGTTCACTAGTTCATATATAAAATTAATTTTGCCATTGACCACGAACAGGGAAAAAATCCATTACATGTATATATTGTATATTATATTTTTATTTTATTAATTTATATGTTTATATACTAATTGATTTATTTATAAACTAATTAATAAATTTATTTGTTTTTCCTATTTATTTATTTATTATCTTATTTTTTTATGTATTCATTTATTTATTTATTTTACGTGGTTCAAATGGGTACATACATAAGGCAAATCATATTAAAAAATACAAAGTTTGTTTTGTGTCACTGCAGCTTTCACTGTTATTTATAAAATAAGTGGATTGTGGCCAACGCTATACTCCTCACTATCACGTGACTTTACAAAGATTTCCAATTTAATTAGATTTAACTTTATGATCGTCAGTTCTTGATGGAATTCCATTTAAATTAATTTATATTTTTAATAAATAAAAATAAAAAAAAAACTTGTTTAGAATCAATTCCACTATTTATTTAAGGACTACATCCTACAACCGGTTTCGTGCTAGGCACATTTTCAAGTAGTTGTGCCTAGCACGAAACCGGTTGTAGGTTGTAGTCCTTAAATAAATAGTGGAATTGATTCAAAACAAGTTTTTTTTTTTTTAATAAAAATATAAATTAATTCAAATTTAGTATTGAAAAATTTCAGCATTTCCACGAAATGTGTTTCTTAAATAATTTTTGATTTAAATATTTTATTATGAAAACTTAATAATTCTTCAATGCCATTTTATGAAAGTGATTGGCCTTTTTAGTAATTTGAAAATAAAATAAAAAAATTTTAACTTTCCTGAGCTTCGGATCACTTTGAAATATTTGACAGTAATAAAAATGAGAAGCGATGATCAGATATCTTTCAAAATATTATGGGGTCTAATAGAGTATAATGTAGATATATAAATTATGGGGTCTAATAGAGTATAATGTAGATATATAAATTATGGGGTCTAATAGAGTATAATGTAGATATATAAATTATGGGGTCTAATAGAGTATAATGTAGATATATAAATTATGGGGTCTAATAGAGTATAATGTAGATATATAAATTATGGGGTCTAATAGAGTATAATGTAGATATATAAATTATGGGGTCTAATAGAGTATAATGTAGATATATAAATTATGGGGTCTAATAGAGTATAATGTAGATATATAAATTATGGGGTCTAATAGAGTATAATGTAGATATATAAATTATGGGGTCTAATAGAGTATAATGTAGATATATAAATTATGGGGTCTAATAGAGTATAATGTAGATATATAAATTATGGGGTCTAATAGAGTATAATGTAGATATATAAATTATGGGGTCTAATAGAGTATAATGTAGATATATAAATTATGGGGTCTAATAGAGTATAATGTAGATATATAAATTATGGGGTCTAATAGAGTATAATGTAGATATATAAATTATGGGGTCTAATAGAGTATAATGTAGATATATAAATTATGGGGTCTAATAGAGTATAATGTAGATATATAAATTATGGGGTCTAATAGAGTATAATGTAGATATATAAATTATGGGGTCTAATAGAGTATAATGTAGATATATAAATTATGGGGTCTAATAGAGTATAATGTAGATATATAAATTATGGGGTCTAATAGAGTATAATGTAGATATATAAATTATGGGGTCTAATAGAGTATAATGTAGATATATAAATTATGGGGTCTAATAGAGTATAATGTAGATATATAAATTATGGGGTCTAATAGAGTATAATGTAGATATATAAATTATGGGGTCTAATAGAGTATAATGTAGATATATAAATTATGGGGTCTAATAGAGTATAATGTAGATATATAAATTATGGGGTCTAATAGAGTATAATGTAGATATATAAATTATGGGGTCTAATAGAGTATAATGTAGATATATAAATTATGGGGTCTAATAGAGTATAATGTAGATATATAAATTATGGGGTCTAATAGAGTATAATGTAGATATATAAATTATGGGGTCTAATAGAGTATAATGTAGATATATAAATTATGGGGTCTAATAGAGTATAATGTAGATATATAAATTATGGGGTCTAATAGAGTATAATGTAGATATATAAATTATGGGGTCTAATAGAGTATAATGTAGATATATAAATTATGGGGTCTAATAGAGTATAATGTAGATATATAAATTATGGGGTCTAATAGAGTATAATGTAGATATATAAATTATGGGGTCTAATAGAGTATAATGTAGATATATAAATTATGGGGTCTAATAGAGTATAATGTAGATATATAAATTATGGGGTCTAATAGAGTATAATGTAGATATATAAATTATGGGGTCTAATAGAGTATAATGTAGATATATAAATTATGGGGTCTAATAGAGTATAATGTAGATATATAAATTATGGGGTCTAATAGAGTATAATGTAGATATATAAATTATGGGGTCTAATAGAGTATAATGTAGATATATAAATTATGGGGTCTAATAGAGTATAATGTAGATATATAAATTATGGGGTCTAATAGAGTATAATGTAGATATATAAATTATGGGGTCTAATAGAGTATAATGTAGATATATAAATTATGGGGTCTAATAGAGTATAATGTAGATATATAAATTATGGGGTCTAATAGAGTATAATGTAGATATATAAATTATGGGGTCTAATAGAGTATAATGTAGATATATAAATTATGGGGTCTAATAGAGTATAATGTAGATATATAAATTATGGGGTCTAATAGAGTATAATGTAGATATATAAATTATGGGGTCTAATAGAGTATAATGTAGATATATAAATTATGGGGTCTAATAGAGTATAATGTAGATATATAAATTATGGGGTCTAATAGAGTATAATGTAGATATATAAATTATGGGGTCTAATAGAGTATAATGTAGATATATAAATTATGGGGTCTAATAGAGTATAATGTAGATATATAAATTATGGGGTCTAATAGAGTATAATGTAGATATATAAATTATGGGGTCTAATAGAGTATAATGTAGATATATAAATTATGGGGTCTAATAGAGTATAATGTAGATATATAAATTATGGGGTCTAATAGAGTATAATGTAGATATATAAATTATGGGGTCTAATAGAGTATAATGTAGATATATAAATTATGGGGTCTAATAGAGTATAATGTAGATATATAAATTATGGGGTCTAATAGAGTATAATGTAGATATATAAATTATGGGGTCTAATAGAGTATAATGTAGATATATAAATTATGGGGTCTAATAGAGTATAATGTAGATATATAAATTATGGGGTCTAATAGAGTATAATGTAGATATATAAATTATGGGGTCTAATAGAGTATAATGTAGATATATAAATTATGGGGTCTAATAGAGTATAATGTAGATATATAAATTATGGGGTCTAATAGAGTATAATGTAGATATATAAATTATGGGGTCTAATAGAGTATAATGTAGATATATAAATTATGGGGTCTAATAGAGTATAATGTAGATATATAAATTATGGGGTCTAATAGAGTATAATGTAGATATATAAATTATGGGGTCTAATAGAGTATAATGTAGATATATAAATTATGGGGTCTAATAGAGTATAATGTAGATATATAAATTATGGGGTCTAATAGAGTATAATGTAGATATATAAATTATGGGGTCTAATAGAGTATAATGTAGATATATAAATTATGGGGTCTAATAGAGTATAATGTAGATATATAAATTATGGGGTCTAATAGAGTATAATGTAGATATATAAATTATGGGGTCTAATAGAGTATAATGTAGATATATAAATTATGGGGTCTAATAGAGTATAATGTAGATATATAAATTATGGGGTCTAATAGAGTATAATGTAGATATATAAATTATGGGGTCTAATAGAGTATAATGTAGATATATAAATTATGGGGTCTAATAGAGTATAATGTAGATATATAAATTATGGGGTCTAATAGAGTATAATGTAGATATATAAATTATGGGGTCTAATAGAGTATAATGTAGATATATAAATTATGGGGTCTAATAGAGTATAATGTAGATATATAAATTATGGGGTCTAATAGAGTATAATGTAGATATATAAATTATGGGGTCTAATAGAGTATAATGTAGATATATAAATTATGGGGTCTAATAGAGTATAATGTAGATATATAAATTATGGGGTCTAATAGAGTATAATGTAGATATATAAATTATGGGGTCTAATAGAGTATAATGTAGATATATAAATTATGGGGTCTAATAGAGTATAATGTAGATATATAAATTATGGGGTCTAATAGAGTATAATGTAGATATATAAATTATGGGGTCTAATAGAGTATAATGTAGATATATAAATTATGGGGTCTAATAGAGTATAATGTAGATATATAAATTATGGGGTCTAATAGAGTATAATGTAGATATATAAATTATGGGGTCTAATAGAGTATAATGTAGATATATAAATTATGGGGTCTAATAGAGTATAATGTAGATATATAAATTATGGGGTCTAATAGAGTATAATGTAGATATATAAATTATGGGGTCTAATAGAGTATAATGTAGATATATAAATTATGGGGTCTAATAGAGTATAATGTAGATATATAAATTATGGGGTCTAATAGAGTATAATGTAGATATATAAATTATGGGGTCTAATAGAGTATAATGTAGATATATAAATTATGGGGTCTAATAGAGTATAATGTAGATATATAAATTATGGGGTCTAATAGAGTATAATGTAGATATATAAATTATGGGGTCTAATAGAGTATAATGTAGATATATAAATTATGGGGTCTAATAGAGTATAATGTAGATATATAAATTATGGGGTCTAATAGAGTATAATGTAGATATATAAATTATGGGGTCTAATAGAGTATAATGTAGATATATAAATTATGGGGTCTAATAGAGTATAATGTAGATATATAAATTATGGGGTCTAATAGAGTATAATGTAGATATATAAATTATGGGGTCTAATAGAGTATAATGTAGATATATAAATTATGGGGTCTAATAGAGTATAATGTAGATATATAAATTATGGGGTCTAATAGAGTATAATGTAGATATATAAATTATGGGGTCTAATAGAGTATAATGTAGATATATAAATTATGGGGTCTAATAGAGTATAATGTAGATATATAAATTATGGGGTCTAATAGAGTATAATGTAGATATATAAATTATGGGGTCTAATAGAGTATAATGTAGATATATAAATTATGGGGTCTAATAGAGTATAATGTAGATATATAAATTATGGGGTCTAATAGAGTATAATGTAGATATATAAATTATGGGGTCTAATAGAGTATAATGTAGATATATAAATTCGCAAAATTTGAAAACAATCGAATGATAAAGTAGAATAAACATGTTACATATCACATTGATACATTGGTATAGTGACAAAACTTTCACATTTACTATCTCAGCATGATACTTTTTGATAGTCTGCAATAAAAAAATAACCTTTACTATTGCGTATGCATAAAACATGAATTAATTCGATTATATTTTTCTTATTTAAACGCAATAAATTATCGTTTGAAAATGTTACTATTCACACTGTCGGAATAAAAGCTGCGTCGCTTGGTAGAAACAAACCCAAAGTCGAAATAAAGAAACAACCCGGGAATAAATTTCCATAAAGCTGGAATAGTGTTGGCACCACCACTTGTGCGGTAGGATAAGGAGGAGGGGGAGGGATAAGAGAGGAGAATAGAAGTGTAGAACCAACAAAATACAGAAAAACAAACAGTAGTAAGAAAAGAAAAGAGCCTTAATCGCCATCTAAACAAAAAACCCTTAACTTCTAAATGGTGACGCTCTTTCAAAGGAATAATAATATAATATATATGTGTGTGTGTGTGTATTTGTGTGTGTGTGTTTCTCTCTCTTTCTGTGTCTACTTTATCTCCCAGACTGTTTATTATTATAATAAGAAAATATTACATTGTAAAGCAAGGATTACATAACTTGAATTTATTAAAGGGACAAAAGTTGTGATAAACTCCAAACATAATACATATTATATAATATAAGCCACAGTGATTATAATTCACAATAATATCTTGAAAACGAATTCAATTATTCGTCTAACAATGATCCTCCATTTCAATCAGCTCAGAATATTATAAATGAATTGCATCTAACGATACTTATTTAACGTTAATTGCATTTAGGTTATTTCTATGGAGTCAGCAAATTAGTTTCATACATTTATAACTAGCGAATTATGACCAACAATGTTATTCAAAACAGTGTGAACTCCATAAATATAACCATGCCAAACTGTCACGTTAATTCCTTAATTGGGGTTGGCAGATAGAACCAAACGCCAGACTCATTTATCTTGATATACATTCTCGCTTCATTCACGTACATGCACGCATCTCATACATGTTCTTATAACGTGTCCATCCTTCAGAATTCAATTTATGTGATCGTGCCAACTTTTCCTTAGCCTTTTTTATAGTCTTGTAAACTTTTTTGTCAGACGATGATCTCTCGTTCTTCCTATGTGGCGAAACCTTTCGAAATTTATTTTTTTCTTTCTTACGATTATAATAATCTTCTATTCCTTCAACTGAGCATTCAACAGTGCGTATTTCTTAGTAGGATAAAGACTTCAGATAATTTAGTTGCCCGTAGAAGTATTACTATATTAAACAAGTACAAACTATTGAATGAAATTATTAAACATTCATATTATGATTACCTATTATTGAATTTCAAGTGAGAAGAAGTAGAGGCAGACCTAGGTTGACATGGATGGACGACGTGACGTGCAGTGTGATAACAGAGAAATGGACCTGATAAATTGGAGGAGACTGGCGGTCGATTAGGGGGGGGGATGGAGACGATTTCTCGAGGATGCCAGGGTTCGCAAAATATGCTTATAGTTATAAAATTTCATGTTTAAAGCAACCAAAATATAGTGACTACAAAACATTAGGTTATTTTAAATATTTTTTGTGCTTACAGCCAAAACGTACAGATAAAAATAGATAACCTTTGTTACTGATAATTAATAACAAATATTTAACTAAAATGAAGGTAGCTTGTTCAGTTGTAACATATTTTTTTACTCATCACTAACCCAAGGGAATATAGAG
Organism: Molanna angustata; assembly: GCA_963576475.1. NCBI lineage: Eukaryota > Metazoa > Arthropoda > Insecta > Trichoptera > Molannidae > Molanna > Molanna angustata. Next base: position 4,838,898 of record OY754971.1, on the reverse strand, counting down.
GGGAGTTATGAATTTGCAATTTTTAGGCTCTTTTTTTGTTGCAGATTATCAACTAGTAGAATGCTGAGATTGTATTCTGAAAGTTTCATCACAATGTATCTGTGTGTGTATACCATCTGCTGTGTGCTATGTACTGCGTGTTTATTTTACTTTATCGATTATAGACTAAAGTACTCATTCGATTATTTTCAAAAGTATGCAAATTTGTATACCTATTACTCGTTTAGATCCCATTAGATTTTGAAAGAAATCTCAATTTTTTGAACTGTCAAATATTTCAAAGTGACTCCCGAAGTTCAGGAAACTAAAAATTTGATATTATTATTTTCAAATTTGTAAAAAGTCACATCACTTTCGCAAAATGGCACTGAAGAATTATCGAATTTTCATAATAAAATATTTTGATGAAAAATAATTGAACTCATTTCATGAAAATGCAGAATATTTTTCATTCAAAATTTGAATAGGTATACACGGAAAAAAAAAATTCAAAAAATTTCTTCAGTCAAGAATATTTGTTTCATATATAACGAAAAAAGTATTCTCTTATATAAAGATTTTTTTGTTTTATCTCAAAATAATATTTTCTTAATTCAAATAATTTGTTTGAATTAAGAAAATATTGTTTTGAGATAAAACAAAAAATCTTAATTTGAGAGAATATTATTTTCGTTATATATGAAACAAATTTTCTTGACTGAAGAAAACTGTTTTTTCTGTGTACTCTATGGAGCGACTTGTATGTGAGGAGTTTAGCCTTGGCCAAAACCCTTCATTTTTCATTTTGATTATTGTTAAATATCTCGTTTCCTTAATGTTATTTTAATAACAATTATGTAAATAACTACTTTTATTTCTTAAAATTATTTTAATTTTTTTTTCCTTTTATGATAAGTCTGTATTGTAAAATACTTTGATTTCATATTTTTACTTATTAAAAAACAACGTATAAAGTCGTTCGACTAAAGATAATAATCAAAGGGACAAAAGTTGTATAACTTTTAACTTTTAAAAATTAGATCAGATTATGATCAACTTATTTTTATAATACAAAATTTAAGTAATAACTTTTTATCGTTCATCGTTTATATATTAAAATCAATCACCCGAAAAAAATATATATCGAGGCGTGAATGAAGTTTTCATGTTTAATATATTACTTAACAAGTTTATTCAAATTTAAAATAAAGTTTTGTTAATACAATATGTTTTACATATTTTAAAATAAGTTTTATTTGTCAACTTATTAAATATTCCTTACAATAACCAATTGTCAAATACACAGAAATCTCAAAAACAAGCAAAAGTGCCTCTGATACCCTATATGGTCGGGCTTGAGTAGGTTTAAGGTATGGGCGATGGTCTCTATCATTATAATTATGGGTATTATTGGAAGTTACGAATGACTTTACTCAACACTTCAATCAAAACCTGTATGAAAAAAACGAGTGGGTTGCGACCAACGCTATTTTCAATTTTTTTATGGAAAATTTTCAGCATTTTCATGTTATGATTTCGTTAATTTTTTTTTAAATATCTTATTATTAAAATATGACAGTTCTTCAATGCCAATTTATGAAAATGATTTTCCATTTCAGCAATTTGAAAATAGAAATATCAAATTTAAAGTTTCCTTAGCTTGAGGCCACATTGAAATATTTGACAATTAAAAAAGTAAGTAGCACTGATCTGATATCCTTCAAAATCTAATGGAGTCTAAGTGAGTACTAATTATACAAATTTACAAGATTTGATATGTACCAAATGAGTACTTATGTAAGTCTATAATCGATAAAGTAGAAAAAAAAAACGCCGTACACAGCACATAAACGTATTTACATTGCGATGACACTTTCAAAATTCAATGTCAGCATGATACTAAATTATAATCTGCAATAAAAAAATAACCTTTAAAATTGGAATTCATAATTCACCGTTATATTTCCTTGGGTAGTGAGGAGTAAAAATGTGCCACTAGGAAGTCACGTCAATATGAGATCATCTGGATCACAGAGTAATAATTCAAGGAATTGGAAATATTCAATAAAGCGGCTTACATAAACGGGGCTTAAAGCTAAGTTAAATATATTTCTTCTTGATATATATATATATATATATATATATATATATATATATATATATATATATATATATATATATATATATATATATATATATATATATATATATATATATATATATATATATATATATATATATATATATATATATATATATATATATATATATATATATATATATATATATATATATATATATATATATATATATATATATATATATATATATATATATATATATATATATATATATATATATATATATATATATATATATATATATATATATATATATATATATATATATATATATATATATATATATATATATATATATATATATATATACGTGAAACTCGGATATCAAGATTACATTTTACATAGAGCCATAAATTTTAATTAATGCATTGAACAGGGGAAATATTATTTAAATATGTGTTTACGTGCCAATATGTAACAGTGATAATCTATACCAGAATTCCTTACATGTCTATCTAAAATACATACGATCATTGAAGAGCAATACTGTTGTTCTTTTTATTTAAATTAATAATTTTTGTTATTACGGTTATATATGTATATCTTTTTGTTTGCTCTTAATGCTTACTTTTCTCTGTTATTCTTTTTATTTGTATGTACTTATACCTTATTTTTGAATGTTGTATATATTATATGGTTTGTGTTGCATTGCACCACTCTGCTCACGAACTGAAATAAAATCTCATTATTATTATTATCTGTGGGATATCTCAGCAGAAGCTGGTGGTTACATCAAGACGCGGGCTATCGCCAAGCATTTTGATTATTTATTGAAGTTCTATTGTATTGTGATTTAAAAACCGTTTGACTATTGAACATGTATCGAGTATTACTGATTTTTGGAGATAGGTGTATGTGTTTTTATTGATATTAAGTAATTTAAGTGAAGTGTGTAACGATTTTGGGATTATTCCGATTGAGGATATTATTATTGGTACTATTGTCACTGTGTTTTGGTGCCACATCTCCTTGATCTCGTCGGCAACAGGGATATATTTTTGAATCTTTTCGTTATGTTTCTTCTGTAAGTTTTCTGTGTTGGGTACCGATATGTCTATTAGGTATATGGTTTTTGTATTCTTAACGGTGAGTGTAATGTCTGGTTTGTTACTTAGTATAGTTTTGTCTGTTATAATGTCACGGTTCCAGTATAGTTTAGCGTTTTTGTTATCTAGGACGTTCGTTGGTTTGTATTGATAGTATGGGGTTGAACTGTCTATTAATTTGTATTTTAGTGCTAAATCTTGGTGGATATGTTTTGCCACATTGTCGTGTCTATTGATGTATTCCTTCTTTGCAAGTATTCCACATCCACTAGTTATATGATCAATTGTTTCCGTGGCCTGATGGCAAAGTCTACATTTCTCATTATGAACACTACTATCTTTGATGATGAATTTGCTATAGTTACCTATTTTAATGACTAGATCCTGAATGGCGACCATGAATCCTTCGGTTTCGGCAAAAATGTTTCCCTTCATAAGCCATGCATTGGATGCTGTTTTGTCTATGTGCTCTTGGTCTAGATGGTGCGGGTATTTTCCATGTATCTAGAGCTTTTTGTTTCCATTTCATTATTTTTGTTTCTGTAGTAACGGTGTCTTCCGATAGATTTAAATCAATATTGTTGAGTTATAACGGTGTTCCCGATGTATTCAGATTAGTGAGAGCATTATTATTATTAATACCGTCGACTAAAATTTTTCTTACAATTTTCAAGAATGTTTTCGTCATATTAATTGATTGCTTGTTTGACACGAACAAGTTAAACAAAAACAGTTATATCGATGAAAATTTCCGCACAAAACATCTCCGTTGGATCACAGATGTAATAAATATAATATCCGGTCAGCATTTCTCTCTTGGAATAAGCAATTTTTAGTCTTGAAGTTCATAAGCTGGTGAGATAAGGGTATCCAATCTTGAGATTCGCTTTATAGGATTAAAGTTATAATGAAAACCATAGTTAAGGAAAACATAACCCTTCTCAGCTTCGGCAAGGGTCAATATTTGATAATTGGATGAGATCACGATATATTGTTGGGATCACATCTAAATATAAGAAATCTCACAAGATGGGGATTGAAAATATAATCTCCTCGATTGTTTTTAATAAAACGAAATATTTGTTTCTATGTTTTTTTACAATATTTTTTATTCACGAATGAAATAGCCTTCACTAAATAGTATACAATACACATTATGTATTTAAGACAAGTCTTAAGAAAATTAGTCTTTACCTACAACTGCAATAAAACTGTTACATAAATTTATTTTTCAATAGACCGGTAATGGCTGACCCAATTATTTCGAAGCAAGCAAAGCTCGCGGTACACAATGGTATCGTCGCACCGACTCTAATGTATGCTACAGAGACATGGACATGGCAGAAGACGCATGAAAGTAGAATTAACGATTTTAAAATGAGGTCACTAAGACGAATATGTGGTAAAACGGTGTATGATAGAATAAGAAATGAGGATATTAGACGAGAATGTATGATTGAAAGAAATATCGTAAGTAAGATGAAAATAAATGCCCTAAGGTGGTTCGGCCACATAGAAAGAATGAGTGATGACCGTCTGACAAAAAAAGTATAATAAAAAATAGATATAGAGGCTGATAAAAGAGGAACGAAAAATAGGGGTCGGCCAAGAAAAAATTGGCACGATCACATAAATGGGATTTTGAAAGATGGAGATATTAGAAGTAAGAATAATAGAAGAGCGTGTATGAAACGATGTATGGACGTGAATGAAGCGAGGAATGTATGTCAAGAGAGAGGAGTCTGGCGTTCGGTTCTCTCTGCCTACCCCAAATAGAGAAATGGCGTGTTGGTATGGTATGGGGGAATTAATAAGGATAAGCCCATTAATGAACAGCCTCCCTATTAATTGTGGTAAAAAGAGTGCTTTATACAAAGTTGTAAAAAAAATATGTAATTAATTAAAATAATTCGATGGGTTGAAGGGTCGATGGCAGAGCGGGTAGCGCGCTGGGCACGTGATCCGGTGGTCGCGAATTCGAATCCTGCCTCGACCGATTTCGTTCACCTATAGCACAAGCATTTGTATGCTTATTTTAGGGAACGTAGGAAGATGTATATATGTACTTATTTAACAAGGACATATTCATTTTTATTAAAAAAAAATATTAATACCTAACAAGCAACAAAGTCAATTATTATTCTTTTATATTTGAACTAAAAATATCATATGCAGAAGGAAAGGAGAAAAATAAAAGTCGTCTGTGAAAAAAAAATACAAAATATATGAATTGTACATTTTGATTTCGTTAGTAAACTCTTAAATGAATATAGTTTAAATACTCGGCGGATATCTCGGCGGATATTTTGTGGCTGTTCATATTAACCGTTTTGGCATGTGAATTTTGCCCTAAACCACTAGTCACTGAGTCACTGGTTTAGGGCAAAATTCAAATGCCAAAACTCTTAAATGAATTTTAATTTGATTCTTTTTATATTAACGGAATAGTTCAAGATATATTTTGACATATTTTTAACATCTCAATAGAAACGAAGTTGGAATATTTAGTTATTCATTTATTGATTCACGGCTCAAAGCCCTTTATAAAACCAAATATTAGATGACACAGCATAAACTTAACCAAAGAAATACAATTTATAAACATTCATAGCATCTATACATACCATCCTATGACAGATCGAAAGCCCTGGAGGTGCCTTGAGTTCCTGGTTATCCTATTATATTTATATTATCATTTTTATATTATTCAGTCAATAATATCCTTATGTTAATGCTATGTAGTATTTTTTATTTGAGTTTTTTTTTATTTATTTATTCTTTGGTTTTATATGTATGTACTTTCGTGTTTAATTTACCTTTCTTATGTGTTTTTATTTTTTTATATATTCTCTGCTACCGTTAATATGTCTAGATATTATGATTTTTTATAAATTGTATTTCTTTGGTTTATGCTGTGTCATGTAATATTTCTGTTTTGTAAAGGGCTTTGAGCCGTGAATCAATATATAATAAAAAAATGACATGGTGTCTGTTAGTTTCCCGAGAAGCTTAATAAATATCCAAGTCTTTCTTTCTTCTTCTTCAATGGCTCTACGGCCCATATCGAGCCTTGGCCTCCATGAGTTTTCGCCTCCAGCCTCTCCTGTCTCCAATATTTTTCCTGGAGCAGTTCGGCAGCATCCCTTCTAACTTCGTCAGTAAATATCTAAATATCACCTGCGTATTTGAAATTTGGTAAAAGGAACAAAATCGCCCTTCAAAACGCTCTTGTTTTATTTATTAAATTAAGATTTTTCTATGACATTGCTTTTTGATTTGTGGTAAATTAATTCCATACCATCGAGATTCGTATATACTTGCCTCCATAATTTGTCGATCGCTCGAATCATCCAGAATGTTTTTTTAAACGTCCCTCAACGGTTTTCCAGCAAGTCTCCTATGTCGCTAGTTTCACGGCAGTTAATTTCTTCCAATTATTCTTTCACCCACAATACCCTGAAGGGGTGCTAATTTACTTCCCCCAGAGCGGACGGGACAAACTTTTTCAACAGTGCTGCGTAAATAATTTATCGAGCGACCCGCACACCGTAAAAGGTTTTCAACTTTTTTTTGTTCCCGCTAAGTTCCAACCCAATATACTATATACTTATTCTTGATAAAAAGAAGGCACGGACGAATATTCTATCCTAATTTTCTCCAAGATAAAAACTTGCGGAGAAGACATATTAAAAGGAAAAATGATCAAGATATTCTTGAAACATGCTAAGAATATTTATCGACGAACGAGGAATAATAGTATTGATTTTTAAATCATTTTTAAGGAAATATTCAACATAAATTGAGTATTTACATCAAGGAGGGAGGCGGTTTGCACATTTCCGCATCAACCCGCATGATTTCTCAAGTTATTTGTCGAAAACTATCGTTCGAATGTAAGCACCTACTGTCCTTCAAGCTTCTGCATTTTACAACAGAATCTCGACAATGACACCATCTGAAGATTTATTCTCAGATTTCCTCTCATACATACATACCATCACGCGGTGTTTCGCGAGCAGAGAGAACTCGTCCAGATTCATGCATCGTCTCATACATGTTCGTCTGTTGTTCACGCTTCTAACGTTTCCGTCTTTTTTAATATCGTTCACATAGTCGTGCCGTCCCTTTCTTGGACGTCTTCGACCTTTCATTCCACTCCTGTCCACAATGGGTATTTTCGTCGTCAAACGTTCCTCATTCATTCTCCCATATGGCAAAACGATCTCAATGTGTTCACTTTCATTATATTAATGAAATCTTTCTTTATTCTACATTCTTTCCTTATGCCCTCATTTCTTACCCTGTCATTCATCGTCCTATTATAGATTCTTCTTAGCGATCTCATTTCAACTGCAGTTATGCTGATTTCGTGCGGCTTTTGCCATTTCCTGGTTTCACTTGCATACCTCAAGGTTGGCACTACGATAGCGTTATGAATGGCGACTTTGGCTTCCTTTGATATGTTGCGATCATTCATAACTAGTCTGAGTGCTCCTTTCACTTTGTTTCCTGCCATATCTCTTCTTTCGATCTCCTTATCAGTATTTTGAAAAATATATATAATTTTATTTCGTGTTAAAACTAAAACCTTCTTTTAATAAATTTAATAAGTACCTAAAAGTTTCTAAAAGTTTTCTTCACGTTTAGATGTTTTTTGTCAAAAGAAATTACTATATTATTTTCTGGTTTTATTCAATTATTGTTTACTTTGAAATACAAAATTTTTCAATTTTATCGTTAAATCAAATGAATGAAGCTGGAAATAGTTTTAATGTGCATTGTCATCTAGAATACATAAATTCTGTAAGTTTCGGAATTTGAACTGGTCGAGAATTTTCGATTGCGATATTCCAGTTTGGACAGACATCATGTGAAATTAACTAAAAGAGTGTAAAAATAAAAATCTTCTGTGTGCTTTTTTCGTCGGCCTTCGTGGCTCATTGGTTAGGTATCTGACTGCTGAGCCAAGGTCCCGGGTTCGATTCCCGGTGAAGACACAGTTTTTAATTGTGTTATGTCTTGATCTGTGAGACGATTAATAACCTAAGTCTCCAGAATGTGGCAACTTGTTATTGGGTGCGTGTTAAATTAATATTAGACATAGTACCTGTTTGTTGCCCGAGAAGCAATATTAAAATAAATAAATAAATAAATATTTATCTGCTCAATATTGTCAACTTACTGGAAGCCTATACAATTGACGAGTTTATTTCAAAATGCCAGTTTCTCACTACCATCCAGTTTCAGATTTGCATATTATCCGGATCAAGTTACATCACCTCCCATTAATAGGATAAATTTAATACATACACAATTTAATATAGCGGCCTAATGCGGCTATGATCGCAATATGTTATTAATTACCCTGTGACATATGTATGTGCACTGGGAGCTTAGATTATTGACACCTTTAGTTGATAACTTAAGCAACTGTTATTCCCTAGAGCCAGGTAGGCACAAATCAATTACCCTTGGAATAATACTATAATGATAATAGGCGGTCAACAACATATTTTCATTATTATTGCGATCAGTTTTATAAATATTTGCTATTTTTCCTGGCTTATAATATTTTCTTGCAAAACCTTTTAATTTTGCTCATTTGTTCTTTCTTCGTTTCAAATATATTGATAAATATGATGATGTTGTGCGATGGGGAAAGCAAGAAGACGCTTCTGGAGAGATCATGAGATCAGGGGGGTTACTCATGACACATTCTTAATACATGCTTACCTTGCCTTTATCTTAAAAATGCATAAATCAGTACTCGATCATAATGTAATTTTAATCTTTCTCTAAATTTGATTATAAAAAAATGTTAATATCAATGTTTGATATGAAATTTTTATTAATTTTTAATATTTAAGTGTTTAATTAATTTGAAGCTCAAAGATTTCTACATTCTAAAACTGATCTTAAACTTATGTTGATCAATTTCATGAGTTATCCCGCCGGGAAGAACGAGTTAAGACCGAGTGGTGAGAGAAGCAGCAGGCGAGTATCCTGTAGGAAGCGGACCACCCAAACGAGAGAAGACAACTGGACTTACAGTAGCAGGTTCCAAGAACAACAGGACATAAATCATGCTGAAGCAGAGAAAGAAAAAGACAAATATGACGTCCTTGACAAACATTTTTTTTCTTTTTTTTCAACATCTCAATAGAGACGAAGTTGGGATATTGTGGAAGAACCAGGAACTCGAGGCACCTACAGGGCTTACGACCTGTCATCGGCTGGTTTACTTGATTACTTTATGCGCAACGTTCACCAATTATGCCTTCTTATTGAGTTCCATTATCGATGTAATTTTGAAAGTTCTATACATTTGAATAGTGTGTAATATTTTACTTGAAAATAATGCATTGTTACTATTGCCATCTATGGAGTAACGGAAAAACCTTTTCTCTTAAAGAAATTATTTGATATATTCCAAGTACCTACCTAATTTAGACAACTTATATAAAAATATTGCGTTAAAAAAAATACATAAAGATACCTTTGGAAATTATTATTATTATTTTTATAGATAAACTTTAATTAATGCTCTATATCACTAACGGTAAAAAAGAACTTTAAACATCTGTATTACCAAGTTAAATTTAATTTACAATTTATTTAATAATTCTCGTGTATGTAATATATGTATGTTACTATAAGTATGTGAATATAAATATGTAAAATATATGTAATTTACTCCTATCCCAAACAAAAGTTTCTAACTTTATTTGGACAGTTCCTACTTATTTGATAAAAACTGTAATAATTTTATTTTTTGTATTTATTCATGTTTATATTATAACTAACAAAATAAATAAATAAAATTGTCGGCCTTCGTGGCTCAGTTGGTAAAGTATCTGCCTGCTGATCCAAAGGTTCCGGGTTCGATTCCCTAGTGGAGACATAGTTTTTAATTGTGTTTAAGTCTGGATCTGTGAGACAATTTATTTCGTAAGTCTCCAGAATGTAGCTACTTGTTTTTGGGTGCGTGTTAAATTAACATTTGACATTGTAACTGTTAGTTTCTCGAGAAGCAATATAAAATAAAATAAATAAAATAAAATCAAAATTTGGACAAGAAATACTTAATGTTTAAAAACATGACTCCACTATTCCATCGTAGTGGATAGTGTGGAAAGTAAAAACCTCTAGAGTAGTTCTGAAGTGGAATATGTTAAAATGACCACATTTCGTATTTGTGGAAGACATATTGATTGCGTTTCTTCCCTCCCTTGCACCAATCCTCACCACTCACCCTTAGTTGAACTGTCAAACCGATTTGTGTGGAGGGGATTCGTCGTCGGTGGGTAAAGTCTAATTAGTTTCACTTAAAACTTTTCTTATCTCTTTCTCTTTCGCTCTTTCTGACTCTCTCGTTCGCTTTTCTAATTGGAAGTGAAAACCAATTCCACAATTTTTGTTGTCAACTCCACAAAAAATGTATAAAAAATAATGTGGAACACGACTCGTTCGACAAGTTACTAAAACGAGTTTTGCAATCTACTGGTTGGTGAAATGACTGAAAATGACAATAAAGAAAAAATTCATAAAATTGGAAGTGGTTTTGAATATTTCGACTCTATTGGAAATCAAACAAAAAATTTTACCCGAACCAGACTTAAAACTACTCGGAATCAAACCCAGAACCTTTGGCTAAAGAGTCAGATATCAAACCAACTGAGCCACAAACGGCGACAATAAACATATTTATCAAGCTAAAGGGAGCAAGTTAAAGGGAGTTCGATAGACCCAGACTGAAATCCAGTGGTCGTGAGTTCGAGCTTTATTTAGAGAATGTCGGAAGATGTACATTTACTTATTTAACAATGACACATTCTTTTTTTGAAGAAAAAAAATATGTAAATAAAAAATTAACAACATTTTAGACATTCTCAGAATACTCAATAAATTATACAAGTTAATGATCGATATATCATAACGATTGGCAGTGATAACCCACTTTAAATGGGCTTTGATAACCCACGCTATAACGCTGAACACCACGATCAAACATTATGTAATTAACATCACTAGGAGTATAATGTGGAACGTTGTTGATTAGACAAATCGTTGTATCGACTAAGGTTTTTCGATTCAGGGTATATGTATTTATTTCTCTTTTATATTAAGGTGATATGAGAAAATAATTTGTTTGAAATATTCGAGATTTTCATTTCTTGCCTAACAATCTAAAAAATGAATATTGTTCAATTTGTTAATTATTATGTTCAATGTTAATCAAATCAGAAATATATTTAGCAGATGAATTCGTAAATTAATCAAATATGTAGGTACGTTTTTAGTGAATATGTACTTATACGTTCCTTCAAATCAGAAAATGATTGTGTCAAATAAATCAAGACAAGATATCAGCCCCCATCCACTGTATTACTGATACAATGCACTACCCGCTATGCCACCGAACTGTCTTTTTAATTTTACAAATAATGGTAAATAATTTTTTAATTTACTTTGAGAATTCAATTTATTAAAAAAAGGTTAAGAATCAAAATATATAGAGAAACTGTTAAAGAGTCAATATATAGAGAGAAACTGTTGAAAACAGAGAGAAACTCTACCAAAGCTCTCTTACATATATTATACAATCAATATATATATATATATATATTGATTGTATAATATATATATATATATAAATATATATATATATATATATATATATATATATATATATATATATATATATATATATATATATATATATATATATATATATATATATATATATATATATATATATATATATATATATATATATATATATATATATATATATATATATATATATATATATATATATATATATATATATATATATATATATATATATATATATATATATATATATATATATATATATATATATATATATATATATATATATATATATATATATATATATATATATATATATATATATATATATATATATATATATATATATATATATATATATATATATATATATATATATATATATATATATATATATATATATATATATATATATATATTATACAATTTAGATGGGTAAATGGTAGAGCGGTTAGCGCGCTGGGCTAGTAATCCAGTGATCGCGAGTTCGAATCCTGCCTCGACCGATTTCGTTCACCTATAGCACAAGCATTTATTTGCTTAATTAAGGAACGTAGGAAGATGTATATGTACTTGTTTAACAAGGACATATTCATTTTTTTATAAAAAAGGAAAAAAAAATACATTTTATTTAATAAATAAAAAAATGGCTTACCATTCTGCCAAAGCACTCTTAAATTATACAATCAATATATTTAATTAAATAACTAAAAAAATACCTTTCTATTCTGCCAAAGCACTCTTAAATCATACAATCAATATATTTAATTAAATAACTAAAAAATTGGCTTTCCATTCTGCCAAAGCGCTCTTATATTATACAATCAATATATTTTCTTAAATAACTAAAAAAATTGGCTTACCACTCTGTAAAAGCGCTCTTATAAATAGGAAAATTAAAAAAATATATACCTATATACATATGTTTATCATAAAAATCTGTAATTATATATTTTTTACATAGGCTAGCTAGGAAATTTTTTTTTTTTTTTAATAAAAATGAATATGTCCTTGTTAAATAAGTACATATACATCTTCCTACGTTCCCTAAACTAAGCATAAATGCTTGTCCTATAGGTGAACGAGATCGGTCGAGGCAGGATTCGAACTCGCGACCACTGGATTACTAACCCAGCGCGCTAACCGCTCTGCCATCCACCCATCCAAATATCATACATAATTTTAAAAAGAGGCAATATAATATAAAAAAAGACGTTTTATGGTTGAAAAATGAGATATTATAATTTGAAATAGAGGAATTATCTTTTAAAATAAAGATATCATTACGTTCAGAGATGTTAATTTTTATGACTCAGTTGTTATTTTCAAAGGAAAAGAGCAACTCTATGACTTTTCAAAAGAGCAGAAAATTAAGGTAAAAAACGATAAATCATCTCAGTTAATTCCTGTTTGGAGGTTGTGAATCCAAATCTCTAAGACAGGTGGGGAAGATCGTAAATTCTTTTATTTTTGAAAATTTTGCCCAAATTATATTTTCTCATCTCTCAATGTTAAATTGTGAGAATAATATCCGAATAAGGATTGTTTTTTTAAATTTATGAAAAATGTTCTTGTGACAAAATAACCAATGACTCATTTATATTCTATGTGCTTCCACATTGTCATTGTTTTTTGATGATCGAAAATACGAGAGCCATATCAACATATCTCATAGTTCAGCAATGCGGCTCACCACCCATTCTGAACGTTGCCTTTATTTTTTTTTTAAATAAAAAAAATTAAGATATGCCGAGATGGCTTGTGTGTGTATGTAGTTATAATTATAACGTTCAATAAAAAATGCAGAACTCTATATCGGTACCGACCAAAAATGTATGATAGTGAGACATGGACGACATAGGAACTCAAATTAATATACAAACTAAACTGGTGTATGTAATGATGTATGTATTGATATGACCAGAATTGTTTCGAATTTCCCGTTTTGTATTATTTTTTTTTTGTATATTTGTTTTTTTATATTTTTTTTCACCGTTATACCGTCACCGTTTTTTTTTTCACCGTTTTTTTTCACAGTATAACTAAGTATTAATTGTACCTATTATCTAATCTCAAATGATTCCCTCATCAAGCACAAGTTTTTAATCTTTTTGATGACGTAATGCAACAATTTTACCACAGTATATTTTGTAAAGTTATATTGTTAAAAAACAAGATGTTCAATAAATAAATAAAAAAACTAGTTGGTTACTAGTTGTACGTCCTGAATGTTCTTATTTCAAGTTTCTTAAAAATATGTTACAGCTTCATCTATTTATGTGGGATTTAAATAAAAAAATAATTTTTGATTAAAATGCTACGTAGGGGACACCAACAATATATTATTGCGTCCATTGTGCTCTCCTGAAGAAATGACTACGTAAATTGCACACCTAAAACTATTTAAACCTATTTTTGAAATGTATTGAGATTTCTTTTTTTTATACACTATGAATTACGATATGACTTGTTGAAATTTTCTGCATACCTTTAGGTACAGTTATCACCAAATGTGTATAAAAATCACGTAATTGCACAGAAGACGAATTTGGTTTTTTTCGCTTGGTAAAATTGATGACGTTTAAGCTCAGGATATTTGGCCATAATTTTATCTATATGTATAAGTATGTATTTATAGGTATCTAATTTATTATTACAAAATTATTAAAACAAAGTGAAAGCATGCATTTTTATAAAAAAGCTTTACCATTTTTTGTTAATTTCTCAGGTTCGATAATGTTTTTTTTCCCAAGTGACTGTTTCCCGTAGTAAATATTAATAAAAACAAATTTATATATATTATTATGTTGCTTGTAAAAGTCCTGAAATATTTCCGTCTCAAATTTGTTTTATTAGATAGAAGATACTTGATACTGTTTCATTCACATAATAATAATATTTCCTTACACGAGTCAACAAATTTGTTGGTACATTTGATATTCTTTTGAAATCCAAAACATTTCCGGTCCACGTGGCTCTTGTGTTTTATTTTTGTACGTTTCGCTATCCTCAATTCCAAATACATTCTTTAGTTGTATAAAAAATAAACATTGATAAAACCAAAGTCAAACCAGGAAAATAAATCTAATAAGAATGAATATTTTCGTATTCAATCATTTTTAGAGGGTTTTCGAATGCTTTCTATGTCAGATTTAACATTTTCTCTGTTAATAATATCATGAATTGGAATCAAATACAGTTTATTTAAAAAATATATACTATTTCATTAATCTACCTGCCATTAACTATAAGATTGTGGCCAGCACTACATAATATTATATTCTCAACAGCAGCACAATACGTATATTAAAGTATTAAGATGTGTGAATGAATGAATGAAAGAGACACACCGGAGTGTGAAAGAGATGGACGAACTGCATAATATACTTGTACCTATGTGTGAAATGGTACAGGGGTCTTTCTGCATACGGTATCGACTAGTAGATACTCATCTACGTTGTAAATATACGTAGTTGATACATAGATACATTACTTTTTGGAGGAATCATCCACCATATTTATATAGAAGACAATAGTAAAGAAGAATTCAGTATAATATCGCATAATTATTCCATAAATAAATAAATAAAAATAATTTACCAAAATAATACCGGGCTTTGATTTTTTTTACTCCAATATTGTTAATCTTTTATTGGATCAATGAAAAATCCATCACGACAATCTAGACATTTTCATAATTTAATACTCAATAAAAAAAAACATGAACAAAAACTCATGTCAATGAAATGAAAATGCTGAGATGGGCAGGCGGGGTGACGAAGCTTGATAAAATTCGTAATGAATTAATAAGAGGAAGCTTTGGAGTAGACCCCATATCATAAAAACTTACAGAAAGCCGACTCAGATGGTATGGACATGTAATGAGGAGGCAAAAGGATCATGTGGTAAAAACTGCTCTAGCACTCCCAGAAAACAGAAAAGGAAAATGACGTCCAATATCCACGTGGTGGGGCAATATGAGTAAGCTTATGGATAAAGCCCACTTCCCAGCCCCGACAATACAGGACAGATCATCGTGGCGCCAAAGGATTAGGAGAGCCGACCCTGCCTAAAGTGGGATAAGGCAAAGAAAAAGAAGAAGAATACTAAATAAAAAAAATCAATATAAATTTATTGTGAACATTATCGATTTTTTGGAATGTACATTTTCATTTAGAGATGTGACTGACTTCTATAGAAAATGTACATTGTACTTAACCGCATGTAAGTATACAACCATTGTCTATGAAAAAAATCAACGCTATTTAAATGCTTTTAATGATATCGATATTATGGTTTAACACGTGCATATTTACAGTCAGGTCACAATATAATATACATAAGACATCCGTGCGAATGATCATGACGTACGCTGTTGAAACGGTAGCAGATACTGCACGAACCAAGGGGCTCCTAAGGACAACGGAAATGAAGGTTACAAGGTCAATCACTGGAAAAACTCTCCGAGATCGACATCGTGTCCGCAGAGTTGAAATAAAATAAAATAAAAATTTAAAATAGAGGAAATCGTTTGGTGGAATAGATCCAGAAGAAGACATTGGAGGAACCACGTAGCCCAGAATGGACAGTGATAGACTTGCGTATATAGTAAAAAATGAAATCCCTCGTGGTCGCCGTCTACCAGGGAAACCATCCAAGATATGGAAGAATATTTAAACGTCGTCATCTAAGGAGGCATAGTTTGTGTTTTGCAGACCAACAGGTCCACTAAAAGAAGAAGACGAAGAATTATGATTTGGCCAATTTGACATACACAAAAACACATCAAGGCAAAACACACTACCATGATAATATTGTTGAATTTAACGGTAACATTGTGGTATATAGTCCACTACACAATAATAATGGTGCAAATACTTTGCTAAATACCACTTGATGAGTTTAAATTAGCACTTCTTCCATCGATATGTATACTACTATATTATAATACACCTATCGATGGGAGAGGTGCTCTCCCGAAACTAGTGCTAATTTTACTTATCAAGTGGTGTTTAGAATAGTATTCGCACTATTATTATACTCACCAAATTATACCCGTTGAACGGGGAAAATCAACACTCAACATTTTTCCATTTGGTTCAAAGTTTTTATTATTTAGCTTATTGTTTAATTTAACATAAATATTACAAGGCATTACTCAATACAGTCACAATCGAAAGCATTCTGCGGATATGAAAAATGGAGAGAAAGATATCTGTTTTAAATTTCATCATAAAATGTACAATTTCTATAAGAAAACAATTTCCAAGAATGATGTGTTATGTCCGTTGTATATTTCCAGAGCAATCTCTTCTTTGTAGAAACATTCAATATTGAATTGAACTCAAATAGGCCAGATATACCTACTCCAAATGTCTCGAAAAATTCTTCGAAGAAACAATTGACGTGAGCAGTGAGCAACTGTACCTATATTTGTACAGTTGGGATTTAACAATTATTTTACAAGTACCAGAATAATCATCAGGTACCTATTTAATTTGTATGAATACTACGTTTATCCACCACCCATTCTGCATATTAAATTAGCATATGACTGAAATAAAATAAAATTGTTTTCCAATGTTTGCAACTGTCACTTCGTGATAGAACTCCATAATCAAATAGAATTTTGATAAAAAATATACAAATTTTACGTACTTTCTAATAAAGTTCCTTCCTTCCTTTTCTATTATTCATATCCTCGTTTTGAATCTATATATTTATTTATTTTATTTATTTATTTAAATCCACAATAACCATACAAAAAAAAAATTACAACAATACGACAGTGAAACATAGAACAAAAAAAATTCAAAAATTGACAATTTAGTATAACATGTTGGCACTGACAAAATTAATACAATCTATATATATACTTCATCACTATTGTTTACTATTCTGACGATGCTCGGTATTGAGAGATACCAGTGAATGAAATTCGCGTTTGCGAATTGCGTTAATTGAACGTAAAATTATAAATATATATGTTTTCATAATTCTATGTAATAATATTTATATGAAATTTCTTAAATCAAACCAGTTTTTCCAGAACAGAGAAGCAAGTATTGCGTGAAAAATAATTTGAATAAATTCATCATCTACTGTGGATCGAACCTAGGACGCCCGTAAGTGTTTTTTGTACATCAGTTGAAAAGTCCCAAAGCATTCATCGCCATCTCCCTCTATCCTGGCACCCCTCCAGTCCCTTACACCAACAGCCTCCACATACCGGTCTACGCCATCCAGCTATCGGAGCTTGGATCTACCGACGTTTCGTCTACCTTAGGGCTTTTTGTCCAGGACCTTGGCACTCTTTCATCGTCCATTTTTTCAACGTGTCCTACCCATCCAACCTCCCTACAGTTATTATAGTCAATAATAATTAAACTTTCCTTGCGTCCTGCGCAAGGGGCGAGTTTGCATATTTCCATGTGACAATTTCTTCCAACTAACCAGTGAAATTAACCCATTAGTGCATAGTGTCCTAAATAAAGGACGCACCTATTTTGAAAATTGCTACCATGATACATATTGTTTACAAAAAATAAATTATTGCAATGTATTCCTTATTAATTACCAAAACAATTATGATATAATAAGTTTGGAAAAAATGCGTAATTATATATGTATAAATAGTTAAAGTCAAAATGGCGGCGAAGTGTGTTAGTGCTGTACGACCTGGGTGAGTATTTATTTGATTTTATTAATATTATTTCATAATAATGCGGTTTAAACTATAGAAAAATAATCTATAAACTTCAAGACATGTAATCAAATGTGTTTTTTTACTCATATAAGTTAAAATGTGTTTGTTTGGAGACATTTTATTTTCCTGTCCTTTAAAAAGGACACTATGCATATCTGCATGTTTCATACTACGTGACATAAAGTGTATACAGCATTTCCAAACTGATGTTAGATGTACTACCTACATACATTATGACATATTTTTATTTCAGCAAGGTAATTTTATTTTATTTTAAGAATCAGTACTTTTCACCCTTGCTTTCCCCCTTTCTCCTAACTTCTCCTAACGAAATCATAAGATATATTGTATTTAAAAATATTTCTATAATTTTAGGTTGACTCTTGAGTAAATTGTTTCGAAATTAGGGAAAGACTGTAGTGATGATGATCATTGCTCGCAATATGTTACTCAGGTATTTGTGACACCACCGGAGGAAGATGGCAATGAAACAGAAGAAGATTCTGACAAGTCAGATGATGAACATGAAGGTCATTTGAATCACTTAGGAAGAAAGTTCCTTACCAGCTCTTGCAATGTGCAGTCAAAGAGAATTGAAGACGATGAAGATGTTCGGTCCGAAGCTGCATCAATACCACCACCTCCTAAACATCGCCGATTGGAGCAACAATCATGGAAGAAATCAGATTTGGATTATAATTAGGTTACTGAATGTAATCCTATATCAACTTCCGATCAAGCAAAGCTTTTTGAAACTACAATTGATTTTTTTTCTCTATTTTTTAATGATGAAATGATAGATTTGATTATAAATCAGGCAAACCTATATAGTATAAATCAAAAGAATATGAATCTGCAGATGAACAGAGAAGAGTTATATGTTGTAATCGGTGGATTACGGTTGTCTGGTTACAGCAAGTATCCAATCAAAAGAATTGTCCGAAGAAGACGACGCCCCCCCACGATTCATTTCACTAAACCAACCAACCGTTATATCCAATTATAATAGATACATGGTGGAGGAGTGGATAAAATGGACCAGTTGGTTTCTGCATACCGAACAAGGATAAGACAAAGAAAGTGGTGGTGGCCAATATAAGTGTATTTTTTGGACGTAGCAGTCGTTAATGGGTGGTTGTTGGCGAAAAAATTGAATAACACCAATTCTACAGAAGGTTTACTTAGATTCCGACGCTACATAACCACTGAACTCCTGAAAAAATATGGAGTTGCCTCTTTCAGGGGGTGTATGCCTTCAACCGCATTATCTGCAGTGCGTTATGATGAAACAAATCACTGGATAGTTAAAATTCCAAAGCAACGAAGGTGTGCATTAGAATCTTGTTCAGAAAAAGCATTTTTTACTTGTGAAAAATGCAACATTGGACTTCAAAAAAAATATCACACAGAAAAATAAATTTCTTTTACTGTTACTTTTATTTTTTTTAGTGTATATATGTATATATATTTTATTATTTTTAACATAAAGGTATATAAATGTATATATTTATGTCAATACATACTTATGTGAAACAAAAAAAAATATTTTATTCCATGTTCCTTGACTCGTTTGAATACATGTATTCAATACTCAGATATACCATTTGTGCATGGTGTCCAGAAAAAAGGACGCTCTGTATAAAAAAAACTATTTTTCCGAAAAAAAAATTTTTAAGTTTTTTTAATAATTTAGATCATTTTTGACATCACTTTGCAAAATTACCTTTGTCAAATTGGTTTAAAAAAAGAGTGTAGAGAGTATACTACGATAGCAACCCATATGGGTTTATTTCGCTACAAAACATTAATATTTGGATTAAAGGTTTCACCAGCTTTGTTTATGCAAGTAATAGATTCTGTCACGCAAGATTTACGAGGTACGTCAATATATATAGATGACATTCTAATATCAGGAAAAGACGATGAAGATTTATTTAATAATTTATTATCGTTATTTATTCGTTTAAATGAATGTGGTTTGTCAATTAATGAATCAAAGTGTCAATTCTTTACAAAATCAGTAGATTATTTAGGTTACAATATATCTGAGGAAGGAATTAAACCGTTAGTTGATAAAGTGGAAGCGATTAGATTGGCTCCAAGTCCTGAAAATACTACGCAAGTGAGGGGTTTATTAGGTATGGTAAATTACTATCGTAATTTTATACCGAATATTGCTAAAATTCTGTCTCCTTTATATAATTTGTTGAAGAAAGATGTTAAATGGGTTTGGTCACAAGAGTGCTCAAATTCGGTACTAGAGATTAAAAATATTTTATCTTCGGATTTAGTTTTAATTCATTATAATAAAAAGTTACCGTTAAAGGTTGTGACAGATGGTTCATCTAAGGGTATTGCTGCTACTTTATTACACATTTTTGAAAATGGGTCAGCGAGACCTATAGCTTTTATTTCAAGGAAATTAACAGAAGCGGAAAAGAAATATTCAATATTAGATATTGAAGCATTAGCGATTATTTTTGCTTTACAAAAATGGTTTCATTATTTATATGGAAGACATTTTATTTTAGAAATTGATAATAGGGCTTTATGCCATATTTTAAAGCAGGATAAAGATATTCCTCAATTAGCAGCAAATCGGTTACAACGCTACGGGGTTATTTTGTCAGCATTTGATTATGAAGTACAATTTGTGAAATCAGAAAATAACTGTTCAGATTTTTTATCGAGGTGTCCTATAGAAAAGGATGAAACATTAGATGTTTCAGATTTAGAAAATTTTAAAAGTTTAAATTGTATTGATATTAATTGTGATTTTGTTTTTCTTCTAGATGCAGAAGAAAATTTCAGTATCAAGTTTGATGAAATTTTAGAGGAAACTAAAAAGGATATTTTGTGTAATCAAATTATAGATTATTTACAAAAAGGGTGGCCTTCACAAATAAATAAACAATCAGATGTATGGCCTTTTTATAAAATAAAAGATGAACTAAGCATTTATAAAGATTGTATTATGTGGCAACACAAGGTAGTTGTCCCGAGTTCATTAAGGAAGAGAATTTTAAATTTGTTACATGATTCACATCAAGGTATTGTTAAAACTAAAAATCTAGCGAGAAATTATTTTTATTGGCCAGGCATAAATAAAGATATTTCTGTTATGATAGATAGTTGTAGTATATGTAGAAGTTGTCAAGAAAATCCTCATAAATCAGTTTTATCTCCTTGGGAAAGTCCTGAGAAGGTTTGGAGTCGTTTACATATAGATTTTTTGCAATATGATGGTATTGATTGTTTGGTAATTATAGATGCTACTTCAAAATGGTTAGAATGTATTGTAATGAAGAATACTTCATCTAAATGTATGTTATATGAATTGGAGAGATTATTTGTTAATTTTGGTTTTCCAGAAACAATTGTGAGTGATAATGCTCAGAACTTAAATTCTCAAGAATGTAAGCAATTTTATGATAAATGGGGTATCGTTCATTTGACGTCTCCTGTTCAATATCAACAATCCAATGGTTTAGCAGAAAATTCTGTTAGAACGCTTAAAAATTATTTAAGAAAAATAGTTATTAGGGGAAAATTGCTTATTAATATTCAAAGTGATATTAATAAATTTTTAATGGATTATCGAAACACACCTCATTCGTCAACTGGATGTGAACCAGCAGTTTTAATGTTTGGTAGAAAGATTAGAAATAGATTTCAATTATCTTTACCAGGGGATCATTTTGATCATTTGTATGACATACCAGATAAGATTAAATCTAATATTAAGAAAAGTCAAAATAAACAGAAATGTTATTATGGTGGTAGAAAGTACAAGAAAAATAAATTTAATATTGGTGAAAAAGTTCTCGTAAAAGATTATCGACCTATAAATGGTAGAAAATGGGTAGAAGGGATAATTTTTAAGGTTGTTTCTAAAAATGTTTATTTGGTTAAGGTTAATCAGTTAATTTGGAAAAGACATTTTAATCAGTTACGTTCTTTGTGTCAAGGTTTAGAGAATGGTGATTCAAGAACCGATGGAAACTCTGATGAAAGATTGGAAAATCTTTCAGATGAGGTTTCATTGGAAAATTTAAAATATTTTCCTGATGAAGCCGTTTCTTTGTTTCAGAGTGAGACAGTTCCAGACTGGAGTAATCGTCTGAGACCCAGGAACCGAGTTGTCAATTATAAAGAATGATATAATTTTGGTTTATATAATTGGTTAATTATGTTGTTTTGGTTTATTATGTTGCAAGACAACAAATATATTATTATTATTTTGTTTTTTCTCCTCAAGGGTGTATTTTTTATTTTAAGTTGGGGAGTGTAAAATATTATTATTATTAGTAAATAAGTGATATTTTGAATATTATTATTTTGCAGTGACATCTATGGTATTTCAGTGAGGTTTCTTCACTGAAGTTTGTGATGGTATGTTTATTGGGATATAACTTACCAAGTTTACCCATAGATGTCTCTCATGTGTTTTGTACTGTGAATATAATTAGGTACAATATTTAATTTAGAAGAACATTCTAGAATATTTAATTATTGTTAAAACAATAGGTTTTATAAACATACAAGAATAAGAAATTGTTGTTATAGGTGAAAATTGTACATTTTTTATTCTGGTTCAGACTGCCAACAATAAGACACACTTTGTAATTATTAAAATTGTAATAAATGATATTATAACTACAAGAGTTGTTCATTTATAAGTTTCTTCTCCACAATTTAAAATATTCTCTTTTACCAAAAGAAGAGATCATTTCACTTTCCAACTGTCGGATAGATTGCCGTTAAATAAATAGATTACTGTTTAAAAAAAATATTTGATTTTTTTTTTTTTAGTTGCGTGCCACTTTAGAAAAAGAGCTTTGTGGCATGGAATAATCTCGGCTTTTACAGCAATGAGATATTTCTATTAATAAATAAGTAAAGCGACAAGACATCGAAGCATTTCTGTAAAATATGATAAATGTTTACCGGTGAATTATCCATTTTATTCGTTAAGTTGTTATCTGCTTTGTGTAACGTGGCAAGCGGCAAGGATTAAGTCCAAGGAAGGAATGATCAATTATATAGAGTGAACTTCTTGCCCAGGAAACAATAAATCATTTAGTTTTGTTTTTGACTTCAAAATTACTCCAAAACAATGTATTAATTTGAACCGTTAGCTAATCATCAATCTCATTTCTGTAGGTACGTTTACTTTACCTACTTATTATTAATACTAGTGATCGCGCAGATATCAAAATTCGACCGTAATTCATTCAATTTATAAGTAGGATAAGTCATTGGACCTAATCTATGATAAAATAGTGGGCTGTGGCCAACGCCAAACTCCTCAATGCCATGAAAAAAAAGTACTGGAATGAGTTGCCGCGGAATATACTTGCGATGACCTCTTTGCAGAGTTTTCAGATACACTGCAAGATATGGTTATTGAACCAACAAGGGTGCCAGTAGTAAAAAAAGAGAAGGAAGAAATACATTTTATTTTTAATAACTTTAATAATTTTTTTATAGGTTATGACATGTGGTCTGTTCTCAATGTTTTGTGTTGTCCAAAGGCTTTGCTGAAAACCAGCAACACTCCAGGGATACCTTTTTGCTGTGCATTGTGGTTCAAAATTGTAATTTTTTTTTGTTTTTATGTGACGTAACAATAATGGCACCAAATAAACGGTTTATTATTATTATTTAGTCACTCTAGAAATTATTCAAATTTTGTAGGAAAAATTTTAATCATTTTCATGATATGAGTTTTGTTAAATTATTTTTGATATAAATATTTTAAAATTATATCTTAATAACCCTTTTCTTTCATATTCTTTTTTTTAAGAATAAATATGTCCTTGAATCTAGTATATATACTGACATGCTCATACATTCCCAAAATTAAGCATAAATGCTTGCGCTATTGGTGAACTAAATCGGTCGTGGCAGGATTCGAACTCGCGATCACTGGATTACAAACCTAGCGCGCTATCCGTTCTGCCACCACCCATCTAATATGTTCCTTATTTTTTAGAAATATATCTGTGGTATCTAAATACTTTTAAAAATGGTTATTTTTTTTATTTTTTAGTCTTAAAAAAATTATAAATAAAATAAATACCTGGGTGTACGAAATTTAATCACTCCTGCAGCTCATCGCCGAAAGACACAGAGGAAAGTCGTGGTGGACCTTAAGAGAAGTGCTCCGTTCTGCTCAGGATCTCGGGGATGAACAGGATCCAGAACAGGAGCAGAACCTATTAACGTTCCCAATGAAGTGTCATGTTCATAGCCAATATCGAGAGAGCCTGACCCTGCATTTTAAGTAGAAAAATAATATTCTTAAATAAAATATATTAAAATAAAACATATTTATAAATTTCTTCAACTTAGTTTAATTTGACTTGCTAGTTTCGCTCTAGACGAGCATCTTCAGAGTTGTCCTATAATAATTATTAATTTGTTTTATTTCAATATATTATAATGGAATTCCATCAAGTGAAAAAAAAATATACTGAATTGTTTTTGGTTATAAAATCAAACCAATTTTAAGTTTACTATTCATTTTGTAGGTACATTATTTATTTAAATTTGTATAGTCACAAATTGTTTAATTTCTGTAGGTACATTTAATCGGAACACAAAGAAAATAAAATCAGAGATCCGTCTAAAAAACTGTTTTCTTCATTTTAAAAAAGAATCCTGTTATTTAAAAATCAATGTGTTTTCATCGTGCTTTAAGTGAATTTAACGTAAATAATCACGAATTTCAAAATATATTGATCATAGCTCCATATAATATGTACTTCTTCAAATTGACCAAAGATCTACATCATAAAAAAATAAGTTTCATGAGTTAAGTATTAGCAGCTACTCATTGGTATTTATATGTATAAATATTGGTAGAAGTTTTGTATGAATGTTAGTATGTAGTTTGGATCTGAGCCATATATCATTAGGGTGAATTGTTATGGGGAGTTGGCTGGGAGCTAGGGGTAGTAAGATGTGGCCATTTATCACCCCCCATCATAAAAAAGGTAACAATGCCAGCTATTCCTGAACTATTTCCGTTATTACTAATGTCTGGAATGAATCCCTCTGGGAAATTTTATACCTCTCACTAATTTAGGACTCAGTAGGGTTACCAATACTAATCAGAGAAATATGTATACATCGTATTAAATACCATCAAATTTTATATTGAAAATGAATGAAAAAGTTTATTTTTAACCTGATATAATTGTTATATCACGTGTTACACCAATAAATATGTAGTCAACAATCGATTGCCATAATATAGTGATAAATCGTTTGACTTCATTGCTGGGGTTCAAGGGTTCAATAAATTTCTGACTCGAATATTGCTTTTTTGGGCTGGAAACACTGGTCAGTTTGGAAGAAGTTGCCATATGGCAATGAAATCGCCACTTGCGCAGGGTGCAAGGAAATGTTGATTAATATTATCGTTTGTGTAGCATTGCACCACCCTGCTCACGAACTGAAATATAAAATGATTATTATTATTATCTAATTGGTCGGTAGTAAAAAAAGCTGACACGAGCAAAGAATAATAGAGTAATAACTAAGCGCACGCTTGTGCTATAGGTGAACGATATCGGTCGTGGCAGGATTCGAACTCGCGACCGCTGGATTAATAATCCAGCGCGCTAACCTACATTCCTTAAAAAGGGAAACGGCGCGACGGCGTGATATTTAAAAATCACAAAATTTACAAATTGTGTTTTGTGTTTTGCCTTGTCGAGAAATACCAAACATCTTGTATTGAGTTTCTCACAAAAGATATAAAAGTCCTTATGTTTGTCAGATATTAATGGTCCTTGACTTAACAGCAGTCAGACTGAGGTGGGTGCCTCCTCTTCTGCTGCTGCTCAAGAAAGTCTGTCAGTTATTTCCATTCCAAGATATTTTTATTTTAAAATGACAGATGCAATATTTCCTTCTGCGGAAATAAAATATTTCTTCAAGCCATATTTCCAATACAGACTCTGGCAACTTAATGGTTAACTATGTATTCGACTTTCTACCTACTCTCTCAACCACCAATATTTTTTTTAATATGTCACGCCCAATAAACAAATGATGAGAACCAATTCGTCATAGAATATAACACTACCGGGTAACGTAAAATATGCACACATACATTATATTATATTCTTAAACCGTTTTATTTGCTTTTCGATGACCGTTTCGGCTTACAAGGCCAAATTCAACCACCTGGTAGAGAAATAAAAAGGGTAGAATATGTGACATGTGTTTATATTTTTCCTGCAAACTAGACGCTGTGTCTCAATCAACAGACTGAAGATTGAAAAAAAAGACAATTGTATGATAGCATATTTGATATTTGGGCTCTCATAGAATTCCGTAATTATTGACAACTACACTGAAAAAAATAATTGTGACAACCGAACTGGCTACCTGCGTTTTTAGACAAAAGAAATTATACCTACAAGGCTAAAAAGAGTGGAATGAAATGTAGGGGCCAGTCGAGAAAAAGTTGTCATAGTCATATAAATAATGAGATTTTGAAAGACGGTAATATACGAAGTCAGAATAATGGGAGAGCAGGTATGACGCGATAAATGAATGTAAATGAAACACAACATGTATGTCAGGATCGAAGATTCTGGCGTTCGTTTTATCTACCTACCCTGAATAGGGAAACGGCGTGATGGTATGGTAAGCAATTGACATAATAATGAAGTTACGTAGTATAATAAAGATCATGGTTCTTACTCTCACAGTGTTACCAACATGACGTCGTAAAAATTATAAATGTGTGTTCGTCAAATTATGAGTTGAATAATTGTCATTCGAAGAATAGATTTACGAAGCATTGAGAATTGGAACAATTATTATTTTTCGAACAATTTTCCTATCAGCATATTCGATTTAGTGCAATGTGCCAATTTGAGCAATATTTTGATATATTATATTATATGCAGCCACCTATCTTTCATTTCTTATCTTTCAGCTAAGTCACTCATTTTTCATTGTTTGTTTTAAAAACGTCGTGCCGATCGAGAGTGTTTAGCTTTTATTAATATCAAAGTACCAACTCATGCAAAAAAGTATTCTCTATACGATATAAAGAAATTATAACGCACTAAGCTACCCAATTTGAAAATAAATTACCTCACTTTTCCACGTAAGTCCTCGACAAATTCATCTCGTCATTTTCCTCAAAAGAGATGCAATTCCATCATATTATACATGCGCACGGGTATATTAAAAATAAAACAAGTGCGTTGTAGCCAATACTATACTCCCTACTAAATGGTATGTATAATGCATTTTGCAAAGGTATATTAAATTACAAATTATGTTTTAAGCCTTTTTTTTATTATTATTTTATTGATAAAAATATAATTACAATTATTATGTATAACAAATAAAAATTAAATTAAATATTTAGGAGTAATAATTGAAATTAACCTTAAATGGAAAACTCAAATAAATAACACTATAAACAGATTAAGAAAGCTTATTTACATATTTATCAACCTTAGAATCATTCTCAAGTTAAAATTACTTAAAAATGTGTCTTAAAATTACTTAAAAAAACGCTGTCGCCCATTCAATAATGCAATATGGCATTGTTGCATGGGGGGGGGGCGTATAAAACATCCATTTTGCCTCTAGAAATTACACAAAGGTTGATAATAAAAATTATAAATAAAAAACCATCTGACTACCCAACTTTGCAACTATTTCGTGATTTTCAAGTGCCATCTTTTAAAAATATTTATAAAAAAATGTGCTATTTCAAATACATAAGGACATTGGAAGGTCGCACCATGCCTTTGTACGTGTGGCGAGTGATAGACATAATATAGTGGGTCAACTGTGTACCCCATTAACACATACATACACAACACAGCACTACTACACGTACAATGGGGTGGTGTGGTTCAACCAACTTGAAACAGATTTGAGACTGGCAATTGAACATAATGATTTTAAAAGAAAAATAAAGAATAAATTAAACTTATTATTTGACTGATATGTAAATTATATTAACTTCTTTTTGTATAGATAATAATTATGTATGTATAATATTTTGTGTATTCTGTATTAAATTGTCTCCTTTATACACGAGTGCTTGCACTCTAGTAAAGGGAAATATGTTTTGTCTTACTGTGCATCTTTTCTATATAGTTTGTTTGTTTTATATTTTGTATATGTTATTGTGAACTTTTTAAAAAAAAAAAATTCATGATATTTTGCTTAATCCCTCAAGGGGAATTTCGGCTGTGATCTTAATAATAATAACAATGTCATAATATGCAAAAAATATAAAAATATGTATATATATAATTAACTACAAATAAAAGCTAATATTGTACATGTATGTACAGAGGGTGGCCAATTTATTGTACTCACTCAAAAAGTACACAATTCATTGCGAATACCTTACTATAACTTTGGTAATTGAGGTAATATTGGAATACTTTATTCTATTTTTCATTAGTAGTAAAATTGTTCTTATTTTTCAGTGATACCAGCATTATAATACTTCCATCGTAATGTTGGCTACAGATTTAAGTTCAGTTCATGCTATTTTTGTATGAAAACGTGTTTTTGAAAATGTGTTGTTATGTCAATTAATTTATTTAATTTCTTTCTTTTTGGATTAATATTGTTTTCAATCATAGAAGTACATTATATTTGTGTATTGTGTGGTAATTTTAGTCACTTATAATTCCTTATATAAGGACATACATCAGATTATACTCATATTACATTATTTTTTACTTTTTTGTAGAATGGCAAGGGGATGTGACCTAACACCAAAAAAAAAGCCAAAATATCAATATTATTTTATTAAATCCTGATAAGCCCCTTTGTGAATTTTAAAAATATAATGGTTCACTTAAATAATTGTAAAAATATGTGCTTTTAAAAGATAAAATAGCATTAATTAGGTCTGAGTACATTAAATTGGCCACCCTCTGTATATACTAAATTTTTCCGTCCTACAAAGTCCGGAACAACCCGCGCTCACCCCTTAGATCAACCATCGATGATTTTTGTGTAATATATATCATTTGGCTTTCTTTTTGAATTCCTCGATGGATCCACACTGCTTCAAGCTGGCAGGCATGGGGTTCCAGACCTTGGGAAGCAACACATTGTCGGTCCTACGTCCATAGTCATTGTTGAATTTGTTTGTACGTAAAAGTTTATAGGTCACAGATCTAGTTTGTCTGTCGTGTGTTATAGTAGTCTATCTTTAGGTCACAAAAAATGCTCAACCAGAATGCTATACTCCACTCTCCCCTGAAGAGACAATACTTTAGATAGGTCGAAAAGGCATTTATTTTTCCTTTTTAACTTTTTAGCAATTTTTATAATATTTTTTTATAATAATAATTTTTAGGAGTCTTCTTTGTATCTTTGCAATCTTATTTAAGCTCTGTTTAGCAGATACAATTAATAACGTAAAATATTAATATGAATTTAATCGTAGTAAGATTTTACAGACACAAATATATAAAGTAGGTACCTTTGCCATGGGTACTTCTCTAATTCCTGAAATGAAATATAAAAAAAATCAAATAAATAGTACCTATAGGTTTAAGATTTATAGGTACATACCTCCATATGCGGACCACCACGGCAAATCCCACAATGAGAGGCAGCCAGCGACAGGTGAGCGGGTACGCATTACCTACCTTATGAAAAGAAGCACGGCACGTGCTTGTATGCCTAAACACTTGTCTCTATAAAGACAATATTCAGAATGGGTGGTGAAACTCATTACGGGATCATTATCGGCTCTTAGGGGACACCCGAAAACGATGATGAAATAAAAGAGTTATTATTGTAATTTATTTATAGGCAGGCAGCAAAGGCTGATGTGCCTATATCCACTGTCAAATTTTATTATTTCGTTGTAACTATTTTGCTGTGTCCAAAAAAGGTCCAGTCTATTCTTGAAAATATTAACATTTCAGCATCCAAAACATGTTGGGGCAGTGTATTTCAAGTATTCACCACTCTATTTGAAATGACATGCGTTCTAGTATTAGTCGAGAACCTAGATTAAATAAATATATTTATTTATTCACAAGTTTAAAGCTATGACCACACAAATTAGTGTTATGACTATGTTATGAAAGAGATTTTTTATGTTTACACAGTCATAATGGTCTGATAATATTTTGAATTATTCAATAAGATCTCCACGTTCTCTTCGGTTTCCCAGTTTTGACATTTTTGAGAAATCAAATCTTTCCTCGTACACTGAAAAAAAAAGTTATTTTAAAATTAAGCAAACTATAGTGACTACAAAACAGTTCGTTTAGTGCTACTAAATATTTTGTACCCTGAGCTAAACACTACAGTCATAAATAGATTAACTTTTATTACTGATAACAAAAGTTTGTCTAAAAACGCAGGTAGCCAGTGCGGTCGTCACAATTATTTTTTTCAGTGTATGTTATGTTGCGAAGTGTCCTAGGACTTTTGGAAAACGTCTTTGGACCCTCTCAAGTAAATTAATGTCCTTGTTCGTGAAAAATAGGGACTCCATATGTGAAGTTAATTATATAACTCCATATCTGAAATTGTTCGTAAAACTTTAACAATCATTTGATATGATGTCCTGTTATCATGTACCGTAGTCTATCATTATTTGGTGTTATTTCCATTGTACTTAATCTCTTACTATGTTATTATTTTCTACTGTACTGTTGGATATCCAAAATAAATAAAATAAAATAATTGAAGCACTATCCTAAGGCAGTGCCTCACAGTATAAAAGTGAGGTTAAAAACTGAGAAATCATGACTCTCCACTACTCCATATTTGTTATGAATAGTAAATTATAGTACATCGAACATCGAAACGATCATATGACAGCTAGTCTATGTTTCAATGGAAGCTACTGATACCATTGTAAAATATTTCATAGCTAAAATGTGTATGAATTAAAGTTTGATATTATCATGTGAGTTGTCTACGTAATGGATGGTAAAATTCATACATACATTCGGAAACACGCGCTCTATATGTGCCACTACTTTGAGCAATATATGAAAATAGTAAAAGTACTGAACATTTTAATATTACTTGTACATATGTGTTGTACCAGAGGGGTTTTAAAACTTTTTATGTTGTTGTTTCATCATATCTCTAGCATCATTATATGATAAACACACATTATATGAATCTGCTCTATATTAATTTAAAATGTGTTAATTTTCGATTGCCATAAGACAATCTCTTCCGAAAAACGTGAAGCCTTTAAATAAATCTAGTACCTAAAATAAAACAATAAACATACCGACTTATCGTAGCAACAACGTAAGGAAGGGGTAATGGAGGACGCAGTAGGAACAATTAACAATTATATTTGACAACTAGAATTTTTCACAAACACACGACATAACTCACTTACTTACTTGTGTTAAAATGAAATATATTTGTAGTTTTATGTAGGTTTTCTTTTTTTTGTACTTGTACCATTTTCACTCATAATTGTTACAGATGGTTGTCTGGAATAAATTGTCACTAGGCAATAAGTCCGCCATTTTTACTAGCAAATAAGTGATGAACAATAAAGTGTTAAAATAAAAAAAAATATAAATAACTCACGTAACATAAATATTTGTATGGATTGATGCGACATAACTCACGGAACATATGTAAATATTTGTATAGATTGATGCGACATAACTCACGGAACATAAATATTTGTATGAATCTTTGCAACATAACTCACGGAACATAAATATCTTTATAGATTGATGCGACATAACTCACAGAACATAAATATTTGTATGGATTGATGCGACATAACTCACGGAACATAAATATTTGTATGGATTGATGCGACATAACTCACGGAACATAAATATTTGTATGGATTGATGCGACATAACTCACGGAACATAAATATTTGTATGGATTGATGCGACATAAATCACGGAACATAAATATTTGTATGGATTGATGCGACATAACTCACGGAACATAAATATTTGTATGGATTGATGCGACATAACTCACGGAACATAAATATTTGTATGGATTGATGCGACATAACTCACGGAACATAAATATTTGTATGGATTGATGCGACATAACTCACGGAACATAAATATTTGTATGGATTGATGCGACATAACTCACGGAACATTAATATTTGTATGGATTGCTGCGACATAACTCACGGAACATAGATATTTGTATTGATTGATGCAACATAACTCACGTAACATAAACATTTGTATGGATTGAGGCGACATAACTCATATCGTATTTCGCCTCAAATAGTAATGTTGAAACTATCAAATTGAAAAATCCATTTATATTTACATATTATGTGTCGATTTTTTTCTCTTTAAGCTTTTCACCCAATAAGGATTTTGCAACTGTCAATTTAAATATATTCAAAATCCTTTATATCTGCTCTAAATAATATATTTTTTATATTTGAATCCATTGTTTATATTAATTAGATTTTTTTTATTTTTTTAATAACTCAACAATACAAATTATGATGATATGTCTTCTTTGTGTTCATAATTATATTTCAAAGTCAAAATATTATTTGAACCTTAATGAAAGTACCACGTATATTTTGAGGTACACATACATACAATATGTATATTTGTATAAACGTCAGATGTCTGGCTGTCTTTCTTTCTTAAAACACAAAGCATGATATCCAGGTAGGTAATTAATTATCATCACATGATGTCAAAATATAATGCAAAGAATAATAATATATTAAAATGGGAAATATTATAATACCAACATAATATGAAAAAAAAATCCGTTCTTCCAACGGGTTTGAAATAATAAAAAATAATGAACATTTATTAGGACGAAAAAGCAACTTAGATATCTACAAATAACAAAAATAAACAAAAGGGTATACATCCACAAAAGAAAAACCTTAAAAAGACCATGCTTAGATATGTTGTAAGAGGATAAGCCCCCAACAGCTGATTTTCAGCATGATACAGATAAATGAAATGTTAAAATTAAATACTCTTATAATTTAATCTTGGAATTTTGAAATAAAAAAGGAATGATTAGATCAAATGGCAGACCCCCTGGAAGACCACCCAAACGATGGAAGGATAGCTGGACGTCCACTTCACAAGAGCAGGCTCCGAGAATAACAGGACACAGTCCTAACTAAAGCAGAAGAAGAAGATTAGATCAACTAAGTGTGCTAAATTAGTTGTCTAATGGACAATAAAACTCCATGTATCTATAAGACAAGTAATTGCATGGTTTTAGGAAAGTATGAGGAATTTTATTTTCAAACAAGATTATTAATTGAACGTTTTTTCTCTTCATAGGACGATCGTTTTGGCTTAAAAGGACCTTTTCAATTAATCACAAAATAAAAATATAATGTAAAAATACTTTATACCACTTTGGAACAGATTCAACCTAGGGAGATGATTTATACAAAAAAAATGTATATTAAACTTTTTATTGACAATAACATCTCGATAGAGACGAAGTTGGGATATTATAGAAGAACCAGGAACTTTCATTTGACTCCCGACAGGTAAAAAATCCAATGTTTGCGTATATGCAATTAAAAAAATATATATTCGATTTATATTAAAGTTTTTTAAATTTCATTTTTCTTTTGTTATTGAATGAAATGCATCGGCAATTGCAGTTCTTTTAAATAAATTGTAAAACAAATATAACTATAAATTTTTCTTAGTATAAAAAAAAATTATAATTGTATTTTTTTTCATCATGCGTGCATGGATATTTTTTTCTAAGGAAAAGTTAAAATGTATGATTTATAACATCTCATCAGATATGATTTCGTTCAATCACTTGTCTCGTTTAGGGAATGTATTGCATAAGAATGTGGGCATATATGTATGATTTTTTTGCGAGACTATATTCATAATTTTTGAATAAATAAAAATACATACAAACACAAAACCAATTATATAAATATTGACGTCGTAGTCGCTTATCAGAAAAAAATGCGGCGAAAATCCGCTTTGAAATTGGAGCAGGGAAATAAATTATCCATCAGGATATATATGTTTAATATGAAAAATACCTCCATGCATTATTTTCCATTTGAGGAAAGGCTTTACAATTTTTCATCCTTTCTAACTTCCTCGTATCCCGCGGTCTTCTTACTATAATCTAGGCGTGACGTCATCTTGATTAATGTCATACAACAATCTGCCCACATTCTGAGACCAAGAAACAATTTATTTTATTTGTATGAAAATATTTTATTTTATTAATGGTATTATTTCAATATATTTATACTGGCAATACCTGGCAGACGTTGTACTGCCTGTGTATAATTGAAAATGGTTTATCTTTATATAATCAAAAATATTTAATTATAATTTCGTCCGTCCTTTCAGTATCTCCCGTCCCTTCAATCCTTTCCGTCCCTTCAGTCTTTCTAAAAATATCATCCGAAGTTACAGATTTTTATTTTACTTTAGCGATTAATAGTTATCGGAAAATAACTTAAGACAGTCATGAGGGTGCGCATAGCCCAAATTTGTGTCTTTTTGCTTGGTTAGTATGTGTGCAAACCGTCCCCCTCCATGGCGAAAACGCTTAAAAAGTTTAACAGAAACAATAACTATCTTTTCGATATGAATTATAATGTCGATCCCTTCAGTACGTTCCGTTCCTTAGTCCCTTCCATTCCCTAAATCCATTCCGTCTTTTTCATAGTATTTTTTTTATATTATATATGTACTCGTAAAACTAGAGAGCCGTTGCGCTGTCTGTGTACACTTAAAAATTATTGATCTTCATGTAATCTGATATATCTAATTGTAATTTCATCTCTTCAGTACCTCCCGTCCCTTCAGTCGCTCCCGTCTCTTCAATCCCTACCGTTCCTTTGGTGCCTCCCGTCCCTTCAGTGCATCCCGCCTCTTCAGTGCATCCCGTACTTTTAATGCATCCCGACATTATTATTGTTCGTATTCTTATGCGATTATTTTCCATAAATTTCTTTGTTAGATATTAAATAGTTACAAAAAATACACGTTCAAAGCATGGACGACAGTATAATTGTCAAAAATGTAAATACATAAATACCCAAAAACAGACCACATGCCAAGTGATGAAAGGACAGTTAGACCTTATTCTCCCATAATAATCCATCTTCAAAGGTCAAATGACCTAAAACACGATGAAGTCATCATCATCATCTGTGGCTCCACAACCCAGGTCGGGTCTTAGCCTCCTGCAGAGCCCGCCTCCATGACTGTCGATCCTGCGACGCATTGCGCCAGTTATGGACGCTGATGCTGTTCGCATCATTCACCACTCCGTCCAGCCATCGAAGCTTCGGCCTTCCAACTTTTCTTCGTCCCCCCGGTGCACCATTCATGATCCTCCAACTTTTCTTCGAAAAAAAAAACACGATGAAGTAGAAGAAGAAAAGAATTAAATCCAGAAACCGTCCCTGGTATACGCTCGACAACTGCCTAAAGTTCATTGCAACTGGATGAACGGTTTAGGAGCGCAAACCGTACATACAACCATACATCCATATTTACATACTTAAAAAAATACTTTTTGGGCCTCGGACTGCTGTTTAGTTTTCTTTATTATTTGTAAAACGAGAAACCGCTCACGCACAAATACATCGATGCAGCAATCTCCCATCTCAGTAGTTCGTGTAATCCAGACACCCTCATTTATTGCAAAAAGTCATGTTAGTGTTAATTTATTTTGACCATCCAAACTGTGCAAATATTGTTGTCAACTAATTTGCGTAGTTACGCCGTCAGTCCGATGCCTGGGGGACTATTCGTTAATTCTAGCCTCGATCGAGGTAATCGACACAATTTGATTTTAGGACCGATCGAAATCGAATAACCGACAGCATACGATAGGTGATCTGGGGTAATTTGATTTTTGTAATAGTCGAGCTTATACACTATCTGAACTATTTGATTGATTCGCTTTAATAGTTAACATCCACTGATTTTAAACATTTTTAACCACATCATCTGTTTTGCTCTACAGAATGACATTTGTTTCCTTTCAGGCGAAATTTCAGGTGACATCCTTGCTTTGATAGTATGTATATGTGCGAGGATATAGACATCAGCACCTAAAAGAAGTTGGAAAATATCGCAAAGAACAGACCGGAATGAAAGAAAAGATGTGAATTCTGCAACCAAACAATCATCTGGATAGAAACGAAAAAGACACACGATCTTCTAAGGGCCGATCTTTCAATCGTCAAATAAAGCACCATATTTCGTCAAGCGCTCGGTAGCAGCATGACGTACCCGACACCGCTCTGTAGTGTTTTGCTCTAAAACGTGCGTTTTTTTTTAGAGACGTTTTCTTTTTTGCTAAAGAATGAGTAATAAAAATAGCTTAAATGTAATTTCACTATTTTCCGGTCTTTTTAAGTGATTTTAATTAACAAATATTACGTGAAATCATATTACTTTAAAACATATATTTGGTGTTAGTGCAGCGGATAAACATTTCGACTTGCAGTTTGTTATCAGTGCAGTGTTGTGTTCAGTGTTAAACATCTCACAGATGTTCACCACATGTTTGTCTCTCGTGAATACTTGGGTCTCGGTGGCTGGTGAGTCCACCCTCGCTTGCTCGACCCGACTTTAATATGGGCAATAAAAACATAAATTATGATGGTGACATGTCTTTAATATGCTTCAATACGAAAAAACTAAACTTCTATCACTCAATAATTGCAGACTACAGCGACCCCTAAAATGCGTTACAGATAAAGTTTCTCTCTTACGAATTGAAAGACGTGCAAAAAAATATAGGTTTCGAGGATGCCGAGGCGGGCGAAAAATAAAAACACACAAACATAACCATGATAAAGATATTACCGAAACTTCGACACACAAAATCTCATCACCATCCGAACGTCACAAATCACCTCTACCCAGGAAAATAGTTGTTGGGCTTTGGAATGCCCGTTCATTAAATAATAAAGTTGATGATGTCATCGAAATAATCCGAGAGCATAAATTAAATATTTTCTGCATCACAGAAACATGGCACGATGATCACAATACCATCTCCCTCAAGAATCTCCACTCTCAAGGATTTACAGTCGTCGAAGAAGCAAGGGAAAGAAAAGCAAAAGAATCCGCTACATCAGCAATAAAAACTAACCATGGAGGTATTGCTGTAATCGCCAATCAAGGAATACGCATAACCAAAACACCAATAGGAAAATTTAACAGTTTTGAATGTCTTTCTTGTGAAATATCCACAAAAAACTATAAATTCAGTATTTTAACCGTTTATAGACCAGGATCTATTCATGTAACTGGAACATTTTTTGATGATTTTGTAACACTCTTAGAAAAGACTACCTCAATAACTAATTTATATATCACTGGTGATTTTAACATCCACTTGGAACAGCACGACAATCCAATCAGTAAAAGATTTACAGACATCATAAATTCATTTGGACTCGTCCAATCAGTACAAACATCAACTCATGACGCTGGAGGAATACTGGATATCCTTTTATCCAGAAAGGACTGCGACAAAATATCTCCTAGTGTAATCGATATCGGGCTATCAGATCACAGACTAATTTTGACCACTCTAAATTTCAATCAACCCCCGCCAAAATATTTAACCACCACTTCAAGATCATGGAGATACTTTAATATTGAAAACTTTCTGTCCGATTTACATCTATCCCCTCTCTGTAACACTCAAGATAATTTATCTCTTACTGAACTAGTCGACACCTACAACACAACGCTACAAAATCTTCTTGAAAAACACGCACCGGAAAAAAACAAACGACGTCAAAACCGAATATCCGATATCTGGTTCGACGAAGAATGCAGGGAGAAGAAGAAAAAAATGCGCAAAATAGAGAGAGCGTATAAACACCAGGTCTCAACTCTACAACGATCAGATTGGATTGCAGCGCAAACCGACTATAAGAACACACTTGCAGCCAAGAAGAACTTTTACTGGACAGATAAAATCCAACAAGAACGAGATAACCCTAGACAAATGTGGAAATCCATAAACACAGTTTTAGGAAATAAAAAAAACGGATCTTCAACTACTACGGATATCTCTCCAGACGCCATCTCTGACTTTCTGCAAAACAAAATTTCGAAAATTCACTCTACAACAATTTCGCCATCTCCTACCTCTTATTCAACCAACATAAGCAATAGTTTTCTAAATTATTTCATTGAAACAAGTGAACAAGAAATCATCAAATTCATCAATTACTCACCCAACAAACATTGTTCCTTAGATCCGATACCAACATGGCTCTTGAAAAAATGCTCTGTTATAATAGCACCCTATCTCTGCAAACTGTTCAATTTATCATTGAGCTCTGGTGTAGTACCAACAAGTCTTAAAGAAGCAATAGTAACCCCGATTCTAAAGAAGCCAAACCTCGACCCTGATGACATTAATAACTACAGACCCATATCCAACTTACCTTTTATCGCTAAATTACTAGAAAAAATTGTATGTACAAGACTAAATGACTTCATTGAGACAAACGGAATGTTTACCAAACTTTAATCTGCGTATAGAAAATATCATTCAACTGAGACTGGACTTCTTCTTCTTCTTCTTTTGCTTACATGGCATTCCACCCAATCATTAGGATGATTTCTGCCAGTTTCAAAAAATTTTTATTGAATTATTTAAGAAGTAAAGGTTATTTTATTGCATTATAGATTGAAGCCATTAAGGCGAAGAAATTTTGTTATATGGAAATAAATATGCGGTGAATTCAATGATAAAAGATGAGACATATTGATTGGGAGTGGGGTATTTAGTGTATAATACA
Organism: Molanna angustata; assembly: GCA_963576475.1. Classification (NCBI taxonomy): domain Eukaryota; kingdom Metazoa; phylum Arthropoda; class Insecta; order Trichoptera; family Molannidae; genus Molanna; species Molanna angustata. Next base: position 4,799,625 of record OY754971.1, on the reverse strand, counting down.
AATCATGTTCGGTGTGGATTGGACATTCAAAGAACACATGGTCAAGGGTCTCTACAACCTCTCCACAAGCACACGAAGGGCTATCCCTTACGTGTATCCTGTGGAGGTGGCTGTTAATAAGGCAGTGTCCTAGTCTAATGCGACATATGTTGGAGACGTCTCGTTTGGCCATGCCTTTGTTATGGAACCATGGTTTAGACGGTATTGAAATTTGGATGGATTTATAGGAAGAACCTTTCAGGGTACTAGACCTTTCCCAGTCAATGGTCCATTTGGATATGAGTTCTTTTTTGAAGGATGCTAATATGTCTTGGCAGGGAATCATAAATAGAGAGGGTAAAATGCCAGTAACGGAGGCTTGCTTCGCTGCTTCGTCAGCGATCTCATTTCCCACTATTCCCTGATGAGCCGGGATCCACGCAAGAAGCACTTCTTTATTCAATTTATGAAGGTTTAATAGAGCGGATTTAATGTCGCATAGTAAGGTGCTGTCGGCCAATTTGGCTAAATTGGAAGACAACGCCTTTAGAGCACTTAAAGAATCCGAAAATATTATAAACTGCGAAGAATCCAAAGTATTGCAAATCTTTAGGGCTTCATTAATAGCCGTACATTCAGCTGTGAATATTGAACATTCCCTGGGTAGTTTAACGAGTGATTGTATTTTTTTAGATGGTATGTGAATTGCGGCCCCGCATTCATTGTCTGCGCCCCGCTTAGACCCATCCGTGTATATTTGTAGATGGGAGGGCCAGTTAGACATAACGATACTGTTGAACTTATTATTCATGGCTTGAGCACTGACTGTTGAATTTTTATGTAGGTCGATATTTAAAATAATGTTTGGGATCAATGTTATTGCCTCAAATGGAATTTCGTAATATGGAAGCATAGACTGAGCACGGTTAGAGACAATTTTGAGGGAGAGTTTTTGATAGCTTTGGCACATTGGGGGAGTACATTTTTTGAACCAATACCGGTGACTTTGACATAGAGATGAGAGCATCGAGATTCTAGGGAGGAGCGGATGTGAGTTGTAGTTTATTCGTTTGAGCATGAATTTATCGGCCAAATATTGGCGTCTTAGTTTGAGAGGTGGTTCTACGCATTCCACCTGCAGTGCATTTATTGGTGAGGAGCGCATTGCGCCAATTATTAAGCGAAGGCATTTAGATTGTATTCTGTCTAATTTGGATTTCAGATATTCCGGTATCGGTTCCATCAGGAAGCTACCATAGTCCAGATGACTACGGACAATGGCATTATATAGTAGTTTCATGGTTGTAGGATGTGAGCCCCACCAAACTCTAGAAACTGCTCTCAGAGGGTTTATATTTTTTTCACATTTGGTAATTATGTGGGAAATATGAGAAGTCCATGATAACTTCCTATCCAAGGTCATCCCCAAAAATTTGACTTCTTCAACACTAGGAATAGTGGTTTCACCAATCTTAACTGATATATTTGCCGTATTGTGTTTCCTCGAGAAGGCGATTATTTGACATTTTTGGGGCGAAACTTCAAGTCCATTAGAATTAAGCCATTTAATGATTTTAGATAGGGCAGTTGATAATTTTCTCACTGCTGTTTCAATATTACTATGAGTAATATATAAAACGATATCATCAGCGAATTGGAGGAGTGAACAAAGACCCTGAACACATTCGAGTATATCATAGCAATATAGGTTAAATAAATGCGGACTCAGAACAGATCCCTGAGAGAGGCCAATCCATAGCGTTCGTTCATAGGTGTCTGGAGGCTTATTAATGACTATCTTTCTTTCACAAAAAATATTAAAAATTAATTGAGCTAGTCGTTCTGGAATTCCTAAATTCAACAATTTTCTCCGTAAAATTGGCAAAAGGACATTATCATAAGCGGCTTTAATGTCCAGGAAAGCTGCGAGTGTGTATTTTTTATTAGTGAACCCAATTTGGATGTCTGATATCAAGATACTTAAATTATCCATACAAGTCTTTCCCTTTCTAAATCCAAATTGTATATTAGGGAGAAGTAAATTACGTTCTGTTTGCCAGTCTAAACGTTTTTTAATGATGTTTTCGAAAATTTTTAAAATGCAGGAAGAGAGAGCTATTGGTCTATAAGACGTTTGAATTTTGGGGTCTTTTCCAGGTTTTAAGATTGGAATTACCAACTGGGTTTTCCAATCTATGGGAACCATACCTGTTTGAAGGCATTCATTAAATTTATTCAGTATGTGTTCCAGAAAGCAAGTAGGCAGATGTTGGAAAAACGTATATGGTATTTGATCAAAACCAGGAGCAGAGTTGTTTAAGTTTTTGAGCACAATGGATAATTCCTCGATCTTAAAAGGTGAATCTAACCAAGATATTGAAGAGCGGTGACTTATGTTTTGATTTATGTATAATTCCGTTATATTAGGAGAGTAAGAGGGAGCCAGTCTGTTAATGAAGGATTCTAATATGTCTGGACTAATCTGATGATTCCGATTCTGGACATATGATGAGCGAAATCGTCGAATCATATTCCAAACCAGAGACAAGGGAGAGTCTGGGGAGAGGGATGAGCAAAAATTTCGCCATCCTTGCCTTTTTTTCTTACGTAGAAATTTTTTAGTTTTAGCCTGACTTTCCTTTGCAAGTATATAATTTTCAAGAGTCATGTTTTTCCTATACTTTTTTATGGCTTTTTTCCTGTTGTTGACCATATCAGAACATTCTCCGTCCCACCATGGCGTACATGGCAGAGGGCTAAAGTTGGATTTTTTTGGAATAGATAAGTCAGCGGCCTTATAAATAATTGATAAAAGATCAGAGTATTCAATGTGTACGTTAGAACTGTCCAAACTTGTTAATTTTTCTATATTATCGTAGAAGAGGGGCCAATTTGCCCTTTTTGTATTGTAACCTTTACGATTTGTCGGGTGTTGGGGTTTAGATTTAGCAATGTGAGGATCTTCTAAGTGAATAATTATTGGATAATGATCACTAGAGTAAGGGTCATTGGTTAAGGTCCATGAACAAGCTGCGGCTAAAGAACTCGAACATAGTGTCAGATCGACAGCACTTTTCTTTTGGGAGGGTGGGGTGAGGCGAGTAGGGGAGCCATCATTTAAAAAACAAATATTATTGATATCCATGAAATCTATTATATTGTGACCAGATTTATTGGTAGCTTCACTTCCCCAGATAGGAGAATGGGCGTTAAAATCTCCCAAGATTATGGAGGGAGAGGGGAGCTGGCGAAGTAAATCCGTCCAGTCCTTTTCTATAAATAAAACTAATGGTGGAATATATACTGAAATAAAAGTTATGTTTTTAATTCGTGCTGCGACAATTTGAAAGTCTTGGGATTTGAGAGGGATAGATAGTTTTTCGAAATTTAACTTATCTTTAATAAAAAGGGCAGTTCCAGCCCGACCGTCAGCTCTGTCATCTCTAAGACACTGGTAGCCGATTACCTTAAATAGGCAAGACGGCTTCAGCCAAGTTTCAGAGATGGCTGCAATATGTATTGAATTATTATTTAATAGTTCGGTAAGTTCTGCTTTATTGGAATAAACGCTCCTACTATTCCATTGTAGAATTTTCAGAGTTTGTATGTCCATTATTGAAGAGAGAAGATTGCAATGTTGTGAGAATATCGGCAACGTTGTACGGTAGGCTATTATTATTCGAAAGAATAGATATTAAAAGAGATATTAATGTCTGCAGAAATGCTGAATTGCTGTTGGATAACTCTACTGCAGAAGGAGGAGGTGAATGTTCATTTTGGTTAATTGCATGACCATTAGACATTTGATTGACATAATTACCATTTGGATTGAATAGGAATGAGTTATGTATGTTCTTGTCATATGCTGGTGTCATTGCTGGTCTAGGTTTGACTTGTTTGTATGTAATAATTCTACGAGAGTTGGAAGGATTCGCTGAATTAATCTGGTTTATTGTAGTTGTGTTAGCTGAGGTTGGTTTCACATTCAATGTTGTAGTTTCGGCAAAACTCTTTATTGCAGGGGGAAAACGTTTAGAGGCTTGGAAATATGATATATTTTCACTCGCCATCAGTTGTTTAATGTTTTTTTGTCTCGTCAGTTCTGGGCATATAAAGCTTGTAGCCTTATGACTACCTTTACAATTGACGCATGTTGGCTCTTCCGGGTTTGGACACTGATCAGCTTGATGGTTTTCACCACAGTGAAAGCATCGAGTGGAAGATTTACAAATGGCTCTTGAGTGCCCAAAACGGCAACAATTAAAACACTGAATAGTGGGATAAGTGTATGCTTCTACTGGAAGGGAGTTGAAATAAAGGTAAACATAATCAGGCAATATTTGGCCTTCGAATGTGAGAACGACGGTTTGTGAAGGTTTCCACGTCACCGTGCCTTGAGAATTATCTTTGTAATTTAACCTTCGCGCCTTTATTATTTTAATAATTCGTCTAGCATTGTTCAAATTTAAGGATTCAACAATATCACTTTCAGAAAGATTAGCAGGAATGCCTCTTACCAACCCCATTCGCGTCACGTGATGCGTCGGAATAAACGCCTTAAATTTTTGATCAGATAAAGTTGTAATATTCTGTATAAAATTATTTGCTTGTTCCCATTTGTTAAATTCAGAAGAAATTTTAAAGCGCCCTTCAGATTTTATTGTACCGTTAATAATCCCAAAGTTTTTATTTTTACATGAAAACAAAAATTTGCCTACTTCTAAGGAGTTAATCGGTTTGCCACTTTCGCAATTTTGAATATATACTATGTATGGTGGGTTTGACATATTACAATATTGAATTGGGCTTGGTTCGGTTTGTATCGGGAGGCCTGGAGTTATTTCGAGTACAGAAGAAGGTTTCATTTTCGACGGTATATCAATTGGTTGATGACGCGGTTTTCGTTTACGGTTAGGTACAATAACTGAATCATGACTCGTGTCAGATTCACATTCGTCAGCAGTTGATAAAATTATCGATCGAGGATCAGGAGGTTTAGTCTCGTCCACCTCCATATCCGCGATGCAGTATTTAAATCAAATAAAATAGATATTTAACAGTTAAATAAAAAATACGAAACAAAAATTGTTAATGTCAAATAGACAAAAAGCAACAAAAACAATAGGTAAATATTAATACCAAATATGCTACATTGAAATAATCAAAACAATTTTTGTAAGAATAAAAATGAAATAATAAAACAAAAATGACAGCAATGGAATCTTATCTGTTCGCTGCGTAGTGTAGTAGGTACTTGTGGGTAGATCCGAAATATGCACTAAACACAACTGCTCACTGGCAACGTCGCGACGAGACTCACGAGACTGGACTTCTTCGAATATTATCTGATACGATTCTAGCTACTGAAACCGGAAATCATGTTCTATTAACATTTCTGGACATGAGTGCAGCTTTTGATACGATTGATCACACTATTCTCACTGAAAGACTCAAAACAACTTACGGTATGCGAGAAAACACATATAAATGGTTTCAATCTTATCTCACAGGACGACACCAAACAATCAAATTCAATAACCTAAAATCATCTCCCGCTTTTGTAAAATTCGGAGTTCCCCAAGGTTCCGTGCTAGGTCCGTTACTATTTATCTTATACACAAAAGACATATTTTCAATCATTGACTCCCACGGACTACTCGCACACTGTTATGCGGACGATTGGCAGCTTTACTTTTATTGCTCACCAGAAAATGCTCACCATCTAAAAACCACAATCTGTAAATGTATCGAAGATATCGGTGTTTGGATGTCAGCAAACAAACTTAAGCTAAACCCAACAAAGACAGAACTACTCTGGACAGCAACACGCAAACGAAGCCATTTAATAGACACTTCCCCACTAACTTTCGAAAATTCAGATATTCTTCCTAAATCCTGTGTTAAACTTCTTGGAGTCAAAATAGATTCAAATCTAAGCTTTTCAAACCAAATTAACACAGTTACCTCTTCTGCTTTCTTTCAACTAAGACGTTTAAAGTCAATCCGAAGGAGTATCCCAATTGAAGCCATGAAATCTTTGGTAAGCGCCTTTGTTGTCTCCCGTTTGGATTATTGTAACGGTATATATGCGAATTTACCAAAGAAAGAAATTAATAAAATTCAGTCAGTTTTCAATGCTGCAGCCAGACTCATCACTGGAGCCTCCAAATTTTCTCACATCTCTCACCATCTTCGCAATCTACATTGGCTTAAAGTCCCCGAAAGAATTGAATATAAGCTCTGTCTCATAATATTTAAAGCACTTCGTGGTATGGCTCCTACTTACCTCTCTGAACTGTGCATTCCGCTTTCAATAAATGACAGACAATCATCACTTCGTTCTGCCTCTTCATCCATGGTTGGGAAATTAGTTGAAATAAACAGGGTGCACACAACTAATTTCGGTGATCGTGCATTTGCTGTGGCAGGACCAAATGCATGGAATAAGCTCCCACACACCCTCAGACAAACCGAAAATATATCTTCGTTCAGGAAAAAACTCAAAACGCACCTTTTTCGCAAATCTTACCAGAGCCGAAATGATACAACATAATCATTTTTTCAGCGCCCTTGAGGTGAGATATTCACAAAAACGGCGCTATATAAATTATCCAAATTTATATTTATAGTTATCTGTCGAATAAATTAATTCCATAGTTTATCTATCAAATAAAATGAAGGGCGTTTTTCAATGAACATTTATTCGCTAGATTGTTAATGGTTAGTTAACTGACCCTTATTTTTATACCTGGTAACATTTCTATGTGTAATAGAGATGCAAATATCAAAATCGTACGTGAGGGAAAGAGACAAGTTGCGCATGTGCTCATGTTAAAACATGAGGTTAAAATTTTGACAATTCGTCTGTTCCTAACCTGCATTCTGTGTTCGTGTGATCTTTACTGTTATTGCATATTGTCAAAATGGACAAAAAAAGAGAAAGAGCACTTAATTTTACTGTTGCAATTCGTGAATGATGAGTGATAACAACTCGTGAGTAATAGATTTCTTCAGCCTAAAAACGTCGAAGAAACTCTTGATCATCCCAATCATTGAAATGATCTTTCCGCGGACGAACATTGTACTCCGGATTGAACTCGGTTATCATTTCGTATTCTTCCATGATTGAGATATCCTCAAGAATATCGAAATCCATGATAAATAACCTTTCGGTGGGCTTCAATCAGCACAAAACACAACAACTGATCATGGAAAACGCTAACTTGCTTCATCTGACAGTTGTTATTTGACAGATAAGTTCCTATCTAGTGGTCTAACGCGCAGATAACTTTATTGGATAGATAGTAGGTTTATCTAACCAATAACTGCTATCCGAGAATTGAATAACGCATTTTTTTTTTTTTTTTTTTTATTCGACCGATAAAGGCGTTATCTGTCGAATAAATTTTATCTGGTAGTTTATCTGACGATTGAAAGATCGGGCCTAAATCAAAAAAATATATATAATGTTAATGGAATGGTTGGAAATAAATCCGCCCGTGTGGACTTGATTACAGTTGATCCGTAACTGGTCGAATAAAATAAATCATTCGTGTTTTAAACAAAGTCAATATTTTTATAAGCACAAGAGAAAAATCTGTAAAATAGAGGATATCTCATACAGAAAAAAGTATTGGAACACCATGTTATAATGAACCCATACGCACTTACATATTGAGCAACCAAAAAAGTCCCTTCTGAACGCTGTCTACCTGGGAGACCACATATGAGACGAAGGAACAACTAGACCTCATCGTCTCAAGTATAAAGTTTATGTCTCACAGACCTATAATTCTATCAATATTAATCAGTAAAATTGCTTCATATTCTATCAATATTAATTAGTAAATAATATGTATTGTTTACTAGATATTTTTATTATCAAATATACAATTGAAAAAAAAAAGATTTCCTTAGGTGGAACTCTCCTGATAATATTATTAAGTATTCTCGTAAGATAAGTGTATAAAACGATTGTATCAATTTATTTCCAGTTTTGTTCTAGACATTTACTCGGCGGCGAATTGCCACTTTTATAGTCGAGAGTAAATTTTCCACCAAGTGGAGTAGGTATTCAATATTCAATAACATCTCTCACCGAGGGACCTCTCAATTCCTCTCACTTCTGGAGGAGATTTTGTGCATTGTAGAGTGGGAGTGGAAGTGCCTTGTGGAAACAGACAAGATTAACACTGTATCAAAATTCATTTCACTCATATTTTGAAATCTTATTACATTGTACCTACCAAGCGTATCGAGAACTAGGCAAAGCCATGGAATTGAAGGAAAATTTGTTAAATAATAATAGGAAGTAAGTTGTGGCCAAAACTATGAAAACCTATGTACATGTACCAAAACTATGAATTTTGTTTGTTTTAGTAAAATCTGCTTTAGTATAGGTATGAGTATGACCTTGATATTTTTGACCTTGGGATTTTGTCAGTTTTATAATAAAATTCTCGCTAAAACATCAAAGACTTGTTATTTTATTTATTTTATTTTATATTGCTTCTTTAGAGGTTTGTTAATTAATAAAATTATAAATAATAATTGACTATAAGAAGATTTTATAAAGCATGTTCATTTATTGATTTAAGATTGCAAATAATAACTCTCTCCAAATATAATTTCATCTAGAATACAAAGGGATGTTTCGGTACAATTGAATGAAATAATTAACTTACTCAGATCTTCACTTTTATTAACAAATAACAACCGTTCAATTAATTTATAATACTTTTTTATACTATCACACGGCTGATAAATATCGATTGACGCATACGTTTGACAGGTCGAGAGAGTAATGGCGGAGCGACGGAAAAAATAATATTATTTTATACTTTTACGATAGATCTAGAAGGTTCCATAGGCGAGTGTTGCCGCATTGGTGAATATTTTTCGCTATTATTTGAACCTCACCACACTTCTCTGGCAACTAACAGGTACTATGTCAAATATTATTATTATTTTTTGTACTATGCAATTCACCCTAAAAAGAGTACTTTGTGCCAATTGAATGTTTACTGTTTATAAGGAAAGTTATTTTTGATCATAATATTATATTTAGATTATTTGAAGACTACAGGGAAAAAAAACAAGGAATGTCAGTAAAAATCAAAAATTAAAGTGATAATGCCATCTAGTGGCATTTGCGTGTACCTATAATCTATCAAAATTTCAAAATCGACAACCGTCGTTGTCACCGACTATGGCGATTTTATTGGTTATTTGTACAAGGCAAGAATCATAAGGGTCCGCGCGAAACCGTGCAAAAACCGTCGATGTCACTTTTACAGTAGTCGTGCAAAAAATATTTCGCTACCAAATATCACGACAAACGATGTCTTCTATAGGAGACAACTGTCTATGTATACGGTATACATTTATAATTCATGTTTTTTCAACGGGACAGTCATATTTTTATTGTCATCCAGAGACTTCTACAAAGAAAAGCTCAAATGAAGTTATTTAATTTCTGCACCATTTTATAATCAGGACCTTTTCAAGTAATCAATGTTGAAGAAGATCCACAAATTCTCCGACACTGGTCTCAATTTCTTCAAGTCCAAATATTTCCCTACTGTTCATCTGAAAAGATTTATATTTTTCATCGAAGTAATTATAATGGCCTGCACTCAAAAGGAATAATCACTACAAAGAAGAAGGGACTGCATACCTCTCTGGCACAATGTCGAGCTTTTTTTTTCTCAGTGGAACCCCAACAATTTTACTACCGCAACAATTTTACTACTTTTACTACCGCATACCCACTATGAAGAAAGAAATGATAAGTCAAATAAAAAATACTTAGTGAAATAAGTGAAATAAAAATGACATTCATGTCAAAAATTAGTAACAGCAGTGATGGTAAAAAGGGCATTAACAATGAATGTCAGTGACATTCATTGTTCATGCATTTTACAGAATGACCCTTATGATTTTTTATTGTATTTTCTCAACATATTTGCTTAATTACCTCACTGTCTCAGTGCACTGTTAAAATATATTAGTTAGTTGACATTTTTACTAAGAAACTTAAACACTTAGTTCAAAGAATAAAAATATAGATACTTTTAAAAATTAAAATTTGATTTACGCAAATGTGACGTTGACTGACATTCCTCGTTTTTCCCCTGTGGTCTTTATTTACATATAATATAAATTTTGAAATGACAGAAAAATACACGAGAATTTTGGGGGATGAAAGATATTGGATATTAATTGGAGATTTATGAATAATTTTGATAGTAATCTGTATATACTTTTGAATTTGGAATTGTTTTTACAGTTAAAAATACGTGGTCAATTGTTTCATCCTCCTCACCACACTGACGAAGAGGATTACTTAAAACCCTAATTCTATACCGATGTTAATATTAATATAACACGCACTAAATAACAAGTTGCCACATTCTGGAGACTTACGAAATCAATCGTCTCACAAATCCACACTGAAAATTTCGTTATATGCTTCGTAAAATTCGTAGAAATATTGTCATTGGAACTGGTGGAGTGAGAAATGTTTTACAAATCAAAATATTATTTTGCAGTAAGGCAAAGTGTACGGAAAGTAATACGATTGTTTTACATTAATCTCACAAATCAATTAATTTATCGTTCCTTTCCTGTTTCCTCTTCCTTGTTTCTGCTGCCTTTATACCTTCTATTTTATAATTCTTTTTTTTTTTAATTTATATACATAATATAATGTCTTATTTCTTGTACATGTTTTTTTTCTTCTACGTGCTACTGTTTTAAGTAAGATACTTTACTTAAATTCTATGTCGCGGAATCTACTTAGTAGTTATATAATACCCTTACACTTTGGAAATGTATATTTTTTGTTATATTATTGAACGACATACTTTGGCTTAATTTATTTTTTCTATTCTACGACACTAGCACTAAAACCTAAGTACATACATAAGTATTAGAACTTTTTTTTAATAAAGCAGAGCCAGCAATAGAGGCGGATTTGTGCTGTACAATTTAGATCATAATATATTTACTGTTGAAAAGAAGAGTAAAAACAGAATTCCGTTAGATCTCAGAGAAATAGGGGTTTACATTAAATGAATGCAAAATGGAAGCAATGTACAAGCAATTAAAGAATTACCAATAAATCACTAGTTGCATGTAACACATGAGATCCAACTGTCGATGGCGATAGTATGCATAATCGAAGAATACGTACCAAACTATAAACAACACAAATAACACGTAAAACAAACAAATAACAAACTATAAAATAACACATGTTATTTTGTATTTATATATTTTGTATTTTTTAATTGAGTGTTTCTTAAATAAAAAATAAAATAAAATAAATATTTGAAGATATTTTATTTTCTATATAAAACATGTACCTAGGTATGTTTGTCAGAATAGGATAGTATGGAGGTCAGTCTGTTTTTCCTACACAGAATATGAAAACAGTATGATGGTATGTACATATGTATGTTTGGAGATTTAAGTATCAAACTATTAAGTCGTTCGTACACGCTTCTTGGCTTAATAATGTCGATTCATTCAGAGAATTGAATTCTCACGAACGAATCGACAGTTGGATCAAATGCGTCCGTCACTTTCTAATGGTCGAGTGAAAGGCTTCCTACATTATCAGTTATATCTTTATACCGGTGGTGGAGAAGAATTTAGTTATCTCTAATATTACATGTCGTGAGCCAATCGCCAAAAGATGCTCCATATTAGAGGGTCTTTCTATTTTCACCACTTCTCCGTACATAATAGGTACTAGAACTATTCCCAGATGATAAATAATTTATTGTCCTATACAAGATTACATCCGACAGCGGAAAATCTCAACGCTACAGCATCTCTCAGATTGTCACAAAACGACGAGACAGCTTGTATCTCGAAAGTGTAAAATATGAATACGATATTGTGGCGGGTTGTGAGATGACTGCTAGGCACACGGCCTGATGGCTGCAAACTACAATAATTATTCATGGAAGGGTGAACGAACAGTGACTTGGTAATAACGCCGGGCCCATAGAGAACACCGCCACCATACATACCTCTTATTATTCCGGCTTTAATGGCGAGTCTGAATTCACATACATTAATGCGGCCACTCACGCCGGGAAAACATTTCTGATAAATAGTTGAAGGGTTGCCGCAGTTGATTTACAGCGAGATAATAAGAAGAAAATATTTTTTTTGACAAACTTTTAACATATCAATAGAGTCGAATTGGTATATGATGGAAGAACCAGGAACCCAAGGCACCTACAGGGCTTACGACCTGTCATCGACTGGTTTACGTGATCACTTGAAGCGCTTGCACAGCTTTCACATTTTTTTTATTTTTTATAAAAAAAAATATATTTTACATAAAAACTTTTCACATAATATAGAACAAAAAAAAGTAACAAAATAATCATACATAACAAATAAATACTTAAAAATAGGCATATACATTATATGAAATAAAAAATCCACATTGAAATAATAATTACGAATAATTAAATAAGCGTATAATAACTACATATTATATAACAACAATGAACAGATAAAACCAGTTTTTATACACAATATATATACATAAAATTTCTATAGATCGATAATATCTGTATGTCTCTGCTCAGGCAACAGTTCACTAAACCACTTGACGCCAAAATACGTATAGTGGTTTTGTGCGTAGGCCGTTCTTTTTTTTGGTATATTGAGTATCACATTAAATCGATAAGTGGCTCTTATACATTCCGAAGGAATCTTTCGACTAAATTCAATTATGCCTTCTTATTTAGTTCCTTAATAAATGCAAATTTTTGAAAGTTCTATATATTTGAATAATGAGTAAGTAATCACCTGACAATAAACCATTATTACTATTGCCACCTATGAAGTAACGAAGAAACCTTTATGTAACGCCATCTACTGAGAGATTGGTTTATAACACTCTTTATAAATAAGGTGACGGTATTCTCGAACAGATGTCACCCCTGGCTGGTTTACGTGATCACTTTATGCGCTTGCGCAACGTTCACCAATTATGACTTCTTATATAGTTCCCTTATCAATGCAATTTTTGGAAGTTTTATATATTTTAATAACAAGAAATAGATCGTTTATAAGGTTGCATATACGCAAACATTGGAAAAAAGGTAATTTTTTTGATAAATTTTTAATATCTCAATGGAGATGAAGTTGCGTATTGCATATACTTTAAAATATTAGAGAAAATATATTTATTATAAAACAGAAAATCAGGGGGGCAAGTCTGGTTCAATCGGCGAAATCAAAACTCTCTTGATTACCTATATCATGGATATAATTATTATATGGAGTTCTACAATATCTTTAGATGTCACAGAGCTCCATACGATAATTTATTATATCCATGATATGGGTAGTCACTATCTTTAGATTTAGAATGGGAACAATATCTTTAGATGTCACAGAACTCCATACGATAATTTTTATTATATCCATGATATGGGTAATCACTAGGGTTTTGACTTCGCCGGTCGAACGAGACTTGCCCCCCAGATCAGGTTGGGATTCATTTATAATTATTTCTAATTTCAGAAAATATTTAAAGTTGATATGTAAGAATTCACATAGAAAATATTGACCTGAAATCGTTGTTTTCAAGTAAAATATGAAATACATTTCAGAGGGTAGGAACTATGAATATTTTAAAATATTTGAGCAGAAGAAATTATCAAAATAGAAAAAATATACGCAACTGCACCCTAAATCAAGTGTAGTAATTGAAATTTCTTCTTCTTCCTGGCCCTGTCCCAACTTATTGCCATTGAAGGCTGTTGGGGTCAGCTCTTTTCGTCCTCAGGTTATATCTTTCTCTATTCTGTTTATCCTCTTCCTCCAGGCCATTTCTCCGCAGGATTCTGTCGCACTATGTCATCCAGATGTTATTTGTTCTCCCTCTTGTTGGATGTCGAGGGAGATTCATTGACATGGCTTTGTTTACTGTGTGTTCTGGTGGTCTCCGTAGTAATTTAAACTGTCAAAATAAAAAAAAATGGCAAATGAAAATATTTCACACCAACTCTTTACTGTTCATGGTGCCACCTTAAAATGAATCCAGTACCTTGCAGGTAGTCAGTTAATATATATTGCGTATCATGTCAACAAGAAACCACATCAGAAGCTTTTATATGACTGCATCCCTCTGTGTAAATATTTTTCTAACCCTCAGATCAATTGTCCCTCACATCAAAGTAGAAACACACACCCACTCACTCACATTTTTTGTCGAGGTAAATTCAGGAGGAAAGGTTAAGATATGTAGTTGTTCAAAGGCTATAGATACTTGTTCAAAGTACGGGACATTCAAGTTATATGCTTTTTAAAATTATAATATACCTGATCCCTCTCCTTTTCCTTCCTTCCCTTTGCTACGTAATATTTATCCCTAAACACCTGATTTCGATTTCCTCTTCTTATTCCTTCCCAATCCCTTTTTGTTGCTATGATGTTTTTCTTTTTATTTATCTTGGTGTTATGTATATTTTATTTGTTCTTTAGTAGCTTTCATTTTTTTTTATTGATGTACATGTATAATTCTTTCACTCTGTAATCTGGTTGGTTGGAAGAAATAGCCTTATGGCAATAAGCCCGCCAGTATGCATTATAATTGTTTATATTATATACAAAAAGTTAAATAAATAAAAAAAATTAATATATAAATAAAATAACTAGTTTTTATAACCGGATTTGCTCGAGAAGGTAAATGTGAAGCAATATGCCAAAGTATAAATAAAATCGTTTTTGTAATTTTGCTTACAAAAAAGTGCATATTTTGACGTTTCATTGGTGAAAAATTTTGTAGGAAAATTTACGAAAAAAATGAAATATAATATAACGAAATATTTTTAATTTGCCTAGGTTACTCACTGGTCGCAAAGGAAGCGCTATGAAGAATATTTTGCCTTTAAAGTTTTCTAGATTTTGATTGAACAGAACACTAAAAAAATACCCACATACATATAACTTTCCAAATTATTATGGTGAGGATTATTTTACATAACAAATAAAAAAATTTCATCCAGAGAATATAAAAAAGACATTCATACACTTACCTACTCAAACTTGATGAAGACTTAAGTCTAAAATAAGATATTTAAAGATGATTGCTCTCAAAATAAGGTGTTGCATGAAAGCCATCAAAATAGCAGAGATATGTGAAGCTGAGGACATCGTGAGATGGAGGAGACAGAGATATGTGAAGCTGAGGACATCGTGAGATGGAGGAGACAGAGATATGTGAAGCTGAGGACATCGTGAGATGGAGGAGACAGAGATATGTGAAGCTGAGGACATCGTGAGATGGAGGAGACAGAGATATGTGAAGCTGAGGACATCGTGAGATGGAGGAGACAGAGAATGAGTTACTAATAGTAATTTATGAAGAATGAACACCACGAGATCCTTTTTTGTTGCACTACAGAACCAGCCTCGGGAAAACCTGCCAAAACATGAAAAGACAAAGAAATCCCTAGGTAAAGAATCCTGTCACAAGGAAAAATAGGTGTCCTTGTAAAAATTATATATACATCCTCATACATTCCCTTAACTAAGCAGTAATGATTATAGGTATGAATGAAATCAGTCAGGATTCGAACTCGCGACCACTGGATTACTAACCCAGCTCACTAACCGCTCTGCCACCATCCATCTATGTAATTATCCAAATCTAATTTATTTATTTGCAAGACAGAGAAATGATAGATGGACCCCCAAAATTCTGAATTCGAGACCCTATCATAATAGAAGAGGTGTGGGGAGACCACAGAGGAGATGGACTGACGATATTGTCGAACTGGTGGGACATGGGTGGAAGCAGAGCGCCCAGAATAGAGAGAAGTGGAAAACTCAGGAAGAGGCCTTTATCCAGCAGTGGAGTGAAAGGGGCTGAAGAAGAAGAAGAAGAAGAATTTATTTATTTACAATTCAATATCATATAATAGTTACACACAATATGTAGTTTCCCCTGTTAGCTGGGCGAATTCCTACCTGTATTGGGAGTAGATATTTCATTTTTTCAAAAAATTACATTAAATTATTTATCATATATACTATAAAACTAAAATATTTTTTTACCACCTCTCTTTTTGCAAATTTCCTTTACCTCATTCCTATTGAGATTTTAATCACCTTCTAGTTACTTCGCCTCCTTATTTTTTATTCTCTTATAAAATCAATGTCAACTTCTTAGTACACCAAAGTCACATTCTGTAATATGATGAAAATGAAACCTTTCAACTGCTGTTCTCTTATATTAAGAGCAAACTGTGCGGCCAAGCTATGGAGAAAATATATCGTCAATTTTGTACGTACGTTGGTACTGCGGCTAAAACAAAGAGGTACCTACTGTATATTTCTTGGAACAATGAGAAAGAAATACCCATTGCGGTACATAAATTTCTCGAAAGGCACATTATTTGATGTTATAAGTGGAAATACGGAGATTGAACGTGGAAACACAAAGAGAGAGCCAGTTCAGTTCTGTGGTGCTCTTCAAAAATACATAAGACTCCGTCGGGTGGATGAAACGCGGTTAAAAATTCAAAAGTAACAAATAATCATAGGCACATGTTCTCGTTTTGCGCAACATCTCAATGCGCTCATAGAGTCGTCCCGGAGCAAAAATGTATAGACTGAGCAATCGGCCAGTGACTTGCGGCAGATTGAACGAAACGCAACCTTTTATGACTTCACTACGAATATCGTTGATGGAGGTCGCTATTGTGAAACGAGTGCAATACCGGACTGGAGGCAGAAAGTCAATAATGCTTAATTAGTCGCAGACATTTTTTTTCTGATAAAGTATACTACAGCAGGTATCAACAAATGGATACGATGAACCCTGAGTAGCGATGACTTTGGCCGAAAACAGTTTTCAAAATGTTGATAAGTGCTATTTAACACATCAGAAATGACATTTTTTTTTAAATATTAATATAGACGGAGTAGGAATATTATAAGAGAACCGAAAACTCAAGGCACCTACAGGGCTTATGACCTGTCATCGTGGTTTACTTGATAATTTTATGCGCTCCTGCAGCGTTCACCAATTATGCCATCTTAATGAGTTCACTATCAATCCAATTTTTGAAAGTTTTACATATTTTGATCAAGAGAATCTGTTTGTTTGAAAATACGCTGAAAAACATCATCGACATCTTTGAATTGACGAAGAAACATTTTTGTAACGCCTTCTATTGAGAATCATCAGTCCTTATACATGACGTGAAAACGAAGGTGAAATTAATCCCCGACAGGGCAAAAAAATCCAATGCTTGCATATAATATATGCAACAATAAACATATTAGATTTACAAACACATCGGTACAAGCAGGTAAACAAGACATAAATGAGCTTATAATTCTGACCCGATTCAGGGATGACATCTATGTGAAAGTATTGTCACCCCATGTATAAGGACTGTTGCTTTCATTATTATTATTAAACTTTAAAATGTCTTTGTTAAGGTTTTGGCATTATTCTTCATAATTTGTCTCGAAAACCCTTTCACAATAGAACGAGAATAAAATGCACTCTGCATAATATTTTGAGACATATTTTTCCAATACCGTCTGCCATTGTAAATAGTGATATATATTTTTTAAAGATTATTGAGCACAGAGAAAGCTGCCCACATTCTTGGAGGACGAAGTTATGCAAAGTTGTTAAGTGAGGGAAAGTAAAGGTTATGAAAAGGAAAAATCTGGAAGCCATTAAATTGCGTTACTCACTGAGGGAAACTATGAAAATTAATTGGACGGGACAGAAAATAAAAATCGTGAAGTCTGTTTAAATAAGACGGTTGAAAATATAAATCTACACAGAAAACCTTGGGGAAAAATGTTTAAACGCCATAGAAAACCTTAGAAAGACTTGGTTTGCTGTTTATTTTTTTGACAAGCTGTCAATTTAAATATATACAGCAATCTACTATGAATGTAAAAAGATTTATTTCATTAGAGTTATTTAAGATTTTTTCTCGTCAAATTTTCAAAAACAAGTAATTTACAGTAAACTATGCCTACTTTTTTACATGGGGTTGATTTATGACCTTCGACAAGACTACTTATTTTCTTAAATATCAATTATGTATTTATTGTGTCTTTATTTATATCATCTCATGGATGATTTTGTCGGTTGGTTGGGTATCTGACTGCTGATCCAAAGCTCCTGGGTTCGATTCCCTGTGGATACACTGTTTTTAATTGTGTTTTCAGTCAGGATCTGTGAAACGATTAATATTGTAAGTCTCCAGAATGTGGAGACTTGGTATTGGGTGCATGTTAAATTAATATTTGACGTAGTACCTGTTAGTTGCCCGAGAAGTAATGTTATATATGTACATAAATAAAAAGAGTTTCCTGGTATTTTTAAAACATGATGCCTAGATTTATATACTGTTTTAGTTAGTTTTTATGTGTTGACTTACTTCAAAACACGAGAAATTCTCTTTTAGAAATTGTGTCATACATAAATAATCCTTATTTACCATATAAATATTGAAAAATTGTGTATTTTTACTGTATTTTGAAATAAACAAATAAATTTAACATAATTTATGTTTCCACTTCATATCAAATTATGATGTCATTTATAAATGCGAGAAATGTTCTTAGTGCTAAGTTCTTTAATGATACCTATGTGATTTGTTTATGAATATGAACTTTTTTATTGTAATTTAATATTTTCATTTTTATTGTAATTTCAACATTTATTGTAAGTAATATTTTGTTTACCTCGGCTGCAGGATGAAACTTTATCTATTACAGAAACCGAATATATTGTGATGTTGTATTTTTCATCCTGCAACTGACGGTATGGCGTATCAGCGGAGACCTATAATTAGCTGTTTAGTTGTTATCCTAATTGAAAAAACTGTAAGGGATAGCTGTTGGTCTCTCAAAGAATTGTAAGATAAAAAAAAAATAAAAAAAAATAATGCTTAAGGGGTGTCATTAAATAAAAAAAATCGATATTAAAACCAATACAGAATTTTTATTCAAAATTTGTTCTTTATTTGGTTGTGCAGTGAAACATCGAGTATTTTGTAACAAAAATCAAGATTTTTCTGACCGTTTGACCTATGTATAACCTATATATTGGTCTATTCAGAGTATACTGAAGGTTTAAGTTGGCGCAGTAAAGTATTTCGCTTCTCTAAACCAAGAAATATGTACATAGACATAGGTATATGTTAAAGGCGCAGCTTGCAAATAGAGTCAACTAATTTTCCGCTTCGCCTATTAAAATGCTACCCTCAGAACGTATAGTAGTTTACCCTTTCTCGTCTAAATAATCACAAACAGATATGTACATGGGACAACTCAACTTCACCAGTTATAACTATTTCGTATAGTTCGGGTTCGGCTGCGTGACCTGACCTCACCTCACTTATACGACACGAATCACCATCATTTTTTCGTTTGTTTTATACTATATTTTGTGTGAACCCATTGGATTATTGACAGATTTCAAATTTTTCATTTGAAGTGTCACCTCTAAACATTGGTGAAGAATTATAAAAAATGACCTTTACACGCAGTTTCGCTAAATTGGCTATTATCGAGTTTTTTGCCGATGCCTCTTATAATATATTTACATAGTATATAATGCGGGCGTCCTGGGTTCGATTAACAGCAGAGGAGAAATTTATCTTTATTTATTTCTCACGCAAATATTGCTTCTCTGGGCTGGAAACACTGGTTAGTTGGAAGAAATTGCCATACGGCAACAAACTCGCCACTTGCGAAGGGTGCAAGGAAGTGTTTATTATTATCATTATATAACAGGAACATAAATATTTACGATTTATCAAAATATGTTGGGTAATCAAAAGTGAATTAACAATTTTTAGAAATATATGAATAAACAATAATAGTAAAGGGCTAAAGGAGTGGAGACATCCATATTTGATTGATAATAATATTTTGTATTATGTCTTTCTTTATATTTCTTGTTTTCTTATCCAACTGTCGATTTGTTCAGGAGAACTTTGTTCTCTTAACATATCGACAATGTATCAAGCCAGAATACGCGAGAATTGTATGGAGAGGTCTACTTTTTTCACGGCTTTTCCAACTTTGAAGTCAAAAAACACCAACTTAGAGGCTTCGCAGCATATATGTTCCATACACGGATTTACTCAGAATTCGGAGTAGAACATTTCGTGTGTCTGTGTGTGTGTGTGTGTGTGTGTGTGTGTCTGTGTGTCTGTGTGTGTGTCCGTCCCCCCCTTATAACTTTTGATCCGCTCAATTTACAGAGCCTAAAATTTCAGAGTATATAAACAGTTATAGGCCTACAAAACTTTTGTACTCGGAATTTTGAATTTTTGTTTCAGTCAGGGGTTATCAACTTTTGAATTTTTATTTTATTTTTCCATATATCTCAGAAACCATAAACGCTAGAACGCTGAAAATTGGTACAAGCATAGACAAATACAAAATCTCAAATAAGTTTTTTCAAAAAAATTCCAGGGTTTCTCAAACATTTTTTATTAAGAAAAATATTTTTTTTATGATAAATTTATGAGTTTAACTGCCTATATTTCCATTTTTTTTTAAAAATATCGAAAAAAGCCGAAACACCCCAACTAGATAATTTAATTTTATATAAAAAATATTAACATTGTAGCAGTACATCTCAAATTTTTTTTAACAATTTTTATAAAAATTGAATTTAGTGATGACATCGCTTCATACAATTTGTATGGTAGTCACCTATACACAATATCAAAGAAGACTTAATAGTTTGATACTTCATCTCTAAACATACAATATACATATACCATCATGCTGTTTTCATATTCCGGGTAGGAAAAAAAGACTGACCTCCATACTATCCTATCTTGACTACCTAGGTACATGTGTTGTATAGAAAACTAAATATCATAAAATAATAAACAATTTGTATTTATGGGTTTGGTACTTATTCTTCAACTATACATACTATCGCTGTCGACAGTTGGATCTCATGTGTTACATGCAACTAGTAAATATTTATTCTGCCACCTTGGTACAGGCTCAGCCTAGTGAGGTGGTGTATACCAAAAAATACTATAAAAAAATGTTTCATATAACTTATTTAAATTGTGCTTTTCTTTAATATTTTTATTGTTTGTATATTGTTATATTTTGTTTGGTTTCAATAATAAAAAAAAAAGAAAAAAATAATAAAATAAATAGGTTATTTACTTATATACATTCCATTCCATTCTATTCTATTAATCAGGTGTATTTTTTTAAATTTCCATTTTTCATAGTTGAAATCAGTTTTTTTCTAAGTCTTATTGTATGCATTTTTTGTTTTTCTTATA
This sequence comes from Molanna angustata, assembly GCA_963576475.1. NCBI lineage: Eukaryota > Metazoa > Arthropoda > Insecta > Trichoptera > Molannidae > Molanna > Molanna angustata. The sequence continues at coordinate 4,778,317 of OY754971.1, read as the reverse complement.
TATCTTAGTATCTTCTTCTTTTGTTTCAATCTTGAAGATTGGTTGGCAGCATTAAATTGATGCATCTCCTCCTCCACTCCGCTCGGTCTTCAGCGACTCTTTTAATTTCCGTGTAAGAGGTACACTGCATGTCGCGGCACACCTGTTCTAAATACTCCCGGCGGGGACGCCCTCTGCCAGTTGTACCCTCAACCATTCCCTCCAAGATGATATGTAGGAGATCCTCGTGTCGCAACACATGGCCTATCCAATTTGCACGCCTTTTCGATATGGTGTTTGACAGGTGCCTGGTTTCCTTAATTCTGCTGAGAACCTCATCATTTGTTATATGGTCCCTCCAAGATATGCCAAGCATTCGGCGATAGGTCCACATCTCGAAGGCCTCCAATCTTTTGCGTTCTCTTTCACCTATGCACCATGTCTCACAACCATATAACAAAATACTCCATACCAATGTCTTCACTAGTTCCTTTCGGAGTTTAAGGTCCATGTTGTTGGACTCGAACATCTTGGATTTTTTGTTGAAGGCGAGTTTTGCCTGGTGAATGCGACTGTCCACCTCTCTACTTGAACGGCCATCCCATGTGATTCTACTCCCTAGATACACAAATTCTTTCACATTCTTGAGAGCAGCTCCAGACATCAGTAGATTCATTTGTCGTTCATCCCTGCCTACAGTTAGTACCTTAGTTTTATCTTTATTTATTTTCATGTTGTACTTTTCGTTTAGGACTAACTCCATAGTTTCTAAGGTTTCTTTTAGTTCTTCTTCACTATCCGTTATCAGAGCGATGTCGTCTGCAAATCTGATCATATCTACCTTTTGTCCATGGATTCTGATGCCTCTTCTATGTTCCATTACTTCTCTTATTTCATCTATCGCACATTGAATATAGCCGTATCATAGTATCTTAGTATCATAAAGCATAAATTACCTACATAATATATAATTATACATAATGATATATTTAACCCTAAAAAGACACACCATACAAAATGAAATTGTATGATGCAAGATGGTTTGAATATAACGAGGCTATTGGGATATAGATGATTGATGATGGAGATTTTCATAGTCAATATGCTTCAAAGTGGTTGAGAGATCATAATATTATATTCAGAGATGAAAGAAGTTAAATTTATCAAAATATTCAAATATTTTCGACCTACATTATACACCTCAATATTATAAAATGAATTTCCGAGGTTCCATGTAATTTAGCATCTTATGAATACTCAATTGATATCATAACAGAAACGATTTATCCAGTATGATGAAACTGTAAGAAAATAATTTATAATTAGAAGAGACGCGAGATATCAAAGAATCTTCCAAGCACAATGAAACTAAATCTCCAAAAAAATTAGGAATGATCGTCTTACATAAATTTAATCGACACAAATTTTGAAATTCATTATTTACATATATGTACTCGTATTAAAGTGACAAAAATGTATTTTGATTAAAAACGAGTGGGCTGTAGCGAACACTAAACTCTACACAGTATAGTAAGTGTTCATTTTTTCTTCTTGAAAGGTTGACAATCTCTAAATGCATTTTTACGAAGAACATTTGAATAAGATTCTTAAACAAATATAAGTTTTCCAGAGGACAAAATTTTTCACAATACACCAAACACAAAAACATACACAAAAAACTCTTAGTATGCACTTTCTACATGATATCTGTTGAGAAATTTTCAACAGGTATCATGTCTATAAAGACGCATGCAATATCAATATGAAATAATCACTCAATTTTCTCATACAGGAGCTATTTTATTTCTGTTAGGTATATACATTTTTCATACAAATATGAAATTTATTTCACATTGATATCTATTTTCCAGACCGTGAGAGCATTTTGAAAATTTGGACAGATGAAATCATAGAGAAGGAATTAACGGATATATATGGAAAACTAATCAGCTCAAAGTTTATGGACTTTACATATATGATATCAATATGAAGTCAATCGGACTTATAGTTTGAGCTGTAGAGAGGACACAAAAACGATTATCCGTACGCCGTACGCCATACATACATACATACAAACACATCACGACGAAACTGATAGTGTGCACTCTCTACATGATACCCGTTAAGAAATTGATGTAAAAAATACACTGAAAAATTGTGAAATCATGACTTTCCACTATTCCATAGTGTGGAAGGTAAAAAGACTTATTATAAACAAACTACGTACAATTTCCTGTTTGGAAATTTACTGCCTCGCTAGACGAGGTTTGTTCTGAGGCAGTACTTTTTCATTTTGGTCTAAGGTTACATATTATTGAATGCAATAGAATAAACAGTAATAATTAAACATAAACAGAAAAGAAAAATATACAGTGACCTTTCAGTTGTTTGAACCCATAAAATTGTTAAGGAAATGATGAATGGCACCAAGCTATGGTAGAGATTCTCAGATTATGAAGGCAGAGAGCAGTGAGTTATGTCAGGATATTTAAACGTATATAAGCACATTGTTTTCTGCCATCACTTTTCAGTCAGTCTGTTGACAGTTTTTAGAACCTACATCGTTTTAGAAGAAAAATGTAAAATACATATTATAAACAAAAAAAAGTATAAGGTAAGATATTAAAAAAATATATGGTTGGGAAGATAAGTCATAATATCGATCATCGATTAGTAGATTGAGATGGAATGGACACGCCATAAGGCGACCAGAAAACAATATGATACGCAGAGCTATGGAAATCCAAGTGTAGACCAGGCAGTCCGCTGACAACGTGTCGCTCCACCATAAGAAGAGAGTTACGGGAGGCCAAAGGAGATCACAGATAATGGGGAGATATGACTAGGGCATAAAAGATGGTTGGGAAGATAAAATTGAATAAAACATAATAATAATACTAATAGATTATGGTTGAAAATAATTACGTTTCATTTTCCAATAACTGTAATAACAATTCTTGGATTAATATCGTTATTGAAATATTTTTAAATCATCAACTGAGGATGTCATGTCATGTCAAGCAGCATGTCATTTTACCAAATCATATTTCTATGAATTGGAATATGATTTTGTGTCAAACCGTCTTATGATCATAATTAATTATGTTTAAAAATAACGTGTATTTATAGATTTTCTGTCAAAAAAAGTATAATACAAGACTATATTACAAACCCCCTACCATCCTCACCACTCTTCACATACATACCCCATTATGCCTAGGATGGAATTGTTCTATTTTCTATGATAGCTAGATCTAAATTATTAGGTATATTTTTGTATACACAAATTTGCGATGCCCCTTAAACTCGCGCATGCGCATCCAACAAAATTGTACTTTGATCATTGATCATTCTCGCGACCCAGTCCCGCTTAGACTGGTCGACATATCGAAGTAGCTTCCATTAAGATTTGTTATATAGATACATCGTTAATTTATTTAAATTTTATATATAACACTGTCGAATTTTAATGTGTTAGAAATCGATATTTGCTATATTTTCAACATGTCGGTATTATTTAATTTATTAATTTGAATTAACTTAAGCATAACTATCATTTAGCCCCAAAAATATTTTAAGTAGGTACCTATTTTTGTTGAAAAATAACTGAAACTCGATTTTACATTGTAGCTATAGGTAAACATGTTAATATGAGATTGCAAATTTTAGAATTTTCAAAAAAAAAATATCTGCTATAAAAATGAAAATAATTTACTACTGTGTAATATTCTAAAAATTTAATAAAATATAAAAATAATATAGAAATAATGAGAATTAGAACCAAGATTTTTGATAAAGTTTTATAAAAATCCTTCTATACAGTCTTCAAGAGCTTTTCTAAAGTTTCACCTGCTTCCAGCTTCGTGAAAGGAGGCACCAATGGCTATAATCAACTCATTAAGTCTGAGAGAGTTTGTTTCGTTAATATGTTAAATAGCATACAAAAGTTTTCAATTACATGCTATCTACAGTGTTACACAATTCTCTATAATTTTTAGTTAATTATAAAAATAAACAACGATTTCTTGATAATATATAACTAAAGTTTGAAGACAAGAATATGTTTAAGATCTTCAAAGTGCTCTTGTGAAACATCAAAATTGTTTGCGTATACGAGCTGCCGTATTTAAAAAGAAATATTTTAATTTTATTATATTTATTCACTTTTGAAACTGTAGAGGAGTTTGCATTCCTGGGTTTTACTATCAATTAAGATAATGAAGATACCCTAGAAATAAAAAGACGAATAGTGACAGGTAACAAAGCATTCTTCTCTCTGTTACCGGTGTTCAGGTCTAGAAGTGTCCATAGAAAGACAAAAATAACCCTATATAAAACAATCATCAGGACTGTTGTGTCATATGGGTATGAGGCTTGGACACTGACAATAAGGTCTGCGGAGATGCTGGACATCTTTGAGAGAAGAGCGCTGCGTAAAATCCTGGGACCCGTGAATGATGGACAAACATGGAGAATTAGATACAACGATGAGTTGTACGGCATCTACAAAGCACCCAAACTGTCTGAACATATAAGACTAAGCAGGCTAAGATGGGCCGGGCATGTTCAAAGAATGCCATCATCACCAAAAAGAGTCTTAGAGGGGCACCCAGGTGGCAAAAGAAAGGTCGGGAGACCGAGGCTGCGATGGGAAGATGATATTGGGAGGGATGCATCCCAGCTTTTGAATATGCCAAACTGGAGGGTCGCAGCAGGTGACAGGAGAGGTTGGAGGAGAAAGTTGCTGGAGGCCATGGCTCGATATTGGTTGTAGAGCCATTGAAGAAGAAGAATTTTAAAATGTTCAATTTTGTAAATATAAATTTGATTAATACTTTTCATTTAATGTGTTTGTTATTATCACTTCCCCACCTTGTTGAAACAAATTTCCGTGTATCCCTTCCTTATCATTGACCCCTCACCGTTGTGTTTGAGAATAATTGTTACTTTAAAAGTTGCAATTTTTTGGGTAGCAATAAGTGACAAGTCAAAAAAGTTTAGTTTAAATTTTAAGATCACCCCGTGTGGACATTTTGACAAGTGCTCTGAAAAAAGAATCATTGTGAACCAGAAAAAAGGGTAGCATCGGTGGGATCGTTTTTTATACAGTTAACTTTTCCTACAACATTAATATTCATTACATGATGTTTTCTACACACCATTTATGAATGTTACCTAAAGGAAAACACACATGTATCGTGATTTCGTTTATACAGTACCCAATGCACACATGTCGATGGTTACCCCACATTGTGAGATATACCGCGATGGTAAGAATGAATGTACCTAACTCTTCATTTTATGCGAGTTATCTGAGGATTATTCTGTTTTGTTTACAAATAGGTTTGTGCAAAAATGTTCTTATACAAAAAATAAGTCTACATTTTATTTACTCGCAGGTAAGCTGAATTAAGTCAATGTAAACAACAAAATATAAGTTATATAGAATCTTATTTTAAAATAACACCAATACAAGCACTTAAACCTATGATCTAATCGTGTATTTCATTAAAAGGGATCTTGTTTAACAAAACCCACACACACACAAAATTTCCCAAAAGAAAAATCTGCAAATGTACCTATCGTTGGAGTTTTCCCAACACTTTGTGTTGGAGCAAGTTTTCCCCGGGGCGTTGTAGAGGCGATGGGGCCTTTCGAGACCCAAACTACTGGGTCTTCTTGTGTGAAGAACATCGCCTTATCCTTAATTTTATTTAATTCTAGTGCCAATTCAAGCTCAAAACCAAAATCTCTAGGGAGTGTTGGGATACGCGTGTAACATCATTCCTAGAATTTCGATTATAAATAAACCAGCAAACAAACACAATTTTCTCCAGAAAATATTTTACCAAGGTATTTGTGTGAAGGTTTCTTTAATTTTCAAAAACGACTCTAAATTATATTTATTTAAACTACCTAGCTAAAAATATAAAATAACAGCCACTAAATGAAATAGCATATAAACAAAAGAGATTTCAATAAGCGTGGACTGACTGACTTTTTCATATTATTTATTTATTTATTTATTTTAAACATTCTGAGCACAAGTGCACAATGGCGGGCTTATTGCCAAATGGCAATATCTTTCAACCAACCATATTCATTTGGTGAAAAACTATTACATTTATGGTATGTACCAAAATTTTTATATACCTAATACAAGCAAAAGCAAAAAAAAACATATACGCAAAAACAATAAAGAAACGGAGGGGACAGGAGAGGGAGAGGGGGACAAGGATAGGATAAGGAGACAAATTTAGGTGTTATGTTTAAGGAAATGATTCCTCAGATTTCTTTTGAAAGCGGGAAGTGTTAATGAAACTCGAAGTTGCGATGGGATGTCATTCCAAAGACGAGCTGCTTGTACGGAGAAAGAGGTGGTGAAAAGTAAGTATTGTGTACTGGGATACTGAGCGTTCTTTCAGTATTTGAACGAAGAGGCAACCCGTGTTCAGAGAGGAAGTGAAATTGATTTCGTAGATAAACTGGAGCATTGGAGTTGTTTAAGACCTTGTATAGAAGTGTGAGGGTATGTAGGTTCCTACGCTGCCTGATAGGCAACCACCTTAAAAGAGAATTAGTACATACGTGTTGAATTACTCATATTTTAATTTATTTATTTATTTTACTTCATGTACAATAATGTGTACATTGGCGGATGAATTGCCATAGCCATTTTTTTCCAACCAAACGATGCAACGTGATGCCATAAATAGTGTAGTGTTAGGAACATTAAATTTATAACAAAAAATACACAGAAAGATAGACATGTATCATAATTGTAAAATATGTTAATATATTAATTGTATATGAAAATTAAAAACAATAAAATGTATAGCAGTGACATCTGTGGAGGTTGGGTTGTGGCTTATAGCTAGGATCAGAAACGTTCCACAGGTTCTTCTTTCTTAAAGTTTAAAAGCTTAAGAATGTGATATATAGATGTCAGTGGTTCATTACTGTTGCTATGATAATGATAATTAAATAAAATAATTATTATTTAGTGAAAGGCTTATTATTGTATTGAAAACTTATTTATTGCATGGGAACAATAAAAAGTTTAGGTAATGAATGAAAATTTAATATAGCATTCATTCAAGGAACATACCTCTGTTAAACAGTATTAAATCTGAGTCAACTTGTGAATTGTATATATTATATTTAATGTGTTGTAAATATAATGTAATTTAGTAAAAATTACACGAACAAGTCTTTGTTAATTACAACTCACAGATTTCCACGACAAGGAAAAAGAAGTCTCTCTTGAGATATATAGAAAGATTCCACAATAATTAAATTTTAAATCACAGGAACAAAGAAAGCAAAGATGTGAGAGAGGATGAGGTAGGAGTGTCAATTACAAGTAATTAGACAGGTATAAAAACTTAAGTCTTTTTTAAAAGTTGAATCGACGACGTCTTTTTTTTTTTTCTTTTTTTTAGTCTATTTTTTCTCCATAGTCTTTTATTTTGTTCATATTATAGTTCACATTTTTCAGTTTTGCTTGTAATTTGCTAACAATAGGTATATAAATGTGACAAAATAATAAGTAAGGATCCCACTAAGGCAAAGCCTGTATGTGGGAAACTTAATCGAAATAGATTTAATTTTTTTTATATGTGCATTGTGCATACCAGTAAAATAGTGCGTTAGTTGGTCACCAACAGACTCAGATCCATCGTGATGAGTAGGTATAAAGTTGCGAAAGCGCATGAAGTGATCACGTAAACCAGCCGAAGACAGGTTGTAAGCCCTGTAGGTGCCTTGAATTCCTGGTTCCAACTCCGTAACTATTGAAATGTTAAAAATTTGTCATAAAATATCACGTATAAATTTATCTGAGTTATCATCCCCATAAATTTATCCAATAAATGCTGCTTCCTTAAATACATACAATAATTGTTTTCCGTAAACTCCGTCATTTATAACGGTTTATTTATTTTAACCATTGAGGGAAAATTATTGAGCACAGTTGTAACCCCACTAAATTCTGGTGATGTAGGTTAGAATAGCCACCTGCTAACTTAGAAGATACTTCGGAGAAGCAGTGGAAGGAGGGGAAGCCTTGAATTATTAGAAATCATATTTTCTCAAAAGCGTCCCTCTGCAAACTGGATTTCGAGCGCACGCTTCGTTTTTCGCTTTTCCCTAGTATTCTTGGCGAGATCTTCCTTCAAATGTAATTGGATGCCGCTGTGTTGAAAATACAAATCGCTGGTACTCCAGGATCACATGGAACTGACATTTAGAGGAAAGACGATTTCCTGGACGAGGAAGAATCATTGTGAAATGCATAAGGGAATCCCATCGACTTTCCAGATGAAATATTATAGGATTTCATATAAGAACAAGTTTAAAGGAAAAAAACATATTCTTCCAATTTTATTCAACTAGATTCCTAATAAAAAACGTGTCAAAAATATGGTATATTTTGGAAAATATAAAATATAATATTACATTTGCATTCAAGAATGTTACGTGCTTATTTTTGTTTTATGTTATAAATTTAATGTACTTACCACAACACTATTTATGGCCTCACGTTGATTTGGTTGGTTGGAAGAAATTGCCTTATGTCAATCAACCTGCCATTATATACATAATAATGTAAATAATTAAATAAAAATAGTAAGAAATATTTATATAAACTTTATAATACAAAAACATGGCATGTGTTGTATAACAGAAAGCATGCATTTTTCAAATAATTACATAATATACCTATATATAATTAATCAAAACGATCGAAGTTGTATAACTCTGTATAAAGTTGGTGGAAAAATAAAAATTAAAAATATACAATCATGCTGAAAATCAGCTGCTGGGGGGCTTGTCTTCCTGCAACATAGCTGAGCATGGTCCTTTTGAGTCGGAAAAGTTGTTTTTCTTTTTATTTGTTGATATATTTCTTTGTATTCGCATGTAAACTTTTTATTTGTTGATATATTTCTTTGTATTTGCATGTAAACTTTTTATTTGTTGATATATTTCTTTGTATTCGCATGTAAACTTTTTATTTGTTGATATATTTCATTGTATTCGCATGTAAACTTTTTATTGTTTGATATATTTCTTTGTATTCGCATGTAAACTTTTTATTTGTTGATATATTTCTTTGTATTTGCATGTAAACTTTTTATTTGTTGATATATTTCTTTGTATTCGCATGTAAACTTTTTATTTGTTGATATATTTCTTTGTATTCGCATGTAAACTTTTTATTTGTTGATATATTTCTTTGTATTCGCATGTAAATTTATTATTTGTTGATATATTTCATTGTATTCGCATGTAAACTTTTTATTGTTTGATATATTTCTTTGTATTCGCATGTAAACTTTTTATTTGTTGATATATTTCTTTGTATTTGCATGTAAACTTTTTATTTGTTGATATATTTCTTTGTATTCGCATGTAAACTTTTTATTTGTTGATATATTTCTTTGTATTCGCATGAAAACTTTTTTTCGTCTCAATAAATATATTATTATTATATTATTTTTCTTTAAACGGGGCGATGGCTTCGCTTAGTAAAGATCATTTATAGAAGTAAAGCATACAGTCGCTGGAATTATAAATACAAACCCAAATTGATCTTTGTTAATAAACATTTGGACAATCTTTTCTTTTATGCTCTTAATCTCTCTTAATACAAGGAATGTCCCATCCTTTTTCGAACATCCCGTTTCTCGTGTAATTTCTTTCTCTGTAAATGATAATTAAAAGATTTCTAATAAAAAACTTTTGACACAAATTAATTTTGTTTTAACCACATTGAGTAACTTATAGTCTAACTAGTTTTCAGAGCTGACCGCTCCCTCTTCAGGACAGACTAGTACAAGTCTGTCCTGAAGAAAGTTACTCAAAGAAAGACTATAAGTTACTCAAAGTGGTTAAAACAAAATTAATTTGTACCAAAAGTTTTTATTAGAAATCTTTTAATAAGTGCCACAAAGTCATAGCTACGTATGAAGATATGATATTTAAAAGCGTTAAATCCTTATTCTTAAATGCAATTCTGAATCTTTACAATTTTTCTCGTTTTTTTTGTCCGTACGTGTTTGCGGCCACGAGTTTCCTTCTTATAAATATTACACACACACACTTGTCATTTTCTTTTTCAAAAGATTTTCCCGCCAAAGCAGATTTTTACGTTAGGAGAGATGCTATTATTTCTCTGTGAGTTTTTTGCTGTAAATCATGAATGTCGTAAAATACTGAATAACCAGTGCAATACAATCAAATTCCAACCGGGACAATTCAAAAGGTTCCGTCTGAATCTTATTTTGTAGAATGTTTTATTATATTACAAGGAAATAATCATGTTATTCGTTCAATACTTTTTACTCCTCACTACCCCAAGGTGATACAGTGTGGAGTTGTGAATTCGACTTTTTAAAGTTATCATTTTGTTCTGAGATTGTATTCTGAAAGTTTCATCACAATATATTTGGGTGTATTGTATTATTTGTGCTATTTATTATATACGGCGTGTTTATTAAAAAAAAACTGTTGGTTTTCTTATAAAGAAATAAATAAATATATAAATAAAATAAAATAAAATACTTGGTTGGACCCCATTAGGTTATGAAGGATATCTGATCAGTGTTTCTCAATTTTTTTGATTCAAATATTTCAATGTGACCCAGCGGACTTAAAATTTGATATTTTTATTTTATGATTACTAAAAAGACACAAACATCACTTTCATAAAATGTCATTGAAGAATTATTAAATTTTCAAAATTAAAATTTTAAATCGAAAATAATTTAACAAACTCATTTCACAAAAAGTTTTGAAATTTAATATATGTATAATATGAATACTTGGAGTGACTTGTTAGTGAGTAGAATATCGTTGGCCACAACCCTCTTGTTTATTTAAGCGATGGAGATAGCATTTTTGACAACAGACGAAAATGTACATATGAGACGATGCATAATGAAACGATGAGGCAATTAATATATGGCAAGATGGAAAAATGTGGCGTTTTTGGGTTCCCCTGCCTAGCGGCTGGCCAAGAAAATATTGGCATGTCAGAATGACAGAATGACAATGATGAAAAATATGCAAATAGTCATTAGAAAAGAAGTAGAAGAGAAAAAATAGTAGAATTATTATATGTAGACAAAAATATATCGTCGGACCATCTTTTTTGAGGTCAATATAATAATAAATAATAATATTTATTATATAATATTGTTAAGGGCAGAGATCGAACGCAGGCGGGGCCTTGCATGGGCTGTATTCGGTAAACTGTCGTATATTCTCAGATCCAAACGATTTGCAAACCACTTGAAGAAAAAAGTATTTGACATGTGCATCCTCCCAGTACTGACATATGGTTTTGAAACTGTTATTTTTACAAAACGTACAGTACAGAAACTCCGAGTAACGCAACGAGCAATGGAGAGGAGGATGCTAAACATTAGTCTTCGTGATCGAAAACGCAACGAATTCACCGATGTTGCATACAAGGTAGCTTCCTTAAAATGGAATTGGGCTGGCCATGTAGTAAGGACAGCAGATGATCGATGGACAAAACGCACCCTGGAGTGGCGACCGAGAACTGGACGCAGACACCCGGGCAGACCGCAAACAAGATGGTCTGATGACATAAAACGAGTGGCAGGAGGTCAATGGCACAGGATGGCGAGGGATATTGTTTATTGTTTATTGTATATTATCCCCCCTAGGTTATTTACAGAACACTTGGGTTCATCATTACATGGTTTACAATTTTCAATATTATGGTCACAATAATTAATATAATTCATTGACATCATGATTTAACATAGTACAGATATAGTATATAAAAGAATATAGTACAGATGTAGTATATAAAAGAATATAGTACAGATATAGTATATAAAAGAATATAGTACAGATATAGTATATAAAAGAATATAGTACAGATATAGTATATAAAAGAATATAGTACAGATATAGTATATAAAAGAATATAGTACAGATATAGTATATAAAAGAATATAGTACAGATATAGTATATAAAAGAATATAGTACAGATATAGTATATAAAAGAATATAGTACAGATATAGTATATAAAAGAATATAGTACAGATATAGTATATAAAAGAATATAGTACAGATATAGTATATAAAAGAATATAGTACAGATATAGTATATAAAAGAATATAGTACAGATATAGTATATAAAAGAATATAGTACAGATATAGTATATAAAAGAATATAGTACAGATATAGTATATAAAAGAATATAGTACAGATATAGTATATAAAAGAATATAGTACAGATATAGTATATAAAATAATATAGTACAGATATAGTATATAAAAGAATATAGTACAGATATAGTATATAACAGAATATAGTACAGATATAGTATATAAAAGAATATAGTACAGATATAGTATATAAAAGAATATAGTACAGATATAGTATATAAAAGAATATAGTACAGATATAGTATATAAAAGAATATAGTACAGATATAGTATATAAAAGAATATATTACAGATATAGTATATAAAAGAATATAGTACAGATATAGTATATAAAAGAATATAGTACAGATATAGTATATAAAAGAATATAGTACAGATATAGTATATAAAAGAATATAGTACAGATATAGTATATAAAAGAATATATTACAGATATAGTATATAAAAGAATATAGTACAGATATAGTATATAAAAGAATATAGTACAGATATAGTATATAAATGAATATAGTACAGATATAGTATATAAAAGAATATAGAGAAATAAAAAATAAAATATATGTATACAAAATAAGCAGTCGGGAAAAAAAGAAAAGAAAAATTCAGAAAAGAAAAATTGAGTGCTAGAAGGATGTAAAGGGTCCCACTAGCACCATGTCCAATAAACAGTTATTTAAGATAAAAGTAAGGTACATAGCATTGAAAAAACAGAAAGAATACAAGAACAAAGTCAAGGACGACAAACCAAACAAATACCCATATAAAATAGTTAATTAATTAGTATGTTAGTGTTCACAAATATCACAGATTAGTTGGATTGATGTTTAGTATCTCGTCAGTAGAGTAAAAAGCATTGTTAACCCATTTTTCGCCGCTCCTCGAAAAACCGTCATATATGTTTGAAAATCAAAACACTAGCCTAAAATACTTTGATTTAGATAAATTTGAAAAAAAAAATGATAAAAAAAAATTAGTTTTTGAAATATGAGGTGGTGCGCTACCGCACCGTCAGCGGAAAGGGGTGCTACCAACTAATTCAAGCTAAATACAATGTGATTTTTAAAAATACAGCATTTATTAAAATAAAAACATTATTTTTTGTACAATTTTATACATTATATTGAGAAGTAAATATTGATAATAAATTTAACTTAAAAATACATTATTTATTAGAAATATGTACAAAATTATAATACATATTTATTATTTAATAAATGTACAAGAAATAAAATATAGAATAACCATCTGCATTTATAAATTATGAATATATTTTAAAATATTGACCAATTTGATTAATTTACTAATTAATTTTTGATATGATATGATTTTAAACATCCACGGTGTAAAAATACATTACATGCACGACAAGAAAAAATAGTATGCGATTTGCAAACCCGGCATCGTCTCCGAAAATCTGTTTTTTTTGTGATTGTCTATTTCTTTAACTATAATTAAATATAATCGACTTGGTCGACCTGTCGAGTTATAAGATGTATTTGAAGACTCATTAGATTTATAGTAACTGTTCTCTTAAAATTTAGAAGTGACATTTTTTGCTCTGAATGTATAATCTGATGGAGGCGCCAAGCATTACATAAAGCGACATCACAATAATTTGAAAATGTGCTCCACCACCATTTTATACCTCTAATTTTTATTCGATAATTCGATATGAAATTGTCAGCTAGGTCCACACCTCCCATAAACTTGTAAGTTATGAATAACTCTCGGTTGAGTTACCGGGGTTACGGGACTTTTTCTCTCGCGAATATCTCGTTATATTTTGAGTTGGTTCGATTAGATCAAAATTTGTTGCGACTGTGACAACTCCACTGTCTTTCCATCTTACGACTAGTATTTATGATTTGCTGGGTTCTTTAAGATTTCATAAAATTATATCACTACCCTACCACCTAAACCTAAATTATAGGTATCGTTAACATTTCCCGATGATTTTCCGGCATAAATGTCGCTGGCAAATATATATCCATCGTAGGACGCAAATTTCCATGCTTTTAATCCAAATATTATTGGTTTTCCATGAAAATACATTTAAGAACTGTGCATTCCGCGATATGGTATCATTTGCTCGTTAATTGACAATGCATAAGCAAATATCTCAAACTGCTGAAAATTTTTACTCAGTAATGATACAAATGAGCGTAGGTGGTGCGAGCGAGTGATGACTCGTCGTACTTTATAGAGTTTATCAATCTGATCAATATGAGAATTATTGAGAATTTGCAGTATGCGTTTCGAGAGTACCAACAGTGTCTTGAAATTTCTGGCCTTGAAAATTTTCTTCCAAATTATTTTCGTCGATATCCTCTTCATCCGTCAGTTCTGAAGCCTCCGGTGGCAAAATGACCACCTGTGGTTCATCATCTGGATCATTGCCACTATCCAAATGTTCAATTATATATTCAGCAGCTTTTTCAGCGGTTAAAAAAACCTCTTTGAGCCATTCTGCAACAAATATAAAAACGCATATAAAGGACAAATTCGTAATTTCATAGTACGCCTTTACGCTGACGGTTCGTTAGCGCACCATTGGTATACTTTTATATAAAAAACACATATATAATTCAGTTTTCGATTTTTTGTGTAAAATATTGATGAAAAGATACATTTTATTCTAAAATTAAAATGTTAAATTGGTAATTAAATAATCATACATAGAAAATAAAAATATTTGAAAATATGCTTACCTGATATTAGAAATATGCCAGACTTCAACTACAGCTGGATGACAAATGACAAGAGGTATCCGAAAAATTTGTATATGTAAAAAAAGTTTATAGTTTACCTGAATATAATCCCTAGAATAAATGTGTCTATTAAACAATAGATTCTCATAAACGTCTCCTAAATAACTGGTGCGGTAGCGCACCGTCAGCGAAAAATGGGTTAACAAGATACTTTTTAGCCTCTCTCTTGAAACCCAAAGCATCCAGTGATTTTATATTTGTTGGAAGATTGTTGTAAAGTCGTACGCTCATACAAATAAAACTCTTTGACACCTTGCTTAATCTGTGCCCAGGTGGACGAATCATTTCTTTTTTCCTTGTATTGTATTCATGATAATTTGAGTTCAAAGGTGTTTTATACAAGTTTCTATGTGCGTACAGCAAACATTCGAGGGCAAATGCACAGGGCATAGTTAAAATACCCTGTTCACTAAAAACTGTTCTGCACGAGTCTCTAGGACTCATATCAAGCAGTGCTCTAAGTGCTCGCTTCTGCAGGACAAACACTCTACTTGAACCCGAACCCATTCCCCAAAGTAAAATACCATATGACAAGATGGAATGAAAGTATGCGTGGTATACCAACTTGGCCGTGTCTTTTCCACATATATCTTTCACTTTTTTAATAGCATATATTGCTGAGTTTAGTCTCTTACATAATTGGTCAATGTGACTATTCCATTGTAATTTCTTATCGAGTGTTACTCCCAAGAACTTAGTTTCATCAACCATTACCACTCCTCTTTCAGGCAGAATAGCAGTAAATGGATCTAAAGCATCTGGCCTTCCAAGAGAGAAGCTTATAGCATTTGTTTTTGTCATATTTAAAACTAAGGAGTTGTCGTAAAACCAGTCCTTTAACATTGTCAGTGATTGTAAAGCACTATCTACAGTTTCCACATTATTTTTTTTACCTTTAAGAACTAGTGAGGTATCGTCAGCAAACATTATGATTTCAGAATACATATTTGTGCAGCTAGGCAAGTCATTAATGTATATTAGAAACAAAAGTGGTCCAAGCACAGATCCCTGAGGAACTCCACAGCTTATCGTTGCTGTCTGCGATTTGATATTATTAACTTCTACATATTGCTGGCGGTTTTCTAGATAAGACTTAAAAAAATTATATTCTATATCTTTGATCCCGTAACATTCAAGTTTTTTAAGTAATATGCTATGGTTTACGCAGTCAAATGCTTTTGAAAGATCACAGAAAATTCCACAAGTGTATTCTATCTTTTCCAAGGACTCTAAGATTATGCTTAGGAGGGAGGCAATGCCGTCTGAAGTGCTTTTACCTTTTTGGAACCCAAATTGACCATAATGTATAATTTTGTTATATTCTAGATAATTTGTTAGTTGGTTAGTAACAATTTTCTCAATTATTTTGCTTATTGCTGGTAAGATAGAAATCGGTCTGTAGTTGCTTGCATCTAGTTTGTCACCTTTTTTGAAAATTGGTAAAACTCTAGCAATTTTTTGGCTATCAGGAAATATGCCTTTTTCAAAACAAATATTGATAATGATTGCTAATAGAGGAGCTAGACCACTTATTATAGCCTTGAGTAATCGTGTGGATATATGCCACAAATCTTCAGATGATTTTGATTTAATAAGTCTACACGTCATTAAGATGTCGTCTTTTGTAATTCTTTTAAATTTAAATTCTCTGTTCAAGTTTACAGGTCTTTTGACATGTCTTAATGATTGGTCAATAGAAGGTGAATGGTTTGTTGTTAGTATAGACGCCACATTTACAAAATAATTATTAAAGAAGTTAGCTGTATCTAAATTAGTTAAATTTTTAGTTTCTCTGAGGATTATTTGTTCACTTAATGAATTTTGTTCACTTGCCGATCGTCCAGTTTCATTTTTAATTATTTCCCAGGTAGTTTTTATTGTTTTTTTTTGAGTTTGCAATTTGATTGCTCAGATACATTCTTTTAGCCTCTTTACAGACTTTTTTAAATATTGAACTATAATTATTTACATATTTTTTTGTTGTTTCCGAATGTGTGTGTTTTTTTAGTTCATACAGTTCAAATAATTTTTTTCTAGATATATTGATACCTGTGGAAGCCCAGGTGTGGAAAGTATGTTTACTTTTGAGATTTATTTTTTTAATTGGAAAATGATGATCAATTTCTACTAGTATTAAATTAAATAACTCATTAAGTGAGACGTTCATATTTAATTGGTTAACATCAATACTCAATGAAGATATTGATTCTATAAATTTATCTACATTTTCCTTGTTATATTTTCTAACACTAACTAGTTTGTCTTTATTTTCGAATCTTTTTTGAGTAATTCCATGTACTGCGATCATCTGACCATAATGATCCGATCTAACAATATCTAATTGTCTAGAGAAGTACAAACATGTCCGTAAAAATATTATCTATACAGGTTGACGAATTTTGTGTAACTCTTGTAGCAGTAAATATAGTACGTGTCAGTAAAAAGCTATTCAATAAGTCTAAAAAAATGCAAGTCTCATTTGAGCCATTGTCAAAGTTAATGTTAAAGTCCCCACACAAAATAATATATTTATTGTTCTTGTTACTTATCTTTGTCAGGACATTTTCTATAACATCAATAAAAACATGGAAGTTCCCTGATGGTGGTCTGTATACACATATAATTATAACACTTTTTATTTCTATGCAACTTAGTTCACATTGGTTTTCAATTGAATAATCAACAATATCTTGTCTGTTTTTTGAAGTAATCGAGTTATTAGTCATGATTGAAGAACCTCCCTAATGGTTTTCTTTCTGCAGAAATTGCTCGTTATCTTGAAGTTCGGTACACAGTAATTATTAATTTCTTCATCTTTCAACCATGTTTCAGTGAAGCATACTACGTCTAAGGATAAAAGGTTGCCTGTTTGCAGCTCATGCAGTTTCCCTCTTAGTCCCTGTACATTTTGATGGATGATCTTTATCGTATTGTTTTTCTCTTCCTCGCTTCCCTTCTCTATTTGTCTAAAAAAATAGTTGATCCGTGGTGAGGCTGAGTCTCGTATAAAAAAGACTTACTTGTCCCTGGTGTCTGCGTAATTTCGTTCGTGTTGGTATTATGTATTTGCACTTGAATAGAATTTTTTATTTTATGTCCGCTACATTGCAAGCTAAATTTGATATATTCCGAAAGATTCAGTCTATCTTGATTTGATTCTATTATAAAACTATTATTACACATTCTGATGAGGTTATATATGTGGCAATTCACTCTGTGTATTGATGTGTTCCTATTAAATGAGTCATTTCTGTAATACTTTAATGTAGTTATATATAGAGTGATTCCCATTTTATCACATTTGTCAATAGTTTTTTCCACAGTTTCACTATATTGCCTGGAGCTTTCCACATTCACAGCCTCCGCCGCTGCCAGCACAATCACGTCATTACAAGTCGCTCTTTTCAGAGCATTGGTTAGATTTTCAGACAGATTATGAAGCATTGCTCCTGGTTTTGAAATACAGCTCACTTCGTATTTTACATTTTCGTGTAGATTTGTTCCTAGTCCTGTTGCATCATATCCCATTGTTTGGTGTAATTTCATTCCCAAACCCATAGCATGTTTGTCGCCAACGATAAATAAACATCGTTTACGTGCCATACATCTCTCCTTGTTAATTTTGGGCTGTAAATTATCTGTTGTACTATTTATATTATGATTACTGACATTGCGATTTTGTTGGTCCTTAGATACAAGACAATTGTTCTCGTATCGCTCGTATAGAATGTCATACGCCCCTCTCAGTGTCTCGCAAGTACGGTGTGCTTCTTCCAATTTTTTTAATATTTTATTTTCATTTTGAATAAATTCTCCTATTTCCTTCTTCTGCGTGTCATTCATTTTCTCTAGATCTTCACAGCCTCAGATAATTTGAGATCTTTATCTATCAATTCACGCTTCATGATATTATTGATCTTTTTATAGCGGTTCAGTTCATTTTGAAATTTTGTCAACGATGTTATTTTCTTTTTTAAAAGTAGAGTTTCTTTATTCATTATTTTTAGTTCTATCTTTCTCGACGCTAACTCGTTATTAATCCTCTGTCTCTCTGTTTCCAATTTCATTATTTTATTTAAATAGTCTTCTCTAAGATCAGGCTCATTATCTGAGGTAATTTGTCCCTGAGACGTGTCATACATTGTAATGTAAGCAGTATTGCTTCTCATTTTGCGGCTTCTGGTTAAAATAGGAGACATATTTCCACTCCGTAGATATAAAGTTATATGGGATATTTAATAGTAATAGGTATGTTTTCAATTTATTAATTTTCTTCGAATAAAAACTTTCCCATTAAAAGAAACGAAAATAATTTTAAAAAAAATAGCAATATATATATATATGTATATTTTAATAAACGAAATTAAAAAAATAAAAAAATAAATAAACAAATAAAAATCACAATGGCTGAAGTGTGATTTGAACCCGTATATCAATAATCTGTAAGCGTTTGGGCGGCCGCCTAACCAACTGGGCTAGAGTGACCTTGTAAAGGACCGTCAGTAGAGATGCATATATATCATTTCGCATAGAGTTTTTTTTGAGAATTGTGTTATTTTGCCAACATGTAAATGAAATAGAACTGAAGTTAAATTTTTTATCCGATTATAATAGTACTTAGAATTCACTTAGACACAATTGAATGATTTTATATTCTCTAATTAAGTTCACCATAAATGTCTATACACAACCACTTTACATACGAAACTGTCAGATGGGAAATTGAAATAAACAAACTTCAAGATTTTTTCCACGTTCATCTCATTAATATGTGTATAACGGTACCGGATTAAGAATATTCGAAGAGATAACATTAACCGATTGGGTAATTATTTACAAGAGCTGTCCCTCGCCGATCGTAATAATTTTTATATCAATAGATAGATAAACGAGTATATATTACGGGAAAAATAGTAACTTTTGGCGGAGAGGCTTTAAAAAAATTAAAAAAAATAAAATAAAATTGCGAAAAATCTATGAAAAAAAATCAGAATTAATTATAAAAATGGTTGGTTTCCTGACTCTACTCAAGTTTTCGAAATTCACCGCTAGAGTTGAAGAAGCAATAATTAAAAAAATACGATTATAACATATTTTATCAACACTCACATTTTCATGTCGTGAAAAATTTTTGACGCCATTTTGAATAAGGATTCCAATGAAATATATTTGCACAAAAAAACACCTTACATTTTTCGCATGGTGTTGAATCTTTAAAAACACCATGCTCAATTAAAAAATCGAGGACTTGGTCGTGTCCATTCTGATGGCGTCGCGATCACTAATGTTACAAACTTCACACGGCATTATTTTAAACTGTAAATAATAAATAATATTTAAATCACAATTTCCACACAATCACACGCGTAAAAACGATACAGAAAACACACAAAATTAACATAAAATAAGTAATTACAATTATTCCGATTGAACGACGAAAATGGACGGCTTTCTGAAAATCTAGATATTTCCCTCCAATTAAAAGCTATGAAGTGTTCGTATTTTTCATTTAAAATGTTGCCATAATCGGAATTCTAAATTCATCAATAGAACGAGTAGGTACATATATTCACAATATAGAATATGTTATTTAAAAACATGATAATAAACTTAACAATAGCGAATTTACTGTAGAATCTATAAACCGGGTATTTCTATCAGAAACACATAATACTTGGATATAGTTTTGAAAAAATATTGTTAAAATAAGCGCATTCATAGAATAAAACGAGTGGGTTGTGGCCAACACTAAACTCTCCACACCACAAATATTGACAATGAAATATTTTATTCATTCTAAATTTTACTACCAGGAATATAAATTTTCTTCCGATAGTATATTTTTATGTTAAGATAGACAAACTATTAATGGAGTATAGGGAAGAATGCTTATGTTGTATGAAATATTTTAAAAAAAGCAGACAAATTTTGTTCTAAAGAACGCGAGAGCATTTTCCAAATTTTGACACGTGATATCATATGAAGATTTTTTTGTTATTTATGGAAAGCTAATCAGTTCTATGTTCAAGCTCTTTACATTATAACATGAAATCAAATTACTGAACGTTTCCATACATAGAAATTTATCTAATTTCATTTTTATTCATACTAAATGTTACTATCAGGAATATAAATTTTCTTCCGATAGTATATTTTTATGTTAAGATAGACAAACTATTAATGCAGTATAGTGAAGAATGCTTATGTTGTATGAAATATTTTTAAAAAAGCACATAAATTTTGTTTTAAAGAACGCAAGAGTATTTTCCAAATTTTGACAGGTGATATCATATGAAGAATTTTTTTGTTATTTATGGAAAGCTAATCAGTTCTATGTTCAAGCTCTTTACATTATAACATGAAATCAAATTACTGAACTTTTCCATACATAGAAATTTATCTAATTACATTTTTATTCATACTAAATGTTACTACCAGGAATATAAATTTTCTTCCGATAGTATATTTTTATGTTAAGATAAACAAACTATTAATGCAGTATAGTGAAGAATGCTTATGTTGTATGAAATATTTTAAAAAAAGCAGATAAATTTTGATTTAAAGAACGCGAGAGCATTTTCAAAATTTTGACACGTGATATCATATGAAGATTTTTTTGTTATTTATGGAAAGCTAATCAGTTCTATGTTCAAGCTCTTTACATTATAACATGAAATCAAATTACTGAACGTTTCCATACATAGAAATTTATCTAATTACATTTTTATTCATACTAAATGTTACTATCAGGAATATAAATTTTCTTCCGATAGTATATTTTTATGTTAAGATAGACAAACTATTAATGCAGTATAGTGAAGAATGCTTATGTTGTATGAAATATTTTTAAAAAAGCAGATAAATTTTGTTTTAAAGAACGCAAGAGTATTTTCCAAATTTTGACAGGTGATATCATATGAAGAATTTTTTTGTTATTTATGGAAAGCTAATCAGTTCTATGTTCAAGCTCTTTACATTATAACATGAAATCAAATTACTGAACGTTTCCATACATAGAAATTTATCTAATTACATTTTTATTCATACTAAATGTTACTATCAGGAATATAAATTTTCTTCCGATAGTATATTTTTATGTTAAGATAGACAAACTATTAATGCAGTATAGGGAAGAATGCTTATGTTGTATGAAATATTTTAAAAAAAGCAGATAAATTTTGTTCTAAAGAACGCGAGAGCATTTTCCAAATTTGGACAGGTGATATCATATGAAGAATTTTTTTGTTATTTATGGAAAGCTAATCAGTTCTATGTTCAAGCTCTTTACATTATAACATGAAATCAAATTACTGAACTTTTCCATACATAGAAATTTATCTAATTACATTTTTATTCATACTAAATGTTACTACCAGGAATATAAATTTTCTTCCGATAGTATATTTTTATGTTAAGATAAACAAACTATTAATGCAGTATAGTGAAGAATGCTTATGTTGTATGAAATATTTTAAAAAAAGCAGATAAATTTTGATTTAAAGAACGCGAGAGCATTTTCAAAATTTTGACACGTGATATCATATGAAGATTTTTTTGTTATTTATGGAAAGCTAATCAGTTCTATGTTCAAGCTCTTTACATTATAACATGAAATCAAATTACTGAACGTTTCCATACATAGAAATTTATCTAATTACATTTTTATTCATACTAAATGTTACTATCAGGAATATAAATTTTCTTCCGATAGTATATTTTTATGTTAAGATAGACAAACTATTAATGCAGTATAGTGAAGAATGCTTATGTTGTATGAAATATTTTTAAAAAAGCAGATAAATTTTGATTTAAAGAACGCGAGAGCATTTTCAAAATTTTGACACGTGATATCATATGAAGATTTTTTTGTTATTTATGGAAAGCTAATCAGTTCTATGTTCAAGCTCTTTACATTATAACATGAAATCAAATTACTGAACGTTTCCATACATAGAAATTTATCTAATTACATTTTTATTCATACTAAATGTTACTATCAGGAATATAAATTTTCTTCCGATAGTATATTTTTATGTTAAGATAAACAAACTATTAATGCAGTATAGTGAAGAATGCTTATGTTGTATGAAATATTTTAAAAAAAGCAGATAAATTTTGTTTTAAAGAACGCGAGAGCATTTTCAAAATTTTGACACGTGATATTATATGAAGAATTTTTTTGTTATTTATGGAAAGCTAATCAGTTCTATGTTCAAGCTCTTTACATAATAACATGAAATCAAATTACTGAACGTTTCCATACATAGAAATTTATCTAATTACATTTTTATTCATACTAAATGTTACTATCAGGAATATAAATTTTCTTCCGATAGTATATTTTTATGTTAAGATAGACAAACTATTAATGCAGTATAGGGAAGAATGCTTATGTTGTATGAAATATTTTAAAAAAAGCAGATAAATTTTGTTCTAAATAACGCGAGAGCATTTTCCAAATTTTGACAGGTGATATCATATGAAGATTTTTTTTGTTATTTATGGAAAGCTATTCAGTTCTATGTTCAAGCTCTTTACATTATAACATGAAATCAAATTACTGAACTTTTCCATACATAGAAATTTATCTAATTACATTTTTATTCATACTAAATGTTACTATCAGGAATGTAAATTTTCTTCCGATAGTATATTTTTATGTTAAGATAAACAAACTATTAATGCAGTATAGTGAAGAATGCTTATGTTGTATGAAATATTTTAAAAAAAGCAGATAAATTTTGTTCTAAAGAACGCGAGAGCATTTTCCAAATTTTGACAGGTGATATCATATGAAGATTTTTTTTGTTGTTTATGGAAAGCTAATCAGTTCTATGTTCAAGCTTTTTACATTATAACATGAAATCAAATTACTGAACTTTTCCATACATAGAAATTTATCTAATTACATTTTTATTCATACTAAACGTTACTATCAGGAATATAAATTTTCTTCCGATAGTATATTTTTATGTTAAGATAAACAAACTATTAATGCAGTATAGTGAAGAATGCTTATGTTGTATGAAATATTTAAAAAAAAGCAGATAAATTTTGTTCTAAAGAACGCGAGAGCATTTTCCAAATTTTGACAGGTGATATCATATGAAGATTTTTTTTGTTATTTATGGAAAGCTAATCAGTTCTATGTTCAAGCTCTTTACATTATAACATGAAATCAAATTACTGAACTTTTCCATACATAGAAATTTATCTTATTACATTTTAATTCATACTAAATGTTACTATCAGGAATATAAATTTTCTTCCGATAGTATATTTTTATGTTAAGATAAACAAACTATTAATGCAGTATAGTGAAGAATGCTTATGTTGTATGAAATATTTTGAAAAAAGCAGATAAATTTTGTTCTAAAGAACGCGAGAGCATTTTCCAAATTTTGACAGGTGATATCATATGAAGATTTTTTTTGTTATTTATGGAAAGCTAATCAGTTCTATGTTCAAGCTCTTTACATTATAACATGAAATCAAATTACTGAACTTTTCCATACATAGAAATTTATCTAATTACATTTTTATTCATACTAAATGTTACTATCAGGAATATAAATTTTCTTCCGATAGTATATTTTTATGTTAAGATAGACAAACTATTAATGGAGTATAGGGAAGAATGCTTATGTTGTATGAAATATTTTAAAAAAAGCAGACAAATTTTGTTCTAAAGAACGCGAGAGCATTTTCCAAATTTTGACAGGTGATATCATATGAAGATTTTTTTTGTTATTTATGGAAAGCTAATCAGTTCTATGTTCAAGCTCTTTACATTATAACATGAAATCAAATTACTGAACGTTTCCATAAATAGAAATTTATCTAATTACATTTTTATTCATACTAAATGTTACTAACAGGAATATAAATTTTCTTCCGATAGTATATTTTTATGTTAAGATAGACAAACTATTAATGCAGTATAGTGAAGACTGCTTATGTTGTATGAAATATTTTAAAAAAAGCAGATAAATTTTGTTTCAAAGAGCGTTAGAGCATTTTGACAATGTTGACACGTGATATCATATGAAGAAATTTTATGATATCTATGAAAAGCTAATCAGTTCTAAGTTCAAGCTATTAATATTCTTATATCAATATGAAATCAATGAACTGAACATTGCCAAATATAAAAAAATTCTCTTGTTACATATAAGTTTCATACAAATATCCATTAAATAAAATATAATTTTTGAAACCGTTGAATATTTTTCTTTTAACATTGACCAACTTTGAATACAATTTTATGAAGATTCTTGGTGTTGTATAAATAGTTGAAACCAAATTAAAATATCTCTAATTTCCAGGTCGTGAGAGCATTTTTTCAGTTTTAATAGATGAAATCATAAAGAAACATTGGGAAAAAATGAACCGTTGTCTATGGAAAACTAATCAGCTCTAAGTTTATGGACTTAACACATGTGATATCAATATGAAGTCAATCGGACTTATAGTTTGGGCTGCAGAGAGGACACAAAAAAAAAACAACGTAAATGATGAATTCATAGAGAAGAAATCAAAAGTTGTCTATGGAAAACTAATCAGCTCTAGGTCTTTGCACTTTACACATATGATGTTAATATGAAGTCGATCAGACTTATAGTTTGGGCTGTAGAGAGGACACAAAAAAGATAAATGCTACGGCGTACGGCGTACGGCGTACGGCGTACGGCGTACGGCGTACGGCGTACAGCGTATACGCCATACACACAAACACATCACGACGAAACTCATAGTGTGCATTCTCTACATGATACCCATTAAGAAATTGATGTAAAAAAAATACGCTTAAATTTTGCGAAATCATGACTCTCCCCTATTCCATAGTGTGGAGAGTAAAAATATTGTTAGGTACTATACGTTACAAACCTAATTGACCTTTTTAAACCTACTTTAATTTTGATTAAAATAGGTTGGTTAGGTTAGTATGTAGACAATATTGCGACTCGCGTGAGCGAGTTGCAATATATACTGAAATACAAAATCATTAAATACAATAATATTACGTGAAAATATTATTTCAATACTTTTAATTAGGGTAAATTGAATGATAGTGGTATTTTTCTACAACACTTAGTGACTCAATCAGTAATGCAACTCGCTCACGCGAGTCGCAATATTGTCTACATACTAACCTAACCAACCTATTTTAACCAAACATTTGATTAAAATAGGTTGGTTAGGTTAGTATGTAGACAATATTGCGACTCGCGTGAGCGAGTTGCATTATATACTGTATTATAAAATCAATAAAAATAATAATACAACGTGTGAACATCATTTCAACGTTTTTCAATTAGGGTAAATTTAATGATAGTGGTATTTCTCTACAATATTTATTGACTCAATCAGTAATACAACTCGCTCACGCGAGTCGCAATATTGTCTACATACTAACCTAACCAACCTATTTTATTCAAGCATTTGATTAAAATAGGTTGGTTAGGTTAGTATGTAGACAATATTGCGACTCGCGTGAGCGAGTTGCATTATATACTGTATTATAAAATCAATAAAAATAATAATACAACGTGTGAACATCATTTCAACGTTTTTCAATTAGGGTAAATTTAATGATAGTGGTATTTCTCCACAATATTTATTGACTCAATCAGTAATGCAACTCGCTCACGCGAGTCGCAATATTGTCTACATACTAACCTAACCAACCTATTTTATTCAAGCATTTGATTAAAATAGGTTGGTTAGGTTAGTATGTAGACAATATTGCGACTCGCGTGAGCGAGTTGCATTATATACTGTATTATAATATCAATAAAAATAATAATATAACGTGTGAACATCATTTCAACGTTTTTCAATTTGGGTAAATTTAATGATAGTGGTATTTCTCCACAATATTTATTGACTCAATCAGTAATGCAACTCGCTCACGCGAGTCGCAATATTGTCTACATACTAACCTAACCAACCTATTTTATTCAAGCATTTGATTAAAATAGGTTGGTTAGGTTAGTATGTAGACAATATTGCGACTCGCGTGAGCGAGTTGCATTATATACTGTATTATAAAATCAATAAAAATAATAATATAACGTGTGAACATCATTTCACCGTTTTTCAATTTGGGTAAATTTAATGATAGTGGTATTTCTCTACAACATTTATTGACTCAATCAGTAATGCAACTCGCTCACGCGAGTCGCAATATTGTCTACATACTAACCTAACCAACCTATTTTATTCAAGCATTTGATTAAAATAGGTTGGTTAGGTTAGTATGTAGACAATATTGCGACTCGCGTGAGCGAGTTGCATTATATACTGTATTATAAAATCAATAAAAATAATAATATAACGTGTGAACATCATTTCACCGTTTTTCAATTTGGGTAAATTTAATGATAGTGGTATTTCTCTACAACATTTATTGACTCAATCAGTAATGCAACTCGCTCACGCGAGTCGCAATATTGTCTACATACTAACCTAACCAACCTATTTTATTCAAGCATTTGATTAAAATAGGTTGGTTAGGTTAGTATGTAGACAATATTGCGACTCGCGTGAGCGAGTTGCATTATATACTGTATTATAATATCAATAAAAATAATAATATAACGTGTGAACATCATTTCAACGTTTTTCAATTTGGGTAAATTTAATGATAGTGGTATTTCTCTACAACATTTATTGACTCAATCAGTAATGCAACTCGCTCACGCGAGTCGCAATATTGTCTACATACTAACCTAACCAACCTATTTTAACCAAGCATTTGATTAAAATAGGTTGGTTAGGTTAGTATGTAGACAATATTGCGACTCGCGTGAGCGAACTTGTTGCAATTCAACATTGTTTACAGGTGCGCAGAGCGCCAATTTGTGTTTATTTGCGTCTTTGGTATACGTGCAAATAGCCCCCTTCTCAGCGAAACGGCTCAAGTTATATTGTAGGTACCTACCTACTCATTTTCAAACTTGTTATTTTTTGTGTTGGTAATAATCACGAAAATATATCTTTGGAAAAATAAAATAGAATGACGTATGGTATCTATGCTTTTTATATTTCCTGGTGTTGTTCAGTTAGATAATGCGTGTTATTTTTTTATATTGGTGCTTAATTTTTACTTAAAAATCATGTTTTGAATATAAGAATATCGTTATATTAATATGTGATTACATTAATTTTAATGGAATATAATATATTCCACGGGTGTGAATGTGAAAATTGCAATTTTATCATTGTTCGTAATTTGTTTTCAAAGCGCTAGAGGTTTGGAGGCAGAATTGCCGCCTATCGGTGACTTTCGAAAGTTTAAATTGTGTTAGAAAACTAACAAATCGTCATAGAAGTTCCATATATTTTTCGTAAGTTTATTTTATTTTTTTAATTTTTTTAAAGCTTTACCGCCAAAAGTTATTATTTTTCCCGTAATATATACGCGTTTATCTATCTATTGATATAATAATTATTACGATCGGCGAGGGACAGCTCTTGTAAATAATCACCACAGATTGTTCCGGAGACACTTATTACGTAATGAACATATAATAATTTAAAAATATAGTTCAAATGCACTTCAAACAGAAAAAAAGAACTTTAAAAATACTTATGTGTTTTGACAGTCAGCCATCTTTTCCATGTGCATAGGGAAGCATGGAGGTTGAAAGGGGAAACCTATGTCCAACACTGCACGAATAATGGCTGATGATGATGATGAATATTGTTAAATTTTGTAAAAGCAGATATAATTGATCCCATGAGTCTTGTATATTGCCGACCACCGTGGCACTGTTGGCAAGCCGCTTGGTTTCTGTGCGGGCATCCTGGGTTTGATCCCCAGCAGAGGAGAAATTATTTAAAAAGATTTCTCACGCTAATATTACTTCTCTGGACTGGAAACACTGGTTAGTTAGAAGAAATTGCCATATGGCAATAAACTCGCCACTCGCGCAGGGTGCATGGAAGTGTTTATATATTATTATTATTATATTGGCACATCTTTATACGTTCCCTAAAATAAGCCATCAAATAATACTTGTGCTATAAGTGAACAAAATCGGTCGTAGCAGGATTAGAATCCAACTGTCTAACCACTGGTTAATTATCTGATTATTTTTTTGAATAAGTCTGGGGGGGCAAGTCTGGTCCGACCGGCGAAATCAAAACCCTAGTGATTACCCATATCATGGATATAATATATGGAGTTCTATAATATCTTTAGATGTCATAGAACTCCATATGATAATTATATCCATGATATGGGTAATCACGAGGGTTTTGATTTCGCCGCTTGTACCAGACTTGCCCCCCTGAACTCATCCTTTCGGATTCCATTAATTGCCTGTAGTAACCGTTTTATTCAAATTAAAATGATATCAAAAATGTTGTCAGGGATTGACTACTCCTGGTTTAAATGAGCTTTCTCTGTTGTCTGCAGACTCGGATAGGACTGTCAACAAACTGGTACGGGTGCCTTGTTTTCCTTCTTCTGTTTTCATCTTCGTGCACAAATATTATTATTATCATACTCTGGCGGCTTCTTCCTCATAAAGTGTTATTTTTAAAATACCAAGAACGCTTTGTCCTCTTGCTTTGGCTGTGGCATTTATGAACACAAATTAAATGGATTGTCTAGTAAACAAGGAAACGCATCTCTGTTACAGAAAATTGCATTAATTTTCAAAATAAGGGTATATTTCCAAGATAATAACAAGGGTTATTTGTGCTTTTTTCTCAAAAATACAATGCAACAACTACAATTGGGATATACTTACTTATTTATTTATTTCATTCCCCTCCTAGTAGGTACCTACTCATTGTTGTCAACTTTTATTGAATTGATTATACATTTCATCCACCAATTCCATAGAATACGAAATATTTGAAGATGTCTATTATATTCTTGTTACAAGGACTCCCTAGCCAAAGATTCCGGCTTCAATTACCGGTGAAGGTAGTTTTTGGTATGGATATGTAAGACGATTAACATAGTCCTAAGTGCAGTTTCTGCAGGGTTTTGGGGTTCTCCGGAGTCTTCAAATGTTCTTTATATATTCTTTCAGAGCTTTGCAAGGGGCCGTTATTAGTCCCCATAAGCAGAACGGGTGATGGTGGGGGACGAACAGTTAGTGTTATATTTATATAAAAAAACTTGAATCATGGTTGAATTACGGTAAAATTGAACCCGGTTTAAAGTCTTATTTCACTGCAGTTTAGTTGAACGCGATTTTGAGCTCTATTTCATACGACAGCACCGAATTACGTTTTGTTAAGTTGGTTGGCATGACCACATAACAGTATGATTGTTCTGTCAAACTCTAGCCATCTCACATTTTGACCCTAGATATTTTTGATTGAATTCAACGTTAATTAATAACGTATGTTTTTTTTTATATTTTGTGTTAAAAAGAACCAATAAAAATTAATTAAATGGATCATAACTAAATAGATTTTTTTTAAAGGTTGCATATACGCAAACATTGGAATATTTTTTCCTTGTCGGGAGTCAAATAATTTTTTTTTAACAAATAAATGTTGCGCAAGCGCATAAAGTGATCAAGTAAACCAGCCTATAACGGGTCGTAAGCCCTCAATTTATACTTTATACCTCTACCTATAGCACAAGCATTTATGCTTATTTTAGGGAACGTAGGAAGATGTATATAATATGTACCTACTTGTTTAACAAGGACATATTCATTTTTTATTAAAAAAAAATTCGCATACCTATTGAGAAAATAAAGTGGAACGAATCAAAATGAAAATGTTTTGAAATAGCTATCTTAGTATTTAGTAATTTTGATTTTTTTTTATTTTACACAACTGCTGTATAGGTACAAGTACATACACAAACCTTTTTAATGATTTCGAAAACATGACTTTGTACTAAAACTAAAATAGTAGTCAGGAGCAATTACATTTTTTTTCGCATAAACCATTACATTATTTCGCTCACCACAATTAGCGCAAAAAATCTTTTAGTTTTTTTATCTCGTTCTACTGCCACCGCCCACATAAATATGCCAATAAAGAGTTGCGAATTTATTTTTATGTTTACACAGCCGTGATATTTGGCAACGAGAAGTCTCTCTAGTAAAAGCTCCAAAGCAGAATATAACTGTTATGTCCGTAACAAACATTGCAGAACTCTTATTTAAGCTACGAGAAACAGCGAAAAAAAAAACTTTCAACCACTACGGATTATTAATCCCCCAGATGGTAAATATTGGTTACGCTCACTGGGTCATTTTGACCCCGATTTACGTTTAAAAAACGATTCGATTTTTTATGCATGATCAAAAACGAGTGGGTTGTGGCCTCTAACAAGTCATTATATAAAGTATTCAAATTTTAAATTATAATTAAATTTGGTATGGTAAAATAAAACCGAAGTCTACCAAGAATTGTCCGGAGAAAAGTTAGAAAAAGTATATTCAAATTTTGTATGGAAAATATTCAGCATTTTCATAAAATGGGTTTGTCAAATTATTTTTTATTTAAATATTTTATTTTGAAAACTTGACAATTCTTCAATGCCATTTTTTGAAAGTGATGAGCCTTTTTACCTATTTGAAAATAAATTTTTCAAATAATAATTTTCCTGAGCTTGGAGTCACTTTGAAATATTTCACAGTTAAAAAAATGAGAAGCACTATTCAAATATCCTTCGAGATCTAAGTGAGTATTATATATACATAATTGAAAAATTAGAAAATAATCGAATGAGTACTTTAGTCTTTAATCGATAAAGTAAAATAAACACGCCGTACATAGCATAAAGCACACAGCACATAGCACACACACACACAGATACATTGTGTTGAAACATTCAGAATATACAATCTCAGCATGATACTAGTTGATAATCTGCAATAAAAAAATACCCTTAAAAATTGCGAAATCATAACTCCCCACTATTTTTCCTTTGGGTTAGTGAGGAGTTATAAATTATCTATTCGATTTAGACGCAAATCAATTTTATTGCAAAAATTAACAAAGTTCATTGATGTTACAATTAAAGAGACAATTTTTTGGAGAAAATTTCGACATGGAACATTATTTTTTCGGCATCTCATTTTTACAAAATCCTTATTATAAATTTTACACTTATAATAAAATTTTTGAGAATTAACGTTTTAAACATAAATTTACTATAGGTTTTATTTAGATGAAACGTTTATATTATATTCGCAATAAGCGCTTCATTTTTCATACTCTTCTCTATATTTTCAAGTAATTTATCTACTTTAAGCTCCAGTCGTGACATCGTTAATCAATTTATTACATTATTTCATAAAGTCTTTCATAGTTTATTAACCATAAAATGCCGTACAAAACTTTTCTATTTGACCCCGTGGAATAGATTTCACAGTTAGTGAGCGTCTAGACATTTCTATATACGATATGATCACCTTGATGTTTGTATTGAACAAAAGCCATGACCCTATTGATTGTTTAAAAAATAAAAATTTATATCTTGAGTACGAACGTGGTGCATGCGAAATTACATACATTTTAAAATTGAACGTCGAATTTAATCAGAAAATATGTAAATCATAAAATATTAAGCGCACCAAGTTCATCTAAGTATACTTTGTAAGCTAAAATACCTTTTTCTAGTCACGTAAAATTTTCAGAAAGCTTCGTAGAAAAGACAAAATATTGTTTTTTGAGGACAATTATTCTCAAATAAAAAATAAACAGCGCTAAGAGCTATTTTCGTACATTTTTAAATCTTTTGAAGAGACCTTTTTATCACTAGTGTCAATGCGTTTTTTATCACTAATGCATTTAAAACTAACTATGTAACACAAACAAAAATAGACTAACGGGAAATGAAATACATACTTACGAAGTTTATAAAAACTTACAACTTTTATAATAAAATAGAGCCCATTTCTCTAAAGATCGATGCTCGCAGATTGGAAGCTAGGTACAAGAGTATGCGTCTCATTGGAAGGGCAGTCGCTAAGCGTAGTATCGCCAAGTTACCTTCTTCCCCAGAGGGATTTCGTTTTATTTTTCATACACGCATGCCCTAAATAGATCATTAAGCTGATAAGTAATAATTACAAAAAAAATGTACACAGAAGAGAAGAAAAAAGGGGAAAAAATATATAAGAATAAATTGTAAAAAAATAAGCAAGTAAACAGACACAAAAAAAGAAGAAGAAGAA
Source organism: Molanna angustata (assembly GCA_963576475.1). Classification (NCBI taxonomy): domain Eukaryota; kingdom Metazoa; phylum Arthropoda; class Insecta; order Trichoptera; family Molannidae; genus Molanna; species Molanna angustata. The sequence goes on along the minus strand of OY754971.1, from coordinate 4,745,198 downwards.
AATGCAAACAATATTATTGTCAATACCCCCGATTCAGTAACTATTGTAACTAAATTAGGAACGTTCTAAAATTATAGATTTACGGTATTATTTCAGCGTTAAAAAATATCAACTTGGACTATATGGAATAGGAACGAACCTATTTTGGCCGGAACGTTCTCAAAAAGTGACTGAATCAGACGTATTATGAATAATATGAAAATCATGAAATTTTTATCGTTTTCATAATTATTCAAAATACGTCTAATTCAGTAACTTTTTAAGAACGTTTCGGCCAGTATAGATACGTTCCTATTCCATTTAGTCCAAGTTGATATTTTATAACGCTAAAAAAAGACCCTGAATCTAAAATCTCCAATTTTAGTATGTTCCTATTTTAGTAACAATAGTTACTGAATAGGGGGTAATATACATATATACCATCACGCCATGTCCCTTGCGGGGTAGGCAGAGAGAACCGAACGCCACATCTTTCTATCCTGGCACGCATCCCTCATCCACATTCAAGTATCGTCTCATACATGTTCGTATATTGCTCACACTTCTAACATTTCCGTCTTTCAAAATTTCGTTCACATGGTCGTGCCATCCCTTTCTTGGGCGTCCCCGACCTCTCATTCCATTCCTTTCTGCTCTGTATATTTTCTTCGTCAGGCGCTCCTCATTCATTCTCCCCATGTGACCAAACCATCTCAAAGTGTTCACTTTCATTCTAGTAATGAGATCTTTCTTTATCTTACATTCTTTCCTTATATCCTCGTTTCTTACCCGGTCATACATCGTTCTATTACAAATCATTTCAACTGCATTTATTCTACTTTCATGCGTCTTCTGCCATGTCCAGGTTTCACTTGCATACGTCAAGGTTGGAACTAATATTATGTACCTAAAAATAAAACTTTTTTTGGTAATGTATAAATTATATATGATTTCTAAACAAGCCTTGCAGATTGACGTGCTTAATTCTCAGTGCTCATGAAGGATATAATATAATTTATACCAAGATTGATCTCTGTGTGGAAATGCAAGAAAAACATGTTTTCTATATGGCTGGCTGGTTTCAACGCCAAAGGCGACATGGCGGAGAAAATTGCCACTTATGTAGATATATGTATGCACAACATACACAAATTCAATTTCTTCTTCTCATCTCGTCATCTGCATCGATAGATGGATAAGAGGGATACGTTGATGCAAATTTAATTTTGGAAACTTGTTTGCAAAACTTGATAGAACTTCCTTCGATGCATACACAAATAAAAATGAACGTATCATCGATACGCCATTGTTTTTATAAAAGCTTTGTTTCAAAGAGGTGAAATATATGTAGCAAATTTCATATTGAAATATGTCAAAGACGGTAGCTTTGCGACAGCATCTCAGTAAGTCGATAAAACGGAGTATACAATATTTTCTTATCCTGATTGAGTATTATAAGGAATCGCGTAGTAAGGAGATGAAGTCATGCATTTTTAATAATTTTATAGATGGTTATTAACCATTTGTATAGCTACATTGATAGGTATATCCTTCTAACAACGTTGAACATAATATTATTATGCACCATTATGGAACTATTCTCAATAATTTGCGATTTCATTTTATCACCAGGGGGGCAAGTCTGGTCCAACTGGCGAAATCAAAACCCTCACGATTACCCATATCATGGATACATATAATTATTATATGGAGTTCTATAATATCTTGAGATTTCATAGAACTGCATATGATAATTGTATCCATGATCCGGGTAATCACGAGGGTTTTGATTTCGCTGGTTGGACCAGACTTGCCACCCTGGCTTATTTTAATCATGAAATACCTCATAGAAACCATCAAAACAACCAAACTTTTAGATCAAATTATTCCTTTAAACAAATATTATTTCTTTTGTATTAAAATTGTATATATTATTACCTATGATAAAAACATCCACTTCTTTCTCCCATGGCAGCTACTGATAAAAAAAAACTTCTATTTAGAAACCTATGTATACATTTTATTTTTTTTCCTACTTACTATTCTTTTCGTGTGGCCTCGGTACAGGCATCTTATTTACCCATATGGGCAGCGTCCAAGATTTACAGCCTTGGTTCCAGTCTTGTCAAAAAATCCACCGCCTCCGGTCCCACCGCATGGATATCCCGGAGAGTGCCGTTGAATTTCCTGCACCGTATTATTTGCTGTCTGCTCGGCCATACATTCACAATCTGGGTTCTACCTCTTCCCCAATCTCTAGAGCAAATGATAGCCACTAAAGCCTTGTTCCGTTCTTGTCCTATTTTTCTGCACCCATGTTTTCCGCGGTAGGTCAAACCCGATTTGTTGGGTCCACTATTAGGTGATTGTTCAATATGTTTACGGTGGCCTATCTTTCTTTCCTCTACCTCGGTTGACCAAATTGGATTACGGGATCATAGCCGTTTTTTGGGATGTGTGGAAGATGTAGTCAAAAGCTGGTGCAATTCGTAGTTTTTTATGTTATTTTTTATTGCAGATCACAAAAGTATCATAATGAGATTTCATTCTGAAAGTTTCATCATAACGTGCCTATCTATGTGCTGTGTACTATACACGGCTCATTTACTAATTTAATTTTTTCAAATTTTGCAAGATTGTATATCTAATTATCGCTTAGATTTTGAAGGGTATCTGGTCAGTGCATCTGATTTTTTTTACTGTCAAATATTTCAAAGTGACCCCAAGCTCAGGAAACTGATTTCTATTTATCCTTATCTTATTACCTTAACCTATTTTCAAATGTAACGGTTAAGGTCGTTCACCTAAGGGAATGTAAATGTAATTGTTACCAGAACATAAAAAAAGAGAAAAAAGTAATCATTATATTGGAGCGGATTTTACTATACCCATTATATTTCTCATAGTCTTCCCAAGAAGTTTTTAGGACCAGTCTATGTATGTATTTGTATATTTAATTTATAAAATACAGCTTCGAGTTTATTATCATATAAAAGCATTGTCTTCCAAGTAAATTCGTTAAAATTTTACATGTTTTCACAATAGGAAAAAGGATTCAACAAAAACAGATCGATATTTACAATATGGAAAATATATAATAATTAAAAAAAGATATATTGAATCCAAGAAAATAATATTAAATTCAAGATATCTTACATGTTTTTATCTAGATCGTATCACAATATAATAATTGTCATGATTTCAAAGGTATTTAAGTAGTTGAGTTTTGTAAGTAGATACTTTAAAATAATTAGTAGGCTTATCGCGTAGATGGATATCGAAGAAGAAGATTAATGTTTGTAAAGACATACTTAGTAAATACGGAACATAATTATAGAATTATAATATAAAGGAATTGTAGGTATTATATAATATAATGTATGACGAAGTATGGCAATAAATTGAAATCTCTCTGTGTGGAAAATTGTACTTTCATTGTGCAAAAGTTTACGAAAACGAGGACAGCTTTGGTCGGAATAAATTTCGACGGAAGTAAGAAAATTCAATTTGGGAAATAAATATTTATCATGTTAATTTTATTGTTTGGGGGCACTTTGATTGGGGAAAATCTTCAATTCCTTTAAAACATAAATTTATCCCTATAATTGACTTGAAAAACATTCCTTCAGTTCGTCTAACTAATTCCAATGTCAAATCCCGAGTCCTCAGTACGTCCGCTGCGTACATTTGAATTTGAAAGTGATCAATTAAATCTTCAACTAAGAAAATATATTATTCACGTGGGAGAAATTTGAAAAGTTTACGTTTAAAAACTATTCTTAGAAGGGTCTGCGTAATCCTGAATAAGAGGCAGACTATAGCTATAGAGGCGTTTTGAAATCAAAATGCGCCGATTGTTTCAAAGGCCCAGACTCATGATGGGTTGGAGCGCCACGGATGGGTTGAAAGAATAAACTTTAAAGTAATACGTACTCTCTTTACATTTGTTATATAAATATAAATTGGATTGACAATTATTTTGAAAGGATAACTTAAGAGAACATAAAATCGCATACCATACACAAATTGATGTAAAATAGTAATAATCCAGAAGACCTTTTTTTAATTTGTTATGTCCTTGAAACAAGTACATTCACATCCTCATATATTCCCTAAATTAAGCATAATTAAGGTGAACGAAATCGGTCGTGGCAGGATTCGAACTCGTGACCTCTGGATTACTTATCCAGCGCGATAACCGCCCTGCCCCCACCCATCTTGAATGCATTGTGGTGCCAGGTTATTCAAAGCCGTCAAACAATATGGAATCCCCAATATAGCACATATATAAATAGAATTTAAGGATTGCAGAGGAAATTTGTGAGATATATCGACTTTCTGATGAGCCAGAATTTTGATGATTATGAGCTCGCTGCCCGACATTATGGAATAGCCACACTCGTGAATAGATGAAAAGAGATAGACATGATGTATTTGTTTAAGATTATAAATGGAGATGTCGATTCTGTGAATTCACTCGAGCTGGTACCTATCAACTGGCCACAGCGCGTTAATTGTGCTAACTAATTTGTTCAGATTGCCCCACTGCACCACCAACTGTGCTCGGAATACGTCTATGCAGCGCAGTTGTTCGCTGTATAACATTTTATTCCATGGCCTGGACATGTATGATTTTATTGAATAAGGGACAGTTTCGGAGAGGTGTACGTGAATTACTGGAATCATCTGATTCTTAAGTACTAAAATAAGTGATATACTATGGCGTTCATATATTTTTATGTTTTTTATTTATTTATTAATTAATGTATTTAATAATTTATATGAAATGAAATGAAATTATTTTATTTCCATTTTACACATATATAAAACAATAACAAAAAAATAGCTATATTTTAAGAAATTCTTATCATAAACATAGTATATACAATTCCTATTTGGAAATTTACTGCCTCAATAGACAAGTCTGTTCTGAGGCAGTACTGTTTCAATTTGCCCTGTGGTTACATGTTTTTGAATACAAAAATAATTAACAGAGATAATCAAATTGCCATTAGGCAATAAGTCCGCCATTTGTACTAGCTATTAAGTAATGTACAATAAAGTGTTTTAAATAAATAAATAAACATAAACAGGAAAGAAAAAGAAACGAAATATAATCAGAAAATTTACCGCGAACTCTCATTTTATTTTAGCCCAAATAATTGTAGTGGAAATGTTGGATGGAACCAAGCCGTGGTAGAGATTTTCAGGTTATGAAGGCACAGAGCAGTGAACTATGTTAGGATATTTAACAAGACATTACTACTGTATTTAATACTTACTGTATTTTTATTAATTGAATAATTAATTTCTTTTGTTGTTATTTAAATTTAAAAATAATTAAAAATTGGTAATATCGAGTCCTTCACTGGTCAATATGTTGGTATCTCATTTGTGCTTTTACATTGTTGATATTACCGTTTATACTCGATAAAATGAAATAAAACAAATATTGTTGTCAACTCGCTCTGGACAAGTAATAAAAAATTATATATTTTTCACGTTCAAATGAAGAATTACAAAATATCATTTGAAGAATTGGCGGATATTTTGTGGTAGTTAGTTACATTTTTGACTTGCATAATTTGCCAGCTTATGTATTTACGATTCATAAAAAAGTGGTAACTTGCAAATTTTACAAGTCAAAAAATGGGCGGTAAAAAATATTTCTTACACTCAGTAGATTGTATAGATTCATACTGCCATTTTATTTCAAATACATAATGTCAAACGCAATTGTTTTATACAGCAAAGTAATTCAAATACAAAACATTCATATTCTATAGTGAAATATAAATGAATCAAAGGTAATAAATAACAATTACAAATTCTATTAAATTTATACCTGATTACATTTTTTATTCCACACATTGGGAAATTTTGTTCATAAGATTTGTTATTTTTATTCTTCACATATTTCATCCACACAAGTCAGGAAATGGTACCTACTTAAACAATTACACTTTTTTTTTAAAGAATGAATATGTCCTTGAAACAAGTACATATACATACATCCTCATACATTGCATAAATGCTTGTGCTATCGGTTAACGAAATCGGTCGTGGCAGGATTCGAACTCGCGACCACTGGATTAATAATCCGGCGCACTAACCGCTCTGCCACCACCCATTTATATAATTTATAATAAAAATTGTTAAATTTTATCATACTATCAAATGAATCAGAACCTCTACCTGATCGGGAAGTTAGTTTAAAATCAATTGCAAAATACCAGTAAAAAAACGTTCAAGAATTATGAAGTGTGTGAATAATTATGCTGTGGATACTAAGACACACTAAGATAGACCTCCAAAATAATGATCTGACGATATTGTCGTTTGGATGGCAAAACTTAAGGGACATGATAAGAACGAATACATACAGTTGAAAGAAGCCTACATCCAGAAGCGGTGGGAAGGAGGCAAGGAATGAGAAGAATAAAAATAGGAACCGAGACACATTTTATGAAGGATATCAAAATAACAATCATTTCACGAAAAGCATTTATCTAATTATTTTATTCGCGTGTCCACTCAATTGCTCAATAAAGTTTGTATGTAACACGACACACTCAACAAAACTGAAACAAACAAACAGATTCACGTGCAACAAAAATCTGTTTGTAGACATATTATCTACGTGTTTACATTTCTAAGGTAAGCGTCCACAGTTCCGGATTGGACGCAACGTATGAAACGGTAACGGTTTGTGGCTGTGCGTCCACTGTATCCGCAGCAATCGGATTATCGACGCAACTGTCATTCGGATTTTCGTACCGTTCGAGTTTCGTAGTCATTTGGATAATTCTTGATTTCTGGGACAACATTTATTAAGAGAAAATATGAGAGCGTCACACAAAGGTCTATGGAAAGATAAAAGTTTTAGGGACAACAAATATTTTTATTATTGCATAAGCGCAAACATTGGATTTTTTCCCTGTCGGGAGTAAAACATATTTTTTAACAGATTTTTAATTATCTCAATAGAGACGAAGTTGGGATATTTACTGTAGGAGAACCGGGAAATCAAGGCAGCTACAGGGCTTACGACCTGTCATCGGCTGGTTTACGTGATCACTTCATGCGCTTGCGCAACGTTCACCAATTATGCCTTTTTAATGAGATCCCTATCAATTCAATTTTTAAAAGTTCTATATATTGCAATACTGAAATTTTTTTCGCTTGAAAATAAGGACGGAATGATGAAATTGGACGCCGTACCAAGATTTTTGACATTACAGACCATATTTCCAGACTCAAATGCAAGGAGACAAATGGGCACCACGAATTCTATAATGGAGACCTTGAGAAGACAAAAGAAGAGTAAGGCTGACGATATATATGCAGTCGCGGGAAAAAAAGTGGTACAGGGACACCAAGGATAGAGATGGGTAGAAAAAAAACTTGAGGGAGGCCTACATCCATCAGTCGAAAAATGGCTGAGAAAAAAAGAACGAGTGCGTCCACTGACTAGAAATATGTCTTACGTCATCGCGATTTCGTCTCTCCGAGCAATGGCGTCCGTACGATGCGGATCAGTGGACGCTTTTGTATGAATTCCTATATGATACGTCCGATTCTATAACTTTTTAAGAACTTTCCGGCTTAAATAGGTGCGTTCCTATTCCACTAAGTCAAAGTTAATATTCAATAACGCTGAAATAGGAACATTCTTACTCCAAGTAAGTCACAAATTAGTCCAATTCCTTATTCTATAACCACATTTAAGTCGAATCACCTGTCAAAACGATCCAAATTTTAGTTCACACCTAATTGGAAGCGTAATAGTTATTTTCACAGCAGTACGGGATATTTTAGTAGATTTTAAATCATCAGTTGTGTACGGATAAAAATATAATGGACAATTTACCGACCGGTTTCTGTGCGGCCGTCCTGGGTTCGATTCCCATCAGAGGAGAAATTTATTTAAATTTATTTTCACGCAAATATTGCTTCTGTGGGCTGAAAATACTGTTTAGTTAGAAAAAATTGCCATACGGCAATAAACTCGCCACTTGCGCAGGGTGCAAGGAAGTGTTCATTATTATTATTATTAATTTACACGTGTTGCGTTATGTTGAAAATAAAAACAAAAGAACATTAGTGCAGATCAATTTAAATGTTAGGTTAGGCGATAGCACGGCGACATGACATAAATAAACATGGCCGAACAGTGCGCAGTACGGATGCGTTGTCTACGCCATAGACAATTTTAGCTCAAATTTTTATCTACGGTGCACTAATTTAGTAGATTTTAGTTTTAGGATCGACGTCAGTTACAGAATACGAAAGACGTCAGTTACAGAACATTCTTATTTCAGTTCAAGAGTTATAGAATTGGACATAATGAATATTAAAATCTGTTTCATACCTACGATGCGTCTGAACCGTACGATGCGCAACTGTGGACGCTTACCTCTACGTGTGTGTACTGAATGTCCGATGCAACATAGTAACGTATTTATATCAACGTTTGGTTCATAAATCCACAATCCTAATGTAATTGTTTCTTGGTTACGGATCCTGGTATCGCGGTTGTATATTGTAAACTCACACCACCCATCTTCGTTTTGTAATGTTAGTATCGCACCAACTACATAGCTAACGTCGCGGGATCTACTATTCTTATACGATAGCCAGTGTGATTTGTTATAGGTACACGACTATGTGTTGTTTGTCACTATTTTACAAATAAATTGAGAAATATTATTATTGTCGTATCGCCAGTAACAGATAGGAAGGAGGCACGTAATGTTCCAGAGACAATTACAATTATAGGAAATGAGGACACATACAATATTGTTGGTGCTTCTATTTATTTATGGGTATGTTTTTAAAACAAATGAATTATGGATGTAAGCTATCAACCATAATCAAAATCTACCATATATAAAATTTAATTTATTTCTATATTGTTTACGTCAGAGAACAATATTGTACATATTTATAGCTTAAAAATTTTTTGAAGAAAAACATAACACAAAATTATTTACATTTTAATCAATAATATGTACCTAACGGTTAAAATTTAAATCAACAACATAGTATACACACAAATCAACATATGAATCATCAACCTAGTTTAAACATAAATCAAAAACAACTATGGCGCAGCTCAATGGTGACATCTGTGCGAGAACACCGTCACCTTATTTATAAGCTTTCATTGTTTACAAATAAACCAATCTCTCAGTAGATGGCGTTACAAAAAGATTTCTTCGTTAGGTACTTCATAGATGGCAATAGTAATAATGTCTTATTTTCAGGTGATTAGTTACTCATTATTCAAATATATAGAATTTTCAAAAACTTACATTGATAAGGGAACTCTTTAAAAAGACATAATTAGTGAACGTTACGCTAGCGCTTACAGTGATTACGTAAACCGGCCGATGACAGGTCGTAAGCCCTGTAGGTGCCTTGAGTTCCTGGTTCTTCTATGATATTCCAACTTCGTCTGTATTTAGATGTTAAAAAGGTTTTCAAAAAAAAAATAATAATAACAACTTTACATGTAAATCATAAACATGTTTCGTAATCATTGAAATGATTTTACATAGCATTTAGTTTGCCGAGAATTTATTTTAAAACAGAAAAAAATAGAATGTATATTTTTTCCTATTTATTTATGAATCCTATCTGTTATATTTTTTTACAAGTTGTTTCTTTCATTGCTAGAAACATTTCGCGTTGAATTTTCCTTTTCTAAAATGTGTAATGGGCAGTCGTTACTCTTTGGTAACGCCCAAATAATAAATGATTATCATAAAGGGATGAAAAATGCGAAAAAATCCAATTTCTCTCACGAATCCCTCACGCTTGCCTCGTATATCTGTATAAAGCTATGAGAATCGCATTTATTTCTCTTTCTGTTAGACATAACCAAGTGAGGAGGCAATTTCAAGAACAAAACCTCTCAAATATTCAGGATATTTTTAGTTGTCCCCACACTATAAAATTCGGTTGTGGTTTGGTCTTTAGCTGGAAAAGTTTATGGACGAGATCGCTGTGCGAGGTAGTATGGTCACAACTCTATTTTAGGCCAAGAGATCGTAAAGGAAAAACAAACTAAGAAACGTAGAAAACCTTATTTGATATTTCGACGCATTTCTAAATATTTTATCGACAATTGTACAATGTGTGCGTCTGTTGTAAATCATACGCATTGAAATTTTAATATTATTCCTTTTATGACTGTTATATAAATCTCTCCCCTTTAAGAAAACTCTAAGGTTTTTAAGCATTCAACTAAGATTTTAATAAAAAATCATTTAATGTTATAAAATCGTGTTACAAGATCGGTTGTTTCCTTTCAATAAAGTGAACACTATATTTGTTTTTAATTACGTTTTTTTTTTTGTGGTATTTTGAAAGATTTTTAAGATGATTATAAATTATTCTGTTGGTTTATTTTCTGAGCTGTGTTACAATATAATTTGTGTATTCTAAAGATCTCTTGTAATACACACAACTTAAAAAAACGATTTAAAAAATTTCCACTTTCAAATTTTAGCCAATTTAATATGTCCGATTCACAACGATAAATCTTATAAAATCAGATTCAAAGAGTCAATTTTGCTAATTATTATGATAATTATTCTACAGTTTGGAAGCCGCATCAATCGACAGATTGAAAACTGCTGATAGTCAATTTTGCATTATTTTAAAACTGCGCACTTCTGAGAAATATGTAAATAACATTGTAAAAATTATTCCTTAAAGTACTGCTTATAATATTATTGTAATATACTCACTTTCTGAGTATAATATTGATAAATTAAGAAGGAAGAAATCCATGATATCTTAATATAAATATCTCCTTTATTATATCAAATGTTCCTTCTGAGAGCCAGTAACAGAATGGCGTCGTGCAACTCTCCACATAGCAACCGCATACATTCATCTCTTTCGCACTTCGATCCATCCCACTCACACACCACTCTACCACAATTATTATTTTGAAATCATCAAGTGTTATCATCCTCACCAAAGTAATGTGTGTCGTTATTATTTATTTCAAATTACTTTCACATTAAAATGAAAACATAAATTATAAGATATAGAATGATGTAAACAAAAAGTATCCCTTTGTATTGATGGTAAAAGTTCCAAGACTGCACAACTCTAAAGTTCATTGAAAAGTTTATTTCAATCCTCTTACGAACCACAAAGAAGAACAAGCTACGTACCATCTTCAATTTATATAATTTGTCTGAGTACTTTTTTGTGTTGAAGAAAAAAAAATACAAATGCTTATATATTTTTATTACAAAACAAACCCCGATGTAATAAAACGTATTAAAGTCTACAAAAGTAAACACTCATCAAATTATGACTTATTTAAAATTTTCTTTCAAAGGCTCTTTAATTAACTTACTTGTAAACCTATTGAAACGAAGATATCTTAAACATCGAATATCTTAAAGTAATGTTATTAGACAAATATTCTAAGGTAGAGGCGTTTACATAGTGGAAATTCGTTTTAATAAATTATTTAAATAACAATATAACTTTGTTTATTACCACTTATTTATTTATATTCCACAACTAGTTTCAAGAACTACCGTTCTCTTCTTCAGGTGGGTTTGAACTAAAAACTAATTTGGAGTGGTTTTTGGCAGTGTCATGGGTATAGCAGGAGGTGGGGGTAAGGGGCCTTGTATACAGACAGCCTTGTATACAGACAACAATATAGGACTTGTCCTGAAAAACAAGTAATCTGAAACATAGTGGAATTTATGAATTACAATCTGGGGATTGTGACAGTATTTACATACAGGGAGAACAGGACGGACAATCGAAACTAGAGTTAAAGAACATAAACGCTGTCTAAATGGACACGGTTTCTCAGAATATGCAAACCACCTAATACAAGAAAATCATACATTTGACAATACAAACGCACAATTATTACATAAACATACATACGGACTGAAACAAAATAATTTTGAGACATTAAAAATCCACAAAGCCATAAACAATCGCAAGAAAATAATTAACATCCAGACACAACCCAACACTTCACCATTATTATCTATGTTCTCGTTAACTCCCCCCTTCCCCCCACCTCCTGCTATACCCATGATACTGCCACACACCACACCAAATTTGTTTTGAGTTTGAACCCAACTGAAGAAGAGAATAGTAGTTCTTGAAACTAGTTGTGGAATAAAAATAAATAAGTGGAAATAAACAAAGTTATATTGTTATTTTAATAATTTATTAATGTTATTAGTTTCATTTATTTATCGTATGGGTTAATCACATGCACATCATAACTAAACAATGTTTAGATTAAAAAATAATAGTAATTAGCAACATGATATTTATGAATTTTAAGGTATTGAATATACATTTATTTGTTATTATTACTTAGAAACACAAAAACAATTAAAAACGAGTGGGTTTCGGCCAACCCTAAACTCTTCACTAACAAGTCACTCCATAAAGAATTCAAATTTTATATCGAATATTTTCATCATTTTCATGAAATGAGTTTGTTCAATATTTTTTTATTTAAGTATTTTATTATGAAAACTTGATAATTCTTCAATGCTATTTTATGAATATGATGAGCCTTTTTACCTATTTGAAAAAAAAAATTTCAAATACTAATTTTCCTGAGCTTGGAGTCACTTTGAAATATATATATAAAAAAATGAGAATCACTATTCTGATATCGTTCAAAATCTTATGGGGTCTAAGCGAGTATTAGTTATACATATTTGCAAAATTTGAAAACAATCGAATGAGTACTTTAGTATATACCTAATTGATCAAGTAAAATGAACACGCCGTACATAGCACACATTACATATATAGCACACAGCACGCAGCACATAGCATACACACATATAAATTGTGATGAAACTTTCAGAATACAATCTCAGCATGATACTAGTTGATAATCTGCAATACAAAAAAAATCCTTAAAAATTGCGAAATCGTAACTTCCCACTATATCCCTTTGGGTTAGTGAGGAGTAAAAATTTATTAAATGATTTTATTGGAAATTTTAACGTAATTCACAGAATGTGACAGTTATAGAAAAATCTTTTACTTATTTATTTCAACAATTTATTGTACATAACATTTTTTGCCAGTACAACGGACGAATGGCGGACTTATTCCTAGTGGCAATTTCTTCCAGACAACTATGATTCCGAACACAAAATTTGCTAATGTGTAAACAAAAAAACATTGTGATTTCCTAGCTGGGAAACAGATATATTAGACTGTCGAAAGCCAATAAATACGTTAGGGATTATCTAAGCTTAGATAATTCCTGGCTAGCTGATAGTTTAGATAACTTAGATGAAAGTTAGCATAAATCTTCTAAGTAGGTAGGTTGGTATAGTAGGTACCTGACAAATTCAGTGTTGGTTTTAATTTATTTTTTCTCTTCATATTCAATAATGTGTACAGTGGCGGGTTTATAGCCATTGGGCAATTTCTTCCAACCAACCAAAGCAATGTGAGGCCGAAAACAGAAAGATAAACATGTGTCATTATTAAATTGAAATTCGGAAGGTATGTCATTTAAGAGTTATTAGACAGGTATAAGAGCTTTAATCTTTTTTAAAAAAGTAGGATCGATTGAGACGTCGTAATATCATCACTTAAGGTCTTGGTGATTGCACTTCAAAAGAGAAACTATATGTTGTTCCTTTTCAGACAACTTAACGTTCATCCATGCTTATTTCTGAGTTTTGGTACTTGTTTCAAGTACTTTTGTTTACTATGGATAAGCCTCTGGTATCACCAAAGAAAATATTACGTCCTCTCGATATTATTAAACCCCAGCAAAGACGCAGGAGGTTACATTAGTGAAGGTAAAGGGATAAACGGAACGTGATTTAGGCCTCTTTAATTAAAATCATGATTCTATTAGGTATAATAATATTAGAAACTCAGTATGTCGACCGCGTCTCTGACCTCTCCAATTAATTGTGAAGCAAAACAACATCTCTGAGTATTGTTTTTTAAGGTACAACGTGTCGTGTAGTTCAGCTTTAGTTTAATAATCATCTAAGGACTTCGTAGACTATAATATTTTCAAAATTAAATCATAGAGTTATGCCAGATTTTTTACAGTTAAGTTTTTTAAACTAAACAACGTCAAGAATATTATATTAACAACAACTAAAAATTATAAACTATATAATTTTTTTTTACATAATCAATGCACGGATAGACAGAATCCGCACCGAGTATGTCAGAAAGTCATTCAAAGCAGCACAGATATGTAACTGAAAAGCCGAACCAAGCAGAAGAAAGCGCTGACATTCCCAGTTAAACCTAGGGGTAGAGGCAGACCCACAGCAACATGGTAGTCCAGTATTGAGAAGAAGCTGGTGGCTCAGAGTGTTTCCAGCTAGACCTAGGGGTAGAGGCAGACCCACAGCAACATGGTGGTCCAGTATTGAGAAGGAGCAGGTGGCTCAGAGTGTTCCCAGCTAGACCTAGGGGTAGAGGTAGACCCACAGCAACATGGTGGTCCAGTATTGAGAAGGAGCAGGTGGCTCAGAGTGTTCCCAGCTAGACCTAGGGGTAGAGGCAGACCCACAGAACCATGGTGTTCCAGTATTGAGAAGGAGCTGGCGGCTCAGAGTAGCGGCTATTTCAAATGTGAGTTAGATCCAAATTGACAGATAAAGATACAGTTTTTGATGGGTGATGGCAGATCGGTTAGCGCCCTGGGTAATTTATCCAGAGGTTGCGAGTTCGAATCCTGCCATGATCAAATATTGTAAAATTAAAATATTTTGTATATAAAAAAGAAAAATATATGGGCGGCAGGTTTTTAAAATGAGTTCAATATTTATTTGATCAATTCGAAATTTCAAATTTTATCAAATACAATAAGTATTCCATATTAAAAACAAAAAATAGTCTACTCATGATTTTTTATATGCCAAAAACACATTATTTTAAATATGATAAAATAAAATTTCTTCGTCACTTTAAGATATTTCCTTGTAGAAAAATAAGGATCTCTCGTAATAAATATTCGTTCCGTGATAAATTCAAAATTTTCATACCACTGTCAGGTGTGTTTTAGCAAATGATAAATTCGCACCAGCAGTGTTATCTCTCTGTTTTACCAAGGGGACGGAATTTAGCGAACCCGCCCAAAGACCAGCCGGCTGAAATATTGAAGGCAACTCTCACATAACAGTACCTATGATAACCCACGTAGGTACACGGCGTGTCAAGGAGTTGAAACAAAGCATCCCGAGGGACCCCGTCAGAGAAGGTGCTAGAATTTTAAAAATATTATATTTTTTTAACCCGAAAAAGTGGAAAATTACTTCAGCCATCGCCGCTCCCACGGGGACACTACCGAGAAGAGTTTGCCTCAATTTTTTTTTGTTTTGTTTGTGAATTTTACCACTGCGTGTTCATTTTTATAACAATTTTGATCGTTCTTTATTATTTGCCAACAACAAAAAAAGTGGTTATTTAAATTACAACTAGGTATTACGTTGTTATTCGAGAGATTGTTGCCATAACGCCTGGAATATTTTTAAACTTGTCTAAATTCAGAATGTAACATAGTTCAGAAGAAATAATTAAATATTTTTGCGAGATGTTTTGTATGTATACGACCAGTTTCAAGTTTATTGGATAATAATTCAATAGGTTAAACAATTACATATTTTCTTTCTGTGGTCAATAGCTGACATATAGACGCACAATGGCACAATGTGGACATTATACATATATATGTACTTATAATATAATACATTAATATTTAATTTCCTTCATTCAACATTATATAATTCCTTAAAAAAATTTCAGTAAAAACACAATTTTTTAACTTTATTCCATTTTTTTGAAATTAGTGGAATAAAGTTAAAAAATATTGTTTTTACTTTTTTTTTTTAAGTAATTTTATAATATCGATAATGGAATTCCATCAAGTATTAGCAGTCGAAAAGTTAGACATATTCATTCTTTAAAAAAAACACGTATAGCTATAAATCTGCAATAATATGGCTAATAAATGAAATTTTGATGTATTTTTTTTTTATAAATTTCAATATCAAATTGTATTTACCTTTTTACTGCTATGAATCAAGGTCAGAATGAAAAAAGTACAGGAATCTTATATTTTGGTAGAAACTGATAAAGAGATGGGCATTGGGAGTTGAGAGGACAAGAAAAGAAGATATGGTCAAGATCTCCCACTTCCTTACCTCATTCCCAAGCTGGAGTATCTTTCATTTTTTTTTGTGTAAATGATTACTAAACGTAATTATTTTGTCAAATGAATGTGATTTCAGTAAATCTTAAATCAATTTTTTTATTTCGCATATACCTATTACTTAATAAAATTTAAAAAATATATTTGTTTATTAAATACAATATGACATTGATGATTAACAACGCCCCAGATACTATAATTTCTGGGGCTGTTTTTACTGTTACGTAAGAATAAAAACGATTATTTTAATCCAATATTGTTGTTTTTTTTAATCCAACATGGTCTTGAAACCATGTCACTTACTGCCAAAAGTATCCGCAAACTTAAATGTACTCAAGAAGCAATGGAAAGACAGATGTTGGGCGTATTCTTGAGAGACCGAATAAGAAACAAGGAAATAAGACGCCGGTCAAAATAATTGCAATGGGCAGGTCATGTGGCAAGACAGAGAGATAATAGATGGACCCCCATAATTCTGAATTAGAGACCCTATCATAATAGAAGAAGTGTAGGGAGACCACAAAGGAGATGGACTGATGATATTGTCGAACTGGTGGGACATGGGTGGAAGCAGAGTGCCCTGGATATAGAGAAATGGAAAACCCAGGAAGAGGCCTATATTCAGCAGTGGAGTGAAAGGGGCTAGAAATAAGAAGATAGTTGTTACAATACAATCTTCTTTTTTTAAATTAATTTTTATGTCAACAATAATGGACAGCAAAAATTCTTTTGCTCAGCTGCACACTACCAGGTTTCCCTGTACATAATAATTTTCTTCTTCTTCCTCTTACTCTCCCAATTTACTGCCTATATTGGCTCTTAGGGTCGGCTCTCCTCGTCCTCAGGTTGTATACTCTGCGGTATGGGTATCGCTTTCACGCAAGCCGTTTCTTTGTAGGATCTTGGAACAGTTATATATTCTTTGGTCTTCTTCTGGACTATGAACGAGGGAGACTATTATTTATTGCCTTATTTACCGTATGGTCTGATGGTGTATTTTTTACATGCTCATATCATCTCAGCTGACGCTCTTCTAGCTTGCTGTTTATGTCAGTGACTCCCAGGCTGCCACTAACTCATGGACTCTTTATTTTAATTTTTATGATTCTCCTACCAACCATCTTCTTCTTCGATGGCTCTACGGCCCATATCGAGCCTTGGCCTCCATGAGTCTTCGCCTCCAACCTCTCCTGTCTCCCGCCTTAGCCTTCCAATCTGTTGTCTGGAGCAGTTCGTACATACCAACGATCTAAGCATTTGCATTTTCGTGGTCTCAAGATGTCTTGCGTAGAAATTGTATATTTTCCAGGAGCCATACATAATACATTATTATCTATTTATTTTATAAGTCGTATTTAAAACGCCGTTTTATGGCAAAAGATTATTCCAAACGCACAAAAAAAGATTATTTGTTAGCTCTGCGAAATAAGGAAGTCTTAAGTAATTTACTGAAGGTTCAAAAAGTCTGCTCTCCATCCACATCAGAGGGTAATTTATTCCATTTAATAAGATCGTTTACATTAAAACCTATATCATATTAGGCAACTTTATAGGCTTTCATTGGCAATTCATATGATATGAATATATTTATTGTATAAATAAATACACAGGAAACAAAGAAGCTATGGGTGAAAATTCTCTTCAGCTTAGTACTCGTCCAATACCAATAGTCTTTCGTTCATTTGATTTTTAAAGCACTGACTGTAATATACATATATGAAAATTAAATAATTCTATACATTCATATTTACCTTTTTTGAATTAAATTGACTCCAGACTGATTGTGCATCAGATATCTGACTCACTTAACCATAAAGGTTGACTATTTCTTCTATTCTATAGTTTTATAACCCTTGACGGGTCTTAGCTGCCTCCCTCCAAGATCAGTCGCTACCACGAAGGTCTACTTGATACTATAAAAAATATGAATTATACAACATAATTGAACGTGAAATTTCACATCTTTTCGACGAAAAAATATAATAAACCCGTACGTATCTTCATATTCCTGTTAACAAATTAAACATTTGTCTTATAAAATTGTTATTTCTGTTCACGAATGAAGTAACAATTTTTCAATACCAATTCTCTTCTGAACTGAGACGAACAAATGACTTCTGGATGAAACAAGATGGGAAACTATGGATGAAACAAACATACAGGTACTGCAATTTGTGTTCAGGTGAACTAGTCGAGGAAAGGGGGGTTAAAGTTTCGGGGGGTGTTGGCAATAAATACGTTTGTTCACGTAAAGAATACATATGGCGGGTGCCTTCTCTTTGTCTTGCTCGTCTTTCCAGATGCAAGTCAGGAATGCAAATTGAACTGTGTATGTATGTGTGTGTGCTGGTAGCTGGTACAGAAAATTCTGGCAGCAAGAATTATTCAATATGCCAGATGTTACGACATTATTTATAGAAGGCTGAACGATTGCATGTATGTATGTATATGTTGCTTTCATACTTTTATATGCATTCTTTGGAGAATAGTTCAATTTCGCCGGTGAAAGCGATAGATTTGTTTGTATTACGAGAGATCCTTGCATTTCTATCGATAATCGAAACATTTATTTTCAAAGATGGAATAACATACATATTTATTTGACTGTCAAAAATAGCCTACGAGCAGTTAATCTACCTCATTGTTCTATGAAAACTCCGAAGCTTTTTCACTGATCTTGTTCTTCTTCTTCAACGTTGACGATCACCATAGAGAACTCCACAGTTTTCAGGAATTCTGCTTTCTTCCGACCCCTCTACGACCCTACTACTATTAAACGCAACCACTCCCAGATGCCAGACCTCTTTATATATATATATATATATATATATATATATATATATATATATATATATATATATATATATATATATATATATATATATATATATATATAATATTATATATATATATATATATATATATATATATATATATATATATATATATATATATATATATATATATATATATATATATATATATATATATATATATATATATATATATATATATATATAATATAATATATATATATATTAATATATATATATATATATATATATATATATATATATATTATATATAATATATATATATATATATAATATATATATATATATATATATATATATATATATATATATATATATATATATATATATATATATATATATATATATATATATATATATATATATATATATATATATATATATATATATATATATATATATATATATATATATATATATATATATATATATATATATATATATATATATATATATATATATATATATATATATATATATATATATATATATATATATATATATATATATATATATATATATATATATATATATATATATATATATATATATATATATATATATATATATATATATATATATATATATATATATATATATATATATATATATATATATATATATATATATATATATATATATATATATATATATATATATATATATATATATATATATATATATATCTATTCAATAAAGAAGGAAATATCAAAAACCAGCCATAAAAAAATGGTTTCTTTTGACGTTGCTGTCTCCTAGACTACCATAGAATATTACAAAAAGGAACGATGTAACAGCTAAGAACATATTTTTTAACAGATTTTTAATTATCTCAATAGAGACGAAGTTGGAATATTTATTGTAGTAGAACCGGGAAATCAAGGCACCTACAGGGCTTACGACCTGTCATCGGCTGGTTTACGTGATCACTTTATGCACTTGCGCAACGTTCACCAATTATGCCTTTTTAATGAGATCCCCATCAATTCAATTTTGAAAATTCTATATATTGTAATACTGAAATTCTTTTCGCTTGAAAATAAGGAATTTTTACTACAGCCATCTATGGATGAAGTTATGAATAACAATCTTATTATTTTTTATTTATTTTGTTGTAACGCCATCTATTGAGAGAATTGTTTTTTTGTAAATAATGAAAGCTACATTTCTTATATCTGAGGTGACAATGCATTTTTCGCATAGAAGTCACCCCTGAATTGCGCCAGACTTATAAGGTCATTTTTGTCTTATTTACCTACTTGTACCAATGTGTAAGTAATCGAATATTTTTATTATTGCATATTCGCAAACATTGGATTTTTTTCCCTGTCGGGAGTCAAAGATATTTTTTAACAGATTTTTAATTATCTCAATAGAGACGAAGTTGGAATATTTATTGTAGGAGAACTAAGAGCAAAAGAAAGCTAAGAACATATTTATATTTTTCTGGTATCTACCAACAACACAAAATCAATATATACAAACAAATACATAGAAACTTTTACGTTTTTTGGTGTCTAAATATTCAGAAATAGGATAGTTTGAATCATGGACTTTTGATACTCGATGTAAATTTCTCGTTGGACAATCAAAGCCTAAGATAGTGTTTCAAACCATGTAAACTGTTTGAATTTCTCTATTTTATACCAAATAATCCAACTCAGCCTTATCAAAATGATATTTTCATTTGTTGAATTTGGCATGTTTACGATACGTCTTGTTTGAATTCAAACAGTGGTTTCACTATTCGTGATGTTTCAAAATCTTCTCGGGTCGTTCAGTTAAATTAATTGAATTCCCGCATGTGCGGTATTCCCGTTAATTCGATGGAAGATTAGTTGTTGTTTCCATTCAAACCAATACGTATTATGTAAGTATATAAATAACAGACGATCAAAGTAGAAGAAGCAGTACATAGCTCAGCCACCCTGAGCTTATTTACTGAAAGCAATAAGTAATTAGTAGGGGCAATAATTTATTTATATGCGACTGGAATTACGACGAGGATACCCTCTGTTAGGTTCAGTCAATTCTGCATTAGCCAACCAATCGCCCCTCAAAAGCTGCACAAAAGCCCCGATAGCTATGTTAATTACGACGAAAATATATAAACTTCAACTATAGGTACCAGCACTCTTTTGGGAAATTATATTTTGGGAAACCAAAGAACACAGAACACCAGAGCCTAATCCTGCGTGCATTTATCATTCTTGATTATCATTCTTAATCTCACATTTAAATCTTTCAAGATCCCATTTGAAATTGATCTGGAGCCATTGTTTGGATACATTTTGGTAATATAGATAAAATAGTAAGAGAGCAAGCGAATAAGGCCGCCGTCGTGACTGGATGCTTGGAAAATGCTGTGTGGAGAAACAGAGACATGCTGAAGGAGAGTAAGGTAAGGATCTATAAGACCTGTGTAAGATCGATCATGACATATGGCATAGAAACAAGAGCGAAAACCGCTAGAACAAAAAACCTCCTAAGAACCACCGAGATGAAGACTGTATGACCCATCGCAGGCGTAATACTTCGTGACAGAATAAGGAACTTTTTATGAAACATATTTATTTATGTATTTATTCATTGATAGAGAGTTATACAGTACACCCAATTTATAAAATAAACAATGTTACATTGCTTTATTAGTGGATCAGTGAAAAATCCATGCATTATTAAAATCAATTACAAATAATACATAATTAATTAACTAGTAGATAAAAAAACCCTAAAAAAAGATATCTTTTTTTTGACATCTGTGAAGCTAATGCGGCCATATGAAAAAAACGAATGGATTGTAGCCAACGCCATACTCCTCACTACCGAGTCACTCCACAAAGTGTTCAAATTTTGTATGGCGTTTCAACATTTCAAAATTTTCAACATTTTTATGAAATGAGTTTGTTCAGTAATTTTTTTATTGAAATATTTTATTATGATAACTTTATATTATTTCAATTCCATTTTATGAAAGTGATGTGCCTTTTTACCAATTTGATAATTTTCCTTTTCCTGAGCTCGGGGTCACTTTGAATTATTTGACATTTAAAAAAATGAGAAGCACTAATAAGATAGCATACAAAATATAATGGGGTATTATACAAATTTGCGAAATTTGAAAATGATCGAATAAATACTTTAGTCTATAATCACTTACTTACTTACTTCCGATGGCCATACAACTCCGGTAGAGCTTTAGCCTCCTGAACAATAGCTTTCCAAGCCTTTCTGTCAGCTGCAGTGGACTCCCAGTCATCACAAGCATTCAGCACGTTCAGATCTCGGGTAACATTGTCCATCAATCTCTTGCCCACAGGGTTAGTTTGCAGGATACGTTTTGTGGCTCTTTCTTCCCCTGATCTGATAACATGTCCAATCCAAGCTAATCTTCTGAACCTGGTTAATCTATAATCGATAAAGTAAAATAAACATGCAATTCATAGCACACAGCATAAAGCACATAGTACATAGTACACAGCACACGCAGATATGTACATTGTGATGAAATTTTCAGAATAGAATCTCAGCATGATACTAGTTGATAATCTGCAATAACAAATAGTCTTAAAAATTGCGAAATCATAACTCCCCACTATTTTCCCTTGGGTTAGTGAGGAGTAATAAATGAGGCTGTTCGTTAACAATTCGGTGAACTAGTTAATCACATCTTAGTATGCGTTTATAAGTAAGATTTTTTAATTCCGGTTCAAACTATCTTAGTCGTGATTATCAAGTTGCGCTTTTAACGAAATCTATTATGTGAGACCGATAGTTTTTATTTTTGACTATTTAGACTATTGGACTTTATGTCCGTCGAGAAGTTAGCGGTTTTTCTCGTGGAGAGTTCTCCGGTACGTACGGAGGGGTTGAGGGATGGTCGTGTTGAACGTGCTGCGGTCAGAAAGCCATCCGTGGCAAATGTTGCATACGAAATAACAGTTTTGGCCTACCAACTGTTGCCACATTATGCAATAATTAACTCGCTGTACAATTTATTAGTTAATAAGTTCCGAAGACAAAATATATTACACCGTCCAATATATAAATGCCACGACCCCACTCCCTATCGAGGCAATGCCAATATCGTGTAAAATAAACTAATCCAAAGGGGTCTTAATATAATGTAGCCTATATTAATTGACCGTGTTCTTCTTTTCTTTTCTTACTTT
The DNA here is from genome assembly GCA_963576475.1 of Molanna angustata. Classification (NCBI taxonomy): domain Eukaryota; kingdom Metazoa; phylum Arthropoda; class Insecta; order Trichoptera; family Molannidae; genus Molanna; species Molanna angustata. The sequence continues at coordinate 4,722,006 of OY754971.1, read as the reverse complement.
ACTTACTTACTTTGCGTATGGCATCGGCATCTGCTTTGCTCAATTCCATAAACATTATGATACTCAAATTTTATTAACAGTCCTCTTCCTATGTATATTTTATTTATTTATTTTCTTTATTTATTTATTTTCTTTGCGAAGCTACAGATCATTTAAAGTTTAATGATACAAAATTATTTTTACATTGTTAGAGCCAAAAAAAGCATTCCATCAACATAATATAAAAACAAATAACAGTTTACAAGCCAAAAATAATTCATGCACACACATTCATACACACCCTCACACACACCCTCATACATAAGTACACATGTGTACACACATATACAACAACTAGGGAAGGGAAGAGAAATGAGAGAAGAGAGACTAGGAGGACAGGGCAGAGGGATATTGGTTGCGCATCACCTTCAGAACATCATGTCTAAATCTGTAATATTTCACGTTGAATATGTCTATCTCAGCTGAGAATGTATTGTTATATTGGCTGCGTATGCGTGTAATTGTTGAATTTTTACCGATATTCGTTCTACTTGTTGGAATATGAAGTAATTGAGGTCTACAAACCATTCTACCTGAACTATTATTTTTTTCTTATACTTAACATTTGCCTACCTAATGAGTGATTATTTCTCTTCTCAATCACAGCATAAGTCAAACGATTCTATTTATTTATTAATTCTTTATTCATTATAATATAAAATTGGTGCACGCCATTATTCATTATAAATATAAAATTGGTGCCCAACTAGGTATAGCTGTTCCAGGGTTATCAGTGTACATATTATTGTAATATTTCACGGGAGAAAGAGACATATATGTAGGTTGTATATAATGTATATACATATTAACAAGTAACTATGTAAACTGTGTAAAACTATTTCATACAGATAAGAAAGGTGATTAGAGTCATCCTATACTTATGTAAGTTATGTAGGTATCTTGTAATTTTGCAGAATATGTATTGCCGACCGCCGTGGCACAGTTGGTAAGCCGTTCGGTTTCTGTGCGGGCGTCCTGGGTCCGATTCCCAGCAGAGGAAAAAAAATATTTAAATTCATTTCTCACGCAAATATTGCTTCTCTGGGCTGGAAACACTGGTTAGTTGGAAGAAATTGCCATACAGCAATAAACTCGCCACTTGCGCAGGGTGCAAGGAAGTGTTCATTATTTTTTTTTATTTTATTTTATTATGGATTGCACTATAATAATATTATTTTTATTCATTTGTAATTCTGATAATTTTTTTGGACGTCACTTTTTACTGAAATTTCATTTGATTGAATCATTTTACAAAAGTAATTATTTTGAATAAAAAGACAGTAATTTTGGAGAGAATACAATGCTTGAATGCGTAAATTGTGTCTCAAACTTGTAAAAGTCTAAATCGTATAGGGTAAAAAATATACTGCTGTTTATGGAAAATAAATTTACTCTCAATAAATGCATTTTTATATCAAATGATTTTAGTTGATGATACGTACTGATAGTTTAGGTTATACGAAGCATACGAGATTTCAGATGCTTAAGAATAAAAAATAACTTTAAACTCACGGTTCGCTTTATAAACTGTCCTTTGACAAAAAATTTCAAATAGAAAAATCATAACTATTCCTGACACAATGCTCTCATGGGAAAATAAAACCATGAAAGAGAAAATGATCCAGGCATGCCACTTGCAATCTCTTTGATATTCAGCGTAGAGTATCCATCACTTATCCAACGTGTTTTGTAAAACTATTGTGATGAGAAATAATAATAATATAAATTCTCTGAGTGAAATAAAAAATAAAACTAACTCCATAATAAAAGGGAAAGCCTATTTCCGGTGAAAGGGTCAAGCCGGGTCGGGAATAGACCGACAAATCAAGGGACTTAAAAAGGTGACGGGGTAGAGGAAGAAGAAGAACCTTGGGAAGAGATCGGGGGGGGAGGGGGAAATGGAATGAGGGATCAGAGAATGGGTGTGTGTGTGTGGAGAAGGTAGGGCACCCTTTAGTCTCTGACAAACGGCTCGAGAGATTCGAAACATTCAACGGACTGAAGCCCCAAGACTTTTCAACTTGAAAAACTTACTTGAGTTATGTGCTCAATTCGTTTTTACAACATTTTTGGCCAAACTTGGTACGTATACATACGTGTTTACCAAATCCGTATTTTTTTATTTTTTTCATTCGAAAAACGTTGTCTTTTTAATTGAAAAGCAAGAAACAAAATAAAAATGAAAACCGAAATCGATTTTTTTATTTTTTAGGACGCGACCCAATTTGCATGTTATTGGGGGAACGCAAGATGACCAGACACCGAAAATAATCCTCATAACACGTCCGGTGGGAAGAAGACTTGTGGAAGGCCTAGACTACGATGGATGGATGGAGTCAAGAAGGACCTTCAGATAGCCGGGGTGTGGAATTGGAGAGAAAAGGCCATGGATAGAGTGCGATGGAGGCGATTCCTTGAGGAGACCAAGGCCCATTTTGCGCTGTGAAGCTACTGATGATGATGATAGAGGACCGCAACACGAGACAGAAGGAGCTTTAGGCGAGGATTTAAAGAGACCAAATTCGCGACAATCCATGTCTACGAATATTATCTTCACCGACGTTGATTGTTGTTTTTTGCACAATTGTGCCGAGACCATGAGTCTAGAGGAGCTACTAGAGCTACTCTTCGTACCATGCATTCTTTGTCATTCTTACTAGCGTTCTGCGAAGGGGCCGTTTTTAGTCCCGATATGGGGAGCGGGTAGATGTGGGCGTAGCTTGATAGAGACCAATGCTCGATATGACCGATATAGATCCACTAAATGAAGATGCTCTATGGTCTGGTTACAGGAAAAAAACATATGGGTTGTGGCCAATGCTAAACTCCTCACTACCAAGTCACTCCACAGGTATTCAAATTTTATATGGAAATTTTTCAGCATTTTCATGAATTAAGTTTTGTTCAATTATTTCTGAATTCAATATTTTATTATAGAAACTAGATTTTTCTTCGATGTCATTTTATAAAAGTGATGTGCCTTTTTACCAATTTGAAAAATAATAAAATTATCAAAATGCAATTTTCCTGAGCCCGGGGTCACTTTGAAATATTGGAAAGTTAAAAAAATTGAGAAGCACTATTCAGATATCCTTCAAAATCAAATGGAGTCTAAGTGAATATTACATTAATATATTCACAAAATTTGAAAAGAATCAAATGAGTTCTTTAGTCTTTAATCGATAAAATAGAATGAACACACCGTACATAGCACTTTCAGAATACAATCTTAGCATGATATTAGTTGATAATCTACAATAAAAAGATAGCGTAAAACAATCGAATTCATTACTCCCCACTATATCCCCTTGGGTTAGTGAGGAGTAAAAATATGACAAACAAGATGAAACGTAATAATAAAAATCAAATTCGTTTTCCTAAATTTGAAGTAATAGTTTCTTTTAAAATACTTACTCTTTTTTTCCTTTTATTCCAATAAATCCATATGATGTCCAACTCTCTCTTCAATTCTTTTGTGAACATCCAGGTTGTCGCTGACATTTCACGGTTTTTCACGCATTGCGGATTTTAGGGAGCTTTTCGAGATTCATCTTGCACGGGTATACCCTCCAGTTGTGCCTTGTCTGCCTGCTCCACCTTATGGTGTCCTTTACATCTAAAGCTGATTGGTAACCAAAGGGGTTACCAATCGAAAGTAGTTAATAACCAAAGTGGTTACTATTAAATATATGTGGTAACCAGAGGGGTTACCAGTAAAGAGAGTTTACTATATCCCAAGTGGATATGATTTGAAATAAGAACACAAGGACAGTGGTTGAGAGAGAAGAAGAAAGAATGGTCAAAAGTAACAATGAGTATATTGATCACAATTAATAGTTTGCTTAAGGGTAAATTTACAATTGATGAAATAACTTACAAAGGAACTTTTCTCACGATGAGTAGGTATAACGAGCGAGTTAGCGGGTGTGTTCGAAGTGTCCGAATCTTTGCATGGTGAAGTACCAACGTGCTCGCAGGGTCGAGAGATGACCGGTGGTCGAGTGACGAAGTGTCGGCGAGACGGCGTGGTCGAGAACGGCGGCGTGATGTGACGAATCGAAGTGACGGAAATACGGAAATGAAGTGACGACGTGTAGAGGTGTAGACTCCCTTAAATAGTGCTGCGCTGGGGGTAGCAAGTTCAATGTCCTCGAACTTTCTAGACTTATTTATTTGAAGTGTCATACCCAGTTGAGGAGTATTGTCACTTGTTTGACGTTGCGGGCGATGAACTCGGCCTAGCGATAAACAAATGTACTTGCCGTCGCTAGGCGCGCGCTCGAAAGAAATTTCGAGATGTGGTCTGCCACACATCACAGGTCTGCAGATGTCCTTATTGGGAATTCCGTCTCGTAGTATTGGATTATATATATAAATTAGGGACAAAGATGGAGGCGCTTTCTCATACATCTCAATTCATAGTTCTTTTGTGTACCCATCATATTATATTACAACCACCACAACCACCAGATGGCTCTACCGAGTCTGCCGTCGAGAAAGAACTTTCTTATGTCTTCTTCGGAATTGGGAACCTCGACAACACGGTATAGAGAGGATCTATGGAGGCAACAAATCAGCATCAGACTCTTTATGACACCATCTGAGGAAGTGAACACCGCGTTTGGTTTGGACTTTCCAACATGAAGGACCCTCAACAGACCGAGAGTGGGGGTGACTAGATGTAAAAAGAACCAACAGAGGTGGGGATTTCTGAAAGGAGAAGATATATGCAGCTACTGCGGAAAGGAACAGGATGACGCCCATCTACTAATATGCCCACAAATGAAGACGACATGCAACACAGACGACTTAAAAACAGCGAACGACAAAGCGATATACGTCGCCGCCTATTGGAGTGGCAAGGTCTAAAGTCCGGACCCGTAAAGTAAGTTAGTATTATATTACTTTTTTACTATAAATTGTATTTAAATAGAACTTAAAATTATATGTATTTTCTTCATAGTTGATTATGGAGTTCTATCATGAAGTAGCAGTTTCAAACATTAAAAAAATCTATATTATATCTTCTACTATTGAGTTAGTAAAGTGTATGTATTTAAATACGTGTTAATTATTTTTGTTTGTATTTCAAAGTACAAAACACATAAGTTTAGAAAATCATTACTTTATGTCAGCAGATAAACCGCGCCCTTAAACCAGAATATCTGTTATTAATATAATATTAGTCTTCTTCTACCTTGACTTCTTGACTGAAGATAGCAACAACACTCAATGTCTTGAAGTATGCACTGCCTCCAGTCATGGGCAGTTGAAAGGGCTTCGGTAATGGAAGATCCTGTATAGGACTCAATAAGGTCTGCGTCGGGTCGGTCGGTGAGACTAACATGCTTAGTTCGAATCCCAGCAAGGGAGATTTTTTTCCCTAAAATATTTCTCACATAATTATTGCTTCTCTGAGCGATAAAACTGACAACTGAAAAATTGTACTATTTAGCAAAAAAAAAAACTCGCCACTTACAAAGAGATGTAAGTAGGTTTTAAAATATACCTACTCGGTCATAAAAAATGCCATTTTATGTCGACAGTAAAATTTCTTCTTTAAATGTAATATTTCAGTATCATATCTATCTTACACTAGGGTTAACACGTCAAAACGCTTTGAACTTAAAATGATATCATGAAAGTTCAATCTAACCCCATGATATGAAATTTGAAACCCAAAAACGTTTTGGTACTTAGTCCTATGGGGTCATAAATGATTGTATAAATCTAAAGTAATAAAGCAATCAAAATGTTAGTGTATGTGTGTGTGTGTGTGTGTGTGTGTGTGTGTGTGTATGTGTGTGTGTGTGTTTGTCTCACGCCTTCTGAAAAACCAAGAGCATCTAAAAATCTAATTTATGTGCGAATATGTACCAGTATACCTGATGCAGTGTCACGCTAAAAAGAATGCGATAAAAATGCTGAATTTTAATAATATTTAAATAATTATTTTTTTCATACAAAATTTTCCAAGTCATATATGTCAAAAAAGTGTACATTTTGCACGCAAATATCTGTTAGTTTAAAAGTTATAAGTACGTATTTACACGAAAAAAATTTACTTTCAAGTATAACTTAGCGTTTAAGTGAAAAACATGGTGAATATTTTGTATAATTATAATGTTTAACTTATTTTTAAAGTAAGCGTTTTGTACATAAATGCCGCCATTTTAATATCTTTTCATACAATATTTCATTTTCCTACCGAATGAATATGTTCTTGAAAATAATAAACCTTTGAAATAAATATAATTATGAAATAATAAAATGAAACACAAGACATTACAGCAAGTTTAAAGACGTATATTGTAAAAGTCTGTTAATTATTAGTAATGATATAGGCATAATAAAATTGCCAATTTTCATTTTTATGGCATCGAATAACAAACCAATGTAGGTACCTACATATTATTCAAAAAATGTCTACAAACCATTTGATATTTTTTACATGTTCTATGGTTACTATGGTAACGGACACATTCTGATATTCAAATAAAATTTGTTATAAATCGAATTCGAATTAATTTAGAACATCATTGTAGGTAGGTACCTACATACCTAATACTACTTAAAAACCAACAATATACTAATTTCGTATAGGAAAATTATTAAACTATCTTAGGTTAACTACAATACACATGTCATTCAATCTACAAACTATTTCCTATAGTGAAATTCTTCTTTTATTTAAGTAGACCTTTGGGTGATTTTTTATACAAACTATTTCTTGGAGTTTAATTCTTCTTCCTCTTCATTTGTGAAGTCATTTGGGACAGTTCATAAATAAACTATTTCCTATAGTCTAATTTTTCTTTTTCTTAATTTATGTAGACCTTGGGTGAGTTTTTATACAAACTATTTCCTATAGTCTAATTCATCTTCTTCCTCTTCTTTTATGTAGCCCTTTGGGTGAGTTTTTATACAAACTTATTCCTATTATCTAATTCTTTTTCTTCTTATTTTATGTAGACCTCTGGGCCAGTTTTGATACCAAATATTTCTTTTAACGTATTTCTTCTTTTTCTAATTTTATGTAGACCTTTGTTGAATTTTGTATAAACTAACTTCCTATAGTCTAATTTTTCCTCTTTTGTGTAGACCAAGGGAGAGTTTTCATGCAAACTTTTCCTTTAGTCTAATTCTTCTTCGTCTTCTTTTATGTTGACCTTTGCGTTAGTTTTTATACAATCTATTTCCTGACGTATAATTATTCTTCTAAAATGTAGACCTTTGGATCAGTTTTTATATTAACTACTTTCTATAGTCTTATTCTTCTTTTTCTTATTTTTGTAGATCTTTTGGTTAGTTTTTATACAAACTATTTCCTTTAGTCTAATTCTTCGTTTTTTTTATTTAATGTAGACGTTGGGTGAATTTTATATAAAATATTTCCTATATTTCAATTCATCTTCTTCTTCTTTTATGAAGACCATTTGTTCATTTTTTTATATAATACATTTACTATTGTGTAATTCTTCTATTGCATATTTTATGTAGACCATTGGGTCAGTTTTTTTACAAACTATTTGTTATAGTATTATACTTATTCTTTTTTTTCATTTAGTCTTTTGGGTTAGTTTTAAGTCTTATAGTCTATTGTATAGAAATATTATAAACAACATGCACACTTGACGAAAATATATAAAACGAATGGGATGTGACCATCACTAGAATCTTCTCAATACTTTTTTTCAATCGAAATTTACACCATTTATTATATGTATCATCATATATTGCTTAATTTTCAATAACTACATATTTGATTTTGATGAAAATATAGTAAAAAATCGGGGTTGTGGCCATTACTGGACTCTTCACAACGTTTATATTCAAATTAAAAACTATTTAAGTCTTCTTCTGTAATGTAGATCAGTTTTATTGTGCAAAAATATAATAATCTATAGGTATGCACACTTGACGAAAAATATAAAAACGAATGGGATGTGACCAACACTAGAATCTTTTCAGTACTTTTGTTTATTAATTTTTAAGCCATTTCCCATCATCCAAAATTACTAAATATTTAAAACACATTTGCGTTCGATGACAATATATAAAAAATAGGGGTTGTGGCCAAATTCAAACTCTTTAAAACGTTGTCTCTTTATAATCAGTCATATTTAAAACCATTTACCATAGTCCATGCGTGCAGAAATTGTATGTACCTACTTATATATAAAAAGAAATGGGTTGTGGCCATCACTTGAACATTTTACATCGCTTAAACTCAATTAAATTTCAAACTACTTTTCATACTACGACTTAGCAAATATTTTTTGTGACAATATTATATAAACGATTGCTTATTCCTTCACTAATTTACATTCTTGGCCAACGGCGGGACATAAAAGCTAGTATTAAATAAAACACACTATGTAGATGTTTTGTTTTTTGACCATACATTCATATCACACCATGTCCCAGGCAGGGTAGGCAGAGAGAACTTTCAGCCACATATTCTAATTCACCACACATTTATCACCTCATCAACATCCATGCATCGTCATATACATGTTCGTTTGTTGTTCAAGCTTCTAACATTTTCTTTCTTTCAGGATATTTATTATCTTTTTCGGGTATCTTGTTGTACCATTCCTGTCAGCTTAGTAGTTCTTTTATCTTCGTCAGGCGTGCATTATGGCATATCACACAATGTGGGGTTACGAGCGACAGGGGTACGGGTGTTCATTACATTATATAAAATGAAGCATGACACTTGCGTGTATGCCCGCACAATAGTCTCGATAGATTTGATATAGATGTTTACAAACTTACCTGATTGAGAATTCATTGAAATTTTCAAACAAATACATACAATCGCAAATAAAAAAAAACGATTTCAAATTACGTTGAATTGACGATTTCTGTTAATATTTTTCTTTTTTTTACTCTTTTTTTATTCGATCAGCAGATCAAATGGTTTCGAAAAAAATATTTTATGGAGATGAAAATAATGTGAAATTTTTTTGTTTAAATTTGAAAAGTCTGTTGACGTGCGGAAATGAGATTGACTAATGAAGCACAGCAATACCTATTCAAAAGGAGTGGGCTGTGGCCAACGCTATACTCCTCCCTACCAAGTTACTCCACAAAGTATTCAAATTTTGTAAGGAATACTTTTATGAAATGAGTTTGTTCAGTATTTTATTATGAAAACTTAATATTTCTTCAATGCCATTTAACGAAAGTGATGTGCCTTTTTACAAATTTGATAATTTACATCATCGATAAACGATTGTTTTTTACTTCGTTGTATCATTTTGAAATTAATTAAATGAAATAAAACATAACTTTGTGTACACCACTACATACATAAATTTGATTCAAATGAATAAAAATTCCTCTACATGTTACGAGAACAAAGTTCCCTTCCTCAGGAGGATACAAAGTATAATAAAATAAATATACAATATATAGACTTAAAGTGAACATAATGGGTGGAGTGTAGGCTGGGTAACATTATTTTGTAGGGTGCAATGAAGTTATTGGTTAATTAATTTTTCTATTGGGAAACATATTAAATATAGTTATTAGGGAATTGTGTTTGGTTATTAATTATATTATTTCTCATATTAATAACATGTAGAGGAATGATTGTAGTGGTGTACACAAATTTGTGTTTTATTTCATTTAATTAAATAAAAAATATCATCTTAAGTTAAGTAATCTTGAGTTAAGTTTTCAGTTTCAGTTTTCAAATCTTAAGTCACTTTGAAATATTTGACAGTTAAAAAAATGAAAAAAACACTTTTTAATATTTTTCAAAATCTAATAGGATCTATGTGAGTATTAGATATACATATTATTTGCAAAATTCAACCCACTCGTTTTAGTACGAAATCATCCTGAAGAAGAGAACATTGCTCTCGAAACGGTCCCCATAAATGGTGTAAATATAGGTACAAAATTACTGTGTTATAAAAAACGAAATAAAAAATGGGGACGACTTAAATGAAAAACAAATGCAGTTCAATAAAACTGAAATAGATCTTATAACGATATAAATAACATGTATTGCAGTCAAAATTTAAGTTCAGGTTTAAGATTTTAAAATCGTAAGATGACACAATAATATATTATTAATGACCACTAATAACTTCATGAATTTTTCACATAAATATTTGTTGTATAGATCAAAAAGAAAATCATTAATATATTTATAATTTAAATCAGACGATACATAGTAACTATGTACTTCCGAAAATTTTGAAGCATAACTTATAAATGTCTCTTGCTTGTATATTATAATACTCAAAATGTGGTTTTCGCTATGCATCGTTCACACGTCAACGTCATATTTGAATTCCCCATACATATATTATGTATAAATAAGTATACATTTCCTGAAGGCGCATTTCCCTGAAGGAAAGGAAATAGCATTCACCCAGTCGCCTCTTCTCCGACAGCCGACGGATGATAGGAATTATTCAACGTCCTCCGAAACCCAAGGTCTGCACCGGACCCACTCGTTTCTTTCTTAAAATTCTTAATTTAGCTCGTTTCATTTAGTTGCTTCCAAATTTTCCAAACGAGTGTATATATTTTTTGTGCCTTTCACGTGTTTGGTAGGAACCGGCATTAATTTCCAGCCTGGACGATATTTACAAAACTCTCAAAGTTAATTAAACGCAGAGAGAAATGTGGACCAATTCTGGAGGATAATTCTTCACGTGATAAGAATTCACGGATAATTATCAAGTCAAAGAACGTAATGATGAAAATTTTTTGACATTTTATTAACAACATCATTAGCTTCTTGCAACCTGCCGTTGATAAAAATCTTTATTTCATGATATCCAAGCATCTCAAATGTTTGACCCTGTTTAAATTATATTTATGAAATTTCATCAAAATTTAATTGTACGACTTGTAGGTGCTTGGGAATTTTGAGGACTGATTCCATTTTAATTTCTTCGACTTGTATGTATGTAGATACTTGGGAATATCAAGGACTATTTCCACGTAATAAGTTTATATATTTCATCATAGTTAACAGCTTTGTTGACATCTTTTACATTCTTTGTGTGATCCAAATGACTCGAGTTCTTCTTTCATAGATTCAAATTTCTATTAATTACACAATTGGGTCAATTGAGAAGTCAAAATAAAATTTTATTTTAAAATCTTCAAAAGTAATGCAAGACAAATAACAATAATAATTTATATAGCGCTGTTTAATGATTCGAGAATTTCATTTCCAAAAAAATAACATTATTTTCTAACAAAATGTTTCAAATGCCTCCAAAATTAATAAAAAAAAATTCTAATAAATTCAAAATTTTACTAAAAATACATTTATTGTAACATCTAAAATGGTGTATGGAATATTTTATGGTTATTTTTTTTCATTTTAATATAATGACGAAAATCGCTTCTTTTACCTGTTTCCATTTCTTTTCTTTTAATATTTGTTTATTTACTTGTTTTGCTTACTTTTTCTCTACATTTGTTTTATTATCAAGTGATTCCCTAATCAAGAACAAGATTTAAATATTTTTGATGAGGTATTGCAAAAATTTTGTTATAAAAAAATATCATTTAACTTGTAAATTTATGTATGTAATGTTTTAATACAAAAAATAAAAAGTCATTTAATACAAAATATATTCCACAAGGAATGTAATTTTTTTACTTTATTCATTTTATAATTCACTAGTGATGTCCTATTGTAATTTTAATCTTACTCAACTTCCTTTATTTTATTCAAACTTCAGAATAGCAGGATATACAAAAAATGATTGAATTTGACATTTTATTAGAATTTTTGTGCGGTTTCAGAATTGAACCCAGTTTTGATCTCTATCAGACAAATTTTGTAGTCGCTTTACTATGAACTGATCATTACTCTTTGAACTGAAAATGTACAAGTTTGCCTTGTGTATAATTAATGATAGTTATTAAAAAAAATAATGATAATTATTCAAATATTAAAAAAAACTTAACGGTTTAAATATCAATTTAATACAGACAATAACTGAAGAATATTTTATGAGTATTCAATTTACTTTTAAATTAAAGTACTTATTTATGTTGTTGCAGCTCTGTTTGGTTAATAGTTTTTTGTACCAACCTATACGTCTCAGAATCGATATAATATATAAATACACAAAAAATATTGAGTTTTCTCATAATGAATATAATTAAAATAAATCATCGAGTAATCTTATATGTATTATGCTCTAATATATAATTAAATTTACATTGGTACATTTAATTTGTATAACTCGTTAGAAAATAACATCCTTTTGTAGATAATCAATGTGCTAACCACTAATAAGATTGGGGAATTCTAACCCATTTCTGATACCATTCCCCTGTTTATCGGGAAACGAGTTAAAGGATTAGGTATATGTACATATACCATAGATATATAATAATACATAAGTAGATATCTCTATACCAATACTATACTATATCAATTGATAGACACCATTAACCTATCTAAGTACATAATAATAAAAGTGTCGATTTGTTCAAGAGAATTTATTTTTCTTAACAGATCACGCGAGATTTTGTATGGCCTGGTCTACATTTTTCGTGGTTTTTCTACGTTGAAGTAAAAAAACACTTCACAGCATATATTTTATATATATATCTAGATTAACTAAGAATTCGGAGTAGAAGAATTAGTGAGTGTGTGTGTCCATCCCCCCCTTATAACTTTTGATTCGCTTGATTACCTCAACCCGCACCCACCGTACGGTTAGTTTCAATAAGTCACACAACCGTTAGCGCGTGCACACATTCCAATTTAGTACAAGTTTTTTTCCGGAAGAAGAAGCGGTTAGCTTCGAATACGTTCTACCTAAAAAAATATTCAATGTCGTGGTTAGTAGTAGTATATATTTTTATTTATTTATGATTTCATTGTTTATTTTCTTTCTTACATCTGACCTTCGTAACCCTTAGAAAGGGGACAGATTGGATCATGGCTACACATAGCTAGTGATATAAATCCGCATAATATAGATTTTTTTTTTTAATCCACAGGTGCGTGCCCCTCCCGGATTCGAACCGTCGACCTCACGCATGTGAGGCGACGACATTACCGCTGGGCTATCACCGCCTTTTCATTGTTTGTTTTCTACGATTAAATAATATATGAACGTTTACGTTATGATAAAATAAAAACAGTTGGGATTTCTTTCTTGTACGTTTTCGTTAAAAACTGTGAATTTTCATTTGAACACATAAATAGGATCCAATCGACCATGGCTTCGCACATTTTTTATACGAAATTGTGTCGTACATTTTCTTTATTTCTCTTTTCTGTTAAATTCAAACGTTTCGTATAATCAATGTGTAGTACACATTCTGGTACACAACATTTTTCTGGTTGTTTCATCCCACTCCACTAGTATTTTTCTTCTTTTTCGTTATTATAGTATACAGGAGAGTTATGAATTTACAAAATTAAACTACACGTATTTTTTTACATTAAATTATCAACGGAATTTGTGTCTGTGGGCGTCAATGAACGAGAACATTATCTGTACATATATCAATACGTTAAGCGAAATTTTCAGACTCCTATTTAAGCAAATTACGCGCACGGAGGAGTTTGAAATTTGACATAATTAAAGTTCATAATATGGAGTAGGTGTACAGAGAGCTAAAATTTATACATAAGTAATATATGTTACAAATTTAATAGATTTAGTAGAGATAAATGAAAAATATTTCTCGTTTAACCATAGATTGTTTATTTTCACACTGCCAAACAATATTTCAGGAATTTAAGAGAATATATTTATTTAATATTACTAATAAATAAATTTCTCCTAGACAACGTACCGGAAGGATCTCGACCACGAGGATGACCACCAAAAAGATCGCGAGAAAGTTGGCAGTCCACATCACAGGAGGCTGAAAATGCAGCATAAAACAGGCCCAGGGCCTAACGACGAAACAAGAAGAAGAAGAAAACAAATAAAAATCGTAATCAGGAGAGAAGTCGCGGATCAAATGTTTCTTTTTAAAATTATTAATTCAAAAGTTGACTGTCCTGATTTATTAAATAAAATTAATTTCCATGCGCCGTTGCGAAATGGCAGATTGAACTACTTGTTTTACGTTCCTCAAATTCTTATCAAAATGAGTTTATAAGTTCCACTAATTCTTATCAAAATGAGTTTATCAAAAGGGCTTTTACTTCTATAATATCAACCTCTCGGCCAGTATCACACATTCTGATATTATATTCACCGCTAGTAATAACGCATACAAAATTTCTCTCTATAAGTGCATAGCATGAACTCGTATGTTTAAATTTTTTTTTCTTTTTTTGTTAATTATTTTTGTTTTTTCTAATATTATCTTTTGTATACTTTTATTTACATTTTTTGTTGTTGTTTGTAACAAAAATATAACAATTTAACTGTCACAATCCTTTTCCCATCCTTTTTTTCTCTTCCCTTCCTTTCCCGTTACAGGCAAACATACATCTTAGTTATATTTAAATTTATGATGTTTAAAATGATTTATATTTAATATCTGTGGACATATGTTATTGGTCTGTTTGTTTTTATTTTATAGTGTATTATTCTATTTTAGTATTTTAAGACTGTATTTGTCCCTAAATAAATAAATAAATAAATAAATTTACAAAATACATAATGATTTTTTTTCAGTCTTTGTTTGAACGTTTTAAAATCATCAAAATCATTTTATCATCTGGGAGGCAATTGAAATTCTGTATTCCCATATAAATGTAATTGTTTTGCATTTGTCTAGAATTACATTTATAAATTTAAAAATCGCTTCGGAATCGTAGTGACATATTTTTTTCAAAATTTTGCAATACATTATCTTTAAAAAAATTATATTTTCATTCTGTTTTATAATTGTGATATATACGGCCAAATGCTAAATAAATAAGGTCCATAAACCGCATGCTAAAAAAAATTCGACAGCAACTTAATGTATGACGAGTATTATTATATGTGCGCGTATAAGACAGGTACGTGTACGGTGTACGTTTTCTGTCTTTGGATGTGTGGATTGTAACAATATTGTTGCCAGAAAATAAATATTTCCCCAATTCGGGGATTATTTTTTAATTTTTTGATGATGATGATGGTAGTCAATCAGTGTGATGATACGTGCTCCATGTACCATCATCTTCACACATTACTTATATGTTTGTTTATTAACTTTTGTACAATTTTAGTGAAAGTTTTTATTGATAAATGTATATCCAGCTTCAAATGGTAAAAAACGAATTAAATTCGTGTGCTTTTAAACTGAAATTTATTTTATACCCAAGCGAGTTAAAATGTGACTGTAAAATATATAACTCACTGTAATAGTAAAGAGCAACTAATAGGTGTCAATTTGTACGTTTGTATTTACAGTGGTAGGAAGGGTGAGAATGTATGGCACTGTAAGTATTATCTTTTGTACAATGTATTTAGTTTTAAACAGGGATTGCAAACCATTATTCCCTTTCGTTTACGATGCAAGTTCCAGTTGAAATTCAGCATCGAAGCGAAACCTGAACCTTTTAACTATATTGGAAAACAATAAAAAGTGGGAAGCACTTTAATACTGGAAATAAAAATCTTTAAAATTGAAATCGCAATGAAAGCGATGAGATTGTTCAAACTAAGGAATTTATTAAGTATACGAATGATATTTATCTAAGCAATTTATTGGAAATATTGAAACAGTACCTCTGTTTAGATAATTTTTTTTGACAATTTCGAGACTATCACAGCTTAGTACCTACTCGCTCCGTATATGTCATTTATTTTTTTAGATTTTTTTAAAAAATTTAATTCTTATCAAAACAACACAGTACCTACATTACATTATTTCTTAGTTTTACGCTACGTATAAAGTAACACTTGTGTTACGAAGCGGCGCTTTACACTAAAAAAAATTCACATGGGAACTGTTATAAGCCCCTTCGCATAATGTTTAATTAAACATTTTGAACCGTTAAGATATTAATAATAATAATGTTTTTTAATAGCGCCGTTTAATGACTCAAGATTATTCACAGGATGCTGATAATTATTTTTTTTGCTGCTCTACGAAACACTAGAGGTCGTTACGCAAGCGCAAAAAGTGATCACGTAAACCAGCCGATGACAGGTCGTAATAATAATAATAATAAGGACAATTTACAAAGCGCCGTTTAGTGACAACCGTGGTCACCTCAAGGGTGCTTTCAGTTTGCAAAAAATAAGTTAAAATTAAGTTAAAATTAGTCCTATAGCTAACACATTGAAAATGGTGAAACATAAAACTTAAAAAAATACAATAAGTTAAAATCAACTTAAAATTAGTCCTATAGCTAACACATTGAAAATGGTGAAACATAAAACTTAAAAAAATACGTAGAAATCACAAATTTATTTATTTATTTATTACAAAAAGACATATTTTACATAAAAAAAATACATAGCAAAAAAGAAATTAAAACACTTTATAATATGACTTCCTTCAAAAAGAGATATACTCGTGTTTTGAAGGGAGTTGCAACTATTTACATGATATAGAACTGTGGGAATTGAGTGATACGCGTAACTACTGATAATAAATGTATTTATGAGATTCAATATATAAGAAATACAAATGTCTATGTAAGTAAAATTAGTGACGTGAGGAGATAATGCTGGATGGCGACACGGGGCCCGCGCGGGAATGACTGGCTGGCTCGCTCATCCGCGTGTCCTATGATCCCGGCTGCTTGATCAAAAGATGACATCATCTATCTCTTCATTGGCTGGCGAGTGTCATCTGACACTCGCTGATAAATATTATCTTGTTGTTTGTAGTCGAATGCAGCGACGCTACAGAACAAAAACAAAGTAACAAAATAATCATAGGTAACAAATAACATACTTTTTTTTTTTTTTTTTTTTCTTTTTTGGCGAGATGACTCCTAATAAATGGGTCTTACGGCCAGTTTCAAGTTAAAATCTTCTCTTTGTTTAAAAAAACAATAAAATGAAAAAAATTAGTATTACAAATATAGATATATTAAATCAAATCTTGATGTCGTTTCTTTTGACAAATTTTGATATTAAATTAATAAATTATATTTTTATTACTGCTATGCAGCAAGGTCAGAATGTTCACTGGCAGTGGGATCTTATATTTTGATAGAGATTGGTAAAGTGATGGGGATTGGGAGTTGAGAGGACAAGAAAAGAAGATATGGTCCAAGTCTCCCACTTCCTCACCACATTCGCAAGCTGGAGAATCTTTTATCTTAATTTTGTATAAATGAGCAGGTGTACAACAGTGACCGATTCTCATTCTGTTTATCACCGTTATCTCCCTCCTATTGCGCATAACAGAAGTGTACCATGGCTTAACTGGAATACTTGGTTGAATTGAACCATATCTCCTTCCTCTGGTGAGTGAAGATGTAGACCAAAGTTTGGTCCATTCAGAGGTGAGGAAAGATTTTGTTAAAGGGAGATTTTTTTAAAATTTAAAGATTTTTTTTGTTAACATACTTAAAAATAGACATAGGTATATATGCTATGTATATTTGTTATACATATTACATTTAAATATACATATTACATTTAAATTAATCTAGTTGAGACATGTTTTAAATTAATCTAGTTATATACATATTACATAATCCAGATGAAATTAATTATAAAAGATAGTCGATTCAAAGTAAACTGGCATAATATTTAGTAAACATAATATTATTGAACGGATGAAGGACAATCTGGATACTTCTTCTTCTTCTTTTGAATAGACCTTCAGGTCTGTTTTTTAAGAGGCCTGCTCTTCCTGCGAAGTGGACCCCCAGCTATCCCTCCATCTTTTTGGCGGTCTACCGCGAGGGCGGGTTCCGTGAGGCTGATTGTGAAGCACGATATGAGGAAGTCTGGTGCTGTCCATCCTTTGGACATGACCATACCAGTCCCTCCTCCGCTGCCTGCTCCATCTGATGATATCGTCAACCTCACATAGTTCCCTTATTCTGGAGTTCCTCACTCGGTCTCTCAGGGTTTTGCCTGCAATTGCTCTCAATGTCCTCATTTCTGAAGTCCTCAACATTTGTTTGCTTCTGACTGTGCCTGCTCGTGCCTCTATACTGTATGTCATCACTGGTCTTACGCATGCTTTGTAGATTCTCACTTTGCTTTTAATGGCCATATCCTCATTTTTCCAAATAATGGATTTTAGGGCGCCCGAGACTGCAGCTGCCTTATTGACTTGGCTCTGAATTTCTTCACAGAGGTCAGCATCTTCTGTTATGTCAATTCCTAGGTATCTAAAGGTATTAACCTGTTCAATTGGGTTGTTGTCTATAGTCAGATTGCATGCTATGTGTGTTTTTGAGAATGTCATACATTTAGTCTTATTAATTGAAATTGCCATGTTGTATTGTTTGCAGGTGCTATGTAACCTGTTCAGCATTGTCTGTAGGTCATTGTTAGTTTCGGCTACTATAATAGCGTCGTCGGCATAGCAAATTACATTAACAATTTCCTTCCCCATTCTGTACCCAAGCTGGGGCGATTTAATTTCCTTGATTAGTTCATCCATTATTAGATTAAACAGGAATGGGCTTAGACTATCTCCTTGTCGGACACCTGTCATTATAGGGATTGAATTGCTTAATTCGTTGTCGTTTCTTATCTTTGTACTGCTTCCCAAATTTATATCTCTTATGATGTTTATTAATTCTGGAGGTACATCCTTAGCCACCAACATATTAATAATATCCTTGAGTTGTACTCTATCGAAGGCCTTCATTAAATCCACAAAGCAGACAAAGGCAGGAGTTTGGTATTCAATTGCCTTCTCTTTTATCTGTCTAACGATAAATATGGCATCTGTAGTGGATCGGTTCCTTCTAAAACCTTGTTGTTCTTCTCTTAGGGTAATATGTGTTTCTAGTCTTGTCTTAATGATTTGTGTGAACAGTTTTAGTGTTGAGCACAATAGGGATATACCTCTATAGTTCTCTGGTTTTGTCTTTTGGCCTTTTTTAAATATTGGTACTGTAATGCTAGTCCTCCACTCCTCTGGGATTTTTGTCGAGTGTATGATTCTATTGAATAATTGATGCAGTTGTTGTGTTAGGCTGTCACCAGCATATTTAATTAGTTCATTGCTTATGTCGTCTATACCCGGCGTTTTCCTATTTTTTAATTTGGCAATCGCAATATGTATTTCATGTATACTGATTTCATTTTGATACGGGCCTTCAACATATGGGACAGTTTCTTGTTTATCATCTTTATATAATTGTTCAAAATACTTTTGCCATTGCTCCGTTGGTATCTTTTTTTTTGGAATCTGGATACGATTTGCGGAAAAGATGAGTTTTTAATTTCTTCTTGAATTCATTGATATTTTCGGCACATCTTATATCCATTGGAAGATTGTTCCATGACTTTGGTCCAGAAACGCCAAAAGATCGATAAAGGTATTTTGGCTTATTTGTGAGATTGGTTTCTACTAGTTTTTTATTGGATTGGGTCATTGATCTTAGCGTACTTTGTTTGTTTATTGTTAGGTGAAAATGGAACACAAAGTTCCGATATATATATTCCGGGGCCATGCTATTGAGTGCTTTAAAGACAAGGAGACATGTTTTAAATTCTATACGTTCTGGGCTCTTTAGCCAATGAAGTTTGTACGTAAGCCCTGTAGGTGCCTCGAGTTCCTGGTTATTCTACAATATCCCACCTTCGTCTCTATTGAGATGACAAAAATGTTTATCAATAAAAATATTATTTTACTCCCGAAAGGGAAAAATATCCAATGTTGCGTATATGTAATTAAAAGAAAATATTCGATTTATATTATTGTTTCATTCGTGTATTTTTTTGATCCTTTAATTATTAATACTGTATGTTGGCTATAAATACGACAAACACCTACATTTTTTTTCTATTTTCTAGGCTAGGCTTCGTTCAATAACTTTTGAAAATATACATACATACCATCACGCCATGTCCCTCACGGGGTAGGCAGAGAGAACCGAACGCCACTTACTTATATCTTACATCCATCGCCTCGACAACATTCATACATCGTCTTATACATGTTCGTCTGTTGTTCACGCTTCTAACATTTCCGTCTTTCAAAATACCGTTCACATGGACGTGCCATCCCTTCCTTGGGCGGCCCCAATATCTCATTCCATTCCTGTACGCAATGTATATTTTCTTCGTCAGGCGTTCCTCATTCATTCTCCCCATGTGGCCAAACCATCTCAATGTGTTCACTTTCATTCTACATAATAATAACATCTTTCTTTATCTTACATTCTTTCCTTATGTCCTCGTTTCTGACCCTGTCATACATCGTTCTATCACAGATTCTTCTTAGCGATCTCATTTCTACTTTTTGAAAATATAATAATATGTTTATTTGTCATATATGCATTGTTTCAAAATACTTCTTTTACAAATATTCATTGTTTAGGCTATTACCTTGTAACAATCCATAATTAAACCTATTTATAGTAGTTATCACATATTATTTTGAGTCTCTCTTGAGACTATTTTCGGGAAAAACTGAACTCCCATCAAATGACAACTATTGAGTGTCAAAAAATTAAGTGGTAAGGCAATATTAAAAATGTAATTGTTTTAATTAATACTGCTTAAAGTCGTTGCCTACGGGCAATAAGCATCATCATATTGGATCGGGCAACAAAATTTGTCAGAATTCCATTTTAATAATATTTTTGAAAAAACTTTCACTCATTGAAACAAAAATAAAAAATTCTTTTCAGTACCCTAGCGAACATAAAATATTTCATATTGATTCTCGATTTGGTCCAAAGTTTTCATGGGAGAAGATAGATAAAAAAAAACCCTCGAAGGGACTCCTCTAGGGTAAGGAGAAGTGGAACCCTCAACCGTCCCTTTCTCTCGTTCTATTTTTCTCTCTCTCCCAATTTACCGCCGAATCTAAAAACAATTTTGTTCCTGTCTTGAATAAATAAATCGAATGTTTTTCTAAATGTTTCAAGATTGGAATATTCAATATTTCCTACCCCCGCAATGGGACCAACTTGTGATGCTTGCACGGGTTGAAAAACACGACCCGCATTTTGCACAGCCCAAATATTACGTATTATAATATCATGGCAACATTCGAATATTAAGCACTCGTGATTTATTTTTTAAAAGTGTGCATGAACATGTAGAACTAATTGTGACAAGGAACTTAATTTTTATTTTATTTAAGAAACCTTGCAGCTCATTTACGGTTTGATATATCACTTTGAAAATGATAGAATCACAGAATCAAACTCAAAATTCCATACAAAAACAGTATGTAAAAAACGAATCCAAGTCTATAATCTACACTACCAAGTCAGTTCACAAACTATTCATATTTTATATGGAATCATCTCCATGAAATGAGTTTTTATATTTAATTTTTGTTATTAATATATTATTATGAAAACTTGAAATTTTTTCAATGCCATTTTACGACGAATGTGATGTCCCTTATAAGTTATTTAAAAATAAAAATATCAAATTTTAAGTTTCCTGAGCTTGGAAACACATTAAAATATTTGAGAGTTAAAAACATTAAGGCACTGATCAAATATTCATCATAATCTAACGGGGTCTAAGCGAGTATAAAATATACAAGTTTGAAAATAATCAAATGGGTACTTTAGTATGTAATCGATAAAGTAGATTAAATACGCCATACATAGCATATAGTACACAGCACACACACACAGATACATACATTGTGATGAAACTTTGAGGATACATCCTCAGCATGATATTAGTTGATAATCAGCAATAAAAAGTCTGTTTGGAGTCCACATTTTGAACTTCATATAGATAGGATAGAGAGAATTCAACACAAAGCCTTGAAAACGCTTAATTTCTGGAGTTTTCAAAGATTTGAAACATATGCGGAAGCCGAAAGGTACCACGGCCTGCTACCTCTTTCAAGTAGACCCAAAATCGCAGACCAGGTACTGTTGTATAAGATTGTAAATTCTATAGTCAATTGCCCAGATCTCGTTGAATTGGTACAATTTCATGTGCCTAGGAGTGCTTATAGACATCCTCAGGCATTTCACATTGCTCGGTTTGACACGAGCTATGCCAGGAATAAGTTTATCAGTCGCTCGTGTGAAAACTATAACTCTTTGTTTCAGAGAGTGGACATTCTTAGCTCTACTCTTCCACAGTTCAGAAGACATATCGCAGCGTTGGCGATGAGTATGTAGTTGAAATTGGATGCGTTTCTTTGTTACCCCTTCCTTTAATATTCCTTTTTCCCGTTTACCACCATAATGCTTGAATTCTTGTTTTCTTACATTTTATTATTGTTACATGTTATAGATTTTCAAAGCTTTCAATCTCAGCCTCAGTTTAATTTACTACTTTTTTCTGTTGTTTTTTTCGAAACCGCACACTTTCTTTTCTACCCTGTGTGCGCATACTTTCTGTTTTTGTTTACTTTCTCTTATTTTTTCTCGTAATATTTTTTTTTGTTATGTTCTGACTTGTGTTTTTTTTTTCTATGGTTTTGTACCACAATATTTTGCATTATTTAATTTGTATGTGCTGTCTGTAAATGGACTAATGTTTTTATCATATTTGTAATAAAAAATTGTATATGGTCTGTAGATATGCCAATTTAAATAAAATAAAATAAAATAACATTAAAAATTACGAATTCATTTTTTCTCTCTATATCCCCTTGGGGTAATGAGGAATAATAAAAAAAACAGTCAACAGCTCACTCACAAACGAACACACACAATTAAGTATGAGAAAGATAAGAAATTAGGAGAATAAGATAGAGAAATATCAATCGTGAATAACCTACAGTATTCCGCAATGAAAACAATCATAATTTGCATTGAAAAATAATTTTACTAGCGATATGAAATAATTTCAATTTATGTTTCGAATTTCCTTTGTGGGACATTTTTCATCAATTTGAAATACTAAATACATCTCTTAATTATAACTGGTGCCGAAGCAACTGCTACTTCATGAGAACGGACGGTACCTAACTGAAAAATCAATAAATGAAGGGGAAAATGTTTCTCTTAACCATTGTTTGAAGATTAGTACATTCATCAAAAATAATATGTTTCAGTTACCTTAATTTTATCCGACCCTGTCACCATCTACTCCAATACCATTTCGCAGTACCTGCTACTTTTACTAAAATGAGATCGTTAAGATGAATTTGTAATAGAACGATGTATGACAAAGTAAGAAATGAGGACATAAGAAAATAATATAAGACGAAGGAATATGTCATTAATAGAATGTAAGTGAACACATTGAGATGTTTTTTAACAGATTTTCAATTATCTCAATAGAGACGAAGTTGGTATATTTATTGTAAGAGAACCGGGAAATCAAGGCACCTACAGGACTTACGACCTGTCATTACATTGAGATGGTTTGGCCACATAGGGAGAATGCATAAGAAACGCCTGACGAAGAAAATAATATACAGTGCGGACGCCCAAGAAAGGGATCGCACAACAGACGTACCTACATGTATGAGACGTGGCGAATGATGCGTGCCAGAATAGAAAAATGTGGCGTTCGTTTCTTTCTGATAACCCCGCGAGGAACATGGCGTAATGGTATGTATGTATGTACTTCTTTTACTTCTGAACAATTATATGATAATCAAAATTGCACTGTGTATCAATTCATACAAACTTTTATATTATACAGATACATTTTTATGTACTTCTTTTACTTCTGAACAATTATATGATAATCAAAATTGCACTGTGTATCAATTCATACAAACTTTTATATTATACAGATACATTTTTATTTTCCATTTCAATATGTGTTTTGCTTTTCTATTTTAATTTAATACTTGACAATCATTTCTCCAAATATCTCAATTATAATTTATTGATTTTGAGTCGAAATGACGAAGAAATACAACTGCAGGGCTACTCATAAAGTTGATTACAGTAAAATTAAGATTACCTTCAGACTTTAGCAATCTTTGAGGTTAAATTAATTAAATAATACTTAAAATTTACACAACAATTCATGACAATTTCATACTAAATATGGATAACAACAAATTTTCATGATTAAATGTAGAGAAAGATTAATATTGGATTATGATCGATTATTTACCCACTGATAACCATATATGGTTAGTGGGATCTTTTATAAATGAAATTATGTTGAAAAGTAAATAAATAAAAAAAAATAAAAAAAATTGATTTATACATTTTTAAGGTTAAGGTAAGCTAAGATTGTACAAAGTGTGTATCATGAGTATATCGTCATAATTTTAATAAAAAAATCTTATAACCAATGCAATACACGTAAAAATATACTTAAAAGAAACTGCGGTGAAAATTTACATATTAAGTTAGTAATATTTCATATATAAAACGTTGTTTTCATTTTTTACTTTACTTATAAATATGCAGATGCAACTGTTACGTTATTCCGTTAACATCCGCAACGTATTTAATTGAACGAAATGCATCTAGAATATTGAATATTAATAATAAAAGGATTCTGCATCACAAGTGTAAGTATGCAAATTTGTTTCAACATAAAAAAAATCCTTAATTAGACCGCGATATACTCTTGGGTAGCAGGTCTCATAAGTTATATTATGAGACCTGCGTACTGCCAGTAGCGACTTATGGATTGTTGACTGTGACAATGACCCAGAAAAGTGCCGAAAAACTAAGGGTCACCTAAAGAGCCATGAAAACAGCCATGCTGCGATAAAATCTGAGAGACAGGGGGCGATATCGTTCACCGAATTCTTACCTTAAAATTGAGATGGGCAGACCACGTACACGCTAGGTACACAGAAGACAGACGGCTAAGAATAATGTTGCTTGGAGACCGCGAACGACAGCCAGAAATTGCGCGATGAGTAGTAAAAATGTTGTTTTTTTTTCACTGAATATGTCCATGTTAAACAAGTTTATATACATATTTCTCTATTCCCTAAATCAAGCTTAAATGCTTGTGCTATAGGTGAACGAATTCGTTCGAGGCAGTATTCGAAATCGCGACCACTGAATTACTAGTTCAGCGCGCTAACCGCTCTGCCATCGACCTATCTAGCTTATTTATGTATTTTTGTAATTCTACTAAAACATTCTTTAATAATACAAGAAAAAAATGCGCGATGTAATTGAATTTATGCTGAGGATTTAATAGTAACAACTGGTGGTTATGTTATTAAAGAGTAAAAATGACGGTAGCGAAAGCTGCACCGCAAAATATGAATGTTATCGTTTGTCACATTTTGGTGTAAAACGTGAATTTCCATATTACTATATTTACAGTCGCATTCATAATATTATTATATCTAACGAATCTCTGACGTTGAAATTTCACA
The DNA here is from genome assembly GCA_963576475.1 of Molanna angustata. NCBI lineage: Eukaryota > Metazoa > Arthropoda > Insecta > Trichoptera > Molannidae > Molanna > Molanna angustata. The sequence goes on along the minus strand of OY754971.1, from coordinate 4,696,641 downwards.
AAAGCGCACAAACACTTTTCAAAGGGTAAAATGTTAAGTCATAAAATCAGTGCTCCTCAAATGGTTTTATTATAATGAATATTTTTCGAACATATTAAGGAATCAAGACGGTTGATAGGTAGTAGAAGAACTCTCTCAGACCATTATTCTTTGATATGTAAAGTAGATACCTGAATGAGCGAATTATTTCACATTAAAGATTGATGAGCATTGTATTTTGACAACTTACACATTGAGCTTGATATTCAAGGGATTATTCAGAAATTTTATTTATTTATTTTATTTGTTTTATTGATTTTATAGATCCAACAGTTTACAATATGAATTTACAATAGGTATAATTATATTAACAGGTTATAAACCTTGAAGATGTCCTAAAATGTCTTAGAAGATGTTGACATAGGGTTAAAGATAATAATAATATTTTTTTTCAAAATAAAATACATACAGGGATTTATAGTTATAAACATGTCATTTATAATTTAAAGTGTGTAAAATAAAATATACTATTATAGTTGTTGGGAAGTACCATGTTTTTTAGTTCCTATTATAAAACTTTGTCTATCAAACTAGGAGTAGTTCCTGTTTTGAGACGGACAATTTTATCACAATTTATTAACAAGTTCACTTCAAGCTACATGAATGTAATATTGAATTTATAAAAGAAGAATTATACTCATAGTAAGTAATGAAAAAAAGTATCCCAATTTTGAAGCAATCAATGTACAAATAAATAAGGTAACACGTCATAGCAATGAAAAAAAAATATTTATAAAGCAACCAATAAACAAATCATAGGTCAACAAACAAATCAGTATGCAATAATATTATACAAATAATAAGTAAACACATTATAGCAGTGAAAAAATTAAGCAATCAATAAACCTTCATAGGTCAACAAGCAAATCAGATAAATTGAAAGTTAAAGATAAATAACATCGGATATACTGACGTCACTGCCATTATAGCCAACACTGTCGAGCAACACCTGGGGCCTTATTCCCGTTCACGTGTTATATTTTGCGATAAGTTCCGCTAATTTTTACGTACCACAGAATTCATAGTGAAAGTAACGTATCAGGAGCTGTTATTCATAACTATAATCTGTGTAAAACGAACGAATGTGTGTACACATCGCTTTATGTCTTTACACAAAACTCAACACAACCTCGATATGCAACATAAAACATTGCGAATAAATTCACCTGTCGAATGTCATATGTATTTCGCTCCAATCAGAATAGCACGTTACGAACGGCAAACTGAGGTTTTCTCGATATTTTCTCAACCGGAACAGGGCAACTAATCAATGAATCTGGAAAGGACTGGACATGGACGCTGTAACTACCTCATGGCAAAGTCGGCCATCCCTCTCAAACAATGCAACATATATTGGAGGAATGCAGCGTCCGTGCATATGAGGGCCCAAAGACGGATATTTGCGAGCTGACACCTGCATTTTTGGACTGGCTCGGAGCTCGCTCTCTGGCTGAATCAAATTGTTATTTGACAATAAATAAAGTCACTTTCACAGAATGTAAGGATAAAACTATTAATATAATCAAAGTCTTACTTAATAAAAAAATACTTGGTTTCATTCGACATATTTTTATTGTTGTGTTTTGTGCAAGTCACGTGATCGGAATCACAATGAACAAATAAAATAAACCAATTTTTTAAAAAAATATATTTGTAGACCTCTATCTAGGATAATTAAGTCGATAAACTAAATTAGTAAAAAAATAGAGTCGACGAAGAGCTTTAAAAGTGTCTAAATTGTTGAGAAGCATAGCATTTATTTGAGGCATGATATTCGGCTACATGCAAATAATTTGGCGTCTGATTTCATCACATTTATTGTTCTATGCTATTTAAAATAGGTAACGGTGGGTATAGTAGCGCCGCGAAGCCCAGAGTACGTGGCGTCGCGGCGCTACCGGGCTATTACCTAACTCAATTTTGGTGAGAAAGAATGGAGGAATCACGTCTGATGCGAGAGAGAGAGAGAGAGAGAGAGAGAGAGAGAGGGGGGGAGACCACTGCTGCCACCGAGGTAATGGGGGAAATTAGATCACGCGCCGAAAAATGAGCTCAAAACGTGCCATAGGACTAACTAGGGAATATAAAAAGAATTGATAGTTTGGTTACGTGAGAGTGTAAAGACCAGTTAGTTCTCTTTTCCGGATTTAAGAGCTCTAACATTCGTCACTATACATTATACTCTTTTGCTTTAATTTTCATTATAGATCATGACCCTTTTTGTACCTTTAATAACTCTTCTTGGAATAATTTATTTCATAAGCCTAATGTTTATTTTATATACTTACCTGTAAAATAATGTGTTCTCACTTCTTATTTTTTTAGTCTTTTTAAACGTGTTTATTGTCAATATTTTTAATTTGTATAGATAGGTACCTACCTATTTAATTTCTTTGTTTTAATCTTATATCATAGTAGTAACAAATTTAATCATTTTCCCATCCTTTTTTCTTCCCTCTCCTTCCCGTCACATGCAAACATACAATAACTCATTTGTATATTTTTCTTAATTTTTTGTTGCAATATGATTTTTTAATGATCATCATCTGTGGACAAACGTAATAGATCAGTTTGATCTGTTTTTTGTTTATTTCATAGTGTATGTTTTTTTGTATCTTTTATAAGACTGTGTTTGTTACTTAAATAAATAAAAATATAAACCATCCACTAATATGAAATACTTATTTTTGAGAAATTTTTTAAGTAACAATTTTCAAGTTTAATTTTAACATCAACTTTTGAGTGTCGTGCAGAAAATACATATGTACAAACGATTAACGTCGAAGTGTTTTTGTGTGTATTGAGTATCACGCATGTGCTTCCTTTTATAAGGTAATGCACACTCACACACCTGTCGCGGTTTCTCCACATTGTGCGATACGCCCTAACGGAATAAATTAATAAATGAACGTATGGAACATTACGATATAAGTCCAAACTATGAGTTGATCGACTTTCGAAAATCTCTCACGTTCAAAAAAAATTTTTTTTTTTATATATTTCACATGAAATCAATTCAATTGACAATTTCGCAAATAATAATCAACAATTTTATATAACTTATATTTTAAATTACTTTAAATATTCCATTATTTTGATTTAAAATAACTTTAACTATTTAATAATTTTTGATTTAAAATTACTTTAACTATTTAAAAAATGATTTAAAATAAACTAATCTAGTGAGGTGGTTTAAACAAAATAAAAATGTTCTGTAGTTTTAATTAATGAATTCATTCATTCATTCATTCATTCATTCATTCATTCATACCTTCTTTTTTCTTTCCCCTTAGCGCTTTAGTCCCGTTTCTACGCTTTCGGGGTACGCTTTGACCATGATCCTGGAATTGGCGAGTCTGGTTATTACATTGAAGCGACTGCCATCTGCCCTTCGTAACCCTTAGAAAGGGGAACCAGACTAATTGGATCATGGATATACATAGCTAGTGATATAATATGCATTCATTCATACCATCATGGCATATCCCACAATGTGGGGTAACCAGTGCATTGCCTTATAAAAGGGAGCACAACACATCTGTTTATACCCACACACCAAACTCGTCTCACTTAAAAATAATAATAATAAACACTTCGTTCCACCCTGCGCAAGTTGCGAGTTTATTGTATGGAAATTTCTTCCAACTATCCAGTGTTTCCAGCTCAGAGAAGCAATATTTGCGTGAGAAATAATTTTCCAACTGTCGATTTGTTCAGGAGAACTTTGTTCTCTTAACATATCGACAATGTATCAAGCCAGAATACGCGAGAATTGTATGGAGAGGTCTACTTTTTTCACGGCTTTTCCAACTTTGAAGTCAAAAAACACCAACTTAGAGGCTTCGCAGCATATATGTTCCATACACGGATTTACTCAGAATTCGGAGTAGAATATTTCGTGTGTCTGTGTGTGTGTGTGTGTCTGTGTGTGTGTGTGTGTGTGTGTATGTCTGTGTGTGTGTGTGTGTGTGTCCGTCCCCCCCTTATAACTTTTGATCCGCTCAATTTACAGAGCCTTATTTTTATACTCGGAATTTTGAATTTTTGTTTCAGTCAGGGGTTATCAACTTTTGAATTTTTATTTTATTTTTCCATATATCTCAGAAACCATAAAAGCTAGAACGCTGAAAATTGGTATAAACATAAACAAATACAAAATCTCAAATTAGTTTTTTCAAAAAAATTCCAGGGTTTCTCAAACATTTTTTATTAAGAAAAGTATTTTTTTATGATAAATTTATGAGTTTAACTGCCTATATTTCCATTTTTTTTTTAAATATCGAAAAAAGCCGAAACACCCCAACTAGATAATTTAATTTTATATAAAAAATATTAACATTGTAGCAGTACATCTCAATTTTTTTTTAACAATTTTTATAAAAATTGAATTTAGTGACGACATCGCTTCATACAATTTGTATGGTAGTCACCTATACACAATATCAAAGAAGACTTAAAAGTTTGATACTTCATCTCTAAACATACAATATACATATACCATCATGCTGTTTTCATATTCCGGGTAGGAAAAAAAGACTGACCTCCATACTATCCTATCTTGACTACCTAGGTACATGTGTTGTATAGAAAACTAAATATCATAAAATAATAAATAATTTGTATTTATGGGTTTGGTACTTATTCTTCAACTTTACATACTATCGCTGTCGACAGTTGGATCTCATGTGTTACATGCAACTAGTTTTAATAAATTTCTCCTCATCTGGGAATCGAACCCAGGACGCCCGCACAATTATTAATTTAAATTAATTATTAATTTAAATTAATAATTAATTTAAATTAATTATTAATTTTAAATATGAAAGGTGCAAATAGAGGTAGATTAGGTAGTACAGTAGAGTTATATACGTTCCATAAATTACTATAGGTACTTTGTGTCTGTCAAAGATTTAATACGGCCGTTCTGTTTTACGACTTGGTATAAAGCTATTATTTATTTCAGCAATTTATTTTATTTGGCCTATTTCAAGATAAATTACCAATATAATTCACACAGTTATTTATGTATTTCGTTGTGCGAAACAAATAATAAAAATATGTCACAACCTATAAATATTTCTACACATCCATCACCACCCCATTCGTCGTCATCTTTATCAATGGTCCCACAGCCCTTTGAGAACATTGGCTTCTTCCAGCATTCCTTGCTATCTTCCTCTATCATTGCATGTTATTCCTTCAGTCTAAACCAATAGCCTCCACATTCAGCTGTAAGCCATCGGAGTTTGGGTCTACCCAGTGGATTTATGAGCAGGATCCTCGTGGGCTATTTTCATCACTCATTCTTTCCTCGTGTTCTGCCATCAACCCATTGATTACCCCTAATAGACTAAAAATACTTTCTACTTCTTCCCTTAATAAAGACGAAGTTGGAATATTATAGGAGAACCGGGAAATAAAGACACAACCTACAAGGCCTTACCACCCGTCATTGGCTGGTTTACGAGATCACTTTTCGCGCTGTGCAACGTTTACACATTATGTATTTTTATTGAGTTCCCTATCAATCCAAATTTTGAAAGGTGATAAATAAATAAATAAATAAACCATTTATTTGTTGCCATTAATGTTACATCAAACAAAAAAAAGAATATATATATATACAAAATTTTGAACTACAATTGACAACAAAAAGGCTATTGCTCAGCTGCGCACTACCAAGTATCCCTGGAGTGCTGCTGGTTTTCAGAAAAGCCTTGGGACAACACAAAACATTGAGGACAGACCACATGTCATAACCTATAAAAATCTAATAGTAATTAAAAATAAAATAAAATAACGTGTAGTAGCCGATGATAGGGCGTAAGGTGCCATGATTTCCCAGTTCTCCTATAATATATCCCAACTTCGTTTCTATTGAGATATTAAAAAATCCAAAGATTTCGTATATGCCACTATAAAAAATATCCCAATACATAATATGTGCATGACTTAAAATGAAATATTGTGTTCAGAAGGAGACAAAAAAAAGCATAATATTTAAATGCGTATGTATGTACATGTATTTATATTATATGTAAATGTATGAATAATTAAACAACATAATAGACAGTAACATAAAACTAGCTCACCTTAGCACAGGCTATGCCTAGTGAGGGGGCTAGTAATAAAAGATACAAACAGACGCACCAAGTAAAATAATAAAATGATATTTATTAGAAATGAAATAACTTATATTTACTTTGTATATCTACTATGTACGTATATGCTTATATTACCTACAATTATTTTGTTTCTTATATCTTACTCTATGTTTTTGATAAAAAATAAATAAAAATATAAATATATGTGTATAAATCTGAAAGAATTTTAATTTAGAATGATAGCTTTTAAAGAAGTACATAGGTACCTATTGATTATTTATGAACACTAACTTGCACCCTTCATAAGCGGCGAGTTTGTTTCAAAAATTAAATTTAATTCAACTAACCGCCCGTGTTTCCAGCCCAGAGAAGGCAGAATTGCGCTCGGCAATGAAACTGAGCGAGGTGTCTGTATTTGATCCCCAGCAGAAGGTAAATTTATTAAAAATTATATTGTTGACACAATTCATACTTTTCTGGGCTGTAAACACGGGTAATTTGGAAGAAATAGCCAAAAGGCAATAATCTCGCCACTTGCACAAGGTGCAGGGTACCGTTATCTATCATTATAAACCATTCATAAATTTAATAACTAATAACATACGGTTTCTATCAATTATTCGCTGCTGGAGATACTGATGTATAAGTATTCCTATACTTTATAATACACATAAAAAAAGTATTTCTCAAGTTTTTGTGCTAACAAAGTGGAAATACATTTTTAATTTAGTTCTATTTAGACCTTAATGATACGAATCTGTGGAATTACTAATGATAAGAATCTGTGGAATTACTAATTATAAGAATCTGTGGAATTACTAATTATAAGAATCTGTGGAATTACTAATTATAAGAATCTGTGGAATTACTAATTATACGAATCTGTGGAATTACTAATTATACGAATCTGTGGAATTACTAATTATACGAATCTGTGGAATTACTAATTATACGAATCTGTGGAATTACTAATGATAAGAATCTGTGGAATTACTAATGATGTGAAATTACTAATGATAAGAATCTGTGGAATTTCTAATTATAAGAATCTGTGCAATTACTAATGATAAGAATCTGTGGAATTTCTAATTATACGAATCTGTGCAATTACTAATGAAAAGAATCTGTGGAATTACTATTTATGCGAATCTGTGGAATTACTAATGATACGAATCTGTGGAATTAATAATAATAAGAATCTGTGGAATAACTAATGATAAGAATCTGTGGAATTACTAATTTTGTTTTATTCCATTTTATTTGTTAATTTTAATAAAAAAAATACTATACTGGATAAAAAACAACAGTATTAGGTATATTACCGTTATGTATTTAAGGGTGTCAGAAATGAGGACATAAGGAAAGAATATAAATTAAAGAAAGATGTCATAAATAAAATGAAAATGAACACATTGAGATGGTTTGGCCGCATGGGGAGAATGAATGAGGAACGCCTGAATATACATTGCGGACAGGAATGGAATGAGAGGTCGGGGCCGCCCAAGGAAGGGTTGGCACGTCCATGTGAACGGTATTTTGAAAGACGGAAATGTTAGAAGCGTGAACAACAGATAAACATGTATAAGACGATGTATGAATGTCGACGAGGCAAAGTATGTGTATCAAGATAGAAATAAGTGCCTTTCGGTTCTCTCTGCATACCCCGTGAGGGACATGTGTGATGGTATGTATGTTGTATGTGTTATTTTTTTGCATTCATTCTCAGTCAATTTTGAGTTCATGTTTCATTAAAAATAATAAAATAATTCTAGAAAGTGATGATCCAACTAAATGTGATAATAACTTTGTATGGACACGGCTATTATACCGATTGGTTCAGTTCAAATGTACCTACGCAGTGAATGGCTCAAAATATAATGGGCGGTCGTTATACGAACAGCATATATATCCAAAGTTTGATTCCGATAAGGTGAAAAATGATCGTTTGCAGTCAGCAATGGGCGTCCATAACGAAGGAAACTGGCTGGGGGTGGTTGGAAGTTTTCACTTAGTTCCGTTGGAAAATTTGCGGACTGGGCAATAACGAAATAAGATTAAAATCGTTTTGTTAGCTACCTATTTGAGAGCTGTAAAATTTCTGCGATTTTAACAACCAATAAAATATCGGGTGAAATCGTGCATTTTAATTTGTAATGTATGACGTTGAGCAAAGTAGGTACCTACCGCGATTATTTCAATAGAATATGAAAAAAAAATATTAACTATTTGTAAACCATTATTATTTTACTAAGTTTAATTATTGAGTTCCCTTTTCAATGCAATTTTGATAGTTATACATATATGTATTTTAACAATGAGAAACTGATCGTTTGAAAATAAGCCGATCGTTTGAAAACTCGATGAAACCTTTTTGTAACGCCATCTATTGAGAAATTTGGTTTGTAAACAATCAAAGTAACAGTCCTTATACACGAGGTGACAGTTTTCTCGCACAGAGGTGACAAATATTATTTTAAGCCAAAATTCAACAAGCCAAAAATAAGTTATATATTGCAAATGAATCTATACAAATCTCTGTTTTAATAAAATTAATGTAGTTGGGTCACTGTTTGTTGTCCCTTGTGTCCATTAAGACTGTCGGAAGGTTAACAATAATTTTGTATTGTATGTATTGCCTTAGTGTTCTCGTTTAAACGTGGTTAAAACAAAGGCAATTCATAGATATTTGGTAATTATAATTATCACCTAATGGACACAGGGAAATACAAACAGAGACCCAACTACGTTATTTTTTTTAAAACAGCGATTGGTATAGATTCATTTGCATTAGGTATATAACTTTTTCAACCTTTCAAAAATCAACAGTTTCATACACCTGACATGTAAATGTTGTATATAACGACTAGTCTCAGTCTTGTATAGTATTATTCTGATGAATGCCTTGCACGAAACGGGTCATTAATCAATTGAACAAAATAGAACAAAAAACAAGTATTTTTTTTTCTTCTATTTATTTTTATTTTATTTACTAGCTTTTATGTCCCGCCGTTGGCCAAGAATGTAAATTAGTTAGGAAATAAGCAATCGTTTATATAATATTGTCACACAAAATTTTTGCTAATTCTTACTATCAAAAGTAGTTTGAAATTTAATTGAGTTTAAGCGGTGTAAAATGTTCAAGTGATGGCTACAACCCATTTGCCTTTATATATAAGTACATAAAATTTCTGCACGCATCGACTATGGGAAATGGTTTTAAATATTTATTTATTGATTCACGGCTCAAAGCCCTTTACAAAATTAAATAATACATGACACAGCATAAACAAAAGAAAAACAATTTATAAACATCTAGACATAACAACGGTAGCAGAGGATATATAAAGAAAAATAAAAACATATAAGAAAGGTAAATTAAACAACAAAGTACATACATTAAAAACCAAAGAAAAAATAATTTAAAAAAAAACAAATAATAATACTACATAGCATGAACATAAGAATATACTGACTGAATAATATAAAAATGAATGGTATGAACTACCTACATACTTAGCCACACTAAATCAGAGAATGCTGCCAGATGTGACTATATATTACATTATTGAATTAAATAAAATAAAAACCAAATGTACAAAAATATATAAAATGTAAAATATATAAAAATGTAAAAAATATATAAAAATGTAAAAAATATATGAAAATGTAAATATATATAAATATGTTAAAATATATAAAAATGAAAACAACTGACTACACAATCATTTGGGGGTATGTTTTTGAAAATGTTTTAATAAAGTAAATTTATATTCATTAAAAGAAATGAAGAAAGGGTCAGTCAGATAACCATAGTCATTGCCCAATCGATGGATTCTATTCAATGGAGTGTTGTTTAAATAATAAGTGTTGTAATATGACTGATTATAAAGAGAAAACGTTGTAAAGAGTTTGGTTTTGGCCACAACCCCTACTTTTATATATTTTCATCGAACGCAAATAATGTGTTTTAAATATTTAGTAATTTTGGATGATGGGAAATGGTTTAAAAATTGATTAAACAAAAGTACTGAAAAGATTCTAGTGTTGGTCACATCCCATTCGTTTTTATATTTTTCGTCAAGTGTGCATATAGTTTATTATATTTTTGCACAATAAAATTGATAAAACTTAAAAATTGACACAAAAGTCTACATTACAGAAGAAGAAGACTTAAACTATGTTAAGAAGAAGACTTAAATAAATTTGAATATAAACGTTGTGAAGAGTCCAGTAATGGCCACAACCCCGATTTTTTTATATATTGTCATCAAAATTAAATGCGTATTTATTGAAAATTAAGCAATATATGATGATATAATAAATGGTGTAAATTTGATCGAACAAAAGTATTGAGAAGATTCTAGTGTTGGTCACATCCCATTCGTTTTTATGTGATTTCATCAAGTTTGCATGTTTTTTATATTTCTGTACAATAGACTATTAGACTTAAAACTAACCCAAAAGACTAAATAAAAAAAGAAGAAGAAGTATAAGACTATAACAAATAGTTTGTAATAAAAACTGACCCAATGGTCTACATAAAAGATGAAATAGACACAAAAATAATTCACAAAAGAAGAAGATGAATTATTGGACTATAGGAAATATTTTATATAAAACTCAGCCAAGGTCTACATAAAAAAAGAAAAAGAAGAATTAGACTAATGGAAATAGTTTGCATAAAAACTGACCCAAAGGTATACATATTAGAAGAAATAGATTGTATAAAAACTGACGCAAAGGTCAACATAAAAGAAGAAGAATTAGACGAAAGGAAAATTTTGCATGAAAACTCTCCCTTGGTCTACATAAAAGAGGAAAAATTAGACTATGGGAAGTTAGTTTATATAAAATTCAACAAAGGTCTACATAGAATTAGAAAAAGAAAAATTACGTTAAAAGAAATAGTTGGTATCAAAACTGGCCCAGAGGTCTGCATAAAATAAGAAGAAGAATTAGATTATAGGAATAAGTTTGTATAAAAACTCACCCAAAGGGCTACATAAAAGAAGAAAAAGAAAAATTAGACTATAGGAAATAGTTTATTTATGAACTGTCCCAAATGACTTCACAAAAGAAGAGGAAGAAGAATTAAACTCCAAGAAATAGTTGTAGATTGAATAACATGTGTATTGTAGTCAACCTAAAATAGTTTAATAATTTTCCTATACGAAATCAGTATATTGTTGGTTTTTAAGTAGTATTAGGTATGTATGTAGGAACCTACCTACAATGATGTTCTAAATTAATTCGAATTCGATTTATAACAAATTTTATTTGAATATCAGAATGTGTCCGTAACCATAGTTACCATTCCAAAACGTAAAAAATATCAAATGGTTTGAGACATTTTTTAATATGTAGGTACCTACATTGGTTTGTTCGATGCCATAAAAATGAAAATTGTCAAAAAAATCAAATATTATTTACAAATTATGCAATTTTATTATGCCTATATCTTTACTAATAATAAACACATTTTTACAATATTTGTCTTAAAACTTGCTGTAATGTCTTGTGTTTCATTTTATTATTTCATAATTACATTTATTTCAAAGGTTTATTATTTTCAAGAACATATTCATTCGGTAGGAAAATGAATTATCGTATGGAAAGATATTAAAATGGCGGGGTTATATGTACAAAACGCTTACTTTAAAAATAAGTTAAACATTATATGTAATTAGACAATATATTCACCATGTTTTTCACTTAAAAGCTAAGTTATACTTGAAAATATATTTTTTTCGTGTTAATACGTACTTTCTAACTATTAAACTAACAGATATTGGCGTGCAAAATGTACATTTTTTTGACAGATATGACTTGGAAAATTTTGTATGAATAAAATAATTATTGAAATATCTTTAAAATTCAGCATTTTAATCGCATTATTTTTAGCGTGACACTGCATCAGGTATACTGGTACATGTTCGCACATAAATTAGATTTTTAGATGCTCTTGGTTTTTCAAAAGGCGTGAGACAAACACACACATACACACACACACACACACACACACACACACACACACACACACACACACACACACACACACGTACACACACACACACACACACACACACACACACACACACACACACACACTAACAAAATCTTTGTTTTATTACTTTAGATTTGAACTTTTTATGAAAAGATAAAATATAATCTATAAAAAGAAGTATTCGTTTTGTAAAAATTTTATTCGAATCTATAAATAGAGATACGATTATTCAATCAAATAGTTTGGGAATAAAAACTTTCACATATCTACAATAAGAGATACAAAACCTCAATTGAATAGGAAAGGAGAGGTAAAAGGGTGATAGAAATAATCTCGAATATTTTGCAATTTACGCCTTGGCCAATTACACTAATAACAGCCTCACCCGAGACCTAAATTTCATGTGATAATGAAAAATGTCCGGAGTTTTCGAATAATGTTATTTGTTATAGTTAATTTTTAAACTATTTATGGATGTATTTTAATGAAATTGATTCGAGGGTTTGATCTAGTGTGATGCTGGGAGTAGTTAAAAGATATATATAAAAAAATACAATATTTGTTCAAGTAAATATGAAGAATCAGTTATAGGATGATGTTTACTAATTTATATAAGAAATTTATATCTAACATAAATCTTCGGGAATGTAATGTTTATATCTGATGATACGATTCAGATTCACGATAATTATTAGTGTTTACTTACTAGTATTTCCATCCCAGAGAAGGAATATTTGCGTGAGAAATAAATTTTAATAAATTTCTCTACTGGGAATCGAACCCAGGACGCCCGTAAAGAAACCGAACGGCTTACCAACTGTGCCACGGCGATCAGGTTTTGACAGGTTAGTTAATTAATGTCTTTTGTGATAAATTCGAAGAGATTTTAGAGAGACATATTATTTATCCTTATTTTTAATTATATTTTACTCGATCCGAATACTTAAATAAAACCTTTTGTCGTACTTAATGCAATACTACATTCAATTTATTTTAATTTTATTTTCTTTAAATTTTGTAATAGTATAAGTATAAAAAAAGAATATTAATAAATATTTACATCTGTTATGCATCTCATTTTACATTTATTACTATGAATAATTTTGCTGTTCATATTTTTTTATACATTTGGTATTCGTCATCATCATCACTGGCACTAGAGTCCGCTACGGACCCTGGCCTCTTCCAGATATCGTCTCCATCCCTCCCTATCGACCGCCAGTCTTCTCCAATTTATCAGGTCCATTTATCTTATATCACACAGCACGTCGTCCAGCCATCTCAACCTTGGTCTGCTTCTACTTATTGTGCCTTCGGGACAGGTGTGTAATACCTTTTTAGGAATACGGTCATCATCCATCCGGCAAACATGTCCAAGCCAAAGTAGGCGCTGAATTTTAATAAATTGGACTACATTCGTTTCTTTGTACATTGCCTCTAGCTGATGATTATACCGTATTCTTCATGCCCCTCCATCGTTAGTTGGTTCAATGATTTCCCTTAATATCTTCCTTTTAAACACCAATAATATTTTTTTGGTCCTTTTTAGTCAGTGCCTAACATTCTGCTCCGTATGTCAGGACTGGTCGGAGAAGAGTTTTTGGTATTTGTATTCAATGCTATTTTTGGTATTTGTATCCAATGCTATTTTTGGTATTTGTATCCAATGCTATTTTTGGTATTTGTATCCAATGCTATTTTTGGTATTTGTATCCAATGCTATTTTTGGTATTTGTATCCAATGCTATTTTTGGTATTTGTATCCAATGCTATTTTTGGTATTTGTATCCAATGCTATTTTTGGTATTTGTATCCAATGCTATTTTATCTACATTTTATGATTATTATCACATTTTTAAAATACACGATTACTTGTTATTATTATTTTTTTAAAAACCATGCAAAATATTTCCTGTTACATTTTATCAGAATTCAGTATAACTTATAGGATAAGGTATATACGTAGTCTTACTAAGGAATTCAGAAGTTCGGTATTCTCCGTAATAAGATATGAATATATTAAATAAGGTGTAAGAGAGATCGCTCTCCGATATCTCCGAGATTTTTGTGAATAGATTGCTCTCAAGCTGTAGTTGAATATGTAAGAATTTTACTTCTACTTTGTATATATATCTTTACTGTATTGACTTAATATATTGTGTACCTATAACATTTTAATAAGCGTTATTTATTCTATGGTTGAATCACCGTATATCACAAACTGTTACCTCAATATAAACTTAAAACAACTACCTATTCATTAAAAACTAATCTGTTATGAATGGCAAAGAGTAATGTTGTACATTTTTAAACTTAATACAATAATGATTCTATAATATCGGAAAATGTATATTGGTGAATCCAATACAGTCTAAAATTGAATTTTCCGTTGAGGTATTTGAACGTTGTAGTATCAAAGAGAAAGTTTTTATTCTATTCCAAATCTAGCCAAAGAATAAAACTGAAATATTTTGTTTGAGTCCGCATTGTACAATCCCAAAATAGTTTAAAGAATCCGTTTGATTTTTGAAACAATTCTACAATTTGTTTTACGTGAGTGGGAGGGCAATGTTTTTGGTAGAAATGTGATTCGTGAGAGAGAGGGCAATGCTTTTTGGTCAAAATGTGATTCGAATTCAATGTAAAAAGACAGCCTGAACGTCGATCGACTTTGATAGTACATAGAACCTGTGATAGGCATTTTATGGTACCGTTTTTTTTTCACTTTTGTTCACCAAAACAAGAATTTATTTCAGACCCGGACAGTGAATTCGAGTTGTTGGGTTAAGGAATAATAGCAAATGAATGCTAACAATGTTTATCCAGAGTAATTTATATCTTTTAAAGTATACATAATAGTCTCGTTTTATTTTTTTACTCTCCACGAACAGCGAGAAAGAAATGATTCAACAACTATCCAGATTTTACTCTCCACGACTGTGATATAACAAAGAGATATGTTTCTGAGTTTTTGTCGTAATTTTTACACTGTTTTTTTATTTGACTTCACTTTCCTGTCTGTAATCGAATTTTGCAATCGATTTTTAACTAAGTTCCCGACCAGTTAGTACTGTTAAACTTACAGAATTTGTGTATTTCCGATGGCAATGCATGTTTCAAATTTGATTCATTTGATATTTGCTATGAGATTCCGGCTGAGCGTTAGTAAAATTTAAATGATAGGTATATAAAACACATTTTACAGTGTTTACATCATTTAAATACGTAATAATACACATTTTTTGACATTATTTAATTGTAAAATATACTTAAATGAAGGAAAAATCATCAACTGGCAAAGTCAATGTATTTATTTATTTATTTACCTTTTATCACACAATATTTATAATGACAACAATAAGTAGATTACTGCTGCCCAACTAGGACATCTTGTTCTAGAGCTAGCAGTTTACAATTTTTATTGACAATAATATGCAATTATGAACCAGGTGATTCTTCCCGTTCCACACTAAATAGGTACACAATCTCAACTTTTTGCACTCACAATCATTACTTCAACAAACTTATGGGCTCACACAAAATAGATTAACCAGTCCTAATGTCTGCCATAGTACCTGTCATAAATCCAATCTCTGACGCGATTTTTATTTCAGAACCACAGAAAGAGACTAGTTAACTATGTTGGTGTAATTAATATGAATCACATGCTTCCCAAATCAAATCAAATATTTTTATGTGTTACTCAAAGAGCATCGCAAACACAATACGGCATAGTTACAATTGCTGTTAATAATTTTAATTTTGAATTATCGTTGAATGCTAAGTACCTATTTGTGTTAGTTATGACCGCCCATAATTTATGCTAGTGAAAAATCGATTATAAATTTAATATGTGAAGAAGTTGTATATTTGCATTAATACATTGTTTGATCTAGAGAACAGAAACTATGTAGGTAGTATAGTCGCGATAGTTTTGTGAGCATGTTCTTATTCATCTTTTTCCTAGTAGTGCCATTTACTAACCGATTTCCAAAACAGAAGAGGTTATCAATTCGACGTTAACTTTTTTTAAATATCTTTTAAAATTTATACAACCTTCTAGCAGGAATAGAGTAATATAAACTTTATGAAAACGGAATGGAATTAAACACTTTACAACTATAAGTATAATGGCATTGGCCTAGTGGAGTATCGTATCCAGATTTCCCTACAAAAGTAAAAAAGTTATGGGGTGTGAATAACATAATTTATTGAATATATTTTATAAAAATATTTGGATAAAAATAATGAAAGTATTGGGATATAAAAAACATAAATCTTTATATGAAACCAATGACTTATCAGCATTTTATATATTTACATGCTTTTCAATTATCGTACATTACCAATGTTTTTTTACTCTACTGGATATTTTAATAATAAACAGATTAATATTATCTACAAATAGATAAATAAATATATGCAACCATAAAAATATTAGATAGAAATTATCTCTTACGTAGGTAAATGTTTCTCTGAAATGGGAACACTAGTTTATTGGGAGATCTGAATCTCCATTTGTAAATATAGCAGATACTTTCATAGGTTGCGAGTTTTTTTTTATTATTACCACATTAAATCCAGAGTTGATACGGTCCGTATCAAACAACTTCTGCACACCAGC
Source organism: Molanna angustata (assembly GCA_963576475.1). NCBI lineage: Eukaryota > Metazoa > Arthropoda > Insecta > Trichoptera > Molannidae > Molanna > Molanna angustata. Next base: position 4,679,870 of record OY754971.1, on the reverse strand, counting down.
AAAATGAAAATACTGCGATGCATAGCTGGAAAAAGTCTTCGTGATAGAGTCAGAAATACAGAAATCCGAATAATCTGCGAAGCTGAGGACGTCGTAAGATGGGGGCGCCAAAGGAGAAGGTACTGGTACGAACACGTCAGCCGCATGTCCGAAGATAGGATCCCAAAGATAGCCCGAGACAACGTACCGGAGGGGTCTCGACCACGAGGACGCCCACCAAAAAGATGGCGATATAGTTGGCAGTCCACATCACAGGAGGCTGAAAATACAGCATATAAAACAGGCCCTGGGCCTAATGAAAAGACAAAAAAAACAGAAAACATAGTATAGGTATGAATTTAAACAATCAACTAAAAAACTTATACGATTGAATGTGTGATTCAAGAGCTATATATTTTGTAATTGAGAGATATTTTCATATTGAACAGTGCATTATATGGATGAGTGCGGGAAAACTCAATATCAGGAACACAGACGAGGCAACGACTGTACAAATTTGAAAGGATGTCCATTGAGGCGTTAATTTTAACCTCTAGTGCATTACTGCTCTCTATTGGTAGGTATATAGGTCCTTTGTATTAAAGATTTGCAATAGATTGTGAAGCGAGAATTGAATAGATATAATGGTACGGGTCATCGGCTAAGACATGACAAAGAAACAAAGGAATTGATTCATATTGTGGGAGGCAAACTGAACAATTAAAATTAACATTGTTACACAGTATGCCATTAATATTACTGATTATATTCAACTCTTATGTTATTTTAATACTTTTTCTATTTTATTAACATTTAATTTACTAGTCATGATCGTCGTAGTTATTATATCACAAAAATATAAGATATAATTCAACAAATTTTTTTAATTGCATTTACGCAAACATCGGATTTTTTCCCTTTAGGGAGTAAAATGATATTTTTATTAACAAACATTTTTTTAACATCTCAATAGAGATGAAGTTGGTATATTGTAGAAGAACCAGGAACTCGAGGCACCTACAGGGCTTACGACCTGTCATCGGCTGGTTTACGGGGTCACTTTATGCGCTTGCGCAACGTTCAGACATAATTCATGTTTATTTCGGATTGGGCATATATAAAACTATGATTCCGAGGTATTAAAATTTTCATTAGAATTTTTTCGAAAGATTGAACTTGGACACCCGCTATTTAAGTCATTATTTTTTTTTAATCTAGATCGTAAGACTTCCTGATGAAGAAAACATCTCTCTCGAAACCGGTCGACGTCAGTCCTCATAAATGATGTTTGCATGTAATTTTGGATATATTAAACAACTTAATAAAATGATTTGAAAGTGAACACAAGAGCATTCCTCTGGCATATAAAATAGATATCATATCTTTGAAGTATTTGGATAAAAAAGAGTGTTCAGGGACGTCCCTTGGAAATAAATAAGTTTTATTTGTAGATTTTTTTTAATTAAATGAATCCTTAAAAATGCTTCCTTGAACCCTTTCGCATTGACGAATAAAATTTTTACACTTGACCGCTGTGTAACGGCGGTCTTTGAAAAAAATATTATTTTAAAAATATCTTTCCTGTACATAATAGAATACAAAGAATCGAATACTGGGTAAGATTTTGAGAGAAAAAGATTCGTCGAAAAAGACTATTCGTTGCATAGAACTTCATATTGTGTTATTGTACTACTCGCGGACAAGAGTTCGACAAAGCTCTTTACTTTCATTCTTCGGATAGATGCGAGCAATACACCCTATTGTGTTATACAAAATGTGAACAGTTCAGTACTGTACCAAATAATAATAAGTCTGTACAATGTGGATGGTTCAATAGATTCTGCAGACGATAGATTTGACTCGTGTTTGATTTCAATGCACCCATTCTTGTGAGATGAAACACAGAAGCGCTCGAGTGAATGGACCATTTCTGGACAAATTTAGAGATCTCCTGATGTAGCAGAGTGACGACTGAAAGTTATTGTATTTTGAATTGTTTCCAATATATATCTTCAAATTATTTCTTTATATATTTCGTTTCTCTACAATGCAAGTAAGAACTATCACTAAATTCACATAAACTTCATTTTATTTTTATTTATTCTTCATTGCGCCATTATGTGTCAATATTTATTTATATTTTTTTGTAAGACTCACAGCTATATATTACAGTGCTACATCTAATATAATAATTTAACAGCCAATTAGAAGTCTCCGCTGATAGGCCATACCATCGGTTGTAAAATAAAAAATACATCATCATAATTCATTATTTTTCTTTTATACGTAAATAAGTAACTGCTGCCCAGCTAAGTATACCTGTTCTAGGCCTCGCAGTATTCATACTTATATAATACTAGTAAAACCCGGCTGACTTTGTCCTGCCTGTTTAATTATTTACCTCCAAATATATAAAAATGGTTGTTCGGTATGTTTCCTTTTTATCATTTAACATTCTTATCTATAATTCCGTATTTTTTTCCCTTCCATCCCTATAGTCCCTTCCGTCCCTATTCATTCATTCATTTAAATTTTATTTAATTATTCAAACAAATATAAGTACCTACATGAACCTTTAGCATTATTCCAGTTTTATATAATATACCATTTTATGTATGGGTATATAGGATTTTTGCTGAACAAACCCACTAAGTATCAATTCAGAAGCAACTTTTTTCTTTCAATTTTTTTTTGTAAGATATCGAATAAATAAATAAATAAAATATAATGCACAAACCTTCTCCGGAATGAGCTGAACGATTTCCCAAAGTTTCATCGCAATCGGATGGTCGGTTTGGGAGTTCATCGGACACATACAAATATACGTAAATCCATTTATATATATATAGATTTCACAGGAAAAAGAGACATAATATAGGTTGTAGTTAAATTTTAACAAATAGGTATCTTAACTATATAAACGAAATTATTATTATACAGATTAGAAAAGTAAATTACAGTCAATATGATATGTTTATAAATGTAGTATTTGTTGGTATCTTGTAATTTATATTTATGACTTGCACAAATCAGAAAATTTTTATATTGCCCTTATATATCAAAATTCGTTAATTTAAATTAAATTAATCTCAAAAAACTCTCGTTATATAAATCGAATACCCTATAATAAATTATATTAGGTAGAGATTCGTTGTATCATGATACAAATCCTTATATAGTGAATTGCCTAGTTAAAACGAGTGGGTTGTGGCCAACGTTAAACTCCTCACTAACAAGTCATTCCATAAAGTATTCAAATTTTGTATGGAAAATATTCAGCATTTTCATGAAATGAGTTTGTAAAATTATTTTTTATTTAAATATTTTATTACGAAAACTTGATAATTCCTCAATGTCATTTTATGAAAGTGATGTTACTTTTTACCAATTTGAAAAAAAAATTCAGATAATAAGTTTACTGAACTTGGGGTCACTTTGAATTATTTGACGTTTAAAAAACTTGAGAAGTACTATTCATATATCGTTCATAATCTAATGGGGCCTAAGCGAGTATTAGATATACATAATTGAAAATTTTGAAAATAATCAAATGAGTACTTTAGTCTTTAATCGATAAAGTAAAATAAACACGCCGTACATAGCACACAGCACATAGCACATAGCACACACACAGATACATTGTGTTGAAACTTTCAGAATGCAATCTCAGCATGACACTAGTTGATAATCGGCAATAAAAAAATACCCTGAAAAATTGCGAAATCATAACTCCCCACTATATCCCCTTGGGTTAGTGAGGAGTAAAAAGTACAATCATTTATTCATACTAGAATACAATGTAATATAAATATTCCTTTAGAATAGAAATTTACTTTAAAATTGATTTTAATCTATTAAGAGAGAGTTTATATTTATTTATTTATTTATTTATTTATATATCCCCTCCCCGCAGTGTGTCCCATCACGTCGTATCCATCTCCATGGGCAGTCTAGCAGTGAAGATTATATTATGTTATGTTACACTTTGTTGTATTGTATTGTGTTGCATTGTGTTGTATTGTGTTATGTTATATTATATTATATTATATTGTAACACCCACTAGGAAATACGGTAATTGGTGTTATCAACAACAATTTTATCTTACTGTATTATTATATTATTGTATAAGCTGTTGTATTTCTGAATAAAATAAAAATAAAAATAAAATAAAAATATATCTTCTTGTACATAATATGAACAAATATAATTGTACATTGGCTGGCTTTTCTCCCAACAGTCGAAAGCAAAGTGAGACCATAAATTAGTAGTCATAGGTACTGACGTTCAATTAATAACATAAACACAAACAGGATGACAAAAATACAACATTATTAAGTTAAAAATCACAGCAACAACAAAATGGTGGATATAAAGGTTGTAGGATGGAGAAGAGTGAGAGGATGGAGATGGGTTGTCAATTAAGAGTTATAAGACAATTTTAACAGCTCTATCCTACTGTCGATTCATTCAGGAGAATTTAATTCTCTTAATGAATCGAAAGTATAAAGCCAAGGCGCGTGTATGAAGGAACATTTTGTATGGTCTAGTGGACTTTTCGTATGACAAAAACACCAACTTAGAGGCTTCATAGCATATATTATGTTCTATATAATATATGAATGAATTCAGAATTTGAAGTAGAACATTTTGTGTGTCTCTGTGTATGTCTGGTGTACATATGGAAAAATACAAATTCAAAAATATTTTTTATTATAAAAACATTATTTTTTATGATAAATTTGTGTTAATTTTTTTTTTTAAATATCGAATAAAACCGAAACACCCCAATTAGATAATATAATTTTCTACAAAAAATATCAACATTGTAGTAGTACATCACAAACTTTTTTTTGACAATTTTGATAAAAATTTAATTTAGTTACGACATCATTTCATACGATTTGTAAGGCAGTAAACATTACACTATGTCCTATTCTGATTCGTTTCAGAGTACGAAAACGTCTAAACCTACGGGCGACCTTGAATAAAAAGATTTTATCCGCACAGTGTGTCGTAATGAGTCCCGTATAAATGCATAAAACTTTTTGACATTTCTCATATACTAAAATTCAGACGGATAAATTTAGACGAATCAGAATAGGACATAATAACTCACTAAATAGTTTGATACCTACTTAATCTACAAACATACATCATGCTGTTTTCATATTCTGGGTAGGAAAAAAAGACTAACTTCCATATTATCCTATCCTAACATACATACCTACATGTTTTATATAGAAATCAAAATATTTATTAATTTGTGTTTAAGTATTTATAGTTTGGTACGTATTCTTAAATTATGCATACTATTGTATCTCATGTGTTACATGCAACTAGTATATTACGAAAGGCAATAATTTTATAGGGTGGCACAGTTGGTAAGCCGTTTGGCAGAGTGCTGGCAGTTTGGCTTCCGTGTAAACAGCCGATGGGCCAAGGATCTGAAGTAATGAAGCAGCACTAGTCGATCCAAAACACTGCATTTGATCATTGCCCTCTGTGTGTCATCGGAAATCAAAATAAATCCCAAGTAAGTGACCATCCATTCCACAGATGGCAGACCTCGATTATTTAGTCGACTTGTTATTAATTATATAAAATGTTAAAAAAAATAAAAATTATATAATGTTATTTCCTGCTCATCCATTGAAATTAAACAACACTGGGTGGCGCATATTGACTTGACGATTCAGTCTCAATATGTTAATCATCTTAAATAATTTTGGGATAGTTTTATTTTATTTTATTTATTTTGGATATCCAACAGTACCTACAGTAGAGTATAATGATATTAAAAGCAATGGAAAAAAAACATAATAATAGGACATCATATCAAGTAATTTTTAAAGTATTACATACAATTTACAACGAATGAGAAAAACAAAATTATAGGATCACACCTGAAACATACAAGGAATAGTCCAAAGTGGATTATATTCTAGAATCATAACATGGGATTCTAACGTACTTAAGGATTAACGAAAAGGGTGTTGCAACCATTATGGTGACACATACATACATATATGTATGTATATACTAGAGAGTGGAATTTTGAGTTATGTTATCAGTGCAAAGTTGGCGGATTATCGCAATTTTGAACGAGAGTAGAGATTGGTAATGAAAAAAGTCAATGTCATTGAGCAGGTTGTTAAAATTGGAGGTGGCCCGGTTAGTAAAGAAATTTTTCCTAGGATTAGATTTAGAGTGTGACATAGAAAAAGTAGGTTTTGATCTGACATTGCAGTTTGGAATATTGTCTGTGGTATCTTCGTCTTCTTCTCTACGTGCCGTATCAGCCAGCCTAGTCAACGTTTCATTAAGGTCAAGAAAAAAAACAAGAAAAGTTTACTCAATGTATGGAAGTGACAGTTGTCACGTTACTGGCAACTGTCACTTCTATACATAGATACATTGAGTTATATTTTCTTGAGCTAAACGACACGTTGTCTAGAGGGACAGGTTCCCCCGACGGACGTTGGCGATCGCTCTGGAGAATGCCTCTGTCCTGCTCCGTTCGGACCAGTTCTCCCACCTGCGATATTCCAGTCCACTGTCGGATATTGCGCAGCCAATACCTACATTTGTCTTCTCTCAACTCTGCGAAGTCTCTCAATCTTGCCCTGTATTATTAGCTGTAACAATTGATACGTTTCTCCTTGCAGAATGTGGTCCAAATATGATATTTTACGAATTTTTAAATTTGTCAGGATTTCTCTGCTTGTATGTATGTGCTCGACGAAAAACTCGGTATTCGAAGCATTATTCGATGAATCCCTATATCAAACGCTTCTAACCGGGTCATTGCGTCCTTGCCCCCTAGATAACGTGTGATTTGCTCAAGAAAAGAAACAAGAAAAGATAACGCAATGTATGGAAGTGACATTTGCCAGTCACGTGACAACTGTCACTTCCATACGTTGAGTTATCTTTTCCTTTTTTCTTTTCTTGAGCAAAATGACATGTTGTCTAAGGAGGCTGTTTCGCAACCATACAACAGAACGGATCAAACATAGCACCTTAGCATAACATAACACCTTATCATTCTCTGGCGAAGTTTCAAATTAATGTTATCATTGCAGAACAGTGTTTTCATCTTGTTAAAAGCATTTCGTGCTATTTCAATTCTGCGTTATACCACAACATCGGGGTATGGAAAGAATAATTAAAATTTCATGATGAGAAATAGAATTGTAGTGCATTCACTGTCTGTCTGAAATTGGCTTTCACTAAAAATATAATTCAATATTAGCTTATAACTTATTGATCGGTAAATTCAGACAAGAATAAGTTTTTGACTCCAATGATATTAACCACCTGGTGTTAAATTTAGAAGTTACTGAAAATGAATAATTTATGTTATTATAAGAAACCTGCGTTCTCTCTATTTATAATCACACGCATACTATCAGGTCGTGTCGCTGATGGGGTAGATATAAAAATATCGAACGTCAAATATTTAGATCCTAGCAAACATACGAGAAAACCAAAGCAGCAGAAAGGCGAGAATGGAAGAAATCGCTGGATTCAGCCAAGGCCCACCCGATGACGATGAAACATACCATCACCTCGTCTACTTCCATACATTTTTTCATATTTTTCTTTCATACTTTTTTGAATACCACATTTACGTGATCATACCGTTTTTACTCCTAACTAGACTCCACAAACATAACTCCCCACTATTCGTAGTTTTTAAGGCTATTTTTTTATTGCAGATTATCAACAAGTATCCTGCTGAGATTGTATTCTGAAAGTTTCATCACAATGTACCTGTGTGTGTGTGTGCTATGTGCTGCGTGCTGTGTGCTATGTACGTCGTGTTTATTTTACTTTATCAATTGTAGACTAAAGTGCTCATTCGATTCTTTTCAAATTTTGCAAATATATATTTACCTAATACTCGCTAAGATCCCATTAGATTTTGAACGAATCATAAATAGTACTTCTCAAGTTTTTTAAACGTCAAATATTTCAAAGTGACCCCAAGTTCAGTAAACTTATTATTTGAAATTTTTATTTGCAAATTGTTAAAAATACTCATCAGTTTCATAAAATGACATAAAAGAATTAGTTTTTTTAATAAAATATTTAAATAACAAACAAACTCATTCATGAAAATGCTGAAAATATTCCATACAAAATTGGAATACCTTATGAGGTGACTTGTAAATGAGAAGTTTAGCGATGGCCACAACCCACTCGTTTTCCTTTGACGACACATATTTTTCACTACAATAAATTCAACTCAATGTGTTTTCTTTATCAATGCGAATTCTTCATAATCTTGATTTGACTAAACCACGTATTGTTATGTTTGTTTTTTACTATTGTATAAATAATTGCTCCTCCCTTCAAAACACGAGTTCATCTCTTTTTGTAGGAAGTTATATTGTAAGTAAGTGTTTGAATTTTTATTTTGCTATTGTAATTTTCTTGTTCAAAATATTTTTTGTAATAAATAAATAAAAAAATGAAGTTCTACGCCTTAAATACCATCGTTATTGACAGTTGAATAAATACGTTAAAATTGGATACTCTAAATACAAAATTAGAAAATAAAATTTCCTATCGATGATGTATATAAGTCGTATAGGGGAAAGAATTTTGATTAAAATATATGATGTATTGGAATAAAAATAGAGGTCATGTATATTGGATTCTGTGGCCAAAGTATGACTATTGAGAACACTCCGTCTGAGAAAGTCCACACATAAAGGGAAGAATGAAAAAGTTTTATCTGTGAGGAGACCATGTTACATTATTCTCTAACCGAAATCTCCCTCATCCGAGACATTGACCCCCCTCCCAGTAAAATAGTTATAAATGAAAAGATACACAGATCTTCTCTGTGATCAGTACTCTACAAAAAAAAGGAGAAATGTAAACACACGAAAGAAAATATAAACGAAAATCGGATGAAATCAAAAGCGTTTTTAATTAGAAATGAAAACTCCTGTAATATCAAGCTGGTCAATAGTTATTGTTCTTGCTTGTTGTAACTATTTACACTTTGTATTTTTTTTTTAATTATTGAAGCTTAATAATTAAATCAAGATATTTCCTGCGAGGCGCCGGGTTATAATAGTGCTTCCTTTCTTTTCTATTATCATCATTTTTGGGTCTTATGTGTAAAAAATCTAGAATAATCTTCTCCTCGACGACAATATAAACTTAAATCTGAATGGGGTGGAGACGTGGACTCTCAAAGCGAATATTATGAACCGCGTTAAAGCATTTGAAATGTGGATCCACTGCAGAATTCTGAGAATATCATAGACAGAGATGGTCAGTAACACTGAAGTGCTACGTAGGGCCAACACTAACAGAGAATTATTCACCAATGTTAACCTCCATAAAGTGTTGTACTTCGGCCATATTCTGAGAGATCGAACCCAGGACACCCTCACAGAAACCAAACGGCTTACCAACTGTGCCTCGGCGGTGTATGAAATAACATAAATAAAAAAATAATCTTTATCTCAAATTTTCTTGCTTTGATTTCTTGAGTTATCTTATCTTAATCTACTTCATAAGGAGGCATGCTGAGTATCTATATTATCTTAATACTTATTTTAAAATAAACATACTCTCAACGCCTTTCATCTTAAAATAAAACTATCAATGCTTTTCTGATGGTAAAATTTTTAGAAGAGTAAGTTTAAAAATAGTCAAAGATTTCAATATCGTCTTCCGAAGAGTTTTCTTTCTTAATTAATTCATGGGTTTCACATATTAATTCCAGACCTCCTTCACTACACCATAATGGCCTGAGTGCCTTTGCCAGGAAAGAATATAAGTTTCTTCATTAAACTAAGCGAAAAATTCTTCAAAACTCGAGTATGGTTCATTGTTATTGTGTTTTATGTGGTCGTTACTGCCTCACTGCCTCACCTAATATAGGCGGAACTTTATAACTTTTTATTTACTTTTTGTGGCTGAAATTTCCGATTTTTATGTCCCGGAACTTTTTCTTCTTCCGTATCTTGCCGAACAAATAATAATAACATTCCTAACTTCCTCTTCAGACATGATAATAATATATTGTTATTCGATATTAAGGCATCATTTATTTCCAGATTATATGAGTCGAATATAATGTTAATACTTCTTCATAATTATACCATTAAATATAAACAAGATATATCATTTATTCCCCAGATTACGATAACAAAGTTCAAATTATTATTGTTGAAGTATGAAATATAATCGCGGTTGTCTTATGTATATACGATTTGAAAGTTAGTACGGAAAAAATTTAAAAAGAGTGGGTAGTGGCCAACGCTAAACTCCTCACTAACAAGTCATTCTATAAAGTATTCAAATTTTGTATGAAATGAGTTTGTTAAATTATTTTTTATTAAAATGTTTTATTATGAAACTTGATAACTCTTCAATGCCGTTTTATGTAAGTGGTGTATCTTTTTACCAATTTGAGAATAAAATTTTCAAATTTTAAGTTTCCTGAGTTTGGGGTCACTTTGAAATATTTGACAGTTAAAAAAATTGAGAAGCACTATTCATATATCGTTCAAAATCTAATGGGTTCTATGCGAGTATTAGGTGTATTTATTTGCAAAATATAAAATAATTAAATGAGTACTTTAGTCTATAATCGATAAAGTAAAATAAACACGCCGTACATAGCACACAGCACATAGCACATGGCACACAGCACGCAGCACATAGCACACACACACAGATACATTGTGATGAAACTTTCATAATACAACCTCAGCATGATACTAGTTTATAATCTGCAATTAAAAAAAATACCCTAAAATATTGCGAAATCATAACTCCCCACTATGTATATCCCCTTGGGTTAGTGAGGAGTAAAAAATAAATCTTTGTACCTAATATTTAAGTACAACTTTTGAAACATGAACATGACGCCTTATATATATATATATATATATATATATATATATATATATATATATATATATATATATATATATATATATATATATATATATATATATATATATATATATATATATATATATATATATATATATATATATATATATATATATATATATATATATATATATATATATATATATATATATATATATATATATATATATATATATATATATATATATATATATATATATATATATATATATATATATATATATATATATATATATATATATATATATATATATATATATATATATATATATATATATATATATATATATATATATATATATATATATATATATATATATGATTATTTCATACGTCAAGAGTCTTCACTCAAAAAAATAATGATACGAATCACATTAAGGATTTTGTCAGATATTGCAAGAGCCAAATACGAATCTGTCTAGACCATAAGGTTAGAATGGATTCCCAAATCTGTCTTCAAATAAATCCATTTTGGCAATCGACCACGAGGTACATCACCAATGAGATGGAGAAATAGGTAAAGCTCGGTATCACAGGAGGCTATGCTAGAGCAGTATAAACTATAAAGAAAAAAACCGATTTTTCAATATAAATTGAAAAGATAATGATGAATTACATTATTTTAAATAAAATAGATGACAACAAGTGTTATAAAGGAACAAATGGTGACCAAAATGAATCACTAATTATTAGAAAAGAATAAGGAGGTGTGTATGTATGTATATGTGTGTATGTATGTATATGTATGTATGTGTGTGTATGTATATATGTATATGTGTGTATGTATATATATGTATGTGTATATGTATGTGTGTACATTTGTGTATAAGTATGCGTATATTATATGTGTGTATGTTGTATATGTGCATGTGTGTGTATGTATGTGTATGTGTATATGTGTATTTGTATATGTGTATTTGTATATGTGAATTTTTATTTTTTTCTCCTTTTTGGATAAATTATGGTTTTTATTCTATATTCACTAAAAAAACAAAAATAAACTTTAATCATCTGTATGTATTAGCTGTAAGTTGAACTTGATTTACAATTTATTAAATGATTCTATTATTATAAGTAAAATGTATGTAATATGTTAAATGTAGATATGTTATTTGCTCCTGTCCCAAGCACAAGTTTTTAACTTTTTTGGGACAGTACCTATTGATAAAAAAAATTGTATTAATGTTAATATTTGTACTATGTGTATGTTCATATTATGTTACTCAATAAAAAAAAAAAAAAAAAAAGGAAAATAGAAGAAGAGAGCTTGATTACTCATTACATTTTTTGTCTCACCTAAGCATCTGCATAGTCACCTTATGATATTAAAATAAATATGGAGGTATTTTTTATTTTAATAACTAACATGGCGACGTAGGGGATACCATCTATTAGGATTTGACTCCATTATTCTCTTCCAAAGAAGCGCACTACGTAACATTCGGGAGGGTTTGCAATCTGCTCAGGAAAAAAATAATTCGGATCTTAAACAGACCAGGGAAAAGAATTCAGAAGATCATTTCACAGTCGAGATGCTATTAATAAAAGAATTTAAAAAGTGATTTTTTCGTGAATGTTGTTTTATACTCAAAAAGTGAATGGATTTAATAGGAGAAGACCTAGAATGGTCAAAATACGTGTAAAGAGACCTCAAGCAAGGTGGTATGACTAAATAAGACCGGTGGCTGGATGCTGTTGGATGCGGTCTTCCCAGCCCCCCTAGACAACATGTCATTAAAGCTTAGCGTTATATCGCTAAGCGATAGAAATGTATGAAATTGGTGGCTGTTACGTGATGTCATAGCCACCAATTCCATACATTTACTATCGCTTAGCGATATAACGCTTAGCTTAAATGGCATGTTGTCTAAGGGGGCAGGTCAGAGAGTTATGGAGGTCTCAGGGTAAAAGCCTTTGTTATTTCTGGACGGCTGTGGAAGGAGGGCTGACGTGATGAATACGAAAATGTATAAAAAGATTTACGAGCGTAAACAAAGCGGAAAATTTCAGTCTTTTTACGACTGTATGGCATTCGGTTATATCTGCGTACTCCAATTAAGATCATGATGTATTGTTATTATTTGTTTTTATTAATAAAGTGTATGTAGACTCAATTATTGCAACTATTGCAAATGTGATTAAAAATATACATATTGGAATGAATTCAATTAAATATTTTGTTTGTTTATAATAAAATTATAAAACCAACGTATTATTTTAACAGTAAATTTATTCGTTGCATGAAATAATTGAAAACAATAAACATTCAAACAGACATAATACACTGTTGAAAAATATTTCATTATATACGTATAATGGAGTGTATTAAGCAAATTAAATCGTTGTTCTGTAAAAAGAGAAATTTATTATTAAAATAATTATAAAATACAATAAAAGTAATAATAACATAAACATAAATAAATAATAATGATAACAAATATAATTTTACCTGTAAAAAGAGAAACGACATTAAATGCTTTTAGTTCCTCCTTTTTAGAATCTTAACTGTCACTTTAAAACAAATATAAAACTAAAATTTTAATATAGAACCAATTCAAATAAAAATGAAATAAGTACTTCTAGGTGACATCTATGTAAGTACTTGTTTTACATCTTCCCCCCCCAAAAAAAATTATATAAAACAATACTACTTAATTAATATAATTTTTATACAAAACAATACTTAATGTAGTACAATTTTTCATTGGCTAATACAATTTTTTTTTCTATATATTTAATCAATAATTGGAACAAGTTTTGTGATATGAAAAAGGTTTGATTCTGATTTCTTGTGACCTGTATCTATTCTGTGTATTGAGTTTGAAATTTTTTCTAAAATTTTATATGGTCCAATTTTTAATTCATCCAATTTTTTTCTGTTTAATCGATTTCCGTTTTCAACAAATACAGAGTCTCCGATTTTTAATTCGCATTTTGTCCTGTTTTTGTCGAAATGTTGTTTATTATAATTGTGTGATTTTATCGTATTTTTTAAGGCAAGTTTTCGATCTTGGAATAAATCATTAAGTGTTTTTTCCTGTTTTAATTCATCTGGAAAAATAGTAATATTTTTTCCTTCTAATAAATATTTAGGGGCAAATCCTGTTACTATGTGTTCTGTTGTATTATATCTTAGGATACATTCATGTGCTATTGTCGTCCAGGCCAATTTTGGCCAATTTTCCTTTCCTTTCATTTACCTTACATCTTATTTTATTAACGATTGTTTGGTTAAGCCTTTCATTCAGGCCATTTGAAAAAGGTGCATTAACTGCGGTGAAGACAATGGGTATATTCTCATTACTTAAAAAGTTTTTAAAATCTTTTGAATTTATTCCCGGATATTGATCCGATAGAATCATACCAATTTTATTTCCTTGCATCGCTTTTCGAACAAGGTTTATAAAGTCACTCGAACTTTGACTTTTTGAAGTCAAAATATAGGCATACCTCGTGAAATGATCTACAAGAAGATGTAAGTATGTCTTTGTAGAACGTGAGCCACCAAATCCACCAATTGTATCTATAGACATTATCTCAAATGGGTAAGTTGCAGGACCTAAATGAGACATAAGTCCAAATTTATATTTTCCTCGAGATTTGTTTTTTATGCATATTTCACATTTTTCGCAGATTTTTTTAATATTATCGGTTAAATTTTTTGCTGTGTAGAATTTTATTTTGCATTTGTTTTGTTCCTATATGACAGTAAAGATAATGTATATTTTCTATAAATTTTTTACTAAATTCCTCTGATAGTATTATTTTTTCTTTTTTTCCAATTTTTTTGTAGTATATTTCATCTTTCAATTTTAATTTATTTTTATTATTTTTCAAATCTTCATTATTGTTCTGATCATTTTGTATATCCCTTAGTTTTATTAAGTTTACGATTCTTAAATTTTCTTCCTGATTTTCATGTGGTTCTAACACCGGATTTCTGCTTAAACAGTCTGCTTCTAAATTGTATTTTCCTGGAGCGTATATTACTTCAAAGTTAAATTGAGATAGATAATAAGTTAATTCTCCTAGTTCTTCATCTGTTCTGGCTTTTATATTCATTCTTTCTAGTGGTTTATGGTCTGAGTATACCGTGAATTTTTTTCCTATGAGCCAATGTTGCCAGTATTTTACTGTCTCCTTTATTGCTAAGCATTCCAAATATATTGCCTTTTTCTTTTTTTGAGTTTCATTTAATTTTCTCGAAAAGTATGCACATGGTTTTTCTTCTCCATTTTTTTGTGGTTGTTTCAAGACAGCTCCTATGCCCTGTATACTCGCATCTGTGTAAATATTTATTGGCAAATCTGGATTATATATTGTTAAAATAGGTGTTGAACAAAGTAATGTTTTAATTGTTTCAAATGATTCTTGACATTTTTCTGACCAAATAAATTTTTGTCCTTTTCTCAACAAATTATGTAAAGGGTCTAAAATAATTGATATTTTTGGCACATATTTAGCATAAAAATTTATTTTTCCTAAAAATTGGCGCACATTTTTTTGTGTTCTCGGAAGAGGAAATTTTTTTATAGCAATTAAATTATCTTTTAATGGACTTATTGTGTTATTCTTGATTATATGGCCTAAATACTTCACCGAATTTTGTGCAAAGTTGCACTTGGAAAATTTCAATCTAAAACCTTCTTTCAAAATTGCTTTTAATAATAATGATAAGTGATTAATGTGTTCTTCAAATGTTTTTGAAAAAATCAGTATATCATCTATATAATTCACTGTGAAATCTGATAGTTAATGTTTCCTTATAATGCTACTTAAAATTCTTTGGAAAATTGCTGGTGAAGTTTTTAAACCAAATGGTAAACAGGTCCACTGAAAATGACCTTCTTGTGTAACAAATGCTGTTTTTTTTTATCTTCAATTTTCAAAGGAATAGACCAGAATGCCGAGTTTATGTCCAATGTTGAAAAAAATTTACATTCTCTCGTTTTATACATTAAATCCTCGATCAATGGGAAAGGTTGTGACTGAGGAATTATAATTTTATTTAAATCACGAAAATCTATACACAATCTTGATTTTTTTCCGTCTTCTTTTTTATATGCCAAAGTCACCGGTGCCGCGAAAGGACTATATGACTCTTCTATTAATTTGTTTTTTAACAAATTGGATACCTGTTGTTCTATTTCTTTTTTATCTTCAATAGTGCATCTATACGGTCTTTTACTACAATATTTATCTATTAATAAATCAATATGTGCTTCATATCCTTTTACCATACCTATATCATATTTATCTTTAGCAAAGAGTGATCTATAATTATATATCAATTCATCTATTTTAGACTGTTGCTGGAGGTCTAGATGATTTATTGAAATTTCAAAATTGTCTACTTCTATATGTTCATTAAAGTTTATTTTATATTCATCATTACTTTCATCCTTTTTCTTTTTTATTATATCCAAATATTTATTATTATTAATATATGAATTTTTTTTTTCTTCCATTTCATTACCTGAGAACCCAGGAATTATTTTTTTATTATTTTCATTATCTACTTTGTCATTCTCGTTTTCTTTTATAAGGCTTATGTATTTTTTTTGAGTAATTTCTAATTTTTCATTTTGCATTAACTTGAAATTTTCTATGCAATCTAATCCAATCAAGAAATCATAATCGAAATTGTCTTTATCCATAACAAAAACATTTATGTTTTTCTCAATATCAAAAATCTTAATCTTTAAGGTTACAATACCCATAGTTTTTTTCACACCATTAATCGTTTTTAAATTAATATTTTTCTTATTATTATTTATTTGATTATGTTTCAAGCACAATAATCTCGAATTGATTAAAGATACATTTGATCCTGAGTCATAAATTCCCCAGATTCTTAAAGTATCATTTATTAACAATTTAGTTTTGATTAATGGTGTAATTATAAGTTTTTTGGATCAATTTCATTTAATTCTGTTTCTAATTCAGAGTTATTAACATTTCTTATATTATATTCTCTTTTATTTTCATCATTATTTTTATTTTGGAACCAACATGATGATTCGGGATGATAACGAATTCCCTTATTTTGTCTTTCACAAATCCTGCATGGTTTGTCTCTGATATAATTTTTTTTTATTATATTTTGAATACTAGTCTTTTTTTCTGAATGATTTTTATTTGCTAAATTTTCTAAACCTCTAATGTTATTAAATAAATCACTAGTTTCCTTCATGTTGTTTCTATCAAATTTATCAGATATAATATTTGGTAGTCCCGTAGCAATCAGATCAATAAGAGTGCATTTATCTATCGATTTATTTATTTCCAATAAAAGTCTTTCTTTTTTTAAAGCATATTCTAATAATGAGCCTTGTATATATTTGAATGACATTGCATACCTGATTGGTGTCCAACCTTTGTCTGCATAAGTTTTACAAAAGTTATCTTTCCATGTTGACCATTCTGAGTTTACAGAATATTTTATAAGCATTGACCTGTACCAGTCAAGACATGACTCATCCAGAAATAACCTAAGTGTTTCAATTTTCTTAATATCTTCTTCAATTCCCAAACGAGTACATTCACTTTCAAAAATAGTTATCCATTGTGATACGTTAGAAGTTTTTGTCGTTAAATTTTCTATAACAAAATTAACTGCTAATTTTTTTATATTATTAGGTTTACAAATATCTTTTTTAGCTATAAAATTTTCATTAATTTTTGTCTCCTGTATTTTATTTTGTGTAATTTCCTCCAAATATATATTATCAAACTGTAAGTTACCATCTTCATCTATGTATGTTTTTTGTAACTCATCTATTAACGTTATCCAAACTCTTCGTACTTGATACCTTTTTGTTATACTTCTTTTTACTTTAATAAAGGCACTTGTTTTTATTATTTCTTTGTGATTGCTCACTGGTTGTAGATCTTCAGGTAATATTTTAAATTCAAAATGAAGTTTCACCATTTTATGTATATTGATTTTGTCGTTAAACAATAATGTCGTTTTATAATGGAGTGTATTAAGCAAATTAAATCGTTGTTCTGTAAAAAGAGAAATTTATTATTAAAATAATTATAAAATACAATAAAAGTAATAATAACATAAACATAAATAAATAATAATGATAACAAATATAATTTTACCTGTAAAAAGAGAATCGACATTAAATGCTTTTAGTTCCTCCTTTTTAGAATCTTAACTGTCACTTTAAAACAAATATAAAACTAAAATTTTAATATAGAACCAATTCAAATAAAAATGAAATAAGTACTTCTAGGTGACATCTATGTAAGTACTTGTTTTACATACGTATAGCTAATTGACATACATAATACATAGGTCAAATATCTTTAAAATTTAAAAAAATATAATTATTAAAATTCTTTAAAATTCACTTTGTTTATACCGCAATCTGAAGATATCAATGCAAATAGTTTCATGTACATAACACATGAAATCCAACTGTCGATGGCGATAGTATGTATGTACCTATAGTTGAAGAATGCATACCAAACTATAAACTCTTAAATCAAAATTATTAGATATTTTGTTTTCTATACAAAACATGTAGGTATATCAAAATAGGATAGTGTGGAGGTTGGTCGTATTTCCTACCTCGAATATCTCAAAAGATCGATGGTTATAGAATTTACTTCTCTTAACAGATCGACAAAGTCTCAAGCCAAGATCCGCGTGATTTTGTATGGCTAGGTCTACATTTTTCATGATTTTAAAACTTTGAAGACAAAAAACACCAACTAAGAGGCTTCGCAACATACATGTAATGTATATGGATGAACTCCGAATCCGGAGTAGAAAATTGAGTGTGTATGTTTGTGATGCTTTTATGAAAAAGCTCTCAAACTTTTCTTATTAAAAAAAACATTTTTTTATAAAAAATTTATGTTTACCAAATTTTAAAAGAATATAAAAAAACGCGGAAACACCCCAACTAGATATTCTATAAAAAATACATACATTATAGTAGTACATCTCAATCGTTTTTTAACAATTTTTGTAAAAATTAAATTTAGTGACGACATCGTTTCAAACCATTTATATGGCAGTATACACTTCACAATATCTACGGAAACTCTCAATATTTTGATACTTAATCTCCATACATACATACATACATACCATCGAGATGTTTACATATTTGGGGTAGAAAAAAGACTGACCTCCCGACTATTCTATCTTGACATACATGTTTGTATAGAAAACAAAACATCCACAAATATTTAATAATTTGGATTAAAGGGTTTACAGTTTGGTTTGTACACTTCAACTATACATACTATCGCCAACGATAGTTGGATCTCATGTGTTACATGCAACTTATTTAAAGAAATAAAGTATGATTCTTGACGTCATTTCCATAAGTATCTATAGATTGCGAGTGATTTATATAATTAATCAACACTCATCGATTTCACCAATAAAGCTTGGTTCACATTACGATTAATTGCGTTTTTTTTCCAATCAACAGTAATATTTTATAGATTCTATGAAACATTCAATTTTGTGATTTTCGCCGTTTAGCATAACGTTAAAAATAAATTATAATATAGTACCAAATAAATAATAACAATACCATATCGATGATTTAATATTTTTGGTTACCGAATATCGTTATATTAAATTGCTGGGACACAAGTATGGGTTCATGCCATTTAGTACAATCCTTCTTTGGGTGCAAAGTAAACCGAAGACCACAAATTGCTTGTTTCTTCATCGTCTTTACCATCTCCTATGATATTTTTTAATTAATTTATTTCTAGCATACTTTTTTCGTGTATGCAAGTGAGTTTCGTGTATGCAGAATAAATCCAGTTGAAAGGAGATCGCTGAGAAGAATATGTAACAAGACGATGTACGGCAGGGTAAGGAATGAGGACATTAGGAAAGAACGTAAAATAAAACAGGATATGATACGTAACTATATTAAATAAGTCAGCTTATATATGTAAAATTTATTTTGTGTATTAATAATAAAAAAAAACATCACAAAGTATTTCCTTTCATTATATTGCATAGAATACTCTTTAGCCTGCAGTAAACGCGAATGCTTTATGTTGACTAATTTGATCAACATTTTGCTACGAGCATTCAGTAATCTTTTGGCAGTCTGCGTGATACGTTCTCCAAATAGGGATTTTTTTTAACTGCTTGCAAAATTATTTATGCAGTAGTACTAAACGAACAATCTACCAGCAGAGTCATACATATGTATGTATATTGACACGAGCCGGCCAATAAAACGGCTTCACTTTTTCAGCGAGGTATTTGTATGGGAATGAGTATTCTATAGTTTAATTATTATTCTATGTTCTATTGATGATATTTTTTTGAGGAAATTTAACGATCTACTGAGAATCTATTGGAAAAAGGAAATTTAACCCAATTTCTCAGTAGACGGCATTACAAAAACATTTCTTCTATACTTAATAGGTAGATGGCGATGGTTTTTTAAACTTATATCCAAACGATCAGTTTTTCATTATTAATATATATATATATATATATATATATATATATATATATATATATATATATATATATATATATATATATATATATATATATATATATATATATATATATATATATATATATATATATATATATATATATATATATATATATATATATATATATATATATATATATATATATATATATGTTATAATATTTTTATCTCGGTTTTCCCGTGTCAGTAGGTCTTGACTAAGACCATTTGTCTTCCGACGTTTCGCCTGAATATCACCAGGCATTTTCAAGGACTTAACGAAAAGCACGCGCGCGACACACGTCTACTCACACTGAAAGCTCACCGTCAAGGTTTCAGTGTGAGTAGACGTGTGTCGCGCGCGTGCTTTTCGTTAAGTCCTTGAAAATGCCTGGTGATATTCAGGCGAAACGTCGGAAGACAAATGGTCTTAGTCAAGACCTACTGACACGGGAAAACCGAGATAAAAATATTATAACATATTTCACCCGTGAAAACATCAAATATAACATATATATATATATATATATATATATATATATATATATATATATATATATATATATATATATATATATATATATATATATATATATATATATATATATATATATATATATATATATATATATATATATATATATATATATATATATATATATATATATATATATATATATATATATATATATATATATATATATATATATATATATATATATATATATATATATATATATATATATATATATATATATATATATATATATATATATATATATATATATATATATAGAACTTTATGATTCGATAAGAAAACTCAATAAGAAGACATAATTAGTGAACGTTGCGCAAGCGCACAAAGTGATAAATATAACAGGTCGTAAGCCCTGTAGGTGCCATGAATTCTTGGTTCTCCTATAATATTCCGTCTTCGTCTCTATGGAGATGTTTAAAATTTGTCAAAAAATATCGTTGACTCCCGAGAGGGAAAAAATACAATGTTTGCGCATATTTATTTATTTATTTATTTATTATAAATCCTTACTAACATATTATGTATACACAATATAACTTAAAATATATAGAACTATAATGAACTTAAAATTAAAGTATTATTAAAGCATATGCAACACAAAAATATTCGAGCTATGTATAATTCGTCAATTGCCCAGGACATTTAATTTTTTCCGTTATTTCTGGCAGAATTTTGAGGGATAGTATGACAACCATTTATTAATTGAATATTTTTAATAACACCTGTAATTTTCAACTGCATATTAAGGTAAATACATATTAATGTTGATTATGACTCCAGCCTTAAAAAAACAAAACGTGTGTCTGAATATTATTCATTATTTGTATATGTACAATTAACATCAAAGTGTATTTGCTTGTTTATTCAACACCAATGATATTCTCTACTGTTTATTTAAACAAACCAGATAATTAAATTGATTACAAATTGTATCTACATACATATTCATTATATATGTATACTTAAATCTATATTTAGTTTAATGTTTTGTTTCCAGGTAAATACATAATTAAAAAAAAAATACTAGATTGCCTAACTGATTTATATTATGATGAGGTACACTTTAGTCGTAATGTGGACAGGAGGCTGATTTTTTGGCTAAGACACATCAGATTATGGACTACAGAGTCCACAAAGCTGTTCCGGTTAGCTCAAGACAAGACAAAGATGTCTATGACAATGCTGAAGGTCGAGGGGACATAATATGGTACAGAAAGAAGAAGAAAAATGGACAGTGAAATCCCGCGACCGTGTCATGATTGATGCATTTAAAATGTGGTGTTGGTGCCGTATGCTGAGGATTCCGTGGATTGCAAGAATAATGACTCGGTTCTTAAGGAGATTGTATATAGTTAACAGTATGCAGTCACTGAGTTCTGAGTTTCTTTGGTCTCATTGGAAAAAAGTATTGTCACAAGAAGTGTTCCAGGTAAAAAAAGTAGATACAGATCTTCTGCAAGACGGTGTGACCAGTTGGCAATAAAAGTTTTCAGTGGGCTCCCAGGATTTAGGATAGTCTCTTAGGGGTAGTGATATGAAGTATGCCTGATAGTGTTCATTGTATAGTAGCTTTGGAAATGAACAGAGCTTAAAGCTCTAAAACCTTCCCACACTGAATTTTTTTTGTTATTAGTAACAAAATTTCATGTTAAAATTAACCGAACTATAGTGACTACAAAATATTTGGTCATTCTAAACTAAATATTTTGTGCACACAGGCAAACCGTACAGTGATAAATAGATAAACCTTTATTACTGATAACAAAGGTAAAACGCAGCTAGCCAGTTCGGTTGTCATTTTTTTCAGTGCAATTAGGTAGAGAAGGAGACAGAAAAAACCTCTTAATGTATTTTGACCGTTCCATGGATCACGACCCTCAGCAGTGAGGATACGAGGAAAAAGACACCTACCTAAAATGGCATTAGCCAAAGAAGAAAAAGAATTTTAATTTTGATCGAAAGTATCTTCAAGTTTCCTCTTTTTATAGGTGATATTAAACTGGATTCAGTGCAGACGTTACATTTCTAAGGAGCACTCGTTTAATAATACAATGATGAAACGAGTAGTTTTAAATATAATATGTAACAGCTAGTGTATTTCGCTTGGGGTATATCAAGAGCTGTATTGGTATATGTGTAATGTGTCTAGATACTGTTACGACTTTGGACAAAGTTTCTATGGCCAAGATATAGGTACGTAGAAAGAGAAAACTCTGGAGTATAATTCGACCATAAACCACAAACCTTCACATCCGGAACTTGTTCGCCTCAGGCGCTTTATTGAGACGGCCCAATCAAGAGGCACCACAAACTATCTCTTCTTAAGCCTGCGAGACAATACCGACACTGAAACACTAATCAGTATGCATGGACCCTAATCTTTGTTATTTATCCCATTTACATAGGTAACTGAGACAATAGTTGGTAATTGATATCACACAACACAATATTTGGACACAATCCGCTTCGTACGACATGTATGATAATATCTCAATGTGTAGATTTTGGTTACTCCTCAAAATAGGGGTAGAAGAAGGATTTTGTAAGGAACCGAGATTTCAAGAAATCTTCGTCATATTTATTCAAACTATTGATCGCGCAGAGGTCAAAATTCCACCGTTTTTATTAAAATGTTGAGTTTGAAATGTCACTGGACTTGATATAATATGATAAACAATCATTATGTATTCATCAAGGGATACAAAATCTTATTTTCACATATTGCATGTATGTAGAATAAATGCTTCGAACTCGCGACCACTCGATTACTAACCCAGCGCTGTAACCGCTATGTCACCACCCATCTAGATTATTATTTCATTTTCGATTGATAACCAAAATTCTCTTAAACGTTATCTGATTTGTAAATCATTATTTTTTCATTTTATCGAGCCCCCTCGTTGATCCCTATTCAGAAATGTTAAATAAATTTTTGTGAATTTTGATTCATTGAAATTACCTACTGATAAACGTTTAAAAACAATAAAGAAGAATTAAAATAGTTTGGTGATCCTCTATAATTTGCAAGTAATTTAATGCAAAATAAATTATCCTTTATATTTTAAATGCATGATTTTTAATTATTTGATTCCCATATTATATTTTAAAATACATTGATAAAAAATAAGCATTATCTTCCTCCGATATGTAAGGGATTCCTATTCTCAAAATCAAAAACAAGACCTTTTTGTTATAATGTTTGTTGACTTAGGTTTATCATGATACATATCAGATCCAACAAAAGTGGGTCTTAAGATAAAATCATCTGGGTAAGCACATCGTTTATGCTATAATCTCCTTCAAATCTCAGATCAATGTCATGTCAGTACATATATGTAGGTATTTTATTGTAAAAATCTTATCACTTACACTACAGGAATGATCCAATATCTAATTAATACACGTCAAGTCAGTTCAAAAACATTTACCCATTATACACACTCTTCACGAAAAATCTAATTAGTTATAAATCTAAAAACAAACCATGATTGCGTTGCTTCAAAATGTAATATTCTGTAAAAAATTGGATCTTATAGCTTATAATTGCTTTGTTTTATTTATTTTCGTTAACATTTTTAAAATGCACGAAAATAAAATATAAACACCCAAATTCCCACAAAGGCAAAACCTATGTGTGGGTATACAAAAATACATTTTTTTAATATTGCTTTCCGGAGTAATACTTAAATAATAGAGTATTATTCTATTATTAAAGTATATAAAATGTTGTATCTTAATAAAATCTTATAATTTTATTAATAAAATTATCTACATATATACGTACCATATTATCATCATTACATATCCCTTAATATATGCTTATCAGTGTCAGGTGTACTTTTAAAAATTAAAAATACACCTGACGCTGATGAAATCTTAAAAGGGGCATCCGAAAACAATGATATGTAATTGAAGAGAATGGAAGCCCCAATTTAAGTTGGTGCATAACAGTAAAAAAATAACTACAAAGTATTTACTATATTCAATAAACAAAAATTGAAACTGTACATAGCAATCCTCAAAACTTTATTTTAAAAATTTCAAATGGTTACAGACACACAAAACCATCAAGGCGAAATTCGTAGTATGCTCTCTAAACATGATACCCGTTGAGAATTTAACCTAAAAATACGCTTCAAAATTGGAAAATCACAACATTCCATTATTCTTTGGTAACAGAGATTCATAAAAATGTTTGAAGAAACACAAAGCCCATTATATAAATGAAGACATTTTAAGATATCAAATTTTGTTACCGGGAAAAGCTCTTACATATATTCATGTGAAGTTATTCGTCTTAAGCCTGAAGAGAGCAAGGAAAATTTTGTCCAAAAGGTCAAAACACAAAGAAAGTTACCTTAGAATTAAAGTATATTTTAAATTGAGTAGTGATCCATTATAGTAGCGGTTAAAATATTTGTACATATGTACATACATACCATCACGCCATGTCCCTTGCGGGGTAGGCAGAGAGAACCGAACGCCACATTTTTCCATCCTGGCACGCATGTTCGTCTATTGCTCACACTTCTAACATTTCCGTCTTTCTGAATATCGTTAATATGGTCGTCCATCCCTTTCTTGGGCGTCCCCGACCTCTCATTTCATTCCTTTCCGCTCTGTATATTTTCTTCGTCAGGTGTTACTCATTCATTCTCCCCATGTGACCAAACCATCTCAATGTGTCACTTTCATTCAAGTAATGACATCATTCTTCATCTTACATTCTTTCCTTATGTCATCATTTCTTACCCGGTCATACATCGTTCTATTACAAATTCTACTTAACGATCTCATTTCAACTGCATTTATTCTGCTTTCATGCGTCTTCTGCCATGTCCAGGTTTCACTTGCATACGTCAAGGTTGGCACTACGATGGCGTTATGAATGGCAACTTTTATATGTTGCGATCATTCATAATTGGTCTTAGTTCTCCATTCACTCTGTTTCCTGCCATAACTCTTCTTTCGATCTCTTTATCGAGCCGTCCATTCCGTTGAAATATGCTTCCCATGTATACATATTTGTCGACTTGCCCGAGCCATTCGTTCTCTACTCTTAGTTTACACGCTGTTCTGCTTTCACTCTTTTCAAAGACCATTGCCTTTGATTTGCTGGCATTCATCCTAAGTCCATTCTCTATGCATCCTTCATTACCATACTTACAAGATACTGTAACTCTTCCATACTTTCTGCTTATAGAACTGTATTGTCTACATACATTATTTGTGACTTGCTTTAATAGTGTTTTACTTTTATACATGAATGATATGTCAAATGCTGATAATTTTGTATAGTTATTATTTGACTGCCATTTACCGGTATTTCTTCTCGACGATCATCATTAAAATTGTGAGCATTTACGACACTTATAATCTATATACATAAAAAAAATATATAAATACTTTTTTTTTCGTTTATATGGTAATTCACCCTGTGGCGAGGAAGTACCTCCCCATCAAGGATGCCATCTCGCTCGGACGATCTCGTTTCTCACGAAGATTGCCGAAGACGACCGAGAGATAGCGCATCGTATTTCGTTCAACAATCGTGGCGAATCATTCGCTCGTCAGCCAGGCGTTCAAGCACAGTGTTCAATAAATATATTATTTTATCCCGACCCCAGTATTCGCGGAGCAATTACTTACATTTAAATTTGTTAACTGTTTAATTTGAAAATATAATCAATCTGAGTAA
Organism: Molanna angustata; assembly: GCA_963576475.1. Taxonomy (NCBI): domain Eukaryota; kingdom Metazoa; phylum Arthropoda; class Insecta; order Trichoptera; family Molannidae; genus Molanna; species Molanna angustata. Next base: position 4,653,255 of record OY754971.1, on the reverse strand, counting down.
GTTTTCTTTTATTACGAAACCTATCATCACTCTATTATTTCAATTCTAAATAAATGGTTGAGTAAAACAATTGCAATATCTAAAAATAGTTGTATGTATTTTGGGAGATGATTTGGAACACGTAATTTAAACTCGCAACCTTTTCTGATATCATATTAATAATCTTATTAAATATACAGCTTCCTCCCAATGCACATACCGCTATAACCCTATTAAGGATGCTATATGTTTTGAATTTATATAAATAAAATGGAATAGTTTTAGGAAAATATAAATATGTTCAAAATTAATTTACAGTTCAATGTTGTGAAATTTTAACAATATGTAAGACATAAATTTTTAATACATTTAATCAAAAATGCATTTGATAATACGTATTTTTCAGGTCAATCCAATTTTTGAAATATAATCATGAAAATCTGTTCGTTCGTTTGAAAAAAAAAAACACGAACGCCATCTATAAATTGACGTAGAAACTTTTTTGTTACACTATAATTGAGAAATTGGTCTGTATACCTTTTTTTTTTTTTATACGGCGCTGGCCGATTTACTAATGATATTAATAACAATTAAGCACTACAAATAATAACACTCAATTATTATTATTACCATTATACACTTCCTCAAAAGAATTAGCAGATCAATGCGTAAATTGAAAATTATTTAAAAGAGCAAAATAAAATGCAACAAACGCATCATCAAGCTTTCAATTGGGAATAGTTCACCCATCCAGATACTTAACATATCAAAGGATTAGGCTCTGAGGAGGTCTCTATACTACCTAACAACCCTACTGATTCCCGAATATTAACGTTTAAAAAATCTTTAACGATTCTACATGTATTCATAATTACCGTTTTTTGCATTTTTATTATTAAATTTTTCGATAAATCTATAATTTCTAAATTACGGATTAACGATTTTGGAATAATGCCAGTGGCTGAAATAATGAACGGTAATATTATTATTTTACGAGAATGCCAAAGTCTTTTAATCTCATTACCTAAAGCGGTGTATTTTCTAATTTTTTCATCAAAAGTTTTTATAATATTACTAGAATTTGGAATAGCCACGTCGCAAATATATGTAATTTTTTTAATTTTATCATGCATTATTAAATCGGGTCTGTTATGTTGAATTGACCGGTCAGTTAATATTGTTTTATCGTAATAAAGCGAAATATTATTATTTTCTAAAAATGAAATCGGATCATATTCATAATATGGTTTTATGTTTATCGCGTCAATTAATTTATATTTAATAGCTAAATTTTGATGTATTATTTTTGCTACTTGGTTATGTCTAAATGTATATTCTGATTGCGCGAGAAAAGAACAGCCCGGTATTATATGATCGATTGTTTCCGGAAAAGCCAAACATTTCCTACAACTATCATCAACTACATTTATGTCTTTTATTATATATTTTTGATAATTTTTAGTTTTTATTACTCTATCCTGAATTGCTATTATAAAACCTTCTAAACCTTCTAAATATACCATTATTATTATTGATCTATTAAAAATTTGTAATAAAATATAATTAATATTAAAATATTCGATTTTTTATAAAGTATTTTCAGTGTGGATCTGTGAGACGATAAACATCAGCAGTCTTTTTTATCGTTTGCGATTTGAGTTCAATCCGACACTTACCTACCTACTTTATATATGACCGAAACTGCATCTGCGTTGGATTGTTGTCAAATCGCAAATATTAAGTAAGATGATAGATATTGCCCATCCTAATGTCACAGACTCTCAAAAAAAGAAGCAAGAAACGAACCAAGACATACCTACAATGACGAGATTAAAATCTAGAAAAAGTTTCCTGATGATATCCCCCCATCATGTGCTGCTATAAAGGTCAAAGCAAGATCACTGGATTCCCATGATTCGTGATTCCTATCATCAAACTTCTTGGCCACTCCAGAAGTAATCCCTTTCTCATGAAAAGGAATCATTGAATTCGGAAGACATGGATAATAATTATTGTTTATTGCAGACGACTTTGCTAATTGATTATTTTGATTTTTTTTTTCTCGTGAGTTCCATCATTAGAACTCAATGAAATTCATATGTGTGATCATTTCTGAATCACTCTCTCTCAATTAAAAAATCAATTACTAAAATAGCATAATGTTTTAAAGCATTATCGATGAAGTGCAAATTAAAGAGTTTGATGAATTTCTCGTAGATCCCATGACCAAATTGAAATGGAACTAATCGGAAGATACCCGCTTTCTAATGGAAAAAGAATCATCAAAATCGCTCAACGTGGTATAAATAAATCGCTGAATAAAGAAAACACATAACTACATAAAAAAAAGTTCATGTTGAATTTATAACCTCCTCTGTTTTTGGAAATAGTTCAATAAGAAACTATGCAAAGCACGTGGTCAAAACGACTATTTGTTTATATTAGGAATTTGGAATAGTCTAATGACACAATTTTGTGTCAATTAAATTATTCCATATCGTAATGCGAACAGATAATAATAAACCTTCCTATAGAGATGCCTCGCCTGTATAACATCTTCTTCATATCGTCACTTTGAAAGTTAGTGATCCCAGTGCTTGTGAAATTGTCCTCAAAACAATTATTTAAATTTGTCGAGCCTCTGTGTTCGTGTTTATTGTTTGTTGAAGTAGAGTTTCCATATCTTCTTTAATGACTTGGATCCAAGTTCGGTAAATTTACTTCGTGTAAATCAAAGTGCCTTCTCGAAACTAAATGAGATGGCTTGCGAAACTTTCATTTGATAATCTAACGAAAAATATATATTTTGTTTTCTGATTATTGGTTTAACGTGTTCTTGGATATGTGAACGAGACAATTATCTTTACTCTCAACTTTTATGTACGTAAATAATTTTGATTTAAGATAATTTCATGCGATTTTCTTACAATTTATCGACAGCTATCACCTTAAAATTGCATAGTTACTATGAGTTTCGTGATGATGTGTTTTTTATGGCGAATGATATAGGTACGTATATTGAAAATTTTGAATATTCTGTACCACTACATCTTCTTCTTCGTTGTATTCAATATTGGAGATCGGTTGGCAGCAAAGCGATATATCTTTTCCTCCACTCCACTCGATCTTCAGCGACTATCTTCAACTCTGTATATGAGGTACTCTTCATGTCCTGGCACACCTGCTCTAGACACTCCCGGCTAGGACGCCCTCTGCCAGTTGTTTCCTCAACCATTCTCTCCAAGATGATGATGACCTTCATCTTAAATAGGTACTCTCTTTATTGTCTGAATAATTAATTATTTTTCCATGGACAATGATTCATAGACATTCAAAATTCTCACCAAAAATATACATTTTTAACCTTTTTTCAGAATTAGGTATATAACATGTAGGTAATAGAAATGGATATACACATTGTGATGTTTTTTTCTTTTTATTCATATATTCAGAGTTAACTTTGTGGTACATTTAAACCATTCATGCTTCTCTAGATTGGGACATTAATTGGTATTAAAAGAATTCCTATCGGCAATAGAGCCTCCTCCAACATAAGATGCAAGATTTTTTTTAAATGAATATGTCTTAGTTAAACAAGTAAATATACATCTACCTACATTCCCTAAATTAAGCATAAATGCTTGTGCTATAGATGAACGTAAAGATCGAAGTCGATTTAATAAATTAATATCAGCAGAAAAGTTTATGAAAACAATGTTTGCATACAAATTTTAACATTTTTTTAAAATTTTGCAAATTTATATATCTCATGCTCACTTAGACCCCATTAGATTTTGAAGGATATCTGAATAGTGCTTCTCATTTTTTTAACCATCAAATATTTCAAAGCTCAGAAAACTTAAAATTTGATTTTTTTATTTTCAAATTGGTAAAAAGACACATCACTTTCATAAAATGGCATTGAAGATTCATTTATCAACTTTTCATAATAAAATATTTAAATAAAAAATAAATTAATAAACTCATTTCCTGAAAATGCTGAATATTTTCCAGACAAAATTTGAATAATTTATAGAATTACTTGAGTTTGAATGTTTTGTAATTAGTGAAAAGTTTAGCGTTGGCCACAACCCACTCGTTAATCATATATTTTATTATGTTTCAATTACATACATATTATATAGTAACATTATATTCTCAAGTCCTTTGGTCTCAAAGATTTTATTTAAAATGTATGAAACTAACCATACAATTTGAAGTACAAAAGCGTACTTTGCCTTATAAAAAATGAATATACAGAAATTGTATGTTCTTGTGAATTTCTCTTTCTTTCCTTGATGTAATACGATGTATGTAGACTCGTGTCTTTGATAGAAATGAAATTGTTTTTCTTATATACTTATTGTACATTAATGTAAATACATAAATGAACACTGACCTTGTCTGCTGTATTATATTATCAGGATCAGGACGTTTTTAATATATCACATAACTAATCAAAAAATTTCAAAGGAGATTCCTTTGATATTTCATAGGAATCTCAATACTCATAATACTCTACACATTAGCCCTAAAAATATTACAAGGCCCCTAAAAAATCCCATTACATACCTATTATTTCCCCTAAATTTAGGAGGGAAATCCCCAAGTTGGCATCCCTGGCTAGTCCATAAGTCTCTGGGAATGGATGGTAAAGATCAAAAAAGCTATATGTTCCCTTGTAAAAAGGTAGATAGAAAATTTCTGATTGTCACATTTCTGAATACTGCACCAAGGAGAACAGTTGCCTTATAAACTTTTCCGTTTGCATTGAATGGTTGGGTTTTATTGGCGTGTTTCTATTCCGCGTGTTGGAAAATTGTTGAATGCAAACGGTGACATAACAAAGGAGACTTTTGTAACAGAATAGATGAGGACTTATAGCTGAGCGGTTTGTCTACTTGCCAAACTGAATGTATTAGAATGAATACCAATATGGCATACCTACTCTCAATCTTCACCCCTACGAAATGTACATACAGTGCGGGCGGAATCTCTTATTCGTATAGTTTGGCCACGCTTGACTTTGGTATTTTGGAAAAAATATACTTATTTCTTTGATATATCTATATATTTCTCATTTTCTGTGTATGAAACAAAGACGAAAAATCTAAGAATATCCTAATGGAAATAACAGACTCAAGTTTCGGTGTTACCACTCATAAATAACCATCATTTTAGTTGATTCATTGAAATAATTAGTTTTTTCTAAGAAAAAAATATTTAACTTGTTTTTGTTGTTTAATATTATATTGAGACAATAAAATGATGAAACAATATGGCCCGTTTTCTTGGTATTTTATCCGACATGCCAAATTAACCAAGCTGTCAGAATTATTGATAGCCAAGGCAAAAAATGACGGCTATGAAATATATAACATTGAAAATACCGATTTCAACTCATTTGTAAAGAAAAATCATATATTTTGAAAATTAAAGAATTAAAGAAAATTAATATCCATGTTTACCATCAACATCATTGACTCAAGTAAAAAAAATAGTTTTAACGATATTTCATTGTTGGTCACATACTTACATGATAACGCCATTTTCCTATTTAAGTAGGCAATAAAAATCGTACCTCATTCGTGGTGTAAACTGTAATGTATGAATTTAGTGGTAGGTACCTAAAGCATAATTTAATTATAGTGGTATCTACAAAAGAATATTGTGTGTTCCAATTTTAGATTAATATGATTTAGAATATGGGTATTGGGTATTGTCTTTTGTTTTAAGAAAATTATTTAAGCTTCTGTCATAGAATATTGTAAGCTGTTAACCTTGATAATAAAAAGATTCTTTCCCCCCCCCCCCCCCCTTAGCGCTTTTGTCCCGTTTCTATCGGGGTACGCTTTGACCATGAGCCTGGAATTGGCGAGTCTGGTTATTACATTGAAGCGACTGCCATCTGACCTTCGTAACCCTTAGGAAGGGGAACCAGACAAATTGGATCATGGCTACACATAGCTAGTGATATAAATCCGCACATAGATTTTTTAAAAATCCAGAGGTGCGTGCCCCGCCCGGATTCGAACCGTCGACCACAAGCATGTGAGGCGACGATATTACCGCTGGGCTATCACCGCTCTTGATAATAAAACGATTGTTTTATAAATATATTTATTGGGCAGAATAAAACTGTTTCTTTTATAAAAAGAATAAACATTATTAAATTATTTTAAATCTAAAAACTATTGCACCTTTATTCATCATTAATCCAAAATATATTTATTTGGTAACTTTTAAATTGTTTTTGCATACAAATAGTATGAAATTAAGACAATCGTGAATATAATTAGGACTGAAAATAAGTAATAAATTAAAACGAAAATTATTCATAATAATGGAATGTGATATTGGAAAAATGAGGGTTTATTATAAACTAAATAATGGTCGCCGAATTGCCATCGAATTTACGTTAATCTACTAAGACTGATGACTAGTCACAATTTTTTACGATGATCATATCAATGTTATGCTTAGAAACACTATACTATGTGAACTAATACATTTCAATAGTTTGTGACGTAAACACTTACAAATGATACGGGAATCGTCAGAAAAATTATTAAACTAAAACTTTCTCATGTAGTTGGAAGAAATTGCAATATAGTGATAAACTCGCCACTGGCGCAGGGTACAAGGAAGTGGTCATTTATTTACTATGACACTGAAACGAGATCACAGAAGACTATGAATATGTATGTATGTATATTATTGAAAAAATAAAAAGTTTTCACAGTAAAAGTTTTTTTTATATAAAAACAACAAAATATAAGAAAATATTCAAATTTACACAAAAATATAAAGGAAGCACCCAATATCTTTAAAGAACTTTTCCTTACAGAATAATAAGGAAAATAATAATATTTAATATAAGGAGTTAATTTAACTACTCGTTTGAAGTAGTGGATCAATTTACTTACCTGGGCTCCAGTCTTACCGAAAATAATGAAGATCCAGCTGAAATAAGAAAAAGAATTACGGCAGCCAATAAAACATATTTTTCATTGCTCCCTGTTTTTATATCTCGCAGTGTCCATCGTAAAACAAAAGTCACACTCTACAAGACCATAGTCAGAACAGTGTTGGCATATAATAATAATGAATAATAATGAATGAATACTATATTTCCAACAGTATAAATATTACAAAGGAACAAAATACAATTTAATTTATACCTAATTACAATTTTACAATATTTTTTTTTCACACATTTGGAAATTTTACTGCCTCGCTAGACATAGTCTGTCCTGAGGCAGTACTAGTTTAAAATTGCTATGGCTACTCTGCGATCATATGATTTGTTTTCTTTTTTTTCTTCACATATTCCATTCACTTAGAACATCGACAACCAGGATGAAAAACTCTAAAGCCTCTATCTCAAAAAATCTTAGAGTACCGAGGCAGATCCTGTATCAATATATAGTCCGGTTGGAACTCAGCAGTGTTTTTATGCAAATGAGAGAGTTTCAGTCTCATATAGAGCTGTCTAACATCCAAAAATCCACTGTCTATATATATTTGTTCTGTGGGGTATCTTTTAGGTCTATGGATGCGAGACATTGACCATAACGGCGAAAATGTCTGAAACGCTGGACACCTTTGAAAGAAAGGTACTGCGTAGAATATGCGGACCCGTGAAGGATGGCGATGAATGGCGCATTAGACGCAACGATGAGTTGTACAACATATACCAGACCCCAAGTATCTCAACGCACATGAAATAACTTAGGCTGAGATGGGCTGGACATGTACAACGAATGCCAACCTCACGGGTGCCGAAACGAATCATGACTGGACACCCAGGTGGAAGAAGAAGGGTAGGAAGACCAAGGCTGCGATGGGAAGATGAGGTCAGAAAGGATGCGGCTCAGCTTCTCCAGAAGAGGAGATGGAAAGTGGCAGCAGAGGACAGGATTGGATGGAGGCGAAAGTTAACGGAGGCCAATGCTCAATTTGGGCTGTAGCGCCATCGAAGAAGAAGAAGAATTAAAATTTTTAATAAATAAAAACTACTTGAAAATGTGCTTAGCACGAAACCGGTTGTAGGTTGTAGTCTTAATAAATAGTGGAATTGATTTTCAACACGTTTTTTATTTACTAAAAATATTAATTAATTTAAATGGAATTCCATCAAGAACTGACGATCACAAAGTTAAATCTAATTAATATAAGGAATCCTCTCTCGTCCTTATCCTCATGACTGAGGGTGGCGACTGTAGTCGATCGGTCTTTGTGTTGCCCGCCTCCATGTATTCTGAGCAGAACGTAGAGAATATTGTGACTGCTATGCAAGTTGCATAATATACAGGGGTTTCTTATATTGTTATTAGATCGATATCAGTTTTCTTTGACTTCACTCGTCCTTGTGTGTGTATGAACTGGAATTTAGCAATATGTTTTATTTTAATATAACTTTGAATGGGAAATGGGTTTTTATTAGATTGTTCGTATTAGATACTTCACCGGGCGTTAAATAAATGATTTAATTTCAACGAATGAATTTTATTGTTCCGTTGGCCTATTAAGTCAAGACAATTTTGTCAGTTTACTTTTCAAGACGCATTGACCACTGAATAAGTGGCAACGAGAAGTAAATGATTAGATTGGAAAATAATTCCTTTTAATAATGTAATGGTGACAAAGTGCATCCAACTATGAACGAACTTTAAACCAATCTTAAGTTTCCCTACAAGAAAACTTAAATCGAAAAACTTCCATCCCGAAAAATATATTAGACATAGAAATTTTTCAATATTTTAGACTCGCTATCTCGCTTAAACTTGGACCAACATTCAGGTAAATGCAATATCGTAATTTTTTTAGGTACCAACTCTTCATTTTTAGATGCTTTTTACCTACTTGTGAATTTATTTATGCATTTATGGAAAATCATTATTTTTTTTAATTAGTTTTCATTATCTTATAATTTTATTTTTTAGCATTTCAAATACAATTTTATTTTTGAGCATTTAAAAACAATTTTATTTTTGAGCATTTCAAAACACATTTTTAAATTTTCAGCATTTCAAAAGACTATTTTATTTTCAAGCATTTCAAAATTCAATTATATTTTTGAGCATTTCAAAAGTATTTTATTTATAAGCATTTTAATACACAATTTAATTTTTAAGCATTTCAAACAAAATTTAAATTTTCAGCATTTCAAAATTTTATTTTTAAGCATTTCAGAACACAATCAATTTTTAAAATATGATATTCAAAATAATTAATGAAAAAATAGAAACATTCAATGATTTCAATAATTCAAACAAAGATGCCCTTATGAACAAATAATTTCTATTCCTGCATTTAAGTGTTTGATTGTGTTGAATTATACTAAATCTCCCAAACCGCTCAACCAATTTCAATGAAATTTCGTAATCCTGTTCGGTTTGTTCCAAATTAAAAGATGCGTTTGGCCCGATATTTTTGGGCACTGTTCCGATGTGTGGCATTTTTATCGCGATAAAAAAAATACAGAAATATTTCATCACAAATACAACCACAAATTTTAAATTTTGTTACACCCCTTAGGATTATTTCATACGAATAAAGAACGTTTTTTTCAGTTATGTGAGCTTTCATTAAATGGCGATGTGAACAAATCTATTGACAATTGTATTAGGTACGCATCTAAGAATACACCACACTTAAATGTATGTAAAAAATAACAACAACGTCTGCCCGGCCCCCTAGTTAATTATATACATAAGTATGTTACGATATATTCCACAAATTCTTAGAAAAAGTACTTTTACATCAAGTTGGATACGAAATTATGTAATTAAAAATGTAGGTACTAGGGGCGAGCCTAGAACCTTTGAACTAGGCAAACCCTGAAAGAAAATTGGGAAATGTGTAAAATTTCATGTTTTTAGCGTTGTCGTTCATTCCAGTGGCCATAAAATTATTTTTAAAATGACACGTCAAAATAATATTTACAATTGTGGCCCCGTAAAGCATCGTATCTACATACGGTTCAATTTTTAACCTTGTAGAATGGTTGCTACAAACAAATAAATTACTATTAGTTCTTGAATTTCTTAGCATAATATTCATCGGCAAGCCAAGATTTTCAGCTTCTGTAAAAATTCCGCTACTGGTAGGTACCTATTTCTTAATAGATATAACGTACCACTGAGCGTTTTAGATTTTTTTCACCAATCTTGTCTTGGAAATATAATCTTGTAACAAAAGAGAATTTTGAATCAAAGTTGTATTTTTAAAAACACAATAATAATTATAATAAACACGTCCTTGCACCCTGCGCAAGTGAGCGAGTTGATTACCTTATGCAATTTCTTCCAACTCACCAGTGTTTCCAGCCCAGAGAAGCAGTATAAGCGTGAGGATATATACATATGTATGTATACATACATACATACCATCACGTCATGTCCCTTACGGGGTAGGCAGAGAGAACCGGACGCCATATCTTTCTATCCTGGCACACATTCATCGACTCGTCAACATTCATGCATCGTCTCATACATGTTCGTCTATTGTACACGCTTCGTGACGTCTATTGTACACGAAGCGTGAGGAATTGATCTTAATTAATTTCTTCTCGGCTGGAGATCGAACCCAGGACGCCCGGACAGACACGGCTTATCAACTGTGCCACGCCGGTCGGCCACAATAATTCTTTCACTCCTGTGGATGAGTTAGTGCGGATGAATTTAATAATTATCAGATGTTTCACAGTAAACAATGAACACTTCCTTGCGCTCTGCAAAATTGATGCACTAGAAATAATTAAGTTTGTCCTCTGTCGGGAATCGAACCATGAGGCCAGCTCAGAAATCAAACGACTCCTCCCTTATGTCACGGCGACCGATAGGTACGGTTCAAGTCCTTGTGGTTATAGGAATTGCAACTTTACTTAAACATTTCTTACTGACGAAAATCTCTATAGGCTGATATTACTTTTGCATAAAAACTCTACTCTTTTTTAGGACCAAAAATTTATAACGCTCTACCTAGCGAGTGCCATTCTATGAGTGTGCCCGAATTAAAAAAATATGTAAATAAGTGGTTATCAAATATTGGTAGATCACAATCGGAACATAATTTAACATATGTGTTTACTTAAAATAATTTCATTTCTTTGATCGCTTTTTTCATTGCCTAAGGACTTTTACTTATACTAATTTATCATATTGTTATCTCATTGTTTAAATTGTTTGCTTTTTATTTGTATTATAATTATTGCATATTGAATTGTTTTGTTGACCAATGAAGGTTTATTGATTGCTTATTTTTTTTTAATGTTATAATGTGTTTACTTATTACTTGTATTATACTATTGCATACTGATTTGTTTGTTGACCTATGATTTGTTATTGGTTGCTTTATTAATTTCTTTCATTGCTATGAAGTGTTAACTTATTTATTTGTTTATTGATTGCTTTCAAATTGGGATATTTTTTCATTACTTACTATGAGTATAATTCTTCTTTTTTAATTTCAATATTTCAATCATGTAGCTAGAAGTGGACTTGTTATTGAAATTGTGATAAAATTTTCCTTACTTAAAACAGGAATTACTCCTAGTTAGATAGACAAAGATTTATTGGAGGAACTAAAAAACATAGTACTTCCCAACAACTATTTTATTTTATATTATTTTTATTTTATTTTATACACAATAAATCATAAATTGCATGTTCAAAAAACCTCAGTTCCTGTATGTATCTTGTTATGGAAAATAAATGAATATTATTATTATTTCGGGCTCTTTAACACCTTCTCAGGTTTATCACCTGGTGGGATTTGGGGTAGCACGAGCAATGCTGCCAAGTGCTATCCTTACTGAGTGTATAAAATGTGGTGTTTGTGTGTTGGTGCCATGTGTAGTATTTATGTGTTAGTTAGGTCAGTAGTGTCGTCGATTTGGAGGAATTTCCTCACCAGTCTGCATATGTTTAATATGGCTGCTTTTTATTATTATTCCAAGTTTATTTTTTTTAATAAAATCTTACTCACACCTTTGATGCTTTACATTTGAAAAGATCTGAAGTCGATGACAGTCCACGAGTGTGAATCTTTTATTCACATTCGTGGATTGTTCTTTTTGCACAAATGGTGCCGAGATTGCTAATCTAGAGGGCTCCATGAGCTACTCTTCGTGCTATGCATTTTTTTGCTGCTCATTTAGCGTTCTGTGAAAGGGCCGTTTACAGTCCCCATTTGCAGATCGGGTGGTGGTGAGAGTAGCGAATGACGAAAATCTCTTCACAGAGATGTTAATCAGATTTATATTGCCGTACTTATTTTAACAGTCCCTTTATCGGGCTTCTTGCACCATAAAAAAATCCAAGATTATTTTCAATACATAACAAACCAAAACCCTGGAATGGTGTGTGGTATAAGACAAGTGTATCGTAAAATATGAAAAATTGCTTCTCGACCGTTCCTATCAGATCCATCTTATCTCTAGTGGTTGTTTTTGACATACTTTTCTCTGATATTCTTGTCACTTCTATCAACGTATCATATAACTTGCCCCAATCTGTTATACTCGTAAAAAATATCAAAGATAATATTTTGTGTGATTTACTGATTCACAAAATTTCGTTTGCCGAATATACCTATAATGGTACATTGTTATATAGGTATTTCCGATTCGCGATATGCATATTTTTTATTATTTGTTGAAATAAATATCCCATTATGCGTAATAAGTGTGAAATTATTGTAATTTTTTATTTTATTTTTTTATTTTATTTTACAAAGGACAGCACACAGCTCATGCATACAATTATTAAAATTAAATAAATAAAAATACGTACTATACTTAATATCAAAATAATACAACAAAAAGGTGTGAATTAGTGTGGGTGCGCGCATGAGAGAGAGTAATACATGTGTGTGTGAAAGTTATGAAAATACAACCGATGAATCCACATAAGAACCATTATCTCTCCATTGCTTACACTACGCCTATTTACAACACTAGAATCGATATGTACGATTTCAACTGTTCTTCGACAATATTCTTCATAACGCTTCAATATAAAAATTAAAAAAAAATGAGTGGGTTGTGGCCAACGCTATTCTCCTCACTCCACAAAGTATTCAAATTTTGTATGGAAACTTTTCAGCATTTTCATGAAATGTGTTAAATTATTCTAATTTAAAGATCATATTATGAAAACTTTTTAATTCTCCAATGTCATTTTATGAAAGTGATGTGGGTTTTACCAATTTGAAAATAAAAATAACAAATTAATGTTTCCTGAGCTTGGAATCACTTTGAAATATTGGGGTCACTTTGAAATATTTGATACTTAAAAAAATTGAAAAGCACTATTCATAATCTCATGTGGTCTAAGCGAGTATTAGGTGTACAAATTTGCAAAATTTGAAAATAATTGAAAGAGTACTTTATTCTATGTATAATCGATAAAGTAGAATCACGTCGTGACGCGCCGTGCATAGCATAGCAATTATTATTATTATTATTTTTTGCAAACTGAAAGCGCCCTTGAGGTGACCACGGTTGTCACTAAACGGCGCTTTATAAATTGTCCTTATTATTATTATTATAGCACATATCAACACAGCACAAAGTTCACAGCACACACAGTTATATAGTGATAAAACTTTCAGAATACCATGTCTGCATGATTCTAGTTGATAATCACATAAATCTCCTTTTCTATACCTATTCCTACAGTTCCTCCCCCATCTCTGTCATTTTCCTTGTTACTGTTGTCATATTTTTTTACTCATATATTTATATAGTTTTTCTAGTTTTAAACATATCCATAATATTTATTTTCCAGAATCAACCGTAAATGCGTACTCTGTGGACATTTTTTTTGGCCTAAAGGTTATTGTCGCAAATAAACCAAACTAAAAATAAAATAATCTGCAATAAAAAATGGCCTTAAAAATTGTAGGTTCATAGCATCCCACTATGTCCCCTTAGGTTAGTGAGGAGTAATAAATCCTTTGGAAATAAATACAACTTAAATAGCGTGTAAAAAAGAACAGGAATATAATTTTGTGATTCGTTATATCACGTTATTAAGAAATAATGACGAATGCTTAGAAAATCTTGGATAAAAGTTAAACGGGAAAAAGGAAAATCGCCATAAGATCTCAGTAAACGCTGCAATCAACTTAACCTTAGATCAAGAGATAAGACCAGTTTATAGAAAGAATTCGAGATCCGATCTTATCAGTAGCTTAAAATTAAAAGACGAAAAATAATTGTTATTTGTAAAACGTGAACGTTATACATAGACAGATTTCATGACTGGACTAATTGTTTTTGGATAAAGTATTATAGTATGCATACTTTTTATTTTGAAAGTGTTTTCTGGATAATTCAATCCAGCAGCACATGTTATAAAGCCATTAGTAGCCAAACTAATTAATGCAGGATCTGAAACGGTTGCCAAAATTTATACAAAATTTTGAAAAGTTTTACAATGTCCAAACTAGTTGTTGATTTCCCCCAAACTTTCCGGTCCGAAAAAGGAAAAGTTTCGCAATATTTGCTTTGAGTTAAACTTCATTAATCTTTATTAATTTTTAATGTTTTAACCCAGATATTTTTAATTTTGACAACGTGACTTCTTAATGTGTTAGTAATTATTTAATAAACTTATTGGTAATTATTTTAATAACCAGGTACTTATTAAAAGTATATAATTGCCGTTATGATTTTTTTTATAGATTATAATTTGTAATTAATATCATGTGAGCTAAAACGATGTATGACAGAATAAGAAATGAGAATATTAGACTATGTAAAAAAACCATGTGTGGTAAAACGATGTATGACAGAATAAGTAATGAGAATATTAGACTATGCAAAAATACCATGTATGGTAAAACGATTTATGACAGAATAAGAAATGAGAATATTAGACTATACAAAAATACCATGTATGGTAAAACGATGTATGACAGAATAAGTAATGAGAATATTAGACTATGCAAAAATACCATGTGTGGTAAAACGATGTATGACAGAATAAGAAATGAGAATATTAGACTATGTAAAAATACCATGTGTTGTATAACGGTGTATAGCAGAATAAGAAATGAGAATATTAGATTATGTAAAAATACCAGACAAAAGAAGTAAGAATAATAGAATAGCCTGTATGAGACGATGCATGGATGTGATTTAAGCGAGAAATGCATATCAAGAGAGAAAAGTGTGGCGTTCGGTTCTCTCTGCCTACACCAAATAAGGAAATGGCGTGATGATGTTATGGCATATAATAAGTTATTTTTAACAATTATAAAAACATGGTTTTGATTTTTGAGGGAAATTATTTATTATAATTCACTTTGTCTTTGGTACTACGGATAAGTATTATATACGTTGATTTCGGAGCGACTGCTACTTTCTCAGGAAGTATGACAACTGATAAGGTTCCGAGTAAAAAGCGATGGATACATAGGTACATTTTCGACTATATAAGTGTTACATTAATAATTCATATACAGGGTGTCCCAGAAGTCGACGTCAAGCCGGAATAGGGTAACAGACTAAGTCATAATTGTTATCAGAAAAAATATTAAAAAAATCTTAGTAATGTATTTTAAAAATTAAAGGCATTTCAAAAAAATCGAATAAATTGACACCCTGTGACGGTCTGTTCACTCCTGTTGCTAACTAACAAGATATTTTTTGACAAATTTTTAAGATCTCAATAGAAACAAAGTTATATGTATTATAAAAGCACCCGAAACTCAAGGCACCTACAGGGCTTACGACCCGTCATCGGTCGGTTTACGTGATCACTTTATGCCTTCTATTTGAGTTTCCTTATCAATGCGATTTTGAAAATTATATTTATTTTGATAATGAGAAACAGATCATAAACCTGTTTTACTATTACCATCTACGAAGTATAGAAAAAACCTTTTTGTAACGCCATCTATTGAAAAGTTGTTTTTTTTATAAACAATGAAAGCAGCAGTCCTTATACATGAGGTGACAGTGCTCTCGCACAGATGTCACCCCTGAACTGCGCCCGAGTTATTATTTAATTTGTGCTTGTTTGCCTAAATGTACTAATGTGTATGTAAATCGAATATTTTTTTAAAAGTTTCATTTACCCAAACATTGGACATCTCAATAAAGACGAAGTTGGTATATTATAGAAGATCCAGGAAACAAACAACCTTCTATAACATTCCAACTTCGTCTCTATTGAGATGTTAAAAATTAGACAAAAAATATCATTGTCTCCCGACAAAATAATATTGGATTGAATAAAAAATAATTCATCCTGCACATGTGGATGTAAAATCGTATAACTCGTATTACACAATGTGAATGTTAAACCGTTTGATTTATTAGGTCCTTACATATGAAATTGACGTTTTGCCGTACTGGCAACTTTGATCTCAAATATCTTCTCTTTGGTTAGGAATTCGAAATTCAAATTTATACAGCTATTTACTCATATATTTGTGTTTCGAAAATTATAATTCATTTGTTTTTTCCTCAATTTTTTTTACCTTTACGTCACTCAGTTTATAAAATGGAAAACTTGAAATATCGCGTTATTTACGAATATGAGTTCCACCGTGGCACCAGTGCTGCAGAAATGGCTCTAAGGATTAATGATGTGTATGGCGACGGTGTCGCAAAAGAAAGCACAGTGCGTTGTTGGTTCCAACGTTTTCGTTCTGGAAATTTCGACCTGCAGAACAAGCCCCGTGGACGGCCGGAGACCAAAGTTGATAATGAAGAATTGAAGGCTATTGTGGAAGTGGATCCATCGCAAACCACGTCCGATTTAGCTGCAGGCTGCGGTGTTAGTGATAAAACTGTTTTAATCCACTTGAAGCAAATTGGGAAGGTGAAAAAGCTTGAAAGGTAGGTACCTCACGAATTGAGTGAAGCAAATCAACAAACGCGCGTTGACTGCTGCGTTGCATTACTCAAGTGGCACAATAATGAAGGGATTTTAAATCTAATCATTACCTGTGATGAAAAGTGGATCCTGTACGATAAACGGAAGCGCTCATCGCAATGGCTGAACCCTGCCGAACCAGCCAAACCATGCCCCAAGCGAAAATTGACTCCAAAAAAGTTACTTGTGAGCGTTTGGTGGACTAGTGCTGGTGTCGTTCACTACAGCTTACTTAAATCTGGCCAGACGATTACGGCAGATGTCTATTGTCAGCAACTGCAAACCATGATGGAAAAGCTAGCTGCTAAACAACTGAGGCTGGTTAATCGCTCTAGGCCACTGCTGCTTCATGATAACGCTAAACCACACACTGCACAACAGACGGCTACCAAATTAGAGGAGCTTCAATTGGAATGTCTAAGACAACCACCGTACTCTCCGGACCTTGCCTCAACAGATTACCATATTTTTCGAAATTTGGATAACTTCTTGCAAGGGAAAAAATTCAACTCCGATGGGGCAGTCCAAACCGCCTTCAAAGATTTTATTGATTCCCGTCCGAATGTTTTTTTTAGTAAAGAGATCGATGAAATACCTATGAGATGGCAAAAGTGCATAGATAGCAATGGTACATAGTTTGATTAAATAAATATATTATATTTAAAAATAATCGACTTTACATATGTTCCTCCCATACAAACGCCAATTTCATATGTAAGGACCTAATATATTATGTTCACATGTGAATGCAAGACCGATATATTTTGTCCATCTCTAACGTTACTGCCTTGTAACTATGTTCCTTCTTGCTCTCTCTTAACTTGCAAATGACAAGAGTGGTGCTCATTAGTCAATGTTTACACACCCAGTCTTTATTAATTCACGATGTTTTATGTTCAATTAAGGCAGGTTTCTTTCACAAACTAAACACAATGAATTTCTATCTAATTATTCAACTCGGTATACCTACAATGAAATGAGACCAGACGTTTCTGAAAGAAACGAGCTTAGTGTTTTAAAGAGAGATGTAATTCTTACCTGAGTTATTTTATTTTTATACATGTTTTTTTTTCCAATTATGACTTGTACCTTTTGTTAATTTCATTGTTCCTAAACCTCTGTTGATTTTACTAAAAAGTTGTTCAATGATACAGTGTCTAGAAAGCATAAAAACTTTGTGTGGTAAAAATATTTTAATTAAAACGAATTGATTTAAAAAACATATACAAAATAAACATTTATACATTGTATTAATTTATTTATGTTCCAAATTGTTTAATATAACGCCATCTATTGAGAAATTGAGAAATTATTTTTTATTTGTAAACAATAAAATCAACAGTCCTTATAAATGCCTGTAGGTGCCTCGAGTTCCTGGTTCTTCTACAATATCCCAACTTCGTCTATATTGAGATGTTGAAAAAATATTTGTCAATAAAAATAATTATATACCTACGTGATATGGGTAATCGTGATAGTTTTGATTTCGCCGGTTGGACCAGACTTGCACCCCAGGTGACAGTTCCCGTTCCACATTAAATAGGCATATAATCTCAGTATTATGCACTCACAATCACCATCTTAACAAACATCATAGGAGGTATATATATATATATATATATATATATATATATATATATATATATATATATATATATATATATATATATATATATATATATGTTAAATCTAAGGTTTTCGCGAGTACAAAATATGTTATTATTAAGTATTTTGGGGATAACCCGCGTCAAATTATGATTCCCGAGAGAATCAGTCGTCTGCCGACGTTTCGTCTGAATCACATCAGACATTTTCTAAAGGCGCCTTGTTAATAAATTTTCGTCTCGAGGGATAGTGCACGCACGTCCGTTCGAGTCGAAAGCTTACTACCAAGTGAAAGTTTGAAAGGAAGCCGCGTCAAGTGTTAGTGGAAGGGTGGGTTTCCCCAATGACGTCATTATTGCGTTTTGTTTGGCTTCTAGTGACTCTAGTACTTAACGGTATATTGTTTACAGGTGGATTATCAGTTTTCGGCTTACTAAGAATTTTACTAATGTTTTTAATGTGACTATTGTTTGAAATATCGGTAGTTTGATTACTATGGTTTTTAAAAATGTTGTTTTCAAGTACACTTGTCCATGCGGTCGGGATTCGAATGCTATCGTCCCTGTTATTCATTATACTGTTGCTTCTTTTATATATTTCGATTGCTTCCCTGTAAATTCTAAATGTTTCATTGTTAATATTTGCGACTACTTTTGAATTTTCAAAGTCTATGGAGTGATTTTCGGTCAATGAGTGATTTACAAGAGATGAAGTTAGTTTCCGGTTTTTAACATCTACGCGATGTTCAGAGACGCGCGCCGAGATTCTGCGATTTGTCCTGCCTATGTAAGTTTTTGAGCAATCACCGCATGGGATTTCGTAAATACCGTGTGACTCTAATGGTATTTTATCTTTCGGACTTTTTAAAAAGGATGAAATTTTGTTGTCTGTTCTAAAAATGGTGCGAATATTGTGTTTATAAAGTAGGTGACTGATTTTGTCTGTAGTGCCTTTGATGTAAGGCAAAAATGCAATGGAGAGTGGCTTTACTTTAGTTGACGTATCTTTTTTATTAAAATTTTTATTAGTTTGATTTTTTACTGCATTATTAATCGTAAAATTAGAAAAACCGTTATTTCGTAGCGCGTTTTTAAGATACTCTAATTCGTTTTGAACGTTTTCGGAGTCGGCTATCCTTAATGATCGTGTTACCAAGGTGTTTGCTACAGAGGCGATTTGTGCTGGATGATGGTTCGACGATGCGTGGAGATATCTGTTGGTATGTGTTGATTTTCTGTACACAGTGTGGCCGAGAGTGCCATCGTCTTTTTTGATTACGAGAACATCAAGAAAAGGTATTTCACCGTTGTTTTCTATCTCCATTGTGAATTTGATGTTATTGTGGAGATCGTTCAGAAAATCAAGAAATTTGTTAAGTTCCTCCAAACCGTGAGGCCATATAACGAAGGTATCGTCCACGTATCTAATCCATAGCTTTGGTTTTAAGCGCGCTCTATCTATAGCTTCCTTTTCTAACTTGGTCATGAATATGTTAGCGACTGGCGGTGAAAGAGATAGACCCATTGGTGCTCCTTTTACTTGTTTGTACATGTCGTTATTATAAGTGAAAAATGTGTTATTGAGGCAATGTTCTATTAAAGTTATTATGTCATTCGGTGGGTCACTCATTTCTTTAATTGCTTGAAGAGCTTCGTCTGTGGGTATATTGGTAAACAAGGATACGACGTCAAAACTGACAAGGATGTCGCCCTTGTTTAATTTTTGATTTTTAATGATTTTTGATTTTTAATGAAACTATACGACAAGAAACTTGCCATATACTTAGAAAATCGCTTCCGCCGAAAAGAAATATATCTCTCGATGAAATACGAGCTCTTAAAGAATTACGCGCAAATAAAGATATAATTATTCTTCCGGCAGATAAGGGAAACGCAACAGTAATCATGAAAAGCGAAGATTATCACATTAAAATTACTAATTTGCTTAACGATCCGGCTTATAAACTGCATCCTAATAATCCTATAACATACTTAGAAAAAACGACTAAAACTAAAATTATGTCATCCAAATTAAGTCCCGAATTAAAAAAGTCGTTAATACCTAGAGAAAAATCGTCACGTTTTCCGAAATTATACGGTTTGCCAAAAATTCATAAGACGGATGTTCCTCTTAGACCCATAGTCAGTTCTGTCGGTTCTCCACTTCAAATGTTATCAAAGTATCTTGCCAACTACTTACAACCAGGTGTAGAATCAGCAGAATCTTTTGTCAAAAATTCGGAACATTTTATACAAATCATTAAAAATCAAAAATTAAACAAGGGCGACATCCTTGTCAGTTTTGACGTCGTATCCTTGTTTACCAATATACCCACAGACGAAGCTCTTCAAGCAATTAAAGAAATGAGTGACCCACCGAATGACATAATAACTTTAATAGAACATTGCCTCAATAACACATTTTTCACTTATAATAACGACATGTACAAACAAGTAAAAGGAGCACCAATGGGTCTATCTCTTTCACCGCCAGTCGCTAACATATTCATGACCAAGTTAGAAAAGGAAGCTATAGATAGAGCGCGCTTAAAACCAAAGCTATGGATTAGATACGTGGACGATACCTTCGTTATATGGCCTCACGGTTTGGAGGAACTTAACAAATTTCTTGATTTTCTGAACGATCTCCACAATAACATCAAATTCACAATGGAGATAGAAAACAACGGTGAAATACCTTTTCTTGATGTTCTCGTAATCAAAAAAGACGATGGCACTCTCGGCCACACTGTGTACAGAAAATCAACACATACCAACAGATATCTCCACGCATCGTCGAACCATCATCCAGCACAAATCGCCTCTGTAGCAAACACCTTGGTAACACGATCATTAAGGATAGCCGACTCCGAAAACGTTCAAAACGAATTAGAGTATCTTAAAAACGCGCTACGAAATAACGGTTTTTCTAATTTTACGATTAATAATGCAGTAAAAAATCAAACTAATAAAAATTTTAATAAAAAAGATACGTCAACTAAAGTAAAGCCACTCTCCATTGCATTTTTGCCTTACATCAAAGGCACTACAGACAAAATCAGTCACCTACTTTATAAACACAATATTCGCACCATTTTTAGAACAGACAACAAAATTTCATCCTTTTTAAAAAGTCCGAAAGATAAAATACCATTAGAGTCACACGGTATTTACGAAATCCCATGCGGTGATTGCTCAAAAACTTACATAGGCAGGACAAATCGCAGAATCTCGGCGCGCGTCTCTGAACATCGCGTAGATGTTAAAAACCGGAAACTAACTTCATCTCTTGTAAATCACTCATTGACCGAAAATCACTCCATAGACTTTGAAAATTCAAAAGTAGTCGCAAATATTAACAATGAAACATTTAGAATTTACAGGGAAGCAATCGAAATATATAAAAGAAGCAACAGTATAATGAATAACAGGGACGATAGCATTCGAATCCCGACCGCATGGACAAGTGTACTTGAAAACAACATTTTTAAAAACCATAGTAATCAAACTACCGATATTTCAAACAATAGTCACATTAAAAACATTAGTAAAATTCTTAGTAAGCCGAAAACTGATAATCCACCTGTAAACAATATACCGTTAAGTACTAGAGTCACTAGAAGCCAAACAAAACGCAATAATGACGTCATTGGGGAAACCCACCCTTCCACTAACACTTGACGCGGCTTCCTTTCAAACTTTCACTTGGTAGTAAGCTTTCGACTCGAACGGACGTGCGTGCACTATCCCTCGAGACGAAAATTTATTAACAAGGCGCCTTTAGAAAATGTCTGATGTGATTCAGACGAAACGTCGGCAGACGACTGATTCTCTCGGGAATCATAATTTGACGCGGGTTATCCCCAAAATACTTAATAATAACATATATATATATATATATATATATATATATATATATATATATATATATATATATATATATATATATATATATATATATATATATATATATATATATATATATATATATATATATATATATATATATATATATATATATATATATATATATATATATATATATATATATATATATATATATATATATATATATATATATATATATATATATATATATATATATATATATATATATATATATATATATATATATATATATATATATATACATATATATATATATATATATATATATATATATATATATATATATATATATATATATATATATATATATATATATATATATATATATGTTATATTTGATGTTTTCACGGGTGAAATATGTTATATATATATATATTTTTACAGCGACAACCAAGACTGCATACCCTCGCACCATTTGTGAACTGTTGGTAGACTTCGCTAACATCAGAGGTATCCACAGTAATTTAAATTCTGTTCACCATCACTTGCAATCTCAAAAACCACACCTGCTCTTTCTCACGGAAACACAAATTCAAGATCCACTCGACACAAGTTACCTCAACTGCCCAGGGTACATACTCGAAAGCATGTTTGTGCCCAAAGGAGGCTTGTGCCTCTACAGCCGCGAAGACATCAACTGTGTCAGATTGAAGGAGTTCGAGAACCCCGCCTTCAATGTTATGTGGGTCCGTTTAAAATCTAACAAATTCATAAAAAATTATGCTTGTATCTACCGATCTCCAAATATGAGTGATTATGATTCTTCCGAGCTTTTCAAATACTTAGGAGAAACCATTGACAGTCTTCTGTTTCGCTACCCGTCGGCAGAATTTGCGGTTCTCGGCGATTTCAATGTCCATCACTCCGATTGGCTGAAATCGGGAACTACCGATTCGGCTGGCCGCATGACGGAATCCTTTGCTTTGTGTCATAACCTGGAGCAACTTGTTCAAGAGCCAACTCGCATCCCTGATGTCTCTGGGCATCGTTCCAATCTGCTTGATCTTTTTATGACTACCTCGCCAACGGGATACACACTGAAAGTCACAGCCCCACTGGGCTCTTCAGACCATTGCCTTGTGCAAACGGCCATCCACTTCATCCCGGACCTTCCACCCGAAAAACCTAAAAGGAAAATTTGGCAATACAAGTCAGCAGATTGGAATGCACTGCGAATACACTTTCGCGACTTTCCTTGGAATGAAGTCTGTTTTAGAACCAAAGACCCTTCTATCTGTGCGCGTGAGGTAGGGGATGTCATCACTTCTGCTATGGATGGCTATATTCCCTCCTCCCTCAAAACCTGCGGACCAGGCACAAAACCTTGGTTTGATTCCAAATGCCGAGAAGCAGTCACGCGTAAAAATCTGGCTTTCAAAACATTTCAAAAACTTCAATCCCCGTCAAACAAGAAAGCATACAACAAGATGACAAAGGATTGTAAAAAAAACATTAATCAGGCTAAAAAACTCCATGACCAACATATAAGTCAAAAACTCTCCTCATGCCCTAACGGTAGCCGAAGATTCTGGTCATTGTCAACCTCCATAGGTCAGAACTTTTGCACATCATCATTTCCACCTTTAACGAACCATGACGGATCCATTGCTAACTCTGCCACCGACAAAGCTAATCTTCTCGGTAAATTATTTGCAGATAACTCAACCCTTGACGACGGAGGAAAAACTCCTCAACCAGTTCCACATTGTGGTTTTAAAATGAACGAAGTAAGGATTAACTTCTCTGAGGTTTTACTCGCCATCCGAGGGTTGGATGTTAACAAAGCTAATGGACCAGATGGAATTCCCGTTCTTGTGTTAAAAAAATGCTCCGCCGAACTAGCCCCAGTTCTCACTAAACTCTTCAAACTCTCGTTTAAAACTGGTATTGTCCCATGTGACTGGAAAAAAGCGGTCATCCACCCAATTCCCAAAAAAGGTGATCGCTCCAACCCATCTAACTACCGACCCATCGCTATTACTTCTGTACTCTCCAAAATAATGGAAAGGGTACTAAACACCAAGTTGATCACATACCTCGAAGCAAACAAAATTTTAAGCGACCGCCAATATGGATTTCGTGGAAATCGATCTTGTGGCGATCTACTCGCGTATGTGACATCCGTTTGGGGTCGAGTTATGGAACGCTTTGGAGAAGCTCAAACTGTCGCCCTTGACATCTCTAAAGCTTTCGACCGGGTTTGGCACCGAGGTCTCTTAATGAAACTCCCTTCTTATGGACTACCCCAGTCTCTGTGTACTTGGATTGCGAATTTTTTAAAAGATCGCGAAGTCATAACTGTAGTGGACGGTTGCTCTTCTTCTCCCCATTCCATTAATGCGGGAGTCCCTCAAGGGTCCATTCTATCTCCAACCCTATTCCTCCTACATATCAATGACTTGCTCTTACGCGCCCCCATCCACTGTTACGCTGATGACAGCACAGTCCATGACAATTTCTCTTTTGACAAACCTCCTAAACAGAGTGAAATATCAGAAGCCCGGAAAGACCTTCATCAAAAAATAAATAGCTACCTCCACTCAATCAATACCTGGGGTGAAAGTAATCTTGTTTCATTTAACGTCTCAAAAACCCAAGCCTGTCTAATTTCTGCGAAGAGAAACCCCAATGAATTGCAAGTGTCTTTCAACGGAAGCACCCTACCTAACAGCAGCTCTATCGACCTGCTTGGAGTATCTATAACGAACCAATTACACTACAAGGGCTCCATCGAAGCTAAGGTGAAACTCGCCTCCAAAAAATTGAGCGTACTATATAGAGCGCGCAGATATTTTACTAAGACCCAGATCTGTATACTCTACAAAGCGCAAATACGCCCAATTATTGAATATGGCAGTCACCTCTGGAGTGGCGCCCCCCAATACCTACTGAATACCCTCGACGCTGTCCAAAGGCGTGCTATACGTCTGATTGATGATCCATCACTGACTGATGGATTGCAATCACTAGAACACAGACGCAGAGTCGGTATTTTAAGTTTATTCTATAGATACTACCACGGGAATTGCTCAGAAGAACTTGCATCTTTGGTCCCTCCTCCACCCACTCGCAACAGAGTCACTCGCTTCACTCAATCGCAGCATCCATTCACAGTGGACCTTCAACATATACGAACAAGTCGCTTCTCGAACTCCTTTATTAACACAGCAGCCCGACTGTGGAACGATCTTCCGAATTCTGTGTTTCCATCTTCGTACAACCCGGGTCTTTTTAAAATCCGAATTAATAAACTCTTCTCTAGATTGCAAACCCCTCCCAACGCTACGTAGTGCGCTTCTTCGGAAGAGTAAAATGGACCCAAATCCTAATAGCTGGCGTCCCCTACGTAGACATGTTAAAAAAAAAAAAAAAAAAAAAAAAAAAAAAAAAAAAAAAAAAAAAAAAAAAAAAAAAAAAAAAAAAAAAATATATATATATATATATATATATATATATATATATATATATATCTATATATATATATATATATATATATATATATATATATATATATATATATATATATATATATATATATATATATATATATATATATATATATATATATATATATATATATATATATATATATATATATATATATATATATATATATATATATATATATATATATATATATATATATATATATATATATATATATATATATATATATATATATATATATATATATATATATATATATATATATATATATATATATATATATATATATATATATATATATATATATATATATATATATATATATATATATATATATATATATATTCGTTTGCCTAGTACCTGGAAGAACATTTTATATGACAACAATACAATAATAATATTAATAATACCATAGCGAAAATAACCCCAAAACACAACAATAATAATATTAATGTCACAACTAAAATTAACAATAAATCACAACACAAAAATAATGATATATATATATATATATATATATATATATATATATCATTACAACATATAATCATATAATATATATAATATATATATATATCATTATAACATTATATATATATATATATATATATATATATATATATATATATATATATATATATATATATATATATATATATATATATATATATATATATATATATATATATATATGTTACTAGAAAGGTTTTCACGGGTATTTGAAAATATGAAATTATTATTATCTTTGGGGTTATCCCGCGTCAAAATCAGATCCTTGGAAGGATCTTTCGTCAACCGACGTTTCGCCTGGATCACACCAGGCATCTTCAGGGCCTTGTTGATAGATTCTCGCTTCGTGTGTCAGTGCAAGCACGTCCGTTCGAGCCGAGAACCTAGCACCAAGTGGTGCTAGGTTTTGCCCTTGGTGCTAGGTTCTCGGCTCGAACGTAGCCCTTGCTCGAACCTAGCCCTTGGTGCTAGGTTCTCGGCTCGAACGGACGTGCTTGCACTGACACACGAAGCGAGAATCTATCAACAAGGCCCTGAAGATGCCTGGTGTGATCCAGGCGAAACGTCGGTTGACGAAAGATCCTTCCAAGGATCTGATTTTGACGCGGGATAACCCCAAAGATAATAATAATTTCATATATATATATATATATATATATATATATATATATATATATATATATATATATATATATATATATATATATATATATATATATATATATATATATATATATATATATATATATATATATATATATATATATATATATATATATATATATATATATATATATATATATATATATATATATATATATATATATATATATATATATATATATATATATATATATATATATATGTTATAATATTTTTATCTCGGTTTTCCCGTGTCAGTAGGTCTTGACTAAGACCATTTGTCTTCCGACGTTTCGCCTGAATATCACCAGGCATTTTCAAGGACTTAACGAAAAGCACGCGCGCGACACACGTCTACTCACACTGAAAGCTCACCGTCAAGTGACTCGTAGCGTACAAGATGGCCGCTTATGTCAAATATTGTTAGCGCGACGTGATTGGCTCCTTGTGACATTAATATTATTATTGTTGTGTTTCGGGGTTATTTTCGTGCTTTTCGTTAAGTCCTTGAAAATGCCTGGTGATATTCAGGCGAAACGTCGGAAGACAAATGGTCTTAGTCAAGACCTACTGACACGGGAAAACCGAGATAAAAATATTATAACATATTTCACCCGTGAAAACATCAAATATAACATATATATATATATATATATATATATATATATATATATATATATATATATATATATATATATATATATATATATATATATATATATAGATCCCACTACATTTTTTGCGTCCGCCAAATATCCGACAGATCGGCGTCCACCACTTCTACTTATTATTTTAGGTTTATGTCAGTGAATTTAGAGCTATTTGTTGCTCACAATCATTGTAGCCATAAGGTTTTTCTTGTAAATTGAAAAATATAAATATTCAGTTTTATCCTATTTTGGTACGTTTGACACGTCATTTTCATACTTGCGTCCATGTGTATATTTTTTGTATATTTTACAAATATCTTCCTATAGTTTTCACGTCCATTTTTTTATCTTTATTACTGCGTCCGGTGTATATTTTTTGTATATTTTATATATTTCTTCATATAGTTTTCACGTCCATTTTTCTATCTTTATTACTACTTCCGGTGTATATTAAAAACTTTCCTATGCATAATTGACATCATACTTGCGTCCATGTGTATATTTTTCGATATTTTATATATTTCGTATATTTTATATAGTTTTCACGTCCATTTGTTCTAGCTTTATTACTACGCCTTCTGTACACAGGCGATTTCTTAGTGTGTACATAAGTGCACTACACTGCCTTCTAAAATTAATAAATATATATTATATCCAAAAAACTTATTCAAAACACTTGCCAAAATACGTTATAATGGTACCTAGTAACTTTGTTAGTAGATGCGTGTTTGTATATAGCGCCAAAATTCGTATATTATAGGATTGTGTGCATAATTTATATGAACGTAATTTTTCTACATATTATCTCATAGTAATACGAAATTTTGCCGATCCGTGATTGTGAGCGACACAGATAGCGCTTCATTGGTATGTGTTAGAAAAGGACAGAACACTGTCCCGGTCCGTGCTTTGCTCCAGACATGCGTATTGAAGACATAAATACTGTCCATAATGAGTTAACATCAACATGCGTACTAACAACATTTTACTTATTATTTGTAAGGATTATTTTACATTAACTTACGTACAATGTTATGACAAACATCTGTGGTGTGATGGTGAAGTTTGTCCGAATGTTCATTAGTGTCAGAGTAAAATTAAAAACATCTTTTGTAATATCAATAAGGATATTAAAAAAAATATATCAATTAAATTGCTCGTTCTATATTATAGGGATGTTTATTTCAATGTCGATGGACTGATATTATCAATTTAACAACTATGTTTTTTTAAATACCTACGATGTTTAGAAACATATTGTGAATTATTGTTCAATTTATTGACAGCTTACTGTTGAGTCCGACGGTGTTTTTATACGCAGTTTTGAAGAAAACTACATTATTATAACATAAGACCATCTCAATATTTTTTCAACGATGTTACACCAACAAACATTTGATCTCCTCTATCGTAGAGTTTTATACAATCGTGTAATCGAAAGGCATGCACAAATTTAAGAGCGTTGAATTTTTTTTTAAATTTTCATATAGATATCAACCGGGAGTATAACATCTAGGATTTTATGAATCTTTTATATATTTTGAAGTACTCGTATATTATACAAATAACAAAAGTTTTTATTTGATTTTTTTGTTGTGATATATTTAGTCAAAAGATAATTTTGTGTTAAAAAATGTTGGGGAAATTCATTATTTAAATATTATATAAAACACACTACATAGGTACCTACTTTGTTTAATGTCACTATTTATTAGATGAAGTACTTACGTACTAGGTACATCATATAAATTTAATATGTACCCAAACATTATTTCTTTCAAAATAAATTATAGAATAAAACAAAATTCAAAGGCTCGCCATTGAAAAAATATATATAAAATTTAAAAATAATAATAAATACTTCCTTGCACCCTGTGCATGTGGCCATTTCATTGCTATTCGACAATTTCATCTAATTTATTTACCTAGTGTTTCCAGCCCCGATAAGCAAGAGTTACGTGAGAAATAATTTTAAATAAATTTATAAACATGAATGTAGATACCTACATAATATATTATAATATTGTGTATAGGCGACTGCCATAGAAATCGTATGAAGCAATGTCGTCACTAAATTCAATTTATGTAAATTTGAGATGTACTACTACAATGTTACTATGTTTTATAGAAAATTAAATTATCTATTTGGATTGTTTCGGTTTTTTTTCGATATTATTAAAAACTTAGGAAATATAGGCAGTTAAACACATAAATTTAAAAAAATGTTTTTCTTAATAAAAAATGTTTGAGAAACTCTGGAATTTTTTTGAAAAAACTCGTTTGAGATTTTGTATTTGTCTATGTTCGTACCAATTTTCAGCGTTCAAGCTTTTATGGTTTCTGAGATATATGGAAAAATAAAGTAAAAATTCAAAAGTTGATAACCCCTGACTGAAACAAAAATTCAAAATTCTGAGTATAAAAGTTTTGTAGGCCTATAACTATTTATGTATTCTGAAGTTTTGGGCTCTGTAAATTGAGCAGATCAAAAGTTATAAGGGGAGACGGACACACACACACACACACCCTCACACACACACACACATGCACGCACGCACGCATGCACGCACGCACGCATGCACGCACGCACGCACAAGCACACGCATACGCACACAAAACTCACACGAAATATTTTACTCCGAATTCTGAGTAAATCCGTGTATGGAACATATATGCTGTGAAGCCACTATGTTGGTGTTTTATGACTTGGAAAAGCCGTGAAAAAAGTAGACCCTGCATACAATTCTCGCGTATCCTGGCTTGAAACATTGTCGATATGTTAAGAGAACAAAGTTCTCTTAAACAAATCGACAGTTGAAATATGTAATTAAGATAAACGCAAAAAAACAATAAGAAACTAGTTGCATGTAATACATGAGATCCAACTATCGATAACGATAGTATGTTAGTTGAAGAATAAGTACCAAACTATAAACCCATAAATCCAAATTATTGAATATTTTAAGATATTTTGTTTTCTATACAACAGATGTAGGTATGTATGTCTAGATAGGACAGTATGGAGGTCAGTCCTTTTTTCTAACCAGAATATGAAAACAGCATGATGGTATGATGGACGACATTATATAGAATATGATATTTGCTGCGAAGCCTCTAAGTTTGTGTTTTTTGCATGCAATAAGTCCACTATGGTAGGTATACAAAATGTTCCTAATACGCGCATCTTGGCTTAGTACTGTCGATATGTTTAGATAAATAAATTTTCTTAAACAAATCGACAGTTGGATTACATAAACATCAACCATTATACACAGTTAGTACAACATCTGCCGGGTTTGTAATATTTTTAAATTTTGTTGAAAGTATCATTAACAGATTTTTAATTATCTCAATAGAGACGAAGTTGGAATATTTATTGTAGGAGAACCGGGAAATCAAGGCACCTACAGGGCTTAAATATCATTGACTCCCGACAGAATAAAATCCAATGTTTGCGCATATGCAATAATACAAATATTCGAAAGTATCATTATTATTTATTTTCTTCGCAAATACACGATACTGTGGTGAGTTCGAAAGAGAATGTGTAACAAGAGTAATACGATCGCTAATCAATGTGTTATCTGATCTGCGTGACAAACGGGAAGTCTATAATACAAGCCTAAATCCCTTTTACGGAAATGTAGAAAATATGTTTACCACTAACGAATTTCTATTTAAGCCGGGACGCGGCCAATCTATGGTTTGAAAAAAGGTAAAGTAATTATACTCACTCCTCAAAAATTCACTGAAAACCAATGATTTAAATAATATACGGAGTAAATGAAATGACCCTTAACTTGTCACGAACAAATACGCGGCCGTCGATACAAATATTAGATAGACCAAGAGACTCGCGATTTTTTATTTAACACTAGTATCCGTAGGTTATATTCTCTTTGAACACTAGTTGCATGTAACACATGAGATCCAACTGTCGATAGCGATAGCATGTATAGTTGAATAATAAGTACCAAACTATAGACCCTTAGATTATATATAATTCTATGTATAAACCCATAAATCCAAATTATTGAATATTTTAAGATATTTTTTTATACAACACATGTAGGTAAGTATGTCAAGATAGGATAGTATGGAGGTCAGTCCTTTTGTCCTACCCAGAGAATGAAAACAGCATGATGGTATGTATGTATGTTTGGAGATTAATTATCAAACTATTAAGTTTTCTTTGATATCGTGGTATAGGTGACTGCCATACAAATTGTATGAAGCAATGTCGTCACTAAATTCAATATTTATAAAATATTGTTAAAAAAAATAAGATAGACTACTACAATGCTAATATTATTTATAGAAAATTATATTATCTAGTTAGGGTAAATCGACTTTTTTCGATATTTTAAAAACTTTGGAAATATAGGCAGTTAAACACATCAATTTATAATAAAAAAAATATTTTTTACCACACACAGACACACGAAATGTTCTAAAATAAATAAAACTAGTAGCATGTAACACATGAGATCCAACTGTCGATAGCGATAGTTGAAGAATAAGTAGGTACCAAAATATAAACACTTAAATCGAAATTATAGAATATTTTAAGATATTTTGTTATCTTTACAACACATGTAGGTATGTATGTCAAGATAGGACAGTATGGAGGTCAGTCCTTTTTTCTACCCAGAATATGAAAACAGCATGATGGTATGTATGTATGTTTGGAGATGAAGTATCAAATTATTGAGTCTTCTTAGATATTGTGTATATTGTGTAGATATTGTGTACCATACAAATTGTATGAAGCAATGTCGTCACTAAATTCAATATATATAAAATATTGTTAAAAAAAATTCAGATACACTACTACATACAAATATTATTTATAGAAAATTATATAATCTAGTTGGGGTATTTCGACTTTTTTCGATATTTTTATTTAGACCCTACATACAATTCTCGCGTATCCGCTTGAAACATTGTCGATATGTTAAGAGAACAAAATTCTTTTGAACAAATCGACAGTTGAATCAATATTAAAGAACTAAAACACTGAACGAAAATCAATATTCGATTGAAATCTTGACTATTATAAAACTAGTTACATGTAACACATGAGATCCAATTGTCGATAGCGATAGTATGTATAGTTGAAAAATAAGAAGTACCAAACTATAAAATCATTAATCGAAATTATTGAATATTTTAAGATATTTTGTTTTCTATACAACACATGTAGGTATGTATGTATGTTAGATAGGACAGTATGGAAGTCAGTCCTTTTCTCCGACCCGAAATATGAAAACAGCATGATGGTTTGTATGTATGTTTGGAGATTAATAAAATATATTATAGGCATCGAAAATAAACAGTCACCAAGCTTTAAAATATTCTCATATCATTTATATTAATTTAATGGATGGATGGGTCGATGGCAGAGCGGCTAGCGCGCTGGGCTGGTAATCCAGTGGTCGCGAGTTCGAATCCTGTCTCGACCGATTTCGTTTACCTATAGCACATGCATTTATTTGATTTTTTTAGGGAACGTAGGAAGATGTATATGTACTTGTTTAACAAGGACATATTCATGTTTTATAATTAAAATAAAATATATTAATAAAGATGCTGGTGTGTCGACAAAAATGCGCATGGCATGCTTTTTTATAGGATAATGCACACCCGTTCACCTGCCGATGGTTACCCCACATTGTGTGGAACGCAGTGAGGATCGATCCATGATAGTGTACAGTATGATACCAATGATTAACAATTAAATGAATGAGTTTGTTATTTTTTTATTTATTTACATAAGGTACTAAAAATATAATAATTAAACAATAATAGTAGGTATTCAACAATCATTTCGAAATGAATGTTGTGTACTATTCAATATCATATTCTAAATAATGATAGACGACAATTTATTTATTAAATAACTGTAACACTGAAAGATAATTAATATCAATATGTTAAGTTAATTTTTTAATCAACAGATATACATATTTAGAAAATAAAACACTGAACGAAAACCAATATTAACATATGATTGAAACCTCGACTATTTTATATTATGAACATTCGATTGAAACCTTGAACAACTTAGGAACTCAAACACCGAACGAAAATGAATATCAACATTCGATTGAAAACTCGTCTATTATAAAATAAGATGATTTTTTAACCAACAGATTTTTAAAATTAGTTGCATGTAACACATGAGATCCAACTGTCGATAGCGATAGTATGTATAGTTGAAGAATAAGTATCAAACTATAAACCCATAAATATAAATTGTTTAATATTTAAAGATATTTGGTTTTCTATACAACACATTTATTTATTTATTTATTTAGGGACAAATACAGTCTTAAAATACTAAAATAGTATAATAAACTATAAAATAAAAATAAACAGACCAATTACATATGTCCACAGATATTAAATATGAAACATTTTAAACATCATTAATTTAAATATAACTAAGATGTATGTTTGCCTGTGACGGGAAAGGAAGGGAAGAGAAAAAAAAGGATGGGAAAAGGATTGTGACAGTTAAATTATGTATGTATGTCAAGATAGGATAGTATGGATGTCAGTCCTTTGATCCTACCCAGAATATGAAAACAGCATGATGGTATGTATGTACATATGTTTGGAGATTAGTATCAAACAATTAAGTCTTCTTAGATATTGTGTGTAGGCGACTGCCATACAAATTCTATGAAGGAATGTCGTCACTAAATTCAATTTTTATAAAAATTGTTAAAAAGAATTTGAGATGTGCTAATACAATGGTTATATTTTTTATAGAAAATAAAATTATCTAGTTGGGGTGTTTCGGTTTTTTCAATGTTTTTAAAAAAATTTGGAAATATAGGCAGTTAAACTCATAAATTTTTCATAAAAAAATATTTTTCTTATTAAAAAATGTTTGAGAAACCCTGGATTTTTTTTTAAATACTCATTTGATATTTTGTGTTTGTCTATATTTATACCAATTTTCAGCGTTCTAGCTTTTATGGTTTCTGAGATATATGGAAAAATATACCAAAATTTCAAAAGTTTATAACCCCTGACTGAAACAAAAATTCAAAATTTTAAGTATAAAAGTTTTGTAGGCCTATAACTTTTTATATATTCTGAAATTTTGGGCTCTGTAAATTGAGCGGATCAAAAGTTATAAGAGGGGACGGACACACAGACACACAAAACTCACATAAAATGTTCTACTCCGTATTCTGAGTAAATCCATGTAACGGAACATATATGCTGCGAGGCCTCTAGTTGATGTTATTAGCATGCAAAAAGTCCACTACGCCATAAAAAATTTTCTTTCGTACACGCATATTGGCTTAATAAGGACGATTCATTCAGAGAATTGAATTCTCATAAACGAATCGACAGTTGGAAAATTAAATTATCTAGTTGGGGTTTTTCGGTTTTTTTCGATATTCAAAAAAATGGAAACATAGGCAGTTAAACTCATAAATTTATCATAAAAAAATATTTTTCTTTACAAAAAATGTTTGAGAAACCCTGGAATTTTTTTGAAAAAACTCATTTTAGATTTTGTATATGTCTATGTTTATTCCAATTTTCAGTGTTCTAGCTTTTATGGTTTCTGAGATATATGGAAATTTTCTATAAAAAATATTAACATTGCAATAGTAAGTAAGTAGGTACGCGCATCAGAGTAACAATAAACAAATTGATAGTTTTATGAACTATGTAAAAATAAAAGTAAGTAGGTACGCGCATGAGAAAGTAACAATAATCAAATCAACATATACCTAGTATGAACTTTGTAAAACTGAAAGTAAGTAGGTACGCGCACGAGAGAGAGTAGGTATCAATACATATATCGACAGTTGTATGAAGTCGTAAAAATAAAAGTAAGTAGGTACGAGATTTTTCAAGGCAATATTTAAAATGCGTTGAATTGTATTCATTTTATCGCGAAGGTCACAGAGACATGGTTGAAGAGTATTGAGCGCGGACGCAAGACGATCGGAGCCATATATATAAATCACCTTCAAAATATACTCCGAACAAATCTCCGTGCGGCCAAGGTCAACATGTAATATTTTGCCGCGGATGCAAAACGATCGGTGGCTTAGTAAAAATATACACCTTCAAAATATACACTGAATAAATCTCCGTGCGGCCAATGGTTGAACTAATAATATTCATTTCAAGATATTTTGATATTTTTTTTGCTTCCATGTAAATTTTTGCCAGTTGATTCTCTATGGTATAAGCAACAGAATGGTAGTTTTTGGCGTGAAAATTATCTTGCGTCCGTATACCGGACGCGAAAAGTTGGTGGACGCAACAACCCTATACGAATTTCACATAGGTGACGCAACAAGTATTGCGGGATATATATATATATATATATATATATATATATATATATATATATATATATATATATATATATATATATATATATATATATATATATATATATATATATATATATATATATATATATATATATATATATATATATATATATATATATATATATATATATATATATATATATATATATATATATATATATATATATATATATATATATATATATATATATATATATATATATATATATATATATATATATATATATATATATATATATATATATATATATATATATATTTATTTATTAATTTATTTGGATTAGTAAACAGTCATGTTAACACTTACAATACACAAACGATTTACAGAAATGAGACCAATTACATACCAATCCCAGAAAGTACAGAATAATGACAGTTACAAAAAA
This sequence comes from Molanna angustata, assembly GCA_963576475.1. Classification (NCBI taxonomy): domain Eukaryota; kingdom Metazoa; phylum Arthropoda; class Insecta; order Trichoptera; family Molannidae; genus Molanna; species Molanna angustata. The sequence continues at coordinate 4,616,867 of OY754971.1, read as the reverse complement.
TTGAATAAAAAAAAAAGCATTTCATATATTGTTATAAGTATAAGAAGGATGTGCATGGTTATAGGATGGGTTGTAAGGAGTGAAGTAAACATATTTATTAATATTTATTCAACTATCGTTGTAGGCGAATGCAACCTTTTATATAGTTCAATTTTGTATCGCAGTTGGCTACTATCAAACATGTCCAGGCCTGCAAAGTTATTGTCGTAACTATTGCAAGCCCGCACAATGAATGCGTTCTGCCCTGTAGTGGTACGCACTCGGTCTGTGTAGAATAGGGTGTTACGTCTGCCACTTCGCATCGGGACATGAAATGGAATTAATTTTAATATGTCGGGTGAGTCAATTATGTAATTTAGAATTTTGTATAATGTCATTTGGTCAGTAACGGTACGTCTAAGTTCCAATGTCTCAATGTTGAAAGCTGTTAAAATATCTGATTTAGATGCAAATCTGTGATATGAACGAAAGTTGAGGTAATTTAAAAATTTATTCTGCACTCTTTCCAATCGGTGTGACTTAGTCACGTGGATAGGATTCCATATTTCAGAGGCAAATTCGAGGTGGGGTCTAACATATGTATAGTATAATAAGATTAATGTATTAAGATTGCGAAAAGATTTAGATAGTCTGAGGATGAAACCCAACATGCTAGACGCTTTCGAGATTATATTATCAAAATGTTCATTGTACATTAATTTAGTGTCAAGTGCAACACCAAGATCTCTTATAGACAATTTTCTTATCAAAAAAAATATTACTGAAGTTATATTTGAAATGAATTATATTGCGATTTCTAGTGAATGAAATACAGAGACATTTGGATACATTTAAAATTAGGTTATTGTTGTTACAGTAAGTCTTGAGCCGATTTAAATCTTCTTGGAGTTTCAAACAATCGTCAATGCTACGGACCGCCATAAATATTTTCATATCGTCAGCGTAAAGTAAAACGCGCGCAAAAAGAAAACAGTTGATAATGTCATTAACAAAAATATTAAACAGCAATGGACCTAATATAGATCCTTGCGGAACACCCGATGTGACATTGACCCAGTCTGACATAAATCCGCCGATCACCACCATTTGCGACCTATTTTTTAAGTATGAACAGAGCCATCTTAAAAGGTTTCCGTGTATACCTATAGATTGTAATTTTTTCATTAGCAGTTCGTGATCAACCTTATCAAACGCTTTGCTATAATCTGTATAGATAGCGTCTACTTGGATTTTTTCATCCATGTGACGAGACACGAAGTCTGTGAAGAGCACAAGATTAGTATTAACTGATTTACCCTTTACGAATCCATGTTGTTCCGGGATTAGGAATGGTTTTAGACTAAAGTGAAGATGATCTGAAATAATTTTTTCGAAAATTTTTGAGAACAGGGGTAGTTTTGATATTGGCCGATAGTTACTAATTTCCTGTTTTTGCCCAGATTTAAATATTGGCGTTATAATGCCTTTTTTCCATTCATTGGGAAAAACTCCTTCGACTAAGGACCTTTGAAATAGCAAATACAAAGGGAATACAATATTTCTTGCACATTTAGTAATAAATATAGTAGGAATACCATCTGATCCTGGACCTTTGTTAGGCTCCAACTGACAGATATATTTAAATACAAGGTTTTCATCAAGCTGAAGCCGATTTAAATTAGGTTCGCTACTATTCGAGAATGGACTATAGGGCGAGTAATTATTTGAATTATTATTTGAAACGAATACCGAAGCAAAGTGTTTTGAAAATAAATCTGCTATGTCTTGTCCAGTATTCACAGTATCATTACCTAATTTCATTGTGCTTGGAATGAAGTTAATAGTTTTTTTTGATTTTACATATTGCCAAAAAGATTTAGGGTTACCTCTTATATTATATTCGGTATTAAATATATAACGATCGTAGCATTCTCTTGTCATTCTTTTTTGTCTCGATCTGAGTAAGGAAAATGTTGCATAATCGATGGGGTTTCTAAATATTTTATATTTTCTATGGTATTTTAGTTTTTCTTTCATAACTTTGATTAGCGAGGATGTATACCAAGTGGGATAGTTTCGATCTTTAACATCAATTGTAGGTATAAACTCATTAATTAGACTATTAAGTATTTCATAAAATTTGGCAACAGCAGAGTTGATGTCTGTCTCTAGAGTTAATAGATTCCAATCTATTTGAGATAGTTTTCTATTGATTTCATCAAAATTACCCTTACTATATATACGTTTTCGTTTGATGTTTTCGGTTAGAGGTTGAATGGTATTAGTTGATATATTGATTATGATTGATTTATGATGATTATCTTCAGGCACAAATTTAATGTCGCTTAAGGTAATCTTTGATTCTATATTACTCAACACTAAATCCAGGATTCTACCATTCATATTCTTCAACCAATTAAATTGGTTGAGATCGGTTGCATTTATATTATCAACAAATTGTATACTGGCATTTGTGTTATAATTGCATGGAGTTAGGTAAAGATTGTTTTTCTCAGTGGTCCAGTCAATATCGGGGAGGTTAAAGTCTCCGAGAATTATTATGAGATCATTAGGGTGTTCTAATCGCTTCAGGTATATTGCTTCAGAAAATTTCAATATTTGAGCACTATGGTCTCTACCAGGTGGAATATATACGCAACCTATGTACAGTTTAGTCTTGGATACAGATTTAATGTCTACAGAAACCCAAATATCCTCTGTTGTTAGATTCCATGATTCATCATGCACTCCTTGGAGGCGTCGGTCCAGGGCAAGAACAACTCCGCCTCCAAGTGTTTGCCCTGTAGCGGTGTAATTTCTGTCTTTTCGAAATACTGAGTATCGCGAGTCGAATAATTCACCATTCATAATTTCACTGTTCAACCAACTTTCTGTAATACCTATTATTGAAAAATCACTACAAGCAACATTCCTAAAAAATAAATCTGTTTTTGTTCTTAAGCCGCGAACATTCTGATAATATATTTTCAATGTCATGTCAGAAGCAATAGATTATAGTAAAGAATTGTATAACAATAAATCAATAAATAACAATTTTTTATAGGTATGCATGGAAATAGGTAGGTACTTATTAAAAATATGCACACTTCATATAAAGTATGTATATTGATGAAAAATATAGTTAAAATAAATAAACATGTAAAGTGAAAATAAGTCAATATAAAATATCGAAGTGGCACACGGTACGACCCAGTCAAAGTGTAAATGAATTGCAAGTGAGAGATTGAGATAATATTATGGTATCGAATGTATAGTATGTAAGCACTATTGTAACAAGTATTCTTGATAGTAATATCCAAGAATGAGACATAATATGCATAGTTTACACGGCCCAAATAATTAATAATATAATAAAATAAAAGGGAGCACTCACCCATTTTTGACAATCGAAAACAATAAACATCAAATGAACAATTACGAGTTATTTGTGCGTTAGCTAAGAACATATAAATCGAATCATGGACCGTTGAATGAGAATCAATGAGTGCGAGCGAGACAGGTACAGACTTATCAGAACAGTTAGCATCGAAAATAATGTTGATAGGACCAGTGTTTCTCAACACGTTGGGACATGGTCGGTAACAATTAATAAATATGAATAGAATAATAAATCTGGAGATGAAAAAGGTAATACGATAGAGGACTATAAGAATAAGGTGAGTTTGGAAAGGAATGGCCAAGCAGTCAGAGGAATCTGAAGGGACTAAAGCTGGCAAGAGAAGAAGGCAAATAAGTTTTAGGAGATCTTGGTTAGGTCCTCTTCTCTTGAAATCAATATCGGTGGGGATGTGGTGTTCCTTCGAACATATATCCTGCAATTCCTCAACCAGACAAATTGAAATCCCCTCTCCTTGGCAGTTATATATATATATATATATATATATATATATATATATATATATATATATATATATATATATATATATATATATATATATATATATATATATATATATATATATATATATATATATATATATATATATATATATATATATATATATATATATATATATATATATATATATATATATATATATATATATATATATATATATATATATATATATATATATATATATATATATATATATATATATATATATATGTTATATTTGATGTTTTCACGGGTGAAATATGTTATAATATTTTTATCTCGGTTTTCCCGTGAAGACAAATGGTCTTAGTCAAGACCTACTGACACGGGAAAACCGAGATAAAAATATTATAACATATATATATATATATATATATATATGTTAAATCTAAGGTTTTCGCGAGTACAAAATATGTTATTATTAAGTATTTTGGGGATAACCCGCGTCAAATTATGATTCCCGAGAGAATCAGTCGTCTGCCGACGTTTCGTCTGAATCACATCAGACATTTTCTAAAGGCGCCTTGTTAATAAATTTTCGTCTCGAGGGATAGTGCACGCACGTCCGTTCGAGTCGAAAGCTTACTACCAAGTGAAAGTTTGAAAGGAAGCCGCGTCAAGTGTTAGTGGAAGGGTGGGTTTCCCCAATGACGTCATTATTGCGTTTTGTTTGGCTTCTAGTGACTCTAGTACTTAACGGTATATTGTTTACAGGTGGATTATCAGTTTTCGGCTTACTAAGAATTTTACTAATGTTTTTAATGTGACTATTGTTTGAAATATCGGTAGTTTGATTACTATGGTTTTTAAAAATGTTGTTTTCAAGTACACTTGTCCATGCGGTCGGGATTCGAATGCTATCGTCCCTGTTATTCATTATACTGTTGCTTCTTTTATATATTTCGATTGCTTCCCTGTAAATTCTAAATGTTTCATTGTTAATATTCGCGACTACTTTTGAATTTTCAAAGTCTATGGAGTGATTTTCGGTCAATGAGTGATTTACAAGAGATGAAGTTAGTTTCCGGTTTTTAACATCTACGCGATGTTCAGAGACGCGCGCCGAGATTCTGCGATTTGTCCTGCCTATGTAAGTTTTTGAGCAATCACCGCATGGGATTTCGTAAATACCGTGTGACTCTAATGGTATTTTATCTTTCGGATTTTTTAAAAAGGATGAAATTTTGTTGTCTGTTCTAAAAATGGTGCGAATATTGTGTTTATAAAGTAGGTGACTGATTTTGTCTGTAGTGCCTTTTATGTAAGGCAAAAATGCAATGGAGAGTGGCTTTACTTTAGTTGACGTATCTTTTTTATTAAAATTTTTATTAGTTTGATTTTTTACTGCATTATTAATCGTAAAATTAGAAAAACCGTTATTTCGTAGCGCGTTTTTAAGATACTCTAATTCGTTTTGAACGTTTTCGGAGTCGGCTATCCTTAATGATCGTGTTATCCCCAAAATACTTAATAATAACATATTTTGTACTCGCGAAAACCTTAGATTTAACATAAATAACCTCTACGGGGAGGAAATATACAGTGAAACGAAAAAGTTTGAAAAATTAAAGTCAAAACACGCGAAGCTTCTATGTGACCTAACCTTTTTGTGTCGATGTCGTGATAAAAAAGTAGTGCCAAAGTGTTTTCAACTGAGACAACGCGGTAGCAGAAAATCGGTGAGAAAAATTCTTTGTAATACTAGTTTTTCCCTCATACGCGACGAAATCGGTTACATTCATTTACAATTACATACACTTGGTACTGATATTAAAAATCTTCATTTAAAACTTTCTAATATATTACACCCATTAATATGGTCCGAATTAGATAATCTCATTCATAATAGAATTGAAACAAATAATAAAATAAACTCCGACCGCCAAATAAGTAAATTCACGCGTATCGAAAATAATATCAAAAAAGTAGAATACCAACAGTCTTTAAATACCGATAAAATAATTCACAATCTCACCGATCTTAAATTAAATAACGATACAATATCGGTTCTAAGTAAAGGTTTTAATTTTGGTGTTGTTCCTCCGAAAATTCCAAAAGAAGACATTGTTACGGGAATCGAATCAGCCGTATGTAAACTACCAAATAATATAGCCGAAACTATACGACAAGAAACTTGCCATATACTTAGAAAATCGCTTCCGCCGAAAAGAAATATATCTCTCGATGAAATACGAGCTCTTAAAGAATTACGCGCAAATAAAGATATAATTATTCTTCCGGCAGATAAGGGAAACGCAACAATAATCATGAAAAGCGAAGATTATCACATTAAAATTACTAATTTGCTTAACGATCCGGCTTATAAACTGCATCCTAATAATCCTATAACATACTTAGAAAAAACGACTAAAACTAAAATTATGTCATCCAAATTAAGTCCCGAATTAAAAAAGTCGTTAATACCTAGAGAAAAATCGTCACGTTTTCCGAAATTATACGGTTTGCCAAAAATTCATAAGACGGATGTTCCTCTTAGACCCATAGTCAGTTCTGTCGGTTCTCCACTTCAAATGTTATCAAAGTATCTTGCCAACTACTTACAACCAGATGTAGAATCAGCGGAATCTTTTGTCAAAAATTCGGAACATTTTATACAAATCATTAAAAATCAAAAATTAAACAAGGGCGACATCCTTGTCAGTTTTGACGTCGTATCCTTGTTTACCAATATACCCACAGACGAAGCTCTTCAAGCAATTAAAGAAATGAGTGACCCACCGAATGACATAATAACTTTAATAGAACATTGCCTCAATAACACATTTTTCACTTATAATAACGACATGTACAAACAAGTAAAAGGAGCACCAATGGGTCTATCTCTTTCACCGCCAGTCGCTAACATATTCATGACCAAGTTAGAAAAGGAAGCTATAGATAGAGCGCGCTTAAAACCAAAGCTATGGATTAGATACGTGGACGATACCTTCGTTATATGGCCTCACGGTTTGGAGGAACTTAACAAATTTCTTGATTTTCTGAACGATCTCCACAATAACATCAAATTCACAATGGAGATAGAAAACAACGGTGAAATACCTTTTCTTGATGTTCTCGTAATCAAAAAAGACGATGGCACTCTCGGCCACACTGTGTACAGAAAATCAACACATACCAACAGATATCTCCACGCATCGTCGAACCATCATCCAGCACAAATCGCCTCTGTAGCAAACACCTTGGTAACACGATCATTAAGGATAGCCGACTCCGAAAACGTTCAAAACGAATTAGAGTATCTTAAAAACGCGCTACGAAATAACGGTTTTTCTAATTTTACGATTAATAATGCAGTAAAAAATCAAACTAATAAAAATTTTAATAAAAAAGATACGTCAACTAAAGTAAAGCCACTCTCCATTGCATTTTTGCCTTACATAAAAGGCACTACAGACAAAATCAGTCACCTACTTTATAAACACAATATTCGCACCATTTTTAGAACAGACAACAAAATTTCATCCTTTTTAAAAAATCCGAAAGATAAAATACCATTAGAGTCACACGGTATTTACGAAATCCCATGCGGTGATTGCTCAAAAACTTACATAGGCAGGACAAATCGCAGAATCTCGGCGCGCGTCTCTGAACATCGCGTAGATGTTAAAAACCGGAAACTAACTTCATCTCTTGTAAATCACTCATTGACCGAAAATCACTCCATAGACTTTGAAAATTCAAAAGTAGTCGCGAATATTAACAATGAAACATTTAGAATTTACAGGGAAGCAATCGAAATATATAAAAGAAGCAACAGTATAATGAATAACAGGGACGATAGCATTCGAATCCCGACCGCATGGACAAGTGTACTTGAAAACAACATTTTTAAAAACCATAGTAATCAAACTACCGATATTTCAAACAATAGTCACATTAAAAACATTAGTAAAATTCTTAGTAAGCCGAAAACTGATAATCCACCTGTAAACAATATACCGTTAAGTACTAGAGTCACTAGAAGCCAAACAAAACGCAATAATGACGTCATTGGGGAAACCCACCCTTCCACTAACACTTGACGCGGCTTCCTTTCAAACTTTCACTTGGTAGTAAGCTTTCGACTCGAACGGACGTGCGTGCACTATCCCTCGAGACGAAAATTTATTAACAAGGCGCCTTTAGAAAATGTCTGATGTGATTCAGACGAAACGTCGGCAGACGACTGATTCTCTCGGGAATCATAATTTGACGCGGGTTATCCCCAAAATACTTAATAATAACATATATATATATATATATATATATATATATATATATATATATATATATATATATATATATATATATATATATATATATATATATATATATATATATATATATATATATATATATATATATATATATATATATATATATATATATATATATATATATATATATATATATATATATATATATATATATATATATATATATATATATATATATATATATATATATATATATATATATATATATATATATATATATATATATATATATATATATATATATATATATATATATATATATATATATATATATATATATATATATATATATATAATATATATATATATATATATATATATATATAATATATATAATATATATGTTAACTTTTAGGTTTTCACGGGTATAAGATGAAAAAGAATTTTCTGGGTTAACCCGTGTCAGATAGTCCTGAGAAGGACTGTTTAAGACCTGACGTTTCGCCCGAATATCATCGGGCATTGTCGAAGGAACGCAACGAAAACCGAGCGAGAACGAACGCGCGCGAAACACGACCGCACACACCTAAGGCTTTCCGTCAAGTGAGAAGCGCCAGTCTATGCATGAGCGCAGAGGTAGCGAGCGGGTAGGTTCCCCTCCCCCCTCTACCCCTTCACTCCCCGCACCTATTAGCTATTTGTTCTATTATTTGTACCGTTAAGCCGACTTTGCGAACGAGTTGTCATTTTAATAGTGGGTTTTTCAAATATTGTTTGTTTTGTTATGTGTGGAGGTATTGAATTTCTAATTATTACTTTAGTTTTATGAGCATTACTATCTAGAATATTTGTCCATGTTTGAGGAATTCTTATCGCGTCATTTCTGCTGTTCATATTATTTGCATGTTTGAAAATCTCAATTGCCTCTCTGTATATGCGTTGTGGTTCGGAATTTAAGTTAGCGATGGTGGATGAATTTTCGAAATCAATAGTGTGGCCTTCGTTAAGAACGTGTTGGACTAACGACGAAGTTAACTTCTTATTTTTGACGTCCACTCTATGTTCTGCTACTCGTGAGGATATTTTTCTATTGGAGCGACCGATGTATACTTTGTCACACGAATTGCATGGAATTTTATATACTCCGTGCGACTCGAGTGCAACTGAATCTTTGGGATTGCGAAGAAAGGTAGATATTTTATTTTCTGTTCTGAAAATTGTTTTTATGTTATTTTTCTTCAGAATGCGGCTTATCTTGTCTGTCGTGCCCTTGATATATGGCAAAAAAGCTATTGAAGTCGGAGGAAGTTCTGGTTTTTTGATATTTTTATTACTGTAGCGTCTAATAGATTGTTCGATTCGTGATTTTGAATAACCGTTGGAGATGAGAGCGTTTTTGAGACAGTCAAGTTCGTTGTTTATGTTATTATTATCAGATAGTCTGAAGGATCGGGTCACTAGAGTATTAATTATAGAAGATAATTGAGTCGGGCTATGGTTTGAATTTGCATTTAGATATCTGTTTGTGTGAGTAGGCTTTCTATAAACTGTATGACCAAGTGTGCCATCGTCATTTTTGATGACAAGGACATCCAAGAAAGGTAAGCTATTATTTTCTTCGATTTCCATAGTAAATTGAATGTCCGAGTGGAAACTATTAATATATTTTAGAAAATCTGTCAGTTTGTCGGTACCGTGGGGCCATATAACAAAAATGTCGTCGACATATCTACGCCATAAGAGTGGTTTTAAATTTGTCTGTTTTAAAATATCGGTTTCTAGGAATGTCATGAATATGTTGGCAATAACCGGACTTAAGGATGAGCCCATCGGAGCACCTTCTGTTTGCTTGTATATTTTTCCTTCAAATTAAAAGTAGGTATTATTTAGACAGTGATCGATTAAATTGATGATATCTTTTGATAATTTTAACTTTGTTTTTAATAATTCGATTGACTCTTTGATGGGAATTTTAGTGAATAATGACACTACATCAAAGCTTACCAGAGTGTCACCTGTGTTTATTTTATAGTTAGATAGTGTGTTTATAAAATGTTCAGAATTTTTAATGTAAGAGTCTGATTTTTCAACATGGGGCTGTAATTCTTTAGCAAGGTATTTAGCAAGTGATTGAAGGGGGGATCCGTATGAGCTAACTATGGGCCTTAAGGGTACTTCTGCTTTATGTACTTTAGGTAGACCGTATATTTTTGGGATCCGTGACGATTTTTCTCGTGGGATAAGTTGTTTTTGGAGTTCGGAATCGAATTTGGTGGACATTATTTTAGATTTTGTTGTCTTTTCTAAGTAAGTGGTAGGGTCCGATTTGTTTTCTTTGTAAATTGAATCTGAGAGAATGTCACGCATTTTAATTATGTACTCATCGGAGTTCATTAAAACGGTCGCCTTTCCCTTATCAGCCGGTAGAACAATTATATCTCGGTTAGATTTTAATGCTTTGAGGGCTTTAAATTCTTCCGAAGACATATTTCTTTTAGGGTCGCGAGCGTCCTCCATCTCTAAACTACCAGAAAAACTTGCCGAAACAATCCGCCAAGAGACGTGTCATATCATAAGAAAAGCTCCATGTTGAAAAATCAGACTCTTACATTAAAAATTCTGAACATTTTATAAACACACTATCTAACTATAAAATAAACACAGGTGACACTCTGGTAAGCTTTGATGTAGTGTCATTATTCACTAAAATTCCCATCAAAGAGTCAATCGAATTATTAAAAACAAAGTTAAAATTATCAAAAGATATCATCAATTTAATCGATCACTGTCTAAATAATACCTACTTTCAATTTGAAGGAAAAATATACAAGCAAACAGAAGGTGCTCCGATGGGCTCATCCTTAAGTCCGGTTATTGCCAACATATTCATGACATTCCTAGAAACCGATATTTTAAAACAGACAAATTTAAAACCACTCTTATGGCGTAGATATGTCGACGACATTTTTGTTATATGGCCCCACGGTACCGACAAACTGACAGATTTTCTAAAATATATTAATAGTTTCCACTCGGACATTCAATTTACTATGGAAATCGAAGAAAATAATAGCTTACCTTTCTTGGATGTCCTTGTCATCAAAAATGACGATGGCACACTTGGTCATACAGTTTATAGAAAGCCTACTCACACAAACAGATATCTAAATGCAAATTCAAACCATAGCCCGACTCAATTATCTTCTATAATTAATACTCTAGTGACCCGATCCTTCAGACTATCTGATAATAATAACATAAACAACGAACTTGACTGTCTCAAAAACGCTCTCATCTCCAACGGTTATTCAAAATCACGAATCGAACAATCTATTAGACGCTACAGTAATAAAAATATCAAAAAACCAGAACTTCCTCCGACTTCAATAGCTTTTTTGCCATATATCAAGGGCACGACAGACAAGATAAGCCGCATTCTGAAGAAAAATAACATAAAAACAATTTTCAGAACAGAAAATAAAATATCTACCTTTCTTCGCAATCCCAAAGATTCAGTTGCACTCGAGTCGCACGGAGTATATAAAATTCCATGCAATTCGTGTGACAAAGTATACATCGGTCGCTCCAATATAAAAATATCCTCACGAGTAGCAGAACATAGAGTGGACGTCAAAAATAAGAAGTTAACTTCGTCGTCAGTCCAACACGTTCTTAACGAAGGCCACACTATTGATTTCGAAAATTCATCCACCATCGCTAACTTAAATTCCGAACCACAACGCATATACAGAGAGGCAATTGAGATTTTCAAACATGCAAATAATATGAACAGCAGAAATGACGCGATAAGAATTCCTCAAACATGGACAAATATTCTAGATAGTAATGCTCATAAAACTAAAGTAATAATTAGAAATTCAATACCTCCACACATAACAAAACAAACAATATTTGAAAAACCCACTATTAAAATGACAACTCGTTCGCAAAGTCGGCTTAACGGTACAAATAATAGAACAAATAGCTAATAGGTGCGGGGAGTGAAGGGGTAGAGGGGGGAGGGGAACCTACCCGCTCGCTACCTCTGCGCTCATGCATAGACTGGCGCTTCTCACTTGACGGAAAGCCTTAGGTGTGTGCGGTCGTGTTTCGCGCGCGTTCGTTCTCGCTCGGTTTTCGTTGCGTTCCTTCGACAATGCCCGATGATATTCGGGCGAAACGTCAGGTCTTAAACAGTCCTTCTCAGGACTATCTGACACGGGTTAACCCAGAAAATTCTTTTTCATATATATATATATATATATATATATATATATATATATATATATATATATATATATATATATATATATATATATATATATATATATATATATATATATATATATATATATATATATATATATATATATATATATATATATATATATATATATATATATATATATATATATATATATATATATATATATATATATATATATATATATATATATATATATATATATATATATATATATATATATATATATATATATATATATATATATATATATATATATATATATATATATATATATATATATATATATATATATATATATATATATATATATATATATATATATATATATATATTACAAATCTCGCGTATCTTGGCTTGATACTTTGTCGATTTGTTAATAGAAATAAATTCTCTTGACCAAATCGACAGTTGGATTATAAAAAAATGTATGAATTTGGAAATAAGCAAAAAACAGGAGGGGCAAGTCAGGGGGCAGGTCTGAACAAACGGTGGAATCAAAACTCTAATGATAAACCATAGTGTGAATATAATTATCTTATGGATATTATAGTACTTAAAAAGATAAATATATTGTAACGAAATTTATATTTATTTATTTTATTATGGTTCAAAGTCTTATTTATTTTTACAATTTATATTTCTACAATTTATATTTTTACAAGGTTTGTCTAGTTTTTCCAACTCACTACTCAAATCTTTTGTTTTCATTTTTCTTGGGTTCTTATTTTCAAAATATTTCTATTTAAATTTTCAATTTAAATAGAAATAGTACTTAATTTCATAACAATATCCATAATATGGGTTATCATGAGGGTTTTTATTACCCATATCAAGATATTATAGAACTCCATATGAAATTTATATCCATAATATGGGTTATCGTTAGGGTTTTGATTTCAACGTTTGACGGGACTTGCCCATCCTGTTTTTAAATATTAATGCCATCAACGTTTAAAAAAATGATAATAATAATATTCATAACATTAGAATTTTGTTCGACTATTGGAAAATATGTATAATATTACAAAATATATAAATCTCACGGAAAAACAATAATTATCCGGTCTGGGACACAACGTGGAGTATTTTTAGCATTCACCATAAAAACACGGGTGAAATAAATATGTAGCTTTTATCACAGTCCATATGTGAACGGTCGGCTGTAGAATTATTTGTGCAACTATGATTTGTTCACTATGAAGTGGTTTGTATTAATTATAATAGCACGGAACGGTAATTTTAGAGTGTATAATGTAAAGCAAACCTATCGTATTTTTTTAACAAGATTCACTTAATCCCCACCATAATATTTTGGCGAGTATTATATTTATATGTGTGTATGTATGTATTATATTATTAGTTTACTAGTCTCTTTTCTATGGTTTTGAAATGACAAATCGCGTAGGAGATTGGATTGATGACAGGTATTATGGCGGACATTAGGACCTGGTTGAACTGTTTTGTGTGAGCTATACCTTGAGGTGAGCTCTCACGAAAACGGCGCTATATAAATCGTCCAAGTATATATATATATATATATATATATATATATATATATATATATATATATATATATATATATATATATATATATATATATATATATATATATATATATATATATATATATATATATATATATATATATATATATATATATATATATATATATATATATATATATATATATATATATATATATATATATATATATATCAGCAGTGTATAAATTTTTCATGGTTTTTCCAAGTTTAATTTCAAAAAACACCAACTTATAGGCTTCGCATCATATATGTTTCATACATGGATTTACTCAGCCGCTTCTGGGGTTACCATAACAATGTGTAAGTGTATTTTTTGAGGTTGAGGGTTGTATGCTTGTGTAAAAATAATGTATGCGTGAGAATAGATCTCTTCCTACGTGGAAATAATATCTCAGAACTAACGTCTCCGAATCAACTATCTTAGAGGACCCGCCACCACCCAGACTCGCTCCAGGAGAAGAAGTCTCCTATTCGAGTCTGCTACATACGCCATGAGCGTATAGGTGCTAACATGTGCATCCTCCGGGAAACCCAACAGTTCCCGTTCAGTTCGCATACGCATGTATCCTATTCAGATTTCCCTCTACATAAGTCACTGTCTGGACAAAGCCATTTTTCTACAGCATTATTATTATTCTTAAAAAAACATCACAATATAAATTACAACCAGGAATATATTGTAGCGCCGCATGTGGCGTGCCGCTAGCGTCGTCGAAAATTCTAGACTCAGACGCGCCAGCCCTATATAAGCCCACACAAAACCACATTTGATCATTCGATTCAACCAGCACACCTTATACCGCGGACGCGCTGCTCTTGCGACCTTCTAGTTCTCATTCCGCGAAGTTTATCGATATTGTGTATTTTAATTATCAGGATTAAATAGTATAATAATTTGAGTTTATATTAGAGTCATTATTGAAAATTACATAATCAAGAGTATAAACAATAATCAACCAATCAGTAACCAGCTTTCCAAAATTGTGTACACTCGGCTGGACTAAGTCCAAGATATCAGATACAACTCTATTGTATTTTGGGCGCTAAAAATATATAGTTTCTCTGGGCAAAAGTAGACAGTGTTGCAGATTCCATGTATTTGTAGTAGTCTGTGTATGTTGTAGATTTGTTTTCCATATATTTTACAGAACTTTCGTTTTGGCTAATAAGGGCCTAGTTGAACTGTAAAAAATAATTAAATATATGTGGAACAAACATCAGCAAACCTCTATAGTTAATATTCTCATAGAAAGCTTATTCAACAGTTTTACATGTTGATATAAATAAATAAATAAAGAATAAATTTTCTCACACACAGATACATACTGAATTTTCTACATTGAATTTCGAGTTCATTCATATATATTAATTCAAATTTTAAAACGATGAAAAACTCCTAAAACCATTGTGGAGCGAGAGCCACCGCGCCACATCGCTACGACTCGGCTACGATCGCATGTACAGCGCTACGATACATGTAAGCGACGAAGTACCTGCAACGCTCACCTGGCTACGACAAAGCCGGTATATAAGGAGTCCCACCGTAATTACCTACATAACAACAAAAAATAAATAAAAATGTAGTTCACAATTATTGTACTGTTGCCTGCTGTGACGGGAATGAAAAAAAAGTAATAAAATGAATAAATTTGCCCTCTATGGATTTTTGGTTAACACTTATCAATACTTACTTCTGTTGATCCATTATCATTTGTGTAAAAATAATTTGCAGTGAGATTTTATAAAAGTATAATATTTGTTTTGTACAATATGCTACAATTCGTATAAGAATAATTCACGCTAGTAGGTATTGGTTTTCTCGCAATTTACCATTTGCATAAAAATAATTATTGTTATCGAAATGGATCTAATATTTATTAGCATGTTTTGGCGAGATATAATTATAACGATATTTCCGAAGACCGAATTTCGATGCCAAACTTTTTCGATCAAAGTTTTTGAAACTTTGAATAAGTGGATAATCTTTTATTCAAAACATTAATTTTCCATCAGAATTAATAATAACACTTCGAGAAAAATCTGTACTTTTGGAAATTTATACATTCTTTTTAATATCAAATTTACATCTCCGATATAAAATGTTCAAATCTAGTGACCCGAAATACACAAGTAGCATTCTAAATAATTAAATGAAATATACACTTTCAAATACATAAAATTGTGAACAGACCAATGTTAGATTAGTTATATTAGACCACTTGAGAGAAACAAATAGGTAAGGTTAGGTTAGGTTTTTTAGGTTTAACATTAGGTAAAAACCAGGGCTAACGTAGTTAAATCAAAGAACTTTTTTCGCTTGTCAGATTTTTAATATCTCTAACCATAACACAGGTATCTCTCCAGACCAGCTACGATCCCCATCAAGGGTTGTGACGCTGAGGGTGGTGATGATTATCTGGAAAAATTGGATGAATATTTTCAGAATCCTCTCTATTGAATCTGTATTAATGCCAGAGACTGCCAAATTTACTTAATAATAAAATGTAGTCCAGACTAACGTCATAGTATATAGGCTGATTATTTTTCTATAAAAGATTACCAAGCAAGTAACAGCGATTGGATTATGTCAATAATCGGCCTTTTTGACTCAGCTAGTTACTTTCTGACTGCTGATCCAAAGGTCCCGGGATTGATTCCCGGTGAAAACACTTTTTTTAATTGTGTTTACAGTGTAGATCTGTGACACGATTAATAAGTGGCAACCTATTATAGGGTTCGTGTTAAATTAATATTTGTATAGTACATGTCACCCGAGAAGTAATATGAAAATATTATAAAATTAGATTCTACAGTATTAAAAATTACGTCTTCCATTTACAGACCCCAATAAAAAGTTTAATAAATTGTTAATTATGCCTCTTTAAAGGTGTCTGTCAAGGGGTTTGTGGGTAAATTATTACTAGAGGATAAAAATGTTTCAGCTCTTACAATATATATTACTTAGCCAAGTAGAGCATCTGGATAAAAATGCATGGTATTAACGAAAATAATTTATTTTTAATCGTTCTTGCATATTGTATAGTGGATTTAGATAAGTTTAAAGGATTTGGATTCCATATACCAGATTAAACCGTCAGAAATGGGTGAAAATTCAAGGACTTACTTTGCACTAATATCATTCCTTGTTACGATATTAGAATTGTATTCGTTTCATATTTATAACGACTCTTTTATGAAACGAAAATACTACCCTGAGAATTTACGATCAGCATAAATATTAATACGCCATAAACGAATTTACAGATTTCTTTTATTTTTTATAGAAAAATATAAATATAAAAATATTAAAGAACAAAAATAATTTCTTGTGAATTTAATTACCAGATTAATTTGAGTAATTGAATTTTAAAATTGATTAAGCTGCCAGAAGCAGATCAAAATAACTCTTTTCCCAAATTAAACACTTTGACAGAGACATTAATAATTATAAACGGACTTATTTAATCAAATGCCGATTAATTAATTAATTATATCTTATTAAAAAGTGTTTTTTACTCAAAAACATAATTAAACTGTCAAAAATTAATCAATTAGGTATCTATACCTATCCAAGTACTTACCAAAATCTCAAGCTTTTGAATATTTTATTGAATAATTTCAGTGCATACATATACCTACTTAGATTAGTTTGAAAAATATTAAAATATGTAAAAATATTAAATCAATAAAATAATGACGCAACTCGCTCCCGCGAAAAAACTCGACAAAAACGAAAAATATTTAAAAGTACCAAACTTTAAACAGTTTAAAAGGTACCTATAGAACATAACCTATAACATAGGTATCTATAGAACCTATAGAATAATTGATTTTATTATCTTCGAAGCCCTTCTTGGTATGGCTCCTACTTACCTCTCCGAGTTTTATATTCCGCTTTCAATAACTGTCACATAATCATCACTTCGTTTTGCATCAGTATGCACACAACTAATTTCGGCGAACGTACGTTTACTGTGGCAGGGCAAATGTATAAAATAGATAAACTCCATCAGACAAACCGAAAATATATCCTCCATCATACAACGTTATTAATTTTCAGAGCAATATATGTATATGTAAATTGTCGAAGTTATTATATATATATATATTATTTCATTTATTATTCTATGGCTTTTAACCCCAAAGTGCTCTTATTTGCCAAAAATAAGTTTAATTGATCAAATTTAATCGTTTTTGTATGTAGATTATTGAATCTTTTTATTTTACATCTTTATAAAGTTATTTTTATAAATCTCCTTGGAGTTGGAAGCCAAAATCAACATCACGTTTACTGGCATTGGTTTTTTTACTCGAATCAAATCCGTATACAAATTTGAGTAAGCGTTTCTTTATGGACATTCAAAAAATATGTGGTTTAAAAAAATATATTATTTAATTTATAAAATATGTTTTCATTATTCCCATCAAACCTGAAATCTGATACGATGATACAAACGACTGTTCAATCAACCATTGTTAATCTTTCAACCTCTTCTGTTCAATTTCCAGGTTACCGATCAGGCTAACAACATTTCCAAATAATAGCTGAGAAATTATCTCATGGCCACGAAAGGAGATGGGTAATTAAGTCTCTGTTTTAAGATAGGTACTATCCATTTTGTACCCCAAGGGTTCTCCGTGTCCAGGTTTCTGCGTAGGTTATGTTCTTTAAGACTAAGGACCCAAGATAAATTACTTTGAGGCCGACGCCATTGTGATATACCTTTATAATATTATAAGTCTTATGGTTCCTCGTACTAACTCATATTATCAATAAACAACTACCCCAGAATGAAAATTCATTATATCATAATTCATTAAGGTGGGATGGTGGCAGAGCGGTTAGTGAACAGGACTTGCAATGATCATAAAACTTTAGAAGCAAACAAGAAAAAAATTCAATTTGTTTTAGTGTATATTGTTGACTGATGATATCTCTAAAAATAAAATAATGTACTATACAATACACTCATGAGAAGAAAGAAAAAAAGTCACGTTACATGAAAGTAACCACACGTTTGGCCACTTGCAAAGAATGATCTGTGGGGATATACGAGGTAGCCTATATATACCCCCACCAATCACAACCTGATTCAGTTTTCATTTAGCGTTCTCTCGGGCCAGTTTCACTGATAAACACACCCACAGTGGTGACTACGACATGATAGCATTATCTCGGGCCAGTCGCACTAATAAACATCATGTAACCGAACACTAGCAGTTTTCATATCTTTCCACTATAGGTACCGACCTTCATATCCACAGATCTACTGGCGAAGAAAATATATAAAGCTTATAGGAATGGCACAAAAAGCTGGAGTCATTCCATAAAAAAAATTACACAACAATGTAACGAAAAATATGTATCAGACGATACTTTGATTTATTTATTAACTTAGGGGGGGGGATTGCTGCCAACGAACCTATTTTTTCAATTTGATTTCGCGTCATTAGTACAAAACGAATCATTTTGAAAAAAATAACCTAGTTAGTTTAGATATAAATAAATAAAAATATACCTTAATTTTTTAATTATGTTCTGTATGTATTCTTGTAGGAAAATAATAAGCATACCCCAATTTTTGACATTTAAATTAAATTTCTAAAAAACTATAAGGTATAGAGCATAATATTTTTTTATAAATTAAAGAAGATCAAAATATCTGGAAAAATACGATGTAACGTTGCATTAATGCATCAGGTTAAGTTAATAAACCAAAAAAACTAATATTTCGCAATAGCGCTGAATGGAAAATATATATTTTTTAGGTTTATTTTCTAAACCTGAAGCATTAATGCAACGTCACATCGTATTTTTCTAGATATTTTTGTCTTCTTTAATTTAAAAAAATATGTTGAACTACGTCTTATATTTTATTAAAAATATAAGATAAACGTTGAAAATCGGGGTATGCCATTATTTTTCTACAAGAATTTATACAGAACATTATCAAAAAGTAAAGATACATTTTTCTTTATAAATAGGTACCCAAACTATCTAAATTATTTTTTTCAAAACGATTTGATAAAAAATAATGATGGTATATCAAATTGAAAAATAGGTACGTTGGCAGCAGTCCCCCCCTTAATGTACAATAATGTGTACAATGGTGGGATTATTATTGCCATAAAGGAATTTTTCTAACCAGCCATAGCATTTTGAGGCCATAAATAGTGTATGTAGTGGTAGGTACATTAAATTTATACAAAAAAACTTATACAAAGATGAACACTAGTGTAATACAATCAGCAGATCAAAGAGGCATACATGAATGTCGATGAGGCGATGGTTGTGTATCTAAAAGGATAAATGTTAAGTTCTGTACTCTCTGCCTACCCCGCGTGATGGTATACATATATGTATGTTTTATGTAGTTATATAACATATTTTACAGGGGTTTGAATTATTGTAATAGTGGTGTGT
Source organism: Molanna angustata (assembly GCA_963576475.1). Classification (NCBI taxonomy): domain Eukaryota; kingdom Metazoa; phylum Arthropoda; class Insecta; order Trichoptera; family Molannidae; genus Molanna; species Molanna angustata. Next base: position 4,596,538 of record OY754971.1, on the reverse strand, counting down.
GAGTTTATATATTATACGAATAGAAAGGAAAATGGAAATATGTTATTCAATTTTCATTTTCTTAGGCGCTACTTCCCGGAAGCAATACAAGTGGTTTATTGTTCGATAATACGACGAAACCTCAGCGGTGCACGATTTCAGCATACATAAAAATTGGATTGGTTCTTAAGAAATATTTCACTACAAACACGTCTCAGAAATGGAATTCAAAATATACTATAAGTTGTTGTAATTCATTGTACCTTTTTCGTTTTGACTTATCACTGTGGAGTTACGAATTCGCAATTTTAAAGGTTATTTTTTATTGCAGATTATCAACAAGAACCGTGCTGAGATTGTGTGAGTATCATCACAATGTATCTAGGTGTGTGTTGTGATCTATGTGCTTTGTACGGCGTGTTTATTCTACCCTATTGATTATTTTTTTTATTTATTTATTCAGCAACAAACAGGTACAACTACTTAAAACATTATGGTAATATGACATAAGTAAAATATGTAGTGCCCCAATTACGTGATGCCTGTTACATAATTTAATACACACACATTTATAATTTTAACATATAACATGACATAATAAACTAAGAAAAATGGGGAAGGAAAGGAAAGGAGAGGAAAGGAAGAAAAGAAAAGACAAAAATGATACAATAATATGAGACAATCAACCAGAATACTATACACCCCGCTGAGCCAAGCACCGCCGCACGCTCACTCTGAATTTACCAAGCGATATGTTAAATATGTCCGTGTCACGCATCTTGGCATTAAAGAATCTACCTGATCTATTCAGGAATGAGTTTCTGCAGTAATTGGTGCTACAGTGGGGTATATGAAGTTGTATGTCCGGGCGTCTAGACGATAATCTAGGAGCGAACACACCGATCCTGCTACGCAGTATTGAGCTGTCAACGTAGTTATTTATCACCTTGAATAAAAATACTAGATCGAGTTGATCTCTATGCTCTCTGAGGCTGGTGAATCTGTAATGAGTCAGAGAGGCATCATAGTCCCGAACTACACGGTGAAGGACATTCCGACGCAGCAACGCTCGTAAAAATTTCCTCTGAATTCCCTCTATTCTCCCGATATGTACCTGATACTGAGGGTTCCAGACTTGACTAGCGTATTCCAGAATAGATCTTACGTATGCTTTATATAGGACGATTACAGCTTCGTTATTCTTGAAGCATTTAGTACTCCTCAGGATAAAACCCAGTATTTTGTAAGATTTAGTTACTATATTATTTATTTATTTATTTATTTATTCATTTAGGAATACAAACAGTTACAGAAAATATGCATATAACTAATGGTAACATAGAATTCAAAGTTTATCTGCAACCTTACAGTATTCACAATATAAACATATGAAAGTGAAAATTTACAAAGTAATACAATAATAATAAAAGACAAAACAAGTAAAGAAGAAAAAAAAAATCAATTTAAATTAACATAAACGAAATGAAATAGATAAGAAAATAATTATACAGAAATAAGTATTGAGGCGAGAAATAAATATTGAGGCGAGAAATAGAGAAACAAGAGTTATACATTAACATAATGATAAAAAAGAGAAAAAAAAAACAAAAATACATAAAATAAAATTAAAATTAAGGAGCCATAATTCAATAAAAGAGATGGTGTAGTATGTTATGACAGATGATTAATATCTCAATAGAGTATGTGTATTATTATGTCATCGCGTGTTGTGGTGATGATTTTTGAATGTGTTTTATTTCGTGTTTGAATGCTGTGTATGATTTGGAGAAGATGTGTGTGTATGATGGATGGATGTATTATCAATATGAGTTGAGTACTGTAGCCCATTATCAAGAGTAACTCCTAGATCTCGCATATAGTTACGCGATTCCAATTTCGATGAGCCTATGTGATATTTTACATTATATAGACGATTATTATTTTCAAATTTTGCAAATTTATATATCTAATACTTTATTCGATTATTTTCAAATTTTGCAAATTTATCTAATACACACTTAGAACCCATTTATTAGATTTTGCAAGATATCTGATCAGTGTGTCTTAATTTTTTGTCAAATATTTCAAAGAGACCTTAAGCTCAGGAAACATAAAATTTGATATTTTAAATTTTAAATAGCTAAAAAGGTACATCACTTTCATAAAATGGCATTGAAGAATTATCAAGTTTTCATGATAAAATATTTAAATCAAAAATAATTTAACAAACTCGTTTCATGGAAATACCAAGATAGAATAGTGTGGCGTTCTGTTCTCTCTGCCTACCCCGCGAGGGACATGGCGTGATGGTATGTATGTATGTATGTATGTACTTAAAATAATCCATTCGAAATTTGAATTCCTTGAGGAGTGACTTGGTAGAGAGGTGTATAGCGTTTGCCACAACCCACACGTTTTATGTATAAAACTCAGATTTCTATTGTCACCCTAGAAAAATCCAAAAAATACCAATTATGTTCATTACAGAGAGTCACACTGCAGTAATCATACTTAGGTATCCCCTCTTTTTCGTGATATTAGATAGTTAGCTCCAATCCTTCACATAATATTTTTTTCTTTTTTTTTTTAAATATGTTCTTATTTAATAAGTACATACACATCTTCCTACATTCCCGAAATTAAGCGTAAATACTTGTGAACGAAATCGGTCCAGGCAGGGTTAGAACTCGCGACCACAAGCCCATATATTTCTAATTTATTAGTTTCATTTAATGATTCGGCGGATATTTTGTGGTAGTTAATATTAACCATATTTGAATCATAAATTCGCTATAAACCACTTGTTTTTTGAGTCACTTCGCGACATGTTTCGGAAGCGCTGTCCTTCCATCGACCGGCGTGTCTAGACTAACATGTTGAATTTGTGTGTATCTGTCTGTGAAGCGAGGGGTGTGGCGGTTGAGGGTTGGTTGGGTTAGTGGGGGAGGGGAGTATTGTGTAATGTTTTTGTTTTTGATGGGGAATATATTAAGTTGGTTAGGCTCAGTTGGTTAGGTATCTGACTGCAGATCCAAGGGTCGTTATTAATTTGGCGATAGGTGAATTTTGATTCACGGGGATTTATATAATAGACTAGTTAAACCTGGCAGACGTTGTCCTGCCTGTTTAATTATTTACATCCAAATATATAAGAATGGTTGATCGGTATGTTTCCTTTTTATTATTTAACATTCATGTCTAGATTCGCTTATTATAATTCCGTAACCCTACCATCCCCACAGTCCCTTCCGTCCCTATTCAAACAAATATACTTGATCAATTCCATATAGATAGTTTTTTTGTTAATTCTCGTGTTGGATATTAAATGAATAAATTTAATTCATAAAACTTCTCGTGTGTGCGCTGAACGAACTCACTTCAATACAAAACTTTTTTTTCAATTTTTTTGTGAGACATCATTCATTCATACCATCACGGCTTATCCCACAATGTGGGGTAACCAGAGAAAGGTGTGCGGGTGTGCATTGCCTTATAAAAGGGAGAACAACACATCTATGTATACCCACACACCAGTCTCGTTTCACCAAAAAAGGCACTACATTCAGAATGGGTGGTGAACCTCATTGCTAAACTATGTGAGATGTTATTGTTGCCTGTTGTATTTTCGATTACCCGGCTCTTACGGGACACTCGAAAACAATGATTTACAAGAATGGAAGCACTATTCTAAGCCGGTGCCTCACAGCTTAGGATATTGAATACATAAATAAATGAATTATATTGCATTTTTATATATTTATATATTATTATTATTATTATTTGTTAACAGGCAGGCAGCTATTGCTGATGGGCCTGTATCATGTGCTTATTTTTGTAATGTGCATCCAATCTATTTTTAAATTGATTGAGTGTTCCAGCACTCACAACCTTATCAGGTAAACTATTCCAGGCATCCACCACCCTGTTGGTCAGGAAGTGTTTCCTTGGATTCAGGGAAAAGGATGTTTTATTCAGCTTTAAGTGATGGCCCCTCAGTTGTGGATTGTAATTCAACGTAAACAAGTTATCCATAACACTACAGTGATAATAGCCATGTAAAATTTTGTATGTCTCAATCATATCCCCACGGTTCCGGCATTCCTGCAGAGTTGGGATTTTTAAAATTTGCAGCCTTTCTGAGTATTCCAGACCACCCATTCCAATTGGCAGTTTGGTTGATCGTCTTTGCACTTTCTCAAGCAGTGTAATGTCCTTGATAATAGTAATGATTGCATATTTGAAACCCATACTCTAGGATCGGCCTCACATAAGTTTTATATATTTCTAGGAAAACTTGTACTTGATTGAAAATGAAAAAACTTGAGAGAGTAATACTGAGAAGGATCTACGGCCCGATTTGTGACAACGGAGAGTGGTTTATAAGATACAATCAGGAACTGTATGATTTGTACAAGGATCCCACCTTCTTGAGTGAAATAAATGGGCCGAGCACATACAGAGAATGAGCGAAGAGGACGTCCCTAGACGAACTGTGAATGGTGCATCGGGGGGACTAAGGAGAATTGGAAGGCCGAAACTTCGATAGCTGGATGGAGTAGTGAAGGATGCGAAAAACATCGGCTTCCATAACTGACGTAATGCATCACAAGACCAACAGTCATGAAGACGGGCTCTGCAGGAGGCTAAGACCCGACCTGGCCACATATTTATTTATTTATTTAATATACAGAGACACCAACAGAACACTGAACAACACAAACAAAAAAAACATGAAACAAAAAAAAATAGAATATCCAGTGCTCCAATAACAGGTATCTCCCGCATGGCTATTGTGCATAATTAGGTAGGTACAATCAACGTCTCCTGGGGGGCAAGTCTGGTTCGACCGGCGAAATCAAAACCCTAGTGATTACCCATATCATGGATATAATTATCGTATGGAGTTCTATGACATCTAAAGATATTGTAGAGCTCCATATAATAATTATATCCATGATATGGGTAGTCAAGAGGGTTTTGATTTCGCCGATTGCACCAGACTTGCTCTACAATATCTTTAGATGTCATAGAACTCCATACGATAATTATATACATGATATGGGTAATCACTAGGGTTTTGATTTCGCCGGTCGAACCAGACTTGCCACCCTGACCATTCAAATTATAAAAAAGACATTACTTTGCACAGTTAAAAGGAAAGTTTAAAATACACATATACATATATGTAGGAAAACAAAAATACAACAAATGATGAACTAATAAGATAAAACAAAAAAAAGAAGGAATAATTGAACTGAGACAAAAAAAAAAAAATTTTAGCCCAGCATACTTTAAAGGATAAAAATAAGCAATTTATCAAAGATCAATTTCTATAAAATATGTACGTCATTGTCATTACATTAAATTGTCACAACGATTCAGATGCAACGTCTGAATCTACCAATACAATGACACTCTGACACGGCAGAATGTCACTCTATTGGCAGGTGCCTACGCGAATGCAATGTAACGACACTCAATAAAGAAAGACACTCATATGTAATGTATGTGTGGTGGACCATTACTAGGATGTCTCCATATCACAACTGGCTTGTCATGGCTACCAACTCAAGCTGAGCGTATAAACAATGATCCCCTTCTACTCTCATCATTCGGAATTTCTTCAGTCGCCCGGCCTAGACGTATCGCGTTCTCTCCTCCACATTCTAATTACGTGTTAATTATGTAATTTAAAATATAATCATTAAAAAACTTCTCTGTAATACATTGATTGTTATAAATTTATATCAGAGTGAGTACAATATTTTATTGCATGAATTATCAGTTGCACCCAATTGTTTGTAGTGTATCTATTATAGAGAGATGAGTTTTAATTATGTATACCTTTTGAACACCCAAAAATCCTTCTTCTTTAAATAAATTAATCGTTATCACTAAAATAATATAATTACTAAAATAACCACCTCCTTATACATATATGTATATATGTAATTGATTGAAATTATATGTATTATTTTTAACTTTGCTTACATATTGTATTGTGTATCCATCTACTGTGTTGTTGATACAATAATATCTAAATAATTGTCTATTTGGGTATGTGTGTGTAAACTTTTAACAAAACAAGAATAAATTCAAAACATTCTGTTTATATAGATTTATTCGGACGCCAGATGCCGCTGATGGCTAAAAACAATTAAAAGAATTCTCTCAATTTTCTACACCAAAAACTTCCTTTGTGTAACTTTTTCTCGGGGATTTTTCACCCGTCCATTTGTTTCCCTAAATCATTCATTGCACACATTTGTTTGTGACTTTTCATTTAAAAACGGAGAGGCATTCTTGAATTTTCAACAATACACTGATGTATTCAATTACGTACCTGAATATGTTGATTTTCACATTTAAAATAAAGCTTTTACTGGTCGAAATGGTACTTAAATCAATTGCAAAATTTCAGTTCTGACAGACATGTTAATTAAAAGGATGTTATAATTAACTTAAAAGGAGTCTAATTATAACAATCAGGAACCCTAAGGGGTAGATTTAATGTAGTGTTAAGATTCATCAGAATGTTATAATAATTATCAGAAGGTTTTTATATGCGTGTTCAAAAGTGTTATCATTAATCTTTAAAATCAATTACCCACTAAATATTTATTAATGAAATAATGCAACAAGGGAATGATTTGTCTTAAGAATAAAAGAATTAACTTACTTTGCAATACACTGTTTATTCATAAATAACAATCTTTGATTTACTAAAATATTTTACAATACGATTTATAAATTCACACGGCTGATAAAATATCGATTGACGCAGTACATTGACACTTCGAGGGAGCAATGGCGGGCGAATGAAAAAACGAGTTTATATACATATGTAGATCGTTTGATTGTTCTAGAATATTCCACAGATGAGTGTTGCCAAATTTTGACATTTCAACTAATCACCACAAACCGTATCTAACACAGATTTCTCGCAACATTTGTTCTTCGGGAACTTAAAATCCGTATTATAAATGAATTCTGAAAGATGTAATTTTTTTCTGAACCTATCCATAACATGGAATAATTGTAAGTATTTTTATAAATTTCACATGAAAGTATGATACTTTTTACACTCGTTTATTTTTAATCTGACAATTTATTATTGTGAATATTTTTCACTGGACCTATACATAAATTAACATCGTTGGACTAGAAATCAAAAGTTTGTTTGAATGTTTAAATCAGTATTTTATTTATACAAATAGTTTGAAGTTTCTCATTCAATTCCTGGGTTGCAAATTAAAATATCAATCATTCAAGACGTTTTCTATGAAAATCCATCAGCAGTTTCGATAATGGTTGAGATGTGAGATTTGATTTTAACTCTCCATCACTATGTATATCAGTGGAGAGTTGTGACATCGTTAATTTTAAGCATTTGTTTTTAAATTAAATTTTGAACGAGTAATATGTCCAGAATCTATGAACTATGAGATACGTCTCGATAATTTATTTATATGATGTTTAACGCGTTGCATTAACACTGTAAAATTTTGTGTCCTCTAAACATTGACCCGACACTTAGGCTGGGTTTTTGAAAGTACTTTGATTTCATAAAATTGTTCAAAACTCAATGAAAGAACCAAGAGTATTGCTCTCTCTCTCGTATTTCTAGAATGAGAATTGGCCATTCTTCAATTGCCTCCCATCTGTATAGAATTAGAGTTCTAAATAGCCCTCTTTGCCAGTGTGGTGATGAGGATGAGACAATTGATCATGTATTTTATAACTGTAAAAATAATTTCGCCTTCAAAAATATATACAAACAATTAATTAAAATCACTCACCAATCTCCACTTAATATCCAACATCTTTTGTCTCTTAATAATTCACGTATACTGTCCGTTATTTCAAAATTCCTTTCATTGAATGACATAAACTTATAATAAAATTATCTTTTCTCCTCTGATATGAAATAATTGGCACAAAGCACTCTTTACAGGGTGAATTGCCTTAAACTAAAAAAAATCTAATTATTGATATAACTATTTTATTTTTTCATTTGTTAATTACTAAATTCTTTGAATGATGATTGATCATCATTATCCTGGTGACCCTTAATGTTTTAATTAGTAACTCGGCTGATAATATTAATAGTCTGAACTCGTCTACCAAACTGTTGACGCTATATCTATATTAGTCATAAATTAATAGTCCGATAGATTAAAGATCTGTGAAAACAATCAAATAATCATTCAGATTTTTTTTAAAGAATTTTTAAATGGAAAAAAGCTTCATACATCAAGGAATCGTCAAATTTAACAAGAAAAATGGTGTCATCTGTAAAACTCGAACTTTTTAAACACCATTATTTTCGGGATACAACCCCATTCAGATTTATGATAAGCTTATACTAACAAAAGAAAGTAATATGACGGGAGAGAATATAGTTTCGGCCACAACTCGCTTTTTATATAATAAAAAAACTTTATTTATATTTTACGAGAGTTGAGAATTTCAATACTTAAAATATTTATTTGTGATGTGAGTGATGATTTTGACACCTGTCAATACAAACATGGGCGAATTTTCGCAAGTTTTCCATTAGGATATTGTAAACTCGAGAAATAATAATTAAATAACAGGGCTGGAGCCTGTTTCTTAATGCTTTACGTTCGCAAATTTCAATGAAAATGGCAAAGCAGCTAAGGAAATAATAATATGAAATAGAGGTGTCATATTTGATTGACAGTAAGCCTCGCTGAGATGCTGTGTTAACTGTCACTAAGACATGACATCCTTGATCAATTCGTTTTCACGTGTAGAATTATAATGTTATCATAATTGTCTCTTCATAGATTACAAATACAAGGAATCATTATAATATATACGTCTTAAACAGTCTTTACACATTGCCTCACTGAAATGGTAACACCTTTTTGAAAATACTCCATATAACATTGATGAAGAAGCACTAATTGTACCATCAAAGAAGAACATGTTAATTATAGAGAGTTAAATAGAACGATTAAATATTTTTGTACTTCTCTAAAACTTAAATCTTGTATTTCTTTCATGTGAGACAGCTTTGTGTTATCTGTCGTTGTTTGACCAAAAACAAAAGAAAGAGTCTCTCTCGTCTCTTTTCTTCATGACTGACAATCATGGCCCTCAACAGATATTGGTTGAGCAATATATTCATTTGCCAAAATTCTTGTGTAATTTATTTTGAATTATTTATTTCCAACAAGTCAACTGTAGGACCGGTCTGCCATCTGTGAATTGGATAGTCACTTATTTTTTATGTTTTCTCAACGTCTGAGCAACACAGGTAGGCGGATATGGTTTGAGCCATGGATATGGACAAAACTACAGATTTTGACCAGTTGTCGCACACCAGCGGTACCGTGTATTGACACATTTCGTCCTAGACCAAATTACGTCTTTTCTAAATAGCCATAATTTACTTGTGCTTTGTTTTAATTACGCCGCTTGAAGCTAGCAGGCAATAATATAATTTGCTGTGCACCTTTAAATTAATATTTCATAACATATCGTTATTGTAAGAATTTTCGGGAGGAATTGTTGTGTGACCGCATGGTGAAGTTCGTTCAGACATTCTAAGTGGACGAACCATCCTCTCCACCAGACCACCAGAGACCGGAGATACGTCATCTGTGTGCCTGCGAAGATTGGAGAATCGTCACAGGTAAGTGGCTGTCTCATATTCGCAGATGGATTTACAGGCTTTCTTTGGTTGACTTGTTCGCACCACATAATATAATTCCAACCCACCACACAGAGCGAGAAGTTACGCCCCCGCTTATTCAGATATACATGTCGACTTGGTAGTCCCATTTCATTATTGATCTTCCCAGCACTATTGGCCAATCAATGCTTTAATTCAAAATAAATATGATGTATTTCTCTGCAAAAAAAGTTGTATTCAATTTTTAATTGTATTTCATTACATTGAACCACTAACAATAAATAAAGGCGGTTTGATCACTTCCAGTGTTACAAATAGTGTTATTCGTTTAGAGACGTTTAATTTTCTTTATGAAGAAAACAATAAAGGGTGGTGATCACTTAACAAATGTCACTAAAAATATCCATTTTGAATAGAGTCAACATGGCTATGAGTTAATAAAAATTTGTTTTGTCACTAAAAATAACTACTTTTATTTTAATCAACTCGGTTACTTTTAAGTATGTATGTATGTAGGTAGGGACTGTAAAAACATAGGAAATGTAACTAAAAACAACATTTTTTTCCTATTACTGTTGCAATAAAATATTATGATAATTTTCACAGTATGACACTCAAAGGTGAGTAGAGATAGGTACTCGTTTTGACATTTTATCATGAAATATATTGTTTTTTTTTATACTTTTTTTTGTACACCTTTTACAATAAAAAGAAAAAGTCAACTCGGTTATTTTCGAGTAGGTATGTATTAGGTAGATACTTAATTATATATAGGTAATGTCACTAAAAATAACCAATTTGATTCGAGTCAACTCGATTATTTGTGAGTATGTATTAGGTAGGGACTTTAATATAGATAGGTAATGTCACTAAAAATAACCAATTTGATTCGAGTCAACTCGATTATTTGTGAGTATGTATTAGATAGGGACTTTAATATAGATAGGTAATGTCACTAAAAATAACCAATTTGATTCGAGTCAACTCGATTATTTGTGAGTATGTATTAGGTAGGGACTTTAATATAGATAGGTAATGTCACTAAAAATAACCAATTTGATTCGAGTCAACTCGATTATTTGTGAGTATGTATTAGGTAGGGACTTTAATATAGATAGGTAATGTCACTAAAAATACCCATATTGATTCGAGTCAACTCGGTGTGTATTGAAGTAGGCAATGGTCTTAGGCAATATTATACGCACAGCACAAGGTATAAATTAGCGTAGCACGTTTCGGAGCCATGGCGCTGAACCAAAGTGGATTTCCGATATTTCATTGCAAAAATCTTATATAATAATAATATATTCTGGAGAAATTTTCAATTTCGTAAGAAATTACCGAGACGCAATTTACGAGCCGAGGCATTCCGAAATTGAATAAAAATTCGAATCATGACTTCCTGCCGTCCAAACCCTAAGGCCTGTATTAACAGGGACGGTCGCAGGATAAAAAAATCAAACCAACAAGAGTTAGAGCCACATAAAATAGATGAGAAATCATTAATCGATATATTATTGATTTTCTTTGCTTCCATTTGGAAAGTACTTACTGAGATAAATTTAAATCCATTCAAGAAATTGTTTCGACAAACCTTTGTAACTATTGAAAATGATAAAAATAGATAACATAGAGAAAGTTTCAAGCCAAGATACGCAATATTTTGTATGGCCAGGTTTACATTTTTCCCATTTTGAAGTCAAACAACACCATCGGCATCGCAGCATATATAATATGCATATGGATGAACTCAGAAATCGGAGTAGATCATTTAGTTTGTGTGTTCCTTATTTCTTTTGATCCGCTTGATTCACAGAGCGAAAATTTTCAGAAAATAAAGAGAGTTTTAGATCTACAAGATTTTATACTGAGAATTATGAATTTTTGTTGCATTAGGGGTTATCGACATTTGAATTTTTAATTCATTTTTCGATATATCTCAAAAACCATAAAAGCTAGAATGCTGAAAATTTGTTTATAAATAGACAGATACAAAATCTCAAACTTGTTCATTTATTACCATTTTTTTCATCATATTACCACATTTTTCCACACATCCATCAACGACAACATTCACTTATTTATTCCTAGTAGGTACTCAAAATTGAAAATAATGCTGGATCAGTAAAATAGGAATCAGTACGGTAGAAATCCAAAAGATCTCATAAAATTTTCAAAAGTTAATCTACTTATAGGTACTATTTGTTTGCTAAGAAAATGCAAGTTGTTCGCTAGACTTGTTTTTAATATAATTAATTATCTAAATTATTTTGGGCAGTCCATGAGCACGATTTACAGCCACCGCTCCTGACTACCAATACACACTCTCATTTAAATACTCGTCGGCTATTACCAAACCCTCTCTAACCAAACTGTATCGAGACGTTTTCATACTTCCATCGCTTTCAATAAACTGCGACGACAGAGACAACGATATGCTGAATACAATGTTTCAAAATAAAAGGATGATATTAAAACAAGTCAATATAAAATCCAAGATGGAAATGATTAATGCTGTTGAAATGATATCACTAAGACGAATATGTGGTAAAACGATGCACGATAGAATAAGAAATGAAGATATTTATTTAAATGTTTATTTTCTTCTTCTTCCTCTTATTCACATCAACGATCTGTTTCTACAGGTCCTGGTGTGAGGATGTCCAGCTCTCCCTCCATCTCTTTTATGGTCTTCCTGGTGGTCGGCGTTCTTCTGGTATCTCGCGCATTATAATCTTTGGCAGCCTTTCTGAATTCATTCTCTTAACATGATCTCTACAGTTTCGTCTTTTTTACCTGCTCTTCCTTACAATATCTCCCACACTGCAGGAATTCTGTTTCTGAGAGTTCTGCCCAAGATAGGTCTTAGCGTTTTCATCTATGTTGTTCTGAGTAGCTATTTTGTTCTCACCGTGTCTGCCCTTGCTTCAACTCCGTAGGTCATGGGTCTGATGCAGGTTTTATATATACGGATCTTACTCTCAACTAGCATATATTATTTTTCATGCATCAGGAGATAACTGCAGCCATATTTGTCTGTTCATTGACTTCTTTATAGAGATCATTGCAACTAGATATCTCCACACTTAGGTATTTAAAATTACGACCTGTTCTATTGGCTTATCGTCGACAGCCAACTTGCATCTCAGAGGCTGTCTGGATATTGTTTATTTTCAATAAAAGATAATATATACTATACGACATATACCACAGAACGTAACATATGCTCACAGAAAGTAAAACCAGAATTTACAAATCGTTCGTAAGACCCATGATAACCTATGCCATCGAAGCCAGAACCGATACCGTCAGAACAAAAAATCTCCTCCAGACTACTGAAATGAGGAGACTGCGCTCCATAGTGGGCGTAACACTCGTGGATAGAGTCTGGAACGAGGATATAAGAAGGAAATGCCATGTAGACGACTTCATCCGCTGAGGTAGAGGGCGAAGGCGTCAATGAAGAGACCACGTCGAGAGAATGGGAGACACGGACTACCCAAAATTGTCTCCAAGGAAGTCCCGGAGTGTTGTAGAGCAAGGGGGAGACCAGCAAAAAGATGGAGTGACAGCTGGACATCCAGATCACAAGAGGCAGTCTCCGACTGAAAAAAAGACTGAAAAAATGAAATATTATTTCTAGCGCAGTTCCGGGGTGGCATCTACGCAAGACACCGTCATCTCATTTATAAGAACTGCTGCTTTCATTCTTTACAAATAAACAAATTTCTCAATAGATGGCGTTACAAAAAAAGCTTTTCCGTTACTCAATAGATAGCAATAGTAAAGTTCCTTATTTTCAAGGTGAATATTTACACACTATTCAAATATATAGAACTTTCAAAATCACATAGATAATGGAACTCAATAAGAAGGCATAATTGGTGAACGTTGCACAAGCGCATAAAGTGATCACATGAACCAACCAATGAGAGGTCGTAAACCCTGTAGGTGCATCGAGTTCCTGGTTCTTCTATAATATCCCAACCTCGTCTCTATTGCGATGTTAAAAAATTTGTCAATAAAAATATCATTTGACTTCCGAAAGGGAAAAAAATCCAATGTTTGCGTATATGAAATTTAAAAAAATATTCGATATGATAGTATGTAATATAATATAATTTATTTATTTATTAAATTATATAAAATTGCTTCAATTTAATAATTAAATTCAATCCCAATAACAAGTTGCCACATTCTGGAGACTAACGATATTAATCGTCTCACAGATCCAGACTGAAACCACAGTTAAAAACTGTGTCTTTACCGCGAATCGAACCCGGAACCTTTGGATTAGCAGTCAGATACCTTACCAACAAATCCACGAAATTTAAAAAACATAAAGTAATATGATTAAATGTAATATAATGTTCGAATATTTTTATTATTGCATATGCGCAATGTAATGTTATATAATATGATGTAATATAATATGATAAAATGTAATATTATGTTATGCAATGTAATATAATGAAATATTGTACATTGTAATATAATATAGATCCCCAACACGGGTAGGTACTCGACTACCTAACGGGGGACACTATACATAATGTTCATTGTGTTATGTTGCTATATTGTTAATGAATAAAATAATAATTTTGTAATGTAAGTATATATAGGTAGAAACTTTTGGTTTTTCCCTTATAAATTTAAATAAAATATTCGTTTAAAGTACCTTCCTATATACTTAGTCACAGCCCGGTGGTTTCTTCCAAAATTGTGTCCAGCGATAGATGTGATGCTGTCTGTCAGCTGATAACAGAGTAATTAAAGGTTGTAATTAACTTCGGGTAGCTATAATTAATACAGAGCCACGGGGTCGCCCTCTGATACCTACCAAACGACCCTTTAACAACTTCATTTATCTAAATATTTTTAGGGGTGGAAAAATACAGGAAAGTCGTGGCAATAATTAAAGCAATAGTTACAAAACAATTTTTTTCGCGAGATCATTTGATATGTATCAACAAACCGATATTTCGAACTCAGATATGCAAAATGTTTTGGGCAATAATATTATAATTTACCCGGTGGGCAAGTAATATAAGTAACTAGCGGACCCGGCAGACGTTGTCCTGTCCGAACTCTTTGTGAAACAAAAAATATATGTATCATATATTTGAATCATAGTGATTGTATTATTCGCTGAGCCGCTAAACACTTTGAGGTTAGATTGATTGTCATTTCGTATATAATTGCAATACAGCATACATGGTCTGGACACGGAAACGAACGAATTGAAATATGAATAATAACGAAAAAGTGAATATTAATTAAAATATGTACACACGCACACACATACATACGTACACACGCACTTAATTTCTAGCTCTAGTGTGTCATTGTATTTGTAATTTTTTTTGTATCGTCCTCATTTTGTCAAATAATAAATAAAAATAAATAAAATAATAATAATTCAATACTTGCGTATATTATAGGAATATGTATAATACCGAAACAGAGCGAAAAGAACTTAAAATGTCAAAAATATCCAAACTACGACGCAAATGGCAGATTTCGAAGTGTTTTCAGAAGGAAAAAACTATTATAAGGTCTTTGGAAAAAACTTAATATTGCCAATTCGACATTAGCGCCACCTATTGTAATTTATAGTTATGAAAAATCATGTTTTTTATTTTCCTTTTATTATGTTAATGTTTCAAATTTCATTTTATTTTATTTTATTTTATTTTATTTTAAACAAAGTATACAAACAATAACTGGACAAAATATACAGGTGATACAAATATAAAAAAAATTAGCATGCCCAGCATCACTTACATGTATACATTATTACCATTTATATATTTATGTAGTGTAGGAGAAAAAAATAAAACAGTTATAATCAGATATGTGACATGTGAGTGGGGAGTGTGTGTGTGTGAGTATGTGTATGTGTGGGTGTGTGTGGGAGTGTATGAGGATATGTGTGAACTTTTATGTGATGAACCCAACTTATCAGCATGAGTATCTAGGATTATATTAGAGTACTTAATAATCTATTCTTTACCATAATCAATGGGGAGTTAAAAAGGTCTTATTTTGTGAATCTAAACCATTCCGGGACTCAGAAACACATAAAAAAATCATCAAAATCGGTTCAGCCGTTTAGGAAGAGTTCAGTGACATACACACGTACAGAAGAATTATGTATATATAATATGAAGATAAATCAAAAGATCCCTCGTGTATAAGGATTGTAGCTTTCATTATATACGGACCAATTTCTCAATAGATGGAGTTAGAAAATGTTTCGTTATCATTCGCATAGATGGCGATTGTATTTTCAATGACACACAACATAATATTATAGAGAAGTTTAAAAATTGTTACATATTAAATTGTTACATACATATTGTAAAAAGATAACATCACGACAAATGAATCAATTTAAATATCCCATATGCATTCATGTCCCATTGTCGCAATGTCCCGTATACATTGATGAACACCATTCAGTGCGGATTCAAGTTTCGGATTAGATAATAGAAAGGTATTTTTTTTTCAAATTGACATTCGCATTGGCAGTGCCACGTTTGATTAGATTAGGAGAAAACGATAATTGGATTGCGTCAAAAATTCCACAAAACCTGGCCAGATCGAACTAATCCAATTTGCAAATTACCACACTGTAGAAACCCGACCATTGTGAATATAAATAACACTTATTTTCGATGGTCGAACAACTTCTTTATGTAAATATTTTTTACTCCTGCTCTCGCTGTTATGAAATAGTGAAATATAATGATTTAACAAATTTTGAACCTTTTTTTTTTTTGTTTTTTTTTATAGCGCATGACAAATGTTGGATTTTATTATTGAATGTGAATTTTTAGAAATTTTACTACACTCTTGAGCAGCCCATTCACGATCGTGTCATTCGGCGTCGCTCCATATGGACCGGCTCCATTTTGACTATTGTAAAATTTTCATCACACTCACGGGCGCGCCATCAAGCCATCAAAATTAGTATACACAAGCTGTCGGCGCTTTCGCATTAATAATTTCTATTTTTTGAAGTTTTCAAATAAAAATGATTTATAAATCTGATGATGAGTTTTATACAACTGCTATAGCGGTTTGCTTATATGTAAAAAGAAAAAAAACAATCTTTTTTTTTTTTAAATCTGTATCTTTTTTTATTGTGATAATATTTGTGGGGAATTTGCCATGAGGATTCATAATCGAAATACATTCAATTATGTATTATCGATTTGTACCTACTCATTATACCTAGTGCGATGTACAACGTACGCGTAATATTTTCGACAACTCAAATCGAACTGAGACAAAATGGCGCGCGGTTTTTCGCATTCACGAAAAAGTCACACAGCTCGGCGCAAAGAGATGGCGCAATGTACCGCTGGTTTTCACACTCACGAGCATGCCATACAGACATGATGCGCCGCGCCGTTTGTCGCGACACTATGGAGTTTCGATCGCTTGCAATTCCATTTTAGTGTGTCAGGCCAATTGGGCTACGCGGGATTTGACATTCACGAGCGCATTTGGAAGGATGGCACGATCGTGAATGGGGGGCCTTTAGATTGTCCTCTGCTAAGAAAATCTTAGCAGAGAACAATGACTGGTTTATTTACTGGTCACTGTCATCTAAAAAGACACCATTATATAATGGGTATCGCTGATGGCCTAAACTGTAGAAAGTGTCAACAAGAGGAAGTAACAGCTTCACTGGGTGATCTGGGAGTGCCCAGCACTAATTGAGAACAGACACAGACACCTGGGAGCTTTTATACAAAGGCCCAAAGGCTTGGGAGGCATCTCAATCTGCAAGATATGGGATTTCATTCAAGAAATGATGGGATTTCATTCGACGAAAACAGACTGCAAAGATCTTGGCGTACACCTTGATTCAAAACTTCTCTTCGACAAACATATTGAAATTATAGTAAACAAATCTTATAAAATGTTAGGCTTTATATTTAGAATCAGTAAATACTTTAAAAACCCCAATACATTAAAACAATTATATTGCTCTCTTGTCAGAGGTCAACTTGAGTACGCATCAACTATATGGAATCCCCAGTACAAGGTTTACATTCACTCGTTGGATCAAATTCAGAATAAATTCATTAAATATTCAAACTACCGTTGTAACAATACTTACCAACCTACTATACTAACTTCTTTAACCACGCGACGCACAATTTCAGACCTTATGTTCCTTCACAGTATACTAAATGGAAACATAGAATGCCATGAAATTCTTACCAATATCAAATTTAATACTTCTACTCGCCGGACAAGACATACGTCACTTTTCTTCTCCAATATTTGTAAAACAAATGCTTCCAAAAACGCTCCGATTAACAGAATGATAAACTTATTTAACTCTTGCCGACTTAGACATATTTTTTGATTCACATATAACCTTCAAAAATAAACTTATATCTAACGTCGTGACATTATAACAATTATTTACAGATTAATTTTATTTTTCCCAACCACCCTCAGCAATATATTTTCTTATTCTTCTCAACTCATGAATCTGTCAATATATGTCTATCATGTATACACATGCACACCCTCTCTCTCACACACACATACGCACCCACACACTCACACTCTTTCTAGATATCTCTTTCACACACACATGTATTACTCTTCTCTCATACGCGCACCCCACTAATTCACACTTTTTTGATGTATTATTTTGATATTAGGTATAGTACGTAAGAGGTACATGTTATTTTTGTATTTTTATTTATTTAATTTTAATAATTGTATGCATGTACTGTGTGCTGTCCTTTGTAAAATAAAATAAAAATAAAAGAAACCGAAATGTTATTGATATGACAACACTAAAGGGTAGCACACAATATATTAAACATGGTCGCGAAGCGAGAGCATGTGAGGCCCACTTCTTACTAATTATAGTATTTTAACGTTAAAAGTTCTATAAATAAATATGATTTGAAAACATTCATGTATTTTTGGCATAATGCCTATAATTTTGACTGTTCAATGAATTTGAAAAGTCCTTAAAACACAGTATTTTATATTTTCGCCAAATCGTAGTAATGTACATACCTAAGTTTATTCGATCTGCTGAAGTATGACGTTTGATTTACCCGTTAGTTTCAGTGTATTTCTTTGGAACATGTGCGAATACAACATCATACCTAGTTTTTTTTTGTGAATTCGATTGAATGTATTGTTTGGATTTTCCAAAGGACACAAACATTAATAGTACCTATGCCATACATCATAAGTCCTAATTCGTATACTGAACACACAAAAATATTTAGATGAAACTCACAACATTTATTTCATCCATTTCAAACATCTTTCACAAAATGATAAATTATTTTGTTTTTTTTTTTTTAAGCCATTGATTTGATTCCCATAATTAAGGTGGCGACTGCTGTCAACGTCCCTATTTTCAAATTGGTATACCATCATTTATTTCTAATTAAATCATTTTGAAAAAAAAATGATAATTAGGGAATTAGTAAAGGAAAAAATACCTTAACTTTTTAATAATGTTCTGTATAAATTCCTGTACAAAAATAATGGCATTCCCCGATTTTCAACGTTAATCTTATTTTATTTTATTTTATTTTATTTTATTTTATTTTATTTTATTTTATTTTTTTTTATTTTATTTTATTTTATTTTATTTTATTTTATTTTATTTTATTTTATTTTATTTTATTTTATTTTATTTTATTTTATTTTATTTTATTTTATTTTATTTTATTTTATTTTATTTTATTTTATTTTATTTTATTTTATTTTATTTTATTTTATTTTATTTTATTTTATTTTATTTTATTTTATTTTATTTTATTTTATTTTATTTTATTTTATTTTATTTTATTTTATTTTATTTTATTTTATTTTATTTTATTTTATTTTATTTTATTTTATTTTATTTTATTTTATTTTATTTTATTTTATTTTATTTTATTTTATTTTATTTTATTTTATTTTATTTTATTTTATTTTATTTTATTTTATTTTATTTTATTTTATTTTATTTTATTTTATTTTATTTTATTTTATTTTATTTTATTTTATTTTATTTTATTTTATTTTATTTTATTTTATTTTATTTTATTTTATTTTATTTTATACAAAGTATACAAACAATAACTGGAAAAAATATACAGGTGATACAAATATAAAAAAAAAATTAGCAGCCCAGCATCACTTACATGTATACATTATTACCATTTATATATTTATGTTTTTAATAAACTATAAGGCGTAGAGAAATATATTTTTTTAAATCAAGCAAGACAAAAATATCTGAAAAACATGTCGTAACGTTGCATTTATGCTTCAGGTTTAGTAAAGAAACCTAGAAAACATTTATTTTCCATTCAGCGGCATTGCGAAATAAAAGATTTTTTGGTTTATTTATTTAACCTGATGCATTAATGCAACGTCACAACATATTTTTCCAGGTGTTTTGTTCTTGATTGATTTAAAAACATATTATATATTGCGCTATACCTTATAGTTTTTTTTGTTTGTATGAGTGTGTGTGTGAGGGTGTGTATGAAGGTGTGTGTATGAATGTTGTTGGCTTGTAAACTGTTATTTGTTTTTATATTATGTTAATGGAATGCTTTTACTGGCTCTAACACTGTAAAAATAATATTGCATCATTAAACTGTAAATGAGCTATGGCTTCCCAAGGAAAGTAAAAAAATAAAAATATAAGATAAATATCTAGTCGGGGTATGCTTATATTTTTTCTTCAAGAATCATAATTAAAAAATTATGGTATATTTTTATTTAATAATATTTTTTGTAGTAATGATGCAATATCAAATTGAAAAAATAGGTACATTGGCAGCAATCGCCCCCTTGAAGAAATAGTTCGAAGCTGTAGGTTATGGTAAAAAAAATGGACAAATGAATGCTATTTCTATTGTTTAAATTAAAACCGACCAAAAATATTGTTTCAAAATTTTCCAGGCCAAATGGTATCTCATATTATTAAGACCGATAATCATATTACAAAAACATGCTTTCGTTCATAAAATTAATAATTTAATATTGTCAGAAGTGACTGTAATATTTCATAGTAAATATAAACCATTAGTATTATTTTAAAGACAAACCCTTGAGGATGTTATTAATATTATGAATAATAATTTATCGAGTTTTCGGGCGTCCATTAACGTTGGGTTACACGATATTTTGATGGGCCAATAAATTTTTATGTGTATTTGTGGACACACTTCTCTCGTCTGAGGTCATCCATTAAATTCCACCTCCGATAATTACCGATAATATACAATCGATTAATTCTCGGAGCAAAAAGCAGTCCGCCGATTAATGTCTCTGGAAGGATGTGGCCGAATTACCAGACTTGATCGGGGTAATCTGGAGAAATTGATTATTGTCAGGAATTTACCTGTAGAGAGAGGTCTGGGAAGATTTGAGTAGGGTGTTGGGGTGATCGTTTGTTTGATGGACTCCAACTACACATGACTGGCAGTGACTCCAACACTAAGTACTCGACTAATCTCTAACCCATTTTTATACACCAGTTGGATTATGGCATACATATTTAAAATCGCCATTCCATCTAAACATTTTCTCGCATGCCATGAGGGTGGAGATTTTTTTTCCAAATGGTTCAAACTTCTAACTAAAAAAAATTTAAAAAAAAATCACACGATTCTTTCCGTTGAAATTCCTTTATTTATTTTATCTCAGAAAAATACAGCTTGAAGGTAGGTATCATCATCAAAAGTCTCAATCCTATGGATTGGTTTGCAGAAGAAGTCTACTACATCTCGCTTTCCACTTCTCTCTATCCTGTGCAGCCCTTTTCAGCTCAACATATGTGGCGCAGTTCATGTCCTCGCACACCTGGGCCAAATATTCCCGTCGGGGGTGCCCCCTGTGGTTTGTCCCCTCAACCATTCCCTCCATTAGGTCATGTAGGAGTCCCTCGTGGCGCTAGATGTACCCAATCCAGCGAGCACGTCTCTCGGAGATGGTATTGAGTAGGTGTCTGCCTTCTTCAACTCTGTTGAGAACCTCGGCATTCGTGATGTGGTCCCTCCAGGAAATTCCCAGTATTCTTCTGTAACACCACATCTCGAAAGCCTCAATTCTACTTCTGTCTCTTTCGGTAAGATACCATGTCTCACAGCCATACATCAGTATGCTCCACACATATGTTTTTGTGAGTCTCTTACGGAGCTTCAAGTCTAGGTTGTTTGACTCAAGGATCTTCGACTTCTTGTTGAAAGCCAGCCTTGCCTGATGTATTCGGCTGTCAACTTATTTCCTTGTTCTCCCATCCCAAGAGATCCTACTTCCGAGGTACACGAACTCTTTTGTGTTTTTCAATGTTTCTCCGAACATTACCACATTAGTTTGCTGCTCCTCACGGCCTGCAGTCATCACTTAAGTCTTATTTATGCATATGAAAATTGATCCAAAAATGAAGAACGTAAAAATATTTCACGTCAATCAGTACATTGTTTACATTCATACTGCCAATATCAAGAAAATAATGTCAAACGCAGTTGTTTTTTACAGCAAAAAAAATCAAATATAGAACATATATAATTTATTGTGAAACGATAGATACTTAAACAATTTGGTACACAAAGGCCGTGTTTCTCGAACAAAAGTATAAGTAATGGTTTAGTTAAAATACTTTGATTTCATACAATTGTGCAATACTTTTGGTTATTTCGTCGAAATGTAATTCCGTCAAACGACACAATTTTGAACAATTTTATGAAATCAAATTATATTAACAATACTATTACTGATACTTTTGTTGAAACAACCCAGCCTAAGGTTGTGTTTCTCGAACAAAGATTAAAGTAAAAGTATAGCTAAAATACATTGATTTAATAAAATTGTACAATACTTTTGGTTGTTTAATTGAAATCTAATGCCGTCAAACGACACAATTTTAAACAATTTTATAAAATCAAATTATTTATATAACTATACTATTACTGATACTTTTGTTGAAACAACCCAGCCTTAGTTATCAAAATATCAAATGAATGAAGATAAAAACAGTTTTGACATGCATTGTAGTAATGCCTACACAAATTCTGAAATTTTCAGACCTCGTCAGGAAGTGGGATAAAAATCGATTGCAAAATTTCAGTGTATAAAATACCGTTTTCAAATATCTCTATTTCAAAATCTAAAGTAATAAACTTAATAATCTATAATCGACTTATAATCGTGATAGTAAAAACTTTATAAACGTTAATCGAGAAAATTGTCCGTATCGTTTCATGGTCAATAATTTTGAAATAACGTCCGGGCATTTCTCGCTTTGCCTCATAGTATCTATTTATTTTTCATGTTGCGTTAATTTTGATAAGTCTGTTCGTGGATTTTCATCACAATTGTTAATTAAAATGAAAATAATTATTACGGTCAAAAGGTTAAATCCGTAGTAACAAAAACCAACTAATTTTATATAACATAACTTAAGGTGGTTGAAACGAGCCAAATTAGTTCTTCCGTGTAATACCAGCTAAGAGATTAAATCGATTTACGCGTTATGGTCGAGGCCCTTATAAGCTCACACTAAATTTGACCAAAACCAGATTAGATATTATTTTGTAAAAGTTGTTTTTTTTTTACATGTTAGACAAAAGGAAACACGTGGAAATATTTAAATGCATCGGTGGCAGAGCGGCAAGCGCTGGACTAGTAACCCAATGGTCGCGAGTCGAATTCTGCGCCGCCCGATTTTCTCTTCTTCTTGGTCACAATCCTAGGATTGGTCTGCACCAAACACTCGATCTTTCCACTTATCTCTATCGTCCGCCAGTCTCTTCATCTCTTTGTAACTGCTACAGCGCACGTCACAGATTACTTGGTCTATATAGTTGTTTCTGGGGCGACCTCTATCAGTTACCCCCATCAATCATTCCTTCGACGATGGTAAAAGCAGGCCTGGGTGCCGGATGTTGTGGCCTATCCAAGTTGTTCTCTGTCGGGCAATTCTTTTCATAATTTGCCTTGTCTCTCCAACCCTACTTAGTACCTCATCGTTGCTGATGTGTTCTGACCAGTGAACTTTAGCCATGCGTATGTAGCACCACATCTCAAACGCAGACAGACGTCCCGTTTCACGTTGGCTGATGGTTCATGTTTCACAACCATATAGCAGTACACTCCAGACAAGAGTCTTGATCAAATTTTACCTAATTTTGATGGAAATATTAGGGGATTCAAAAATTGTTGATCTTTTGTTGAAGGCGACTCTTGCTTGGTGGATTCTGCTTTTGATGTCTACTGTTGAACGTCCGTCTTGAGATATTCTGATTCCCAGATATACAAATTCTTTCACCTGTTTAATTTCGATGCCCCCCAGAACAATATTTGCGGTGCATTCCTCAATGAATAAGTATTGTAATTAATTACATTAGTAATTTACTGTTATTATTACCGTATTTCATACAGGTAACGTCGTCAGAATATTATTGTATCATCATTATTCTGATTAGTTACATTACATAAAATAAACTATCCTTCTTTTATAACCGATGTGTAAATAACCATAATGTTACATTAGTACTTTACTGTTATTACTGTCGTATTTCAAACGAGACACATCGTCAGAAAAAATATATATATATTATCATTATTCTGATTAGTTACCTTACATAAAATGAACTTTTCTTCTTCTATAATTGTAATTGAGTCAATTACCACAATAAATTGTGATTATCTTT
Organism: Molanna angustata; assembly: GCA_963576475.1. Lineage (NCBI taxonomy): Eukaryota > Metazoa > Arthropoda > Insecta > Trichoptera > Molannidae > Molanna > Molanna angustata. Next base: position 4,572,193 of record OY754971.1, on the reverse strand, counting down.
GTCCAACTGTCGATTTGTTCAGGAGAACTTTGTTCTCTTAACATATCGACAATGTATCAAGCCAGAATACGCGAGAATTGTATGGAGAGGTCTACTTTTTTCACGGCTTTTCCAACTTTGAAGTCAAAAAACACCAACTTAGAGGCTTCGCAGCATATATGTTCCATACACGGATTTACTCAGAATTCGGAGTAGAACATTTGTCTGTGTGTGTGTCTGTGTGTGTGTGTGTCTGTGTGTGTGTGTGTGTATGTCTGTGTGTGTGTGTGTGTCCGTCCCCCCCTTATAACTTTTGATCCGCTCAATTTACAGTGCCCAAAATTTCAGAATATATAAACAGTTATAGGCCTACAAAACTTTTATACTCAGAATTTTGAATTTTTGTTTGAGTCAGGGGTTATCAACTTTTGAATTTTTAATTTATTTTTCCATATATCTCAGAAACCATAAAAGCTAGGACGCTGAAAATTGCTACAAATGTAGACAAATACAAAATCTCAAATGAGTTTTTTCAAAAAAATTCCAGGGTTTCTCAAACATTTTTTATTAAGAAATTTTTTTTTTTATGATAAATTTATGAGTTTAACTGAGTTTTTTGAAAATATCGAAAAAAGCCGAAACACCCCAACTAGATAATTTAATTTTCTATAAAAAATATTACCATTGTATTAGCACATCTCAATTTTTTTTAACAATTTTTATAAAAATTGAATTAAGTGATGACATTGCTTCAAACAATTTATATGGCAGTAGCCTTCACACAATATCTAAGAAGACTTAATAGTTTGATACTTAAATCTCCAAACATACATACATCATGCTGTTTTCATATTCTGGGTAAAAAAAGGACTGACCTCCATACTATCCTATCTTGACATACTTACCTTGGTACATGTGTTGTATAGAAAATCAAATATCTTAAAATATTAAATAATTTGTATTTATGGGTTTATAGTTTGATTCTTATTCTTCAACTATACCTACTATCGCTATCGACAGTTGGATCTAATGTTTTACATGCAACTAGTTCATAAATAAATAGGCATAAATAATTTTTACATAAATATATTTTTATATAAGTAGGTACATGAATAAATAGACGCGTTTGACTATTTACAGTTTTATTATTGTAATACAGTAATTGATATACAAATAAACCACCGCGTGAGAGCACTTTAATCGATCAATCCACACCGGCCTTACCCCAGACACTCCTAACTCATGAAGAATGCCGAACTCCTGATTCGTGTATACTCATATAATGCTTATATGCTATACTGATTGACTGTTTTAAGGCGCAACATCAATATATTACAAGTTTAATAAATACAAAAAAGTTCGGATTTAACTCTGTGAGCATTCAAAATATGATTTTAATGAAACGCTAAAACGTTTGAAATGTATATCATCTCTCTTTATTATGTGTTTACTCTGTATTGGTGTATTTAATTATGAAAATAATATATATTCACCCTAATCGCCCCATTATCTTTAATGTTTCCATAAATGAAATACTTAGTGTCGTTCCGAGTAAATCACAAAGTATAACAAAAATAAATAAATAATTCATGAGGTTTATAACATTCCCTTTCCGTGGGAGCCATTTCCCATCCCCTCCGATGGAGTACAGAGAAGACTGGAGGCTGGAGACTCTCAAACTCCACCAAAAATGAGGCCATTTATTAAACAATAACCGCCATACTTATCCTATCTCATCGTGTGTGGATTTGGTTTTGTTAACATTGCAAAGTTAAACTTGATGGATTAAATAACAAACTATATAAATATACCTAGTCCATTTTACCAAGGCACATTACATAATACCTACTGTCATCTACATAATTAGTTCAAATTAATTATTGTATGGAAATTATTCAGCATTTTCATGAAATGAGTTTATTAAATTAATATGTTTTAAATATTTTATTATGAAACTTGATAATTCTTCAATGTCATTTTATGAAAGTGATGTACCTCTTTAACAATTTGAATATTAAAATATCAAATTTAAAATTTCCTGAGCTCGGGGTCACTTTGAAATATTTGACTGTTAAAAATAATAAGAAGCACTGCCCCCTAGACAATGTGTCATTTAGCTCAAGAAAAGAAACAAGAAAATATAACTCAATGTATGGAAGTGAAAGTTGCCAGTCACGTGACTACTGTCATTTAAATACATTGAGTTATCTTTTCTTGTTTCTTTTCTTGAGATTAATGACACGTTGTCTAGGGGGGCTGATCATATATCCTTCGAAATCCAATGAGGTCTAAGCGAGTAGTAGATATAACTACAAATTTACAAAATTTGAAAAGAATCGAATGAGTAGCTACTTTAGTCTATAATCGATAAAGTAGAATAAACACACCGTAAATAGCACATTGTGATGACAATTTCAGAATACAATCTCAGCACGATACTAGTTGATAATCTGCAATAAAATAAAGACCTTGAAAATTGCGAATTCATAACTCCCTTTGGGGTAGTGAGGAGTAAAAAATAAAAGGTTTTACAAACCATAAATGGAGCTGGGTAGAGCATGTTGCACGAAAAAGCTGAGTCCACACGCTTGCCAAACCTAGGCAAGTCATTACAAACTCAAGCGGCGATTGGCTTGGCTTGGCTTGGCTTATGTAGGTTTGCTAGCGCTTGTGAACGATCCGATCGAGTGTCGGTTTTTGGCACAAATCCAAGGAGCTTTGCGACAACCTCTTGCGGAGCGTCTACACGTTTGTGCGGTCTGGTCTAACGAGGACATTTAAGGAAAAGTCGCAGTCACCTACCCCACTCCATAGGGAACGTTATAGAACTAAAGTGTTCTGTTCATCCCCGGAGCGGCTGCTCGTCGGACGAAACAAGAACTACCACCATGCATATTTACAATTCTTTAAATTCCTCCAAGTAGAGCCCCGCATTTGGAACACAAAGAATGAAGAATATTTTGAATAAATAAAGGCTAAGCCAAAAATTATGGCTGTCATTACCTCGACGTCGGATAATCCTGTAGTTCTAGGGCTAGCAGTTTACAATTTTTACAATTTAATTTTGAACCGAACAAACAAGCGCACTCGCAAACGTGTGGATGTCGATGTTTGCGGTTGCAAGTGCCGAGCGTGTATTATTCTGAACGCGCCAATTAATATTAAAATTAAGTTAATAATTTTTGTTTAATATGTAAATTAATTGTAAATTAATATTATTGTGTTCGAATAAACTACGTTAAACTGTAAATTCTCAAGAAAATCCCATGATATCGTTCAGTCGTAGATAAATAATTAATGAAATAATTATACAACCAGTCTATTAACGTTGTGTTATTATGCAGATTTGTTTATTTGTTTGAACAAATAACTTAGTAAAATAAACACTCAGAAAGGTAAGTTGGTAAAATTGAAAAGAGTCCAATTGTATTTTTTTTTTACGCAAAAGAAAATGATCATTCATACATTTTTTACCTTCAATAGGTTATCCGGCTAGGTTTGATTTAAGAAGTGAGGGCATCACTACAATTGAAAATTATACTTTGTTACATTTACTTTATACAACAAATAAATACTTGAAAAAATATACACAATACTAGTTTGTGTACAATAAACAAGATTTTTGTCGGAATAAATACACAGAAAGCCTAGATTTTTTTTTCGCTAAAAATATTTTATGTGAAGCGTCGTGCAAATATACTGACAATCACTTTTATGTGACCAATAAAAAATGTGTAAAAAAACCCCGGAAGGATATAAAAAGCTAGGTAGAAAGAATATAAAATAAATTCAGTTTTCCCGCTTTGTGAATATCGCACTAAATGCCTTTGTGAATATCGCACTAAATGCCTTTGTGAATATCGCACTAAATGCCTAAAGCGCACAACAAAACAAAACATTAAAATCGATCGTCAAAATATGATGTCTGATAAAATCATTTTTAAAGAAATCCATGAAAAACTTTTTTTGGTTCAAAAATTACAATGTCAAATCTCACTCGATAATAATTTCGAAATGACATTCGTGGTTGGTTGAAAGATATTGCCATTGAGAACTAACCCCATCAATGTGCACCATTTTGTATTTGATTGTGTACAGAAAGTTTAAAATAAATAGACATTATTTTTTCAATTTAAATTGCTTAATTAGGATAAGTGATTTTGCATCACAAATAGTAATGTTCAACCCCTATCAAGATCCCATCAATCGTGCGTATTTCGCGATCTCGAAAAACAATTTTGAAATGTGAGTATAACTTTTCTGACGTCTCTAAAGATCAGGAAGGATACTATTTTGTGGATTAAGATTAGATTTAGATAAATTCAGACTATCAAAATCTATCAGAATAATGTGAATTACTTAAGTAAGTTAACTTATACCAAAATAAATGAGAATTCCATGTAAGACATTGATTTTGACGAATTGAGAAGGAATAGTAGTACCTACATAATATACATATTCATACATTCCCTTAACTAAGCATAAATGCTCGTACTATAGATGAACGAAATCGTTATTACCTTAAAATGGATAATAATAAAGGAAGACCTGAAGAAGAAGCGATCGCTATCGAATTTGAGACTATAAATTATAATTGATTTTATTAATTCATTTATTGACACAAAATGTTCCAAAAATATTAATAGTTAGTTATATTACACGGAGGAAAAAGTTTTGATTCAAAGATTAGAATACCGTTTGAAAAACCTTTATTATTATTGATTTTATTTGAGTCCTGGTTTTCAAATCGATATTTCTCTCAGTTTAAATTCCACAATAATATGTGACAGGTTATTTCTAAATGACATAGTACCCAGTATAAGGGATATAAGAAAATGAGATAGTTAAGAAGAATTTGTAATAGAACGATTACAATTAATAAATAACGATTAACGATTGATAATTAAATAACGATTGGGAACGAAATAAGGAAATAATGGAAGACGTAATTAACAAAATGAAAGTTAACACATTGAAATGGTTTTGAAACTTGGAAAAAATGAATGAGAACGCCTGACGAAGAAATATACAAAGGTGACAGGAACGGAATAAGAGGTCGGGGTCGCCCAAGAAAATGATGGCACGGCCATGTGAACGATATTTTGAAATCGGAAACAACTATAACGAATATTATATACATATATGAGATGATGCATGAATATTGACGAGGCGATCAATGTATGTGTGTTAAGATGTGGCTTTCGTTTCTCTCTGCCTACCCCGTAGGGACATGGCTTGATGCGACGTATGTATGTATGAGAGTAGATATTTCATATCTAGTCATCATGGAATATTTTATGTCAAAAATGTCACGACAATGTGTTTCCTTTACCGAAATCTGCTTCTATATGTGTCTTCATAAATTGTCACGCTCTGTCTGGACAAAAAAAAATCTTCAAGTTAATCGATTTATGTCCGATTTTGACGCATCGAATGTTAACATCACGGTGCGGCAACCCATCCTAGTGACTGGACAATTATCATTAAATTTCCAGAACACCTCCGAAAGTGATTGAACGTCTCCAGGAGTCACAGCGCCTACAAACTTGCGTATTGAAGGTATACCCAAGAGTTGTAGCATTCGATTCTGCCTATCCCGTGAGGGACATATATGCATGTATGTACCTAAGAATTAACATTGTTAATTTCCGAAGTCAAATTTACAATTAAACTTATGTAGATAAAAAATATTATGTTACCGTCTAAACCTGACTTCAGATCAAACTAGTTTTGTCCTAGGTCTAAAGGGCGGATCTACTTAAGGGCTTTTGGTCCCAGGGACCCGTGGATACAAAAGGCCCCCAGGATTCATTGAAAACAATAGATGATGTTGTGAAGAAAAAAAAACATCTGAAATGAAGTATCTTAGATATCTGAACTTATATAATATCGAATATGAAGTCATATTAGATATTCAAAATATTTAATTGTCATATATTTTTTCATATACCATATACCGACATCACTAAAAAAATAGTTTTTTGTCAAAATACCAATTAGTTGAGTATTTAGAAATTGATAATTTAGGAAAACTATAGAATTGTAAGTTTATTTTGTTATAATCAATTTGCACCTATTGAATAGGTTTTGTTGTGGGCTCTAAATTAGTACTTATTGGCCAGGGCCCCACAAATTCACGATGCGCCCCTTCCTAAGTCCTATAACCAATTGGTTTATCCTACGTGTGATACATAGGATATACAAGTTACATTAACCTATTCTAACCAGAAAATGAATAAAAATAGGTTAGTTAGGTCTGTATGAAGTCATTACTACGACTCGCTCACGCGAGTCGCATTATACGTTGGAAAGAAGTTTGTTTAGTTTGGATTAGGATTGAATGTAGTAATTTTCATTATTAAATCAATTTATTTGGCGTCGCTCACATATTTACACACATCAACGAACGTTTGAGCGTTTACAAATCTGAAAGCGGCACCATTAACGCCCGCGGGCTGGCATATCTGGTGAATCCTATCTCCTATCTTCCCATTTCAGGACCGGTCCCAGGGGCAACTATTAAACAGACGCCCCCCACCTTCTTCCGCCGTCTCCTTGTTTACTTCAGACCGTCGGAAACGTTTTATATGCCCATGCCTCGGGCCCACGCTCTGAGGGTGATTAAAAATGAATTTTTAAAATAGATATCGATAAAAAATCCTTAACGCACATTATATGCGTTGGATGTTCTTTTTATATTCCAAATATGTTTCTTTTTTACGATATTATAGACTTCAATCCCCTTTAGCTTACAATAAAAACTAAAATCTCGTGTATTTTCTATAGAATAGTAGGCCGACCGCCGTGGCACAGTTGATAAGCGTTGGGTTTCTATGCGGGCGTCCTGGGTTCGATTCCCAGCAGAGGAGAAATTTATTTAAATTCATTTGTCACGCAAATATTGCTTCTCTAGGCTGGAAACACTGGTTAGTTGGAAGCCATTGCCATACGGCAATAAACTCGCTACTTGCGCCGGGTGCAAGGGAGTGTTCATTATTATTATTATTAGTAATGAATAGTCTCTTTTCATTTTTTTTTCTCTTTTTTTATATATTTCTTACTCTTTTATGTTGATATGTTATAAAAATATAAAAATACTTGGTTAAAGTTCTATTATATTTATTGGATTATTGACGCGTTTCGTGCAAAGCACATCGTCAGAATAATGCTCTACAAGACTGAGACTAGTACTCATTTTTTTTTATCAATTTATTTCTCACTAAATTAGTATTGTACCAATTTAACTTAGAGAATTCACGTTGCTTGGGTTGGTTGGAAGAAATTGCCTTATGGCAATAAACCTGCCTTTGTACACATATACATAAATTATATAAATAAATAAATAAGGTGCCTATAAATATGATAATAGTTTGATAAATGTTTTCATGAGTGCTACATCATTCAGCATTCGAAGTCATATAATAGGGCTAGTTCAATTAAAGTTTATGAGTGGGTAGTTTTTAGTAACACAGAAACCGTCGACGGTGTCAATTTTAGCCATTTTATTATTTTAAATAATCCAAAAAAGTAAAAAAAACACTTCGCAATTGATCAATAACTTACCATTAAAATTCATCATAATTTGAGTTTTCAAACGGTTTCATAAATTTCATCTGTTTACCATATATATTTCCACCATGGGTCGATTTCAATTCTAAGACTCAGAATAATAAGCTTTCTAGCACATGGTGACATCATAGAAAATATTGATATCATATTTGATTACTTTCGTGGAAAAATACGCAATGGTTGGGCCATGTCCACGGGATGAGTGTTGATCGTACTCCCAACAAGGTTTTAAACACCACACCAGACGGAAGAAGAGGCAGAGGCAAACCAATGGATATGGCTGGATAATGTGGAGGCTGATATACAAGCTCTGGGTCTTACCAACTGCAAGAGAGCCGCAGAGTGCAGGGAGGAATGGCGACGTATTCTGAAGGAGGTCAAGGCCCACAACGGGTTGTAGAGCCAATGATGATGATGATGATGATGGAAAAATACGCACGTTTTTTATTCACTTTGAAAATCTGGCCTAATGCAACAATTTAGTGGAAGAAAAACCACGATTATAAGTCCAAATAGGACAATTAACTTATGATAATAGGCTCTAATAATTTTTAACGATATATCGTTCAATAAAAATATTTACGACAATGTGGAAACAAAAAGTGTAATAAAGGAGAATTCATTTGGGTGGAGCTATAATTTCTTAAGTAGTAGGTAAATACTTTTATCAGAATCGGTTACTTTCTAAAGGAAAAAGTTAATTAATTCAACTCGGGAATCGTTAAGGAAACTTTAAATGGATATTTCTTCTCAAGAGTCATTTTGTTCAGAAAAAAGGACGAAAGAAGTATGTTGGTGAAGTTATAAGACATTGAGAGCATGAATACTAATTACTTTTTTTAAGTATCGAAATGTGAAGCGTGTACTCACTTTTTTGAAAATGAGAACCTATACATACGCTGACCCAACGATAACAAAGCGTAGTTTTTTTTTCCAACAGTTTTCTTTTGGGAATTCTCACACCCCCCATCGAGAAAGTTATCAATCTTGGCCACAAAAAAAAAGGTTTGAAGTATTTTTCTTCGATGAATTTTCTGGAAGATTTGATCAACTGTCCATGTGTCAAATTTTGATTTTCATTCGCCTAAATCTCAAACTAGGTTCCAAATTCGATATCAATTCACGATTAGAAAAATGCTTCTGCCTACCACTGTCTATTATTAAACAAGGCTCTTTAGCCTCACAATCCGATCCCGATTTCAAATTTACGTTTCGAACTATCCTACCTATAGGGTAGGTTCTTTGCAAAAATTCGAAATCGGAATTGGAATTAAAGTTTCAAAGGTAAGATTGTAGAACAAATCAAAAATAAAACGGCCATAATTTAATTAATAACAAGAAATGACTTGTATGCAAAAAAAAAACATAATCTAGCAGAATTAATAACCATAGGCAATTTTTGTCAGTCAACTACACATATTTACATATTTATTAACCTTAGAAACATTCTCAACTTAAAATTACTTAAAAATGTGTATTACGCTTTCGCCCATTCAATAATGCAATATGGCATTGTTGCATGGGGGGGGCGTATAAAACATCCATTTTGCCTCTAGAAATTACGCAAAGGTTGATAATAAAAATTATTAATAAAAAACCATCTGACTACCCAACTTTGCAACTATTTCGTGATTTTCAAGTGCCATCTTTTAAAAATATTTATAAAAAAATGTGCTATTTCAAATACATAAGGACATTGGAAGGTCGCACCATGCCTTTGTACGTGTGGCGAGTGACATAATATAGTGGGTCAACTGTGTACCCCATTAACACATACATACACAACACAGCACTACTACACGTACAATGGGGTGGTGTGGTTCAACCAACTTGAAACAGATTTGAGACTGGCAATTGAACATAATAATTTTAAAAGAATAAATTAAACTTATTATTTGACTGATATGTAAATTATATTAACTTCTTTTTGTATAGATAATAATTATGTATGTATAATATTTTGTGTATTCTGTATTAAATTGTCTCCTTTACACACGAGTGCTTGCACTCTAGTAAAAGGAAATATGTTTTGTCTTACTGTGCATCTTTTCTATATAGTTTGTTTGTTTTATATATTGTATATGTTATTGTGAACTTAATAAAAAAAAAAATTATCGGCTGAGAATAAATTCAGCTGTACTAACCTTGAGTTCATTATTATATTGTAATAAGAAGTGGTTCTATCTGTCATACCCTTACTATTTATTTTATTTATATAAATAGATCTGTATATATATCCTAATCTATAGTAATACATAAACAGTTATTTAAATTTTTCATAATATTGTCAACACATTTTTTCTTAAAATATCCAAAACTTTTTTCCTCTAAGGCCTCGCTCACATTGGATGCGTTTTCGTACGAATTTCGCTCGTGCGTAAACGTACGTAAATGCACGAACGATCCCGATACTTGATGTACTATGAGAGTGCTCACACTGGATGCGAGTTGGTCGTACGTTGGTCGTACGTATACGCACGAATTGTTACGACGTCTGAGTTCGATCATGGACATGCTCACATTGGATGCGTTTTCGTACGAAATTCAGTCGTCCGAATACGTACGAAAACGTCGAAAACGCACGAATAATCCCGTTCCTTTGAGCACTATGAGAGTGCTCACACTGGCTGCGAGTTAGTCGTACGTTGACGTGAGTATAGTTCCGACATACGAATTCGATCCAAACTTGTTTGGATATTTTGCTCCGTTCGTACTTTGATTACACATAAATAGATACAGAAAATTTTGTTAATTTGGTTTTTGGACACAAATGTTTATGGGATTTCTGCTTACGTTATGCAATTTGATCCGAATTCAAAAAAACTAAATATTTTTTTATGACTTGGTACCTATTTTTATCTTTGTAAACTGTGTGTGTGTGTGCGTGCGTGCGTGCATGCGACGTGTGTGTGTGGGGGGGGGAAGGTGCGCGTGCTGGTGTGTTCGTGTGCGTTTGCACGTGCTAGGGTGTGTGCGTGTGCTTGTCTGCTGTTTTGTGCTATGTGAAGTGAATATGTTATTATAAAATGTTATTAACAAAATAATTTTGTCTATATTACAATTGTCGGCCTTCGTGGCTCAGTTGATTGGGTATCCGACTGCTGATCCAAAGGTCCCGGGTTCGATTCCCGGTGGAGGCACAATTTTTAATTGTGTTTACAGTCTGGATCTGTGAGACGATTAATATCGTAAGTCTCCAGAATGTGGCAACTTGTTATTGGGTGCGTGTTAAATAAATATTTGACATAGTACCTGTTAGTTGCCCGAGAAGCAATATTAAATAAATAAATGAATAAATAAATAAATGGGAATAAAATTAGATGGGTCGATGGCAGAGCGGTTAGCGCGCTGGGCTAGTAATCCAGTGGTCGCGGGTTCGAATCCTGCCTCAACCGATTTCGTTCACCTATAGCACAAGCATTTATTTGCTTATTTTAAGGAACGTAGGAAGATGTATATGTACTGGTTTAAAAAGGACATATTCATTTTTATCTAAAATAAATAAAAAAGTAAATAAATTGGTTAAACCACAGAGAGGCTGTGCCTTGTGGGATTTTTGTATGCACGGTAGCTTTGTTGTGATTGATTACAGTTTTTTGTCTGACAGACAATACATAGGTTTAGCACTTTTAACATTTAATACATTTTGTTTTTCTATTACTATATAAAACAATTCTTTTTTTTTACGCGGCGCTGGCCGATTTACTCGGCCAGCTCTACTTATTTATTTCAGCTTTACTTATTTGCTGGGTTTTGTATTATTTGAATTTTTATTATTTTTTTTATTATTTATTGCCTTCAGGCCAATAAATAATAAAAAAAAATACCTTGAACCTTGCTTTCAGGCCAAAGATTCGCTCTCATTGCACTATCCAAAGCTTACAGAACAAGCCCCACCGAAGCCCTGCCAATTTTGACAGGCTTAACCCCCCTTGATCTTGAAATTCAACGTAGAGGTGCTATTTTCAATTTATTGCGAGGCCGTCCTTCTGTCGTCGGTGACACTTCTTTTCACCTCCCTGAAAGTCGAATGTCTCGAAGCTCAATTAAGAGAAACGTGAGCGACACTCTACTAAACATTTGGCAAAACCGCTGGACGACCTGTCTAGTTGGTAGAGTTACCTTTTTATTTTTTCCTGACGTGAGGTCGCGACTGAAATCTCCTTGGTTTGTTCCAGACTTTTGGACTTCTCAATTTCTCACAGGACACGGTAACTTTAAAAGCTATCTCCATCGCTTCAACATTGCTCCCTCTTCCTCATGTCAGTTTTGTCAATGTCCGGACCAAACTTCGGATCACATCCTTTGGGAGTGTTCCCACCCAATTGTGTCCTCTTACAGATCGGAGCTCCTCGTTGCTGTCCGTGGGCCTCTTCAAGGTCTCATTGGACATGCGGACTTAGTGATCTCGAAGAACAATTACAAAGCCTTCAAACGATTTTGCCATAGATACGGTGCCTTATTATCCGAAGATTCTCACTGACTTTTCTGTTTCCAGAGATCTTGGTCACTTCTCTGATGCCCAATATATATATGGATCTGAAGTCGCCGACAGTCCGCAAGTGTGAATCTCAATTCGCACTTGTTGATTGTTCTTTTTGCACCATGGTGCCGAGATTGCTAATCTAGAGGGCTCCATGAGCTACTCTTCGTGCCATGCATTATTTTTTTTGTCATTCATTCTAGCGTTCTGCGAAGGAGCCGTTGACAGTCCCCATATGCGGAGCGGGTGGTGGTGGGAGTAGCGATATTATTTATTGCATTCATGTTACAACTTTTGTTAAAAATCTTACAAATATATTTTTTCAATTTCATGAAAGCTCTATTACAATTAACCTTGCTCAATATCTGAAAGCGGATCACAATATAAGATTGGTGGAGATTATTGATATTCTGATGTCGTAGAATCGAATAATCAAAATAAAATACATAATTCATATAGACTTGTGTAGTATTCGTGTACGAATATATGTATTGTTCGTCGACATTGGATAAAATAATATGATATTTCCAATAAATACTTTTCTAATTCTCTAAGCTAAAATTCACAATACGTACGTATTCGTTTATTTGTATTCTTTTGTTATGCCAAACATTTTTTCATTTTGTAGCAATTCGCCTTTGGCATCGTCGATTTAATCAAATAAAAATATGCTTGAAATTCAAAATGAAATTTCATGAGTTAGCTTCTTAATTTTATTTATATTATATCAATTTATGTAAAACAGAGTGCGCTAAGAAAATCTTTTCCAACCATTTTTACTCTCCACTTCTATGGGATAGTGGAGAGTCATGATTTCACAGATTTTAAGCATATTTTTACATCAATTTCTCAACGGGTATCATGTAGAGTGTGCACACTATGAATTTCGTCGTGATGTGTTTGCATGTATGGCGTACGCTGTATCCTTTTTGTGTCCTCTACATAACCCAAACTATAAGTCCAATCGACTTCTTATTCACATCATATGTGTAAATTGCATGGACAACCGTCAATTTCTTCTCTTTGATTTCATCGTTCACGTTGTTATTTTTGTGTCCTCTATACAGCCCAAAATATGTCCGATTATTAATATATATTATGATATCATAATATAATATGATATCATAATATGATATGACTATATTATGATATGACTATATTATGATATTATGATATCATAATATAGTCATAACTACAATTTTTTATGGATAAGAAACTCAAAAATCATGATTCGGAAGGACACCACCTCAAGACCGATACATATCTACAGCGTAGATCAACTAGAGGACCTCGAACGTCAATGAAATACTCATTTATATTATTATTTAAATTCTACTTACCACTGTCACAATACACACAGAAATATACATACATTCTCACAAATTACACAATACGCATACAAGACTCACTTAGACCAACATGTTACAACAATCAGTATGTGAATGCATATGTAATATTCTTATCATATAATAGATCCAATTGCATTGGATATCTCGATATAGGTGATTGTTATTCATTTGAGTGTAACTTAAGTCTAAAAATGGATATTACGCTTACGTTGCTAGTGCGTACGAATTACCTATGTCAGTCAACAGAGCTGAGCCCAGTGGACTTTTCACAATTCATAACATTTTTCTATAGATATTATTTATGTTTAATAATTGTATTTTTTTTGAGTATCAGTAATGATAACTTAATATCTACCTATTATAATGGCTGAATCTATTCATGTGTACTATCAAAATACTCGCGGATTAAGAACAAAAACTGAAGAATTCTATTTTAACGTATTGTCAAACGATTATGACGCAATATTTATATGTGAAACATGGCTTGTTGATAGCATATCCGACAGTGAAATATTCGATACACGCTATAATGTGTACAGGAGAAATAGAAATATTCAAAATAAAATCAGAGGGGGTGGAGTGGCAATAGCTATTAAAAAACAATACAAAACTATTGTACAGAATGATTGGTATACATCGGCAGAAGATATTTGGATAACGATTACATTAAAAAGGTTGAAAAAAGTCCATTTATGTTGCACGTATATCCCAGGAACGGGCCCCAAACTGACAACTGCAGAACGAATAAATCTGGTTTCCGAGCATACTAATAGAATAAATGATTTGATAGTGAAATTTCCTGATGATGGTTTCTTGATTATTGGCGATTATAATATGCCCTTTATAAATTGGGAAACAACGGATGTTATAATGGACAACATAGATCAATGCTCTACATTATTGATAAATTCCCTTGCTTTCTCTAACTTAAAACAAATGAATAATATTCGCAATGCTCATAATCGCATATTAGACCTCATACTTAGTAACATATTAGTCTCTGTATCTGCTGCAGATGAGCCACTTGTTAGTGAGGATCCTCATCATAGATCATTGCTGCTGGATATTACTCTAGCGGATTCTACGATGAAAACCTCTATACCACGCTCGACAAAACAGTTCCATAAAGCAGATTATAATACAATAAATGAAATTCTTTCAATAACTGATTGGAGTCCAGTTCAAAATACTTCTTGCATCAACGCATCTGTTGAAAATTTTTATAATATAATTAATCCTATTATAGATTCATTGATCCCAAGTAGAGTCATAAAAAGTTGTCACTATCCCAATTGGTATACATCATCATTGATAAAAATAACTAATGAAAAACTTTTTTACTTGAGATTATCGAAAAAAAATAAAAATCCCCTTGACCGCGCCACATATGAACTCTTAAGAAAAAGGCACAAAAAAATGGCTAAAGAGATATATAAACGATATATCACTTCTGTAGAATCGAATATTCAAAATAATGTCAAGAGTTTTTGGTCATATGTAAAATCACAAGGTAAATCACAGATTATACCCGATTCAATGACATATCAAACAAATAGTTCAGAAAATCCAGTTGAAACTGCCAACCTGTTTTCGAAATATTTCGCCACAGTTTTCGACTCATCTACAGTAACACATACCAGCGGTCATAGTACAACTGATCAATCAAAATTTCCAATAAACATTGACAAAAACGTAACATTAATTTATCTTAGTAAAACAGACCCCAGGAAAGGCGCAGGTATTGATGGAATACCTGGAATATTTATTAACAAATGCGCCAACATGCTGGTGACACCGGTTTTCGATTTGTTTAACAAATCACTCAAACAAGGTATTTTCCCCGCGAGATGGAAAACAGCATTAATATCTCCGATTTACAAATCTGGTGACAAACATAATGTAGAAAATTATAGGCCCGTATCAAAGTTACCAATTTTGAGCAAAATATTAGAAAAGATCGTCTATGACCAACTCTATCCCTGCATTTCTTCATTGATCACACAAAAGCAACACGGTTTTATGAAAAAGCGCTCAGTGATATCTAACCTCGCTATTTTCACTCATTATTTCAATGATAATATGGATAAAGGACATCAAATTGATACAATTTACACTGATTATTCAAAAGCGTTTGATCGTGTTAACCATGATGTACTAATAACAAAACTTTTACAAATTGGCATACATGGATATCTTCATAGATGGATTCAATCTTATATTTCTAATCGCACTCAACTTACGGTGGTAAAGGGTTATGCATCTGAAAATATAACACATATATGTTCTGGAGTTCCTCAAGGATCCCACTTGGGACCACTACTGTTTAATGTATATGTCAACGACATTGGAAATTGTTTTAAATACTCTAATTATTCACTCTTTGCAGACGACATGAAAATTTACAATTGTGTGAAAACTATATCTGACTGTGCAAAACTTCAAGAAGATTTGGATCGACTTGCAGCTTATTGTAGATTAAATTTATTAAAACTGAACACCTCTAAATGTTTCTCAATTTCTTACACTAGAAAAATTAATAAACACACTTTCGATTACACATTAAATGATGAACACATAGTAAAGAAATCTTTGTGTCGGGATTTGGGATTATTCTTGGACAGCAAATTAAATTACAGACAACATATAGATAAAATTACAACAGCAGGTTATAAAAAATTAGGTTTTATTTTTAGGATAAGTAAAGATTTCAAAAATCCACAAACATTTAAAATATTATTTAATTCACTAGTCAGAAGTACACTGGAGTTTGGCTCTGTTATTTGGAACCCGCAATATCGAGTGCACATTAATAATATAGAAAAAATACAGCGTAAATATTTGAAGAGATTGGCATATCGAAGTATTGTTGCACCTATTCCACCGTCACTAGAATCAAGACGCAAATGCCAAGATATACAATTTCTGTACAACATATTGAACAATATTATTGACTGCCCGGAACTTTTGTCGAGTATTGACTTTAACGTACCATTGAGACGCTCCAGACACACAACTCTCTTCCGACCTAAATTATACAAAACTAATGCCGCGAAAAACTCAACTATAAACAGAATTATAAACACATACATAAAATATGAGAAGTCCCTTGACATAGACCTATTCAGTGATACAAAACATAAACTCGCTCAAAAATTAAAAACAGGAATTTCATAAGATTATCACTAACGCACAGCACGCATGCACATACACATATATGTACACTTACACATACACACACATACACACACACACCTTCACACATATACACCCTCACACACACATATGATTTTGTATCTTGTATATATGACTGTATTTTGTAATAAATCATGATAGTATTGTAAGCTAATAATTGATGTACGGAGATGATAATTGTTATATTTGATATTTTTATACATATATACTATTCTTTGTACATTGTTAGCTTCAATTTGAAAAAAAAAAAAAAAAAAAAAAAAAAAAAAAAAAAAAAAAAAAAAAAAAAAAAAAAAAAAAAAATATCATGTATTTAAATTCCATAAATAAAGAGCTGATTATTTTCCATAATTAATAGTTAATTCCATAGTTAATCATTGAGAAGACATTTCCATAGTTAATTTCTTCTCAATGATTTCAGCTGTCAAAACTTTCAAAATTCTCTCGCGGTCTGGAAAATCCAAATTTTTTTATATTGTTTCAACTTTTGATACAATAAAAATATAACATACGAAATGTCATCGGCTGGTGATCACTTTGTGCGCTTGCGCAACGTTCACCAATTATGCCTTCTTATTTGTGATCCCTGAAAAAATATACGTGAATTATAAATAACGTAGGTACTTTTTAATATAGACGCAGTGTATAAATAATTCATAGGAAAACAAAATTGACGCTGCACACATAAGAAAACAAAACTGACGCTATACGCTGTCAGTACCCCATATCCATACATACATACTGGCATATCCATACCCCATATCGTGCCCCATATCCATACTGCCCAACGTACCCCATATTCATACTACCCAGCGTACCCCATATCAATACTGTCATATCCATAGGCCAGTATGTTTTACTGGCGTATATGTAGATGCGAGGCAATTACACTGTCAGCAAAAGCAGCTGAGTCACTGGACACATTCCAGCGGAAGGTGCTTCGTCGAATATGTGGGCCCGTGGGGGACGGCGATGAATGGCACCTCCGGCGCAACGATGCATTGTACAGTATTTAACAGGCTCCTAGTATCCTAGTAGCCTCTCGAGATTAAGATGGGCTGGACACATCTAGGGCTAGGTTGTGGCCATAAGGGCCAATTCTGGGTAACACGTCGGTGCCCCCTTCAATTCTTACGATGCGAGCGATGGAAATCGAAGAATTGAAAGTACTGTTCACGTGGTGTTATACCTGTAGATCGCCAACACGAGTACTAAGGGGTGGAGGAGCACCCCGTGCATGATTGGTGGGCACGACCCACTCGGCGGTAGCCCGCCATGATGATGAGACAGGTGTAGCGGACGCTGCACCTGGCGTGGTAATCGAAGAACTGAAAGTACTTCAGGCGTGGCAAAAGCTCCCTGTGATAGTCTAGTGTTAGCGTGGCACTGTTGGGAGGGTAACCCTCACCATGATTGACAGGCCTCTACGATTGTGGTTCAACTCTTAGTAGTAGTGGTATGAAATATGCATGATAGTAGTTTCTTGTTTCATTCGACGAGCAGCCGCTTCGGGGATGAACAGAACTACATAGTTCTATAACGTTCACTATGGAGTGGGGTAGGTGACTGCGTCACGTACAAAGAATGCCAAACTCACGGGTACCCAAGAGGATGATGGTGGGGCATCCGGGGGAAGGATGAGGATAGGAAGACCAGGACTGAGATGCGAAGAATAAGTAACCAAAGATGCGAACCAGCTTCTCCGAGTTACCGGATGGAGAACGGTGGCTGAGGACAGGGAGGGTTGGAGGAGGCCAAGGCCCGATTTGGGCTGAAGTGCCATTTGCACTTTATTTTAAATACCAGTAGACGTACTTTAATATTTATAACATAATTATTTTACTATTGTACACGTAAATTATTCTATATAACAGAGCAATCACTGACAGTATGTGCATTGTATCGGTACCTGAGAAACGACAATTCGTTGCGCGAAGAGATACTGTCGCTTCGGAAATATACATACCTATGTATGTATATCTATGTGTATACGGTAAAGCCGTATGCCACACTAGTCATAATCTATCACTAGTTGCATGTAACACATGAGATCCAACTGTCGATAGCGATAGTATGTATAGTTGAAGAATATGTACCAAACTATAAACCCATAAATACAAATTATTGAATATTTTCAGATATTTTGTTTTCTATACAACATATGAAGGTATATGTATGTCAAGATAGGATAGTATGGAGGAAGTTCCTTTTTTCCTACCCAGAATATGAAAATAGCATAATGGTATGTATGTTTGGAGATGAAGTATCAAACTATTAAGTCTTCTTACATATTGTGTATAGGCGACTGCCATACAAAATGTATGAAGCGATGTCGTCACTAAATTCCTTTTTTAAAAAAAAGGTTAAAAAAATTGAGATCTTCTACTACAATTTAAATATTTTAATAGAAAATTAAATTGTCTAGTTGGGGTGTTTCGGCTTTTTTCAATAATTGTAAAAGTTTTGGAAATATGGGCAGTTAAACTCATAAATTTATAATAAAAAAAATATTTTTCTTAATAAAAAATGTTTGAGAAACCCTGGAATTTTTTTGAATAAACTATTTTGAGATTTTGTATTTTTCTATATTTATACAAATTTTCAGCGTCCTAGCTTTTATGGTTTCTGAGATATATGGAAAAAAAAGGAAGTAAAAATTCAAAAGTTGATAACCCCTGATTAAAACAAAAATTCGAAATTCTGAGTATAAAAGTTTTGTAAGCCTATAACTGTTTATATATTCTTAAATTTTGGGCTCTGTAAATTGAACGGATCAAAAGTTATAAGGGGGGGACGGACACACAGACACACACACAGACACACAGACACACGAAATGTTCTACTCCGAATTCTGAGTAAATCCGTGTATGGAACATATATGCTGCGAAGCCTCTAAGTTGGTGTTTTTTGACTTCAAAGTTGGAAAAGCCGTGAAAAAAGTAGACATCTGCATACAATTCTCGCGTATCCTGGCTTGATACATTGTCGATATGTTAAGAGAACAAAGTTCTCCTGAACAAATCGACAGTTGGATTAATCAGGCATCACACATTGTGAATTATATTTAAATTCAACAATCTACATATATATTACCTGTGTATAATTAATTATAGTCAACCTTTACGTTATCTAAATAGCTATGAGGCACCGGCTTAGAATAGTGCTTCCATTCTTTTAAATCATTGTTTTCGAGTGTCCCGTAAGAGCTGGGTTATCTAAAATACAACAGGCAACAATAACATCTCACATAATTCAGCAATGAGGTTCACCACCCATTCTGAATGTTGTGTCTTTTTTGGTGAAGCGAGACTGGTGTGTGGGTATACATAGATGTGTTGTTCTCCCTTTTATAAGGCAATGCACACCCGGCCACAATTTCGCTGGTTATCCCACATTGTGGGATATGCCGTGATGGTATGAATGAATGAATGAATGAATGAATGAATGAATGAATTATGTTATCTAAAATTTCTAATTATAATTTCATCCTTTCAGTTCCACCACCCCCTTCAGTTCCTCCCGTACCTTCAGTATCTCATTTCTCCCTTCAAATCGTGTCGAATCTACTCTCGGTTTCACTTTTCTTGAGTTGGTCGAAAAAGATTTCATTGTGATTAAAAGAAGCCTTCGTACACCTTATTTTCGCACACTTTTTGTATGATAATTTTAAAAATAATTTCAAAATGAGTATAATATACATATATTTAAATATACCTTATTCATTGTTTTGTGCGTATTTGTTGTACTATTGAGATCATTACCCTTAATGTACGGTAAAATCAGATCCTCTATTTCTGGGAAAAGATCTTTATTTACAGTATTTTTTTGGACTTTTAAGCATCCAATTTGTCCAACTGAAAAAAAGGTTCGTCCTGTCCCTTTTTTTCTTGTGGATATTTAAATACCATCCCTTCTAATAGTTTTTATTTATATAAAGGGTCTTGTCCATAAACGAAATGGCGAACTTTAAATCATTCCCCGAAAAGATGTGGAACAAGAGAACTGGTTTGTTTGAATTCGTTAAACGACTGTTACAAACAAATTTTAATATTCTAAAAGGTTTGAACTTCTTAAGAATATATTTATTTAAATTCAATATATTTATTTATTCAAGTTACATTTTAAAGGTGAACAGACAGAGGTCGTCCTAGAAAAGAAACGACTGATGACTGGTTTCAAATAAAATATTTACTTGATCAACATTAGTATATTCGCAATTAATATAAATATAATAAGATAATATATTCAGGTGTTTGCGATGTCAAGGGTCAGAATAAATAAACTATAATAAATCCGATACTATTCAGTTAAACGGTGGACGCATGAATGGTTGGTCGATTGATTTGTACGGATGGCAATGGGCTATAGTTCGTCAATCTTCGTAAATCTTCGGGAATTGTTGAGGCTATACAAATTACAGTAGGTATATATCCAGGAGAACAGCTACAATAAAATATTCTTTGTCTATCTATACTCATAAGTAGGTAGGTATGTTATTTTTGTACTAATTTGAATATAAAATAATTTTTGCATCTTTCGTCCAAAAAACCAAACCCCAAAACACTACATGTTTTATCAAATAACAAGTCGGCCTTCGTGACTCTACTAGTGAGATATCTGACTTCTGAACCAAAATTCTCGTTCTCGATTTCCAATAGAAACGCAGATTTCCAATGTTTTCAGTCTGATGGACTTATGAGACGATTAGGATCTCCTTGTTATTGCATGCGTGTTAAATTAATATTTGACATAATTCCTGTTAATTGCCAATGAAAGAATGAAAAAAATATAAATATGAAAAATTAGAATTTCATCATCCATATGATGTAAATGTCCCAACCAACGTAATCTGTTGATCTTAATGAACTTGACTACTGACTACGCTGATGTCCTGGTAGAGATCATAGAGCTCAGTGTTATATATTTTACGCCCTGTTTGACCGCCGCGTCGTCTATAGGTCCATATATTCTGCGTAAGATTTTTTTTTTCAATGGCGTCCAAACTCTTTTCATCGTGTTTGGTTAATGTCCAGGTCTCCGAGGCATATGCTAAGACTGGTCTAATTAGTATATTTTATAGTGTTGCTTTAGTTTTTCTGGACAATAGATGTGTCTTCAATTGACCAATGAGACCAAAGTTACTCCGGTTAGCTGCTAGATTCCTCTTCCCAATCTCAAATGCTCATATCATGTTGGAACAATCGAACGATTTTTTTATTCACTTGTTTCCAAATTTATTTGAAAAACGGCATCAATCCCTAACAATCTACAATATAGCTCTTTTCTTTCATTGGCGCAAATCACTCTTTCAAGAGTGGGCTGCCAAGATCAATAAAAGAGAAAATATAGAAGAAACAGTTTAACATTCAATGATCCTGAAATAATATACAAAATGTGTCACATCCCATGAGTCTGATGCTGTATATATAAAACACAGCGGACACAATAATCCTATAAAAGTGACATTGGCTACTTAATCTGTTGGGATTAGCCAGTCCAAGTATGTATTATGTTTCAACATGGTCGGGGATTTCCAGGCAAAGGGTTCTCATAGTGATACCCTTGATTACAAAATGAATCTTTGTTTCAAATCTCAATCTTCCCGTCTTGTTTGCTTTATACACAAATAGGTTCCTACGAACCTACAGCTACATCACTCTACTGCTGTCTTATCTTGTCTTACATCAAATCTCGTCGCAGAAAAGGGATGGGATATCTTGTTTGAACACCAATGATTCCTTTTTAAAAACATAATTACAACCAATGCATGTTTTTTGTTTTAATAAGGAATATGTCCTTGTTAGACAAGAGCATATTATACATCTTCCTGCATTCCTTAAACTAAGCATAAGTACTTGTTCCCTAGGTGAATGATATCGGGCGAGGCAGCTATAGAGCGGTTTGAATACTCTGTCACTGGATTACTTCACCGACCTACATAATTTTCAGACTTTTCGTAAGTAAAATTTTAGTATTCAATACAAACTGTCGTTTTAACTCCTCCATCAACCATAAATATATTATGCGTAATTATTTATTTATTTTTTTGTTCATTTATTTATTTATTTATTTATTTATTTATTTACTTACTTATTTATTTATTTATTTATTTATTTACTTACTTATTTATTTATTTATTTATTTATTTATTTATTTATTTATTTATTTATTTATTTATTTATTATTTATTTATTTATTTATTTATTTATTTATTTATTTATTTATTTATTTATTTATTTATTTATTTATTTATTTATTTATTTATTTATTTATTTATTTATTTATTTACTTATTAATTTATTTATTTATTTATTTATTTATTTATTTATTCATTTATTTATTTATTTATTTATTTATTTATTTATTTATTTATTTATTTATTTATTTATTTATTTATTTATTTATTTATTTATTTATTTATTTATTTATTTATTTATTTATTTATTTATTTATTTATTTATTTATTCATTTATTTATTTATTTATTTGAATCTTCTTGTACATAAAATTAGTACACTGGCGGGCTTATTGCCTAATGGCAATTTTTTCCAACCAACCAGAGTAAATGTTAAATATACAAAACAATGTGTACTATGGCTATAAGATAATCACATTACAAAATGAATAAAGAAAGCAGAAATAAACTAAAAAAAAACAAAGAAGATTGCATGTAAGAACAATTCGTAGCAATGATAGGAAAACTAAAGGATAAGGAAAGGAAGAGGAGAGGGAGATGTAATCAGATTTTGTCAGACAAATATTTTTGTTTTAGCTTTTCTTATCTTTTTGTACATAATATAAAAAATATAATGCACACTGGTGGGCTAATGCCATTAGGCAATTTCTTCCAACCAACCAGATTACAACGTATGACAAAATTGTGTATGTAGGTACAACAACGAAAGAATAAAAGCAAAAAAAAAAACAAAGAAAATATATATAATTTAACACTTAGATACAATAAAAACAAAAAAACAAATACATCATAGCAAAAAAAGGATAGGAAATCGGTATTCGGTGTTCTGTTATAAATATTCCTTCTTCAATTTTGTATTGAAAATACAAAGTGAGTTAGACGACGCAATATCCGGACTTAGACTATTTCCATAGTCGTTCTGATTGTACTTCGAACGACGAGCTGAAAAATTCTGTGTAATGACAGGGATGGATTGTGTCGTACGTTCAGCAGATCAGAGAAGAAGTCCATGATTGGATAAATATGTAAGCGAATTTGTTTTTAAGGTACTGCGGCAGGTTTGGATTAAAAATAATATTGTACAATAGGAACAAAATGAATATATTGCGCCGCTGGCGTATTTTGGGCCAACAAAGAAGATTGCGGTAAGATGATAATATATTATGATCAAACTTTTTCAACCGATAGATTAATCTGATACATATATTTTGAAGACGTACAAATATAATGAGATGCACTTCATATTGAATTATTTAAAAAAAGAACGAAGTTATTCATTAATAATTTTTCAAAAATTATTTTCAATTACTAACTATATAAATTAACGAACTATTTTGAAACTGTTTATTTTATATGTTGTTGAAGTTTATTTTATATGTTTTTGATATATTAAACTATTTATATTTAAACTGTTAAAATGTTTATATATTAATATATGTTTATTTTATGTGTTTATTTTATTTTATTTTATTTAATTGAGCACAGACACAGGCATGAATGCCCAAAATTTTCTACGCATAATAGTTATACATAGGAAGTACCTACATTGTTAGTATGTAGGTATACTGCTTCCTACCTACACTACACTATGCAGTGTACGGAAGGTGCAGTGTCTATTTTACATATATACACATATAATATTATTATGTGTTGTTGTTGAATATCGTATGTAAGATGAAAATAAATGCCCTAAGGTGGTTTGGCTACATAGAAAGAATGAGTGTAGACCGTCTAACAAAAAAAGTACATAAGGCTGATAAAAGAGGAACGAAATGTAGAGGTCGGCCAAGGAAAAGTTGGTACGCTCACATTGATGGAATCTTGATAGAAAAAGACGTTAGAAGCAAGAAAAACAGAAGAGCGTGTATGATACGATGCATGGACGTGATTGAAGCGAGATATTTATGCCAAGAGAGAGGATTCTGGCGTTCAATTTTCTCTGCCTACTTCAAATAGGGAAATGGCATGATGATATGGGGTATGGGTGTTTTATAAAGGGTTTTTGATGTTGTAGGTAGGTACACAATTTTTACCACATTTTGGTAAAAAATATATTGTGGGTATATTTTATGCTATATAACTATTCATTGCATATTTCTTAGCTATTCTTAGTATTTTTTTGGCGGTCTTTGTCGATTAGTTGGTCGGATAAGTTATTCCTGAACAAAATGTTGCGGGTTCGTTTTTAGTAACGCTTTCAGTCTGAATCTGCAAAACGATAAACATCATGAGTCTCTAGAATATGGCATCAATTTTATTGGGTGCGTGTAAAATTAATACTTTACATATTTCCTGTTAGTTGGTCGAAACACTAAAGCTACAATACAATATAATAATATGTACATACATATAAACCGTACAAATGTTGAAGTGGATAATCAGCAATAAATAAATTGCTTTTATCCTTGAAATTCTGACTACACCGCTTCATACAAACTGAGAATCCCATGTGTCCTTTCGCCAGCGTCAGTGCCGCAATTTTTCCTTTAAAATATGTATATCTAAGAGACAGTGAGGACTTAAACAAGATTTCCGCCTCAGGAGGCACTTTTGATATGTGCAGCTGTCTGACGGTCATAAATTATTTATTCGTTGACACGAAAAAACACTTGTTAGAAAAACATTACAAGTTACAAAAATTTGTTTTGACTGGCGCAGTTGAATTCTTCTGTAAAAAATTAAAACCATTAAAACCAGCTTAAAATAGTGCTTTCACTCCTTTCTTCTCACATAGTTCAGCAATGAGGTTCACCACACATTCTGAATATAGTGCCTTCTTCGAGTAAAAGGATTCTATATATGTCGTGCTTCCTTTAAAAAGGTGATGCACACCCGCAGTCACGGCATAACCTGTCGCAGATTACTCTACATCGTAGGATATGCCATGATGATTTGAATGATTTTTCTCCAATATAACGAAAAAAATTATGTTTTTTGTTTTATATATTTCTTTTAATACATATATTTTATTCACATAAATTGGTACGTGTCATAATCACTATTTACCTCACCAAATGTATGTGGTTGGTTGTAAGATATTACCAAATGGCAAAATAGCCCGCGATTTGGCAATTTTTATGTAATGTATGCAAAATGTTTAAAATAAATAAAAATTGTTCAAAATTCCCACATAGATTATAATTAATCCTGGTAATTATGGCGGATTCTTTTCACATCCCTAGCGGATGTGGATTCGTTTAGTAAAGGGTATTGACAATTGTGATGATATAAATCGTGATTGGAAACTGTGTTTTCATTCGTCTATTTACTTGGGTAATTTTTTTTTATTCCACTCCTGGCTCTCACCCAGCACAAAAGATAAAATTCGCATTTTTATAATATTCAGATCCAAGAGTGAAATTCTTGGAATATCCAATTCAAAGGCTCTCCTTTTCCTGAACATTTCTGTATTTACTTAAATTTTGATTTGTTTAAGCGTGTTTATTTGATGTTTATATTCAGATATAAGTAAGCTCGAATTTTATATAATATTTTTGAGATAACCTTCAAAATCTTCATAGATTTATAATTTATATGTTTTGCCTTCAAATTGTTTTACCACAAAAAATAATAAAATAATTCATGTACACGCATATTTTTATTTCAAAAAGTTTAAACACGTACCTATGTACTACATAATTAGGACACAATGATACATTTTTTTAGTAGAACGATTACCTATCTCAACCTACCTCGGAATAAATTGCCACAAGTAAAAAGTCCACCATTTTACCTACTGGCAAATAAGTCATGTACAATGAAGTATTAAAATAAAGAACTAAATAAATACCATCATGTAAAATTTATCCTGATTTCAAAACGGGATATAGTAAAAAAAACGGGATATAGTGAGCAAGCCTTTACAGCAGCTAGATACCTAACCAACCGAGCTACGAAGACTGACACTTTTACATTTAAAACTATGAAAAAAATTATATTTAATACACTAGGTAAATTCTTAAAAAACAGTAAAGATAAAATCGATAAATTAAACCGTAGTGGTGTTTACTCTCTTACATACAATACATGCTCAGGTATATACATATGTTGGTCAAACGGGTAGATCTTTAAATACACGCCTTAAAGAACATCTTGCGTGTTTCCGTTTGAAAAAAGACACTTCGAACTTTGCGACACATTTACTTGAGAGTGAGCATTCGTTTAACTCACAAACTGGGATAAATCTTATACATAGTTATAGAAAAGGTAAAAAATTAGACAAACTTGAAATATTAGAGATAAATAGAGTAAAATGTAACAGCAACGTTCCTTTGATTAACGCACAAATAGATTTTAATACTTCTCCATTATTATTACCATTAGAATAGTTAATGTCGGGTTTTTCTGTTGGCCATTATTTAATATAATTGCTGTCCTTTTAATACAATATTTGTATATTCATTCCTTCACTTCAATTTTATTTTTATTATACCTGCATAAATATTTACCTTAATGTCTTTCGGGTATTTAATTTTTTCTTAGAATTGCCCCCTTCCATATCTATTGTTGTTATCCTCTTTGTGAATCTATATATGGATGGTCTTCATCATTATTGTTCACCATTCTGACGATGCTCATCATAGAGCGATACCGGTGAATGGGAGTCGCGTTTGCGAAAAATTTAAGTAGAACGTAAAATTAAATATAATTTTTTTCATAGTTTTAATTGATTATGGAGTTCTACCATGAAGTGACAGTGTCTAATATTGAAAAAACTTACAAATTGTGTGAAATCATTAGTCTACAGTTTTCCAAAGTAGCTGTGTGATATAAACGAAAACTTCTATAGTTTATACCAGGCTTTTAAAAATATGTTTACGACTTTATGCAGAGCCTTAAAAAATCAAATGATACCACTTCATTAGCGACCTGTTAATGATTTTTCAGACGAAATTAATTAAAATTAATGTGTATATACCAACAGAGCGTACTTTTAATACCCGGAAATTTTTAATAATTATCTTTGGGCTCATTAAACCGAAATAAATTTTCTTAATAAACTCACTTAAGGGAGGGAAGAAAGACAAGACAAAACCAACGTTTCTTCGGACGTCGAAAACAAATTAATGGAATTAATTTACTTCAAGAAATATTACCTACTTTGACACTCAATACTTACCTACTGCTAGCTAGTTATTAACGAAATTATTACGTTACATAAAGGACTTATTTTTTTGAAAAAAAATAATATCTCAATTTAACTGAAAATCTGGCACCTACAGGAATTACGAGAGGTCATCCGCTGGTTAACGTGATCCTTTTTTTAGCTCTTTCCCAACAATCACCATTGATTTTTTTTAACAGATTTTTAATTATCTCAATGGAGACGAAGTTAGGATATTTACTGTAGGAGATAATTAAAATTCGTCTCCATTGAGATAATTAAAAATCTGTTAAAAAATATCTTTGACTCCCGACAGGGAAAAAATCCAATGTTTGCGCATATGCAATAATTAAAAAATATTCAATCACCATTGATTTTTTTACTCCCTTTATCAATTCAAATTTTAAAAATTATATAAAGGTACGTATATGTTACTTACTTGGGATCGATTGTGACTAACGTAAGCGAATGACAATGCTATTATGGCTGCAAATAACTGGAGGGACACAGTATATATGTAGGTTGATGATCTTGGACACGAAAATTAAGTAACGTAAATGACACATCCACTGAAATTTAGCGAAGGATATATACGGCAAACATATGCTTCTTTGGCCTGAGAAGACATCTGGTATCTCGGATGATGTCTAGAAAAACAAAAGTCATAATCTACGCCCCGTACTAACTTATGGTTCTGAATGCTGGGTATTGAGTAAAAAAGATGAATTGTCTCTACTAGTGTTCGAGAGAAAAATACTCAGAAGGATATTCGGACCTGTGCAGGTAAACGGAGCTTGGAGAATACGACATGACGATGAGATCTACAATATATATAATGAGCCTAACATTATAAAGGTGATAAAAATAGGGAGATTGCGATGGGCAGGACACGTGGAAAGAATGGGCGATGAAAGAATGCCATAAAGGATCCTGCACAAAGCCACAAAGTAGACGAAACGTTGGTAGACCCATGCTCCAATGGCTCGATGGCGTGCAACGGTATGTGGAGGCTGTTGGTGTAAGGAACTGGAGGAGAGCATTTCAGGATAGAGGGAGATGGCGAGGAATGCTGGAGGAGACCAAGGCCCGCAATGGGCTGCGGAGCCATTGATGATGATGACGTATATGTTACAAAGTATCTTTACATCATATTCAAATAGTGGTAACTGGCAAATTACGAAGGTACGCATAATTCAAAAATGGTAAATATTAACTAATATTAAATGCGGAATCATTAAATGTTATTAAATTCACACACTTTGAAAATAAGCTAATAACACCATCGTCATCAATCTAAATGACAACAAAACTCATTTCGAACGCTATTTGTCGATAGATTCTTTAGCAAACAATGAAAGCCATGATCCTTATACATGTGGTAACAATGCTTTCGCATAGATGTCTCCCCTTAGCCACGCCCCTTAATTTGCGTGTAAATCGAATATTTAATCGCTTATTTTAACGCAAACATTAGATATTTTTCCCTGCCAAGAGTCAATTTTTTTTTTGACAAATAAATTTTGAGAATAAATGTTTAAAGATAGGCTTGAAATTATTGAAATTACATTTTGAAAATCGACGTTACTGAATACACTTGACATTATTTTGTCTCGGACCTCAAAGATTTATTATTTTTTTATCGTAATAAGTGTTTTTTTCGCTTTCTACGTAATAAGTCTCATTCTTCCGATGAGCTCACTTTGAATGGGTCAATGATACCTTTAATTTATTATATTATACCTACAAGTGATCATCCGATTTCAATATCTTTTTTCATCTCTTTAGGGTATTTCCCTTTTCAAGTTCTGTAAGCTTTGTCTCTTCTATGGCTAAATCTCCCAGAGACAGTTTCGCAAACGCGTCTCTAAATCGATCGCTTCAATTCGACCGACCGACTCTTTCCACTTTTTTTTATTTCCTTTTAAAATGGATAAATCTTGAATCAGAAACAAGAGGAAAAATAATACAGTTGATAAAAAAAACATCCCGTAAATTATAAATTAATTCGGCGAATTAATTAAACTTTATAATTTTTGTATGACACATTTCTTTTTAGCAAATTATCTGAGTAATTTTTACTAAAATATGAATAGCAAAAAACTTTGTATATTCCACTTCACATTTATATTTTGATAGAACGTTTTCGGATTTATCAATCCATCCTCAGTAACAACTAAAATGTGACTGATTCGACAAATGTCATCCTACATTGACAAAGCGGGAGGAGAATAAAAGACAGGATAGGAGAACACCAAAAAGCAATAAAAAACGTAACATCAAATTCAGAAATTGCAGAACACTGTATGAATACCGGCCACACATTCACCTTAAAAAATACCGAGGTGCTTCACTTTGAGAAAAAAGGGAAAAAACTCGATCTACTTGAAGCAATAGAAATCAATGAAAGAAAAAGTTCAAATCTGTTAAATATTCAAATTCCCCCAGTACACTCACCTATCCTTAACATTATTATTAAAAAAATTATCAAAGATACACAACCCACATATACTCCGCCCACAACCACCACAGCTACCCCCACCATACCCGATACGCTCTCACTCACCAATGTAGGATGACTTTGTCGAGTCAGTCACATTTTAGTTGTTACTGAGGATGGATTGATAAATCCGAAAACGTTCTAACAAAATATAAATGTGAAGTGGAATATACAAAGTTTTTTGTCATTCATGTTTTAGTAAAAATTACTAAAATAATTTGCTATTAATATGGAATTCCACAAAGTTTGTAAAAATAATTTTAATAAATTATTTCTTTTTAATTACTATGATCATTATTATAAATTTTTAGTTTTTCCGTATTCATAGTGAAGATTTTTACACAATTTGTATCCTTGTTTTTTCTCAATACTCGTTATTCATTCTGAGTAACATTTTTTTATGTTTAATTTTTAAGACAAAATAATGACGAAACTTATTATATACAATACAACCCATCACACAATGTTTATAAAGAAGGCTTGTCCCTTTAACTTGGGGTCGGCTCTCATAGTTTTCATTATTATTATTTTAATAAAGGCAATACGACCATTTATAGTCGATTTGTGCCATTTGACGAAGTGAGAATTTTATATAAATAAAAACAAAATAAAGTTTAAAAAAAGACAAATAACGCCTACAAAACTACCATGTTCTTCTCAATGAATTTTAATATTTCTTTGTAGATTATCGTGGAAGCAATTGCAAGAAGGTGTCGAAACTTTAGTGGAAACTGCACTTCGTTAATCTTTCCACAAAAAGATAGGTATAAATTGTATCGATCTCTAATAGGGCATATAAAGAATACGTGGTCCAGATATTCTACTTCCTAGTCCTTCTGTCCTCCGCATCCTCGGAATGAAGCTTTGCCTCCTTGAGGTCTCTGGTTATTGTGGACATCCAAATAGTGGTCAGTGGTCTACCTGGTCTTCTGGGTCCTACATCTATGTACATCTACCTCTTTATCATAGTTTTTTATATCGATAGTTTTGCAAGTGTGATTTCGCCGTTTTCTACATGACTATTGAGTTGGTTTCTTAATCGTAACATAATGAATACAATATACTTATTTTAAGGACATATGCATATTCTTTATTTATTTAAAAAAATTGTGTAATACGCTTGTACAACTTTCACTTTTATACATTCAAATCTGTGATGTCAAATACATCGAATGAAAAATAAATATTGTTTTTTTGAGTTACTTAATTAAATGCAAAAAAAAAACAAAAATTGTTAAAAAATGCAAAAAAAATAAATATAGGTATAAGGTACTCATTCATTCATTCATACCGTCACGGCATATCCCACAATGTGGGGTAACCAGCGAAAGGTGTGCGGGTGTGCATTGCCTTATAAAAGGGAGCACAACATATCTGTGTATACCCACACACCAGTCTCGTCTCACCTAAAAAGGCACTATATTCAGAATGGGTGGTGAACGTCATTGCTGAACTATGTTAGATGTTATTGTTGCCTGTTGTATTTTCGATTACCCAGCTCTTACGGGACACTCGAAAACAATAATAGAAAAGAGTGGAAGCACTATTCTTCGCCGGTGCCTCACAGCACAGGTATAAGGTACTAATGTATGTATATTGAAATATTTTAATATTATTGTATTGATACTCCCGATAAATTTCTCAGCATCTATTTTATTGCATTTTTCTTTGTTACGTACCTTCTTACCAGCATTTCACTATTTTATTACAATTTTATAATTTATATTGACACTTAAAAATATGAAATAATAATATATTTTACGTGGTGTTTTTAATGTGATTGCATAGTCGTTAGTTGCTTTACGAAAAAAAGGTATTTTTTACTTTATTGCAAAAGGTGCACTTCACTTTGTGAGATTATCTTTATAGAACCATCACGCCAATGGGAAAAGCCATACTAAGCCGCTTGGATAACTTGTCCTACGACAAAAAAGTAGGTATTCTATTATCCGGATGATCTAAATGTAAGTTGCCTTTTAAATCTTTTATCTGTCGTAGTTTTATTTTTCTAATTTCAGGTTGGATGTAGTGAAGAATGACTGCGAATGCGCTTTAAGGGAAGAGACAATATCCACATATTTTTCAATTGTTTGTTATAAAGAATACTAATCCCGAAAGGCTCCCCAAAACTGCGATTTTTGGAATCACAGAGGATAAGGAACCATCAGGAAGACCTTCAGATAGATGGAGAGAGAATAAGACATCCCTATCTCAATTCCAAGACAAAATTCCCGTCAAACAGATAATTTATCTATAGAAAAAGATTCCATAAAGTATCTCACATTAAGAGAAGAGACTCCGCTGAAAAAAAAAATGAACATTAAGCTTGTTTTCAAAATGATACATTTACTTTAATGAAAGAGGAATTTTTGTATGATCATAATAGATAAATAATTTAATGCAATGTTGTACCATGTTTAACTAATGCATACCAAAAAATCGTGAATAAGTAAAAAATAGATATTTCATATTCATTTTTATATTTTTTCTGAATGAAAAACATAGAATAAGACACATCTTCCGATTCTACAACTTTTCAAGAACGTTCCGGGTTCCTTTATAGGTTCTTATAGGAATGTTCGTACTTGAATTATTTAAAGTCGAGTCAACTGTCAAAACTGTCACACTCATGTAATCGAATGTAAACTTGTTATTTTAACAACAGTCCGGGATATTTTTATTTAACAGAAAACATCATTTTTGTATGGAAAAATACTAAAAAGGTTACAAAACTTTCATACTCAGAATTTTGAATTTTCGCTTCAATCAGGGTTATCAACTTTTGAATTTTAATTTATTTTTCCATATATCTCAGAAACTATAAAAGCTAGAACGCTGAAAATTGGTATGAACATAGACAAATATAAAATCTCAGATTAAATTTTTTCAAAAAAATTCCAGAATTTCGAACGTTTTTATTAAGAAAAACATTTTTTTGTGATAAATTTATGTGTTTAACTGCCTATATTTCCATTTTTTTTAAATATCGAATTGTATTAGTATATCTCAATATTTTATAATAATTTTTATAAAAATTGAATTAAGTGACGACATCGCTTCATATAATTTGTATGGCAGTCGCCTATACACAATATCTAAGAAGACTTATAATTTGATACTTAATCTCCAAACATACGTACATTCCATCATGCAGTTTTCATATTCGGAGTAGGAAAAATAGACTGACCTCCATCCTATTATATATTGACATACATACCTTCATGTGTTGTATAGAAAACAAAACATCTTAAAATATTCAATAATTTGGATTTATGAGTTTATAGTTTGGTACTTATTCTTCAACTATAAATACTATCGCTATCGACAGTTGGATCTCATGTGTTACATGCAACTTGTAAATTATTTAAATGATTATTTATCAGAAGGATGTTATATATGTTTTATGTATTGCATAAACTGTATTTTTTAAATTGTGTATTATTTTGTATTTTTTATTTTGTTTTGTTAATTGTGTATTATTTTGTATTTAAATTGTGTATTATTTCTTAAATTGTGTATTATTTTGTTGATTATGTATTACTTTGTAATTATGTTTGTTGTTCTTTTTAATGCCATGCCAGTTTAGGTTTCCCTGTAAAGGCATGGCATTCTCTTTGCCAAATAAATAAATAAATAAATATATGCGTGTTCAAAAGATTTATTATTTAAACATCTACCTTCAAATATGATATTGCAAAAGTCAGTCAGTTCAAAATTAAATATCTATGTAATTTAAAATGATGAAGGGTTTTAAATAAAAGATTACTTACCTACATGATCAACAATTTTATATTATTACAACATTAGATCAACATTAATATAATTAAATAACAATCCAACTGCTCGTGATGTTAAGGTTCGGAATAAATAAAATTTCAATGAATGGGACGCTATATTCTGTTAGACGGCTGACGCATGAATGAAAGTAGTCGATTGGTTTGTACGAACAGCGATGATTTGTAGTTCGTCAATCTTCGCAAGTCTTTGAGAACTATCGAGGATATGCGAGAATATGAGGAACTATTGAGGAGCGCAGCTACAAGTTCATATTCAAACGACTTTCATTCTAAAATTTTAGAATGTTCCTATTTAAATTCAAAAAGCTACAGAATCGGACATAAATAATATATTCTGTTGCGGAGATGAAATAAGATTGCAGTTTAAAATTAACGAGCTTAACTGTTAGTTGAAGCAAAACAGTGTAAGTTGAAGAGAAACAAATTAAAATTTTAAAACTACTGAAACAGATGTTAAACTTTATTTTTAACAAAGACACGGTTTTCATAGTGAAAACTTAAAATAACCAACTTGGCTACGATTGAGTCGTTTTATAATCAAAATTTTATAAGAAAAAAAACGTACATATTGTTATGAAATTAAGTACTATTTCTATTTAAATTGAAAATTTAAATAGAAATATTTTGAAAATAAGAACCCAAGAAAAATGAAAACAAAAGATTTGAGTAGTGAGTTGGAAAAACTAGACAAACCTTGTAAAAATATAAATTGTAGAAATATAAATTGTAAAAATAAATAAGACTTTGAACCATAATAAAATAAATAAATATAAATTTCGGTACATTTGGTGTCAGGTGTGGGGTATAAAAATACCCAAGTATTTTTTGTGTAAGAAAAAATAAAATAGTTATTTATAAAGACATTTATTATGGCATCAAAAAAAATAACTCTTTTAGAGTTGAAAGTGGTTGATTTAAAACATGAGTTGGAGGAGAGAGACGCTGATACATCAGGAAATAAAAATGCACTTCAACTACGATTGAGAAAAGTGATGCAAGAAGTAGGTGAGGATCCAGACACATACCTTTTTGAAATGCCTTGCTCTAACAACGATCTTTGTCAAGTCTTAAAAGAACATTCCAGAGACATAGAAGAGAAGTTTCAAGAACATTCCAGAGATATAAAAGGAGAAATTAAAGAAATCAAAGGAGAAGTAGCGATGCTTCAAAAGCATTCAAATACTATAGAAAAGAAATTCCAGAATTATTCTATGACCTTTGATGAGAAGATAAATGAATTAACTAAACAGATGAAAGTTTTGGAGAATCAAGTGCTTCCTTCAATCACGCCAATGAATTCCGAGCAAAATTCAGCTATAGATACAAATTTTAAGTGTGTAGAAGATACAAAAGTACCAACAGTGGAGTGCGTGCGAAATGATATGCCAACCTTTGATGGAAAATGCCCCTGGGAAGAATATTTAACATTGTTCGAGACAGTGGCCATGATAAATGGCTGGTCCATGACAAGAAAGGCCTCAGTGTTGAGTGTATCATTACGAGGTGATGCTTTAAAAGTTTTGGAGACAATTCCTCTAGCTGAGCGACGAGATTTAAAATTGTTGATTGAGAGACTTGAGATGCGATTTGGACATAAGCACATGGAACAGTTTTACAGGTCACAACTTAAGAATCGTAATCAGAAATCTAATGAAACTCTCCAGGAATTTGAGGCGGATATAGCGCGTCTAATTAGATATGCATACCCTACGGTTCCTGATGATGTGTGTGAAAGCCTTGCAGTAGAAAAGTTCTTGGATGGATTGTGGGCAAATGAGACACAACAAGCTGTAAAACTAGCTAGACCACAAACTTTGAGTGACGCTCTAACCCAGGCACTCGAATTTGAATCTATAAAAAAATCTTTACGAGGTCATGCTCAAGCCCGCGTTGTTGAGGCCGTTGAAGAGAATCAAAAACTCATCGAATGCATTGTCGAAAAGGTGATGAAGGCATTGCAAGGAAGAAAAAGACAGTTTCGCTGCTGGGGTTGTGGACGAGCTGGACATCTACGTAATCGGTGTCCAAATGAAGCAACAACGCAACAGCAACAGCCACAGGAAAACTAAAAAGGGTTGATGGGAAGGGGCAACTGTTGACCTACATTACCAATGCCTCAAAGAGATCTGCAGTTGTTGCATCATTCAGTGGTCGAGATACCAGTATGTTTATAAATGGCAAAGTAAATGGAAAGAATTTGAAACTTTTGCTGGATACTGGAGCAACGATGACAATCATGAGACCAGATTTGCTTTATAACAAAAAGTGTATTACACCAACTAAATGGACATTACGAACAGCTACTGGGGAGTCGGCATCTATATGTGGTGAGACATATGCCAACTTTCAAATTGGTAGTTCTATCTTCGATCATCAGGTGCTAGTGGCGAATATAGAGGAGGAAGTTATTCTCGGAATGGACATAATGGCGAAATATGGATTCCAGTTGGATCTAAAGAGGCGATCTTTGAAAATTGGAGATGAAGATGTTCTCGTGCAAGAGCGTGAGGAATTTTCTACACGTGTTCTTGCAGCGGATGTTGTAACTATTCCAAAACAAAGTGAGATGTTAGTACGAGTCAATTTAGACTGTGTTATCCCGAATGGACATGTTTTGGTTGTGGAGTCCAACGCCAACAATGAAGCAGGAAAAGGAGTATTAATTGCAAGAGCACTGATTCAAAACCAAAAGGAAATTTTAGTCAGATTAATGAACATAAATGAATATCCAGTAACTGTCAAAAAAGGAGCTTATTTAAGTGTGTGTTCATCAGTTTCATCAGTAACACAAAATGCCTGCATCGCACAAGTTTCTTCAGAGGATGTACCAAAACATCTTGAAGACTTTGTAAAAGATGCTTGTAAGGAACTTACCAAAGAACAAAGCAAACAAATTAGATACCTCATTGCTCATTATCAAGATGTTTTTGAGAATGCGAGTCTTTCTAAAGGAAGAACCAATGTTGTTCAACATCAAATAGATACGGGTGACGCAAGGCCTATCCGCCAATTACCTAGAAGGCTACCATTAGCAAAGCGGGCGGAAGCAGATCAAATTATTCAAGACATGGAAAGGGATAGCGTTATTGAACCATCAAGCAGCCCATGGTGTTCACCAGTAGTGTTAGTTAAAAAAAAAGATGGCTCAACTCGGTTCTGTGTGGACTTTCGCTTATTGAATAATGTAACTAAGAAGGATAGTTATCCACTGCCTCGAATCGATGACACCCTAGATACATTGGCTGGTTGTAAGATCTTCTCAACTTTGGATCTAAAGAGTGGTTATTGGCAGGTTGGATTGGAACCCAAGGATAGAGAAAAAACGGCGTTTTCTGTTGGAAGTGGATTGTGGCAATTCAAAGTGATGCCATTTGGACTTTGCAATGCACCGGCTACGTTTGAACGACTAATGGAAAGTGTGCTAAGAGGATTATCGTGGGAGACCTGTTTGGTATACTTAGATGACATCATCGTACTTGGGAAGCGTTTTGAAGAACATTTAGGAAATTTGGAACAGGTATTTTCACGATTGAGGTTGGCCAACCTTAAACTCAATTGCAAGAAATGTATATTGTTCCGAAAGCAAGTCAACTATCTAGGTCATGTTGTCTCTGAGGAGGGAGTAGCAGTAGATCCTGAGAAGATTAAAGCTGTTCGAGATTGGCCAGTACTTAAAGACAAACATGAAGTAAGAAGCTTTTTGGGTCTGAGTACCTACTATCGACGATTTGTTCCAGGCTTTGCTGACATCGCAAAGCCACTGACAAAACTCACGGAGGAAAGCAGTGAATTCATATGGGATTTCAAGTGCCAACATGCATTTGAAGAATTAAAACAGGTTCTAATTAACTCTCCGGTTTTGAGTTATCCTCGAGCTGAAGGAATGTTTATTCTGGATACAGATGCAAGTAACGTTGGTATCGGAAGTGTGCTCTCCCAAGTACAAGATGGGGCAGAACGCGTGATTGCTTACTTCAGTAAAGTATTGTCGAAACCAGAACGCAATTACTGTGTAACACGAAGAGAATTGCTTGCTGTTATCAAGTCAGTTGAGCACTTTCGCAAGTATTTATATGGACGGAAATTTCTTTTAAGGACAGATCACTCGGCACTTGTGTGGCTTTTGCGATTCAAGAATCCTGAAGGTCAAGTGGCAAGATGGATAGAGAGATTGCAAGAATATGACTATGATTCTGAACATCGAGCCGGACTTCATCATAGAAATGCCGATGCACTGTCAAGGCGACCATGTCCAGAGGATTGCCAGCACTGTAATAAGGCTGAGGAAAAGTTTTTTATAGCTTGTAGAACCACGGTCGTTGACAATTTTTGGCAAGATGATGAAATACGAGCAGACCAATTGGAAGACCCAGATCTCAAGTTTGTAATGCAGTGGAAGGAAAATGATCAAAGACCTTTATGGGAAGAAATAGCTTCACTATCTCCAAATATTAAGTCATACTGGGCTCAGTGGCAATCCATTGTCGTGGAAAATGGGTTGTTAAAGCGTGTATTGGAGAATGAAGATGGAACACAGCAGAGACAACAACTATTGATTCCAAGGAAGAGAATTCCTGAAGTTCTTAAACTGCTTCACAATGATGTGTCTGGGGGACACTTGGGAGTTAAAAAAACCACAGAAAAAATTCGTCAACGTTTTTATTGGGTCAATTACAATGGAGATGTAAAAGATTGGTGTAGAAGATGTGTAACTTGTGCCACTTCAAACGGACCTCAGAAACGAAGGCGTGCGCCAATGAGGCAGTATAATGTTGGTAGCCCATTTGAAAGGATAGCCATTGACATAGCGGGGCCGTTTCCCACAACGGAAAGAGGGAATAAATATATTCTGGTAGCAATGGACTATTTTAGTAAATGGACAGAAGCCTATGCACTACCGAATCAAGAAGCTACCACTGTTGCTGAAGTCTTGGTAAGGGAACTGATAAGTCGTTTTGGAGTACCATTGGAGTTACACTCGGACCAGGGAAGAAACTTTGAATCAGCCGTATTCCAGGGAATTTGTGAAGCATTAGGAATTCGAAAGACGAGAACAACTGCTTTGCATCCACAGTCGGATGGAATGGTGGAGCGAATGAATCGAACAATTGGAAGATTTTTGTCAAAAGCAGTGTCCGATCACCAGAAGGATTGGGACGAATACATCCACTTGTTCTTATTAGCTTATCGAGCAGCAATTCATGAGACAACAGGGCAAACACCGGCAAGTGTGATTTTTGGCCGTGAGTTACGGTTACCTTGCGACCTGCAGTATGGATCTAAGCCTGGAGAAGATCTAGTTGGAGAAGATTATGTGTCAGATCTTCGGAGGAAAATGAATGCTATACATGACCGTGTACGGTCCAATATTCAAGTAGCTAGTGACAAGATGAAGGAGCGATACGACATTAAAGCTGTGGAAGGTGGTTATCAGGCTGGAGACTTGGTTTGGTTATTTAATCCACAACGACGACGAGGCTACTCACCAAAGCTTCAGAAATCCTGGGAAGGACCGTATGAAGTGATCAAAAGGATTAATGATGTGGTTTATCGTATACGAAGAAAACCAAATGGGAAGCCAAGAGTGGTACATTTCAATCGCCTGGCTCCCTTTTTAGGTGATAACAAGGATGAGGAAAAAAATCCAGTTGCTCAAGTTTGCAATGTCCAAAGTGAAGAAAAGACCTTCGAGGAATTCATGATGACTCCTTATCGACGCACTCGCCATGGTGTGACTGTGGAAATTGAGCAAGACCTCTTCGATATCCCAGAAGATAATGTTTTAGCTTACTGTGTGGCTCAAGACATGAAGATGACTAGTGGTATAGCCAAAGTTATCATGAGAAAGTATGGGATGTTATATGAGCTAAAAGCCAAGAATCTGAAGATTGGAGAAGCGGTCCATTCACAGCATGGAAAACAGCATTTATTCTACATGACGAATAAGGAAACGTCTGAGGAACGAGCAGAGTATGCTCAGATGTGGAACTGTCTACGAAGTATGCGGGCTCAAATGTTACAGTTGAATCTTATGAAGCTCGGCATTCCAAAGATCAGTGATGGTATGGATTGGAAAGTGGTTCGGAATATGATAGAAGAGATTTATCATAATACTGGAATTAATGTTCTAGTTTGCTGCTATAATCCAAGATACAGTAAAGATATAAAAAAAAGTGTACCATGTTACTTTTTCAAAGCATCTCACTGTAGAGAAGGTTCAAAATGCCGATTTATTCATCTAGAGAATTCTGTTCGGGACGAACTGAACTAAGAGGGAGGCAGTGTTATGAAATTAAGTACTATTTCTATTTAAATTGAAAATTTAAATAGAAATATTTTGAAAATAAGAACCCAAGAAAAATGAAAACAAAAGATTTGAGTAGTGAGTTGGAAAAACTAGACAAACCTTGTAAAAATATAAATTGTAGAAATATAAATTGTAAAAATAAATAAGACTTTGAACCATAATAAAATAAATAAATATAAATTTCGGTACAATATAATACATGCATACCATCACGGCATATCCCACAATAAAGGGTAACCAGCGACAGGTATACGGATGTCCATCACCATAAAAATGGAAGCACGACAAATGCGTGTTTGGCCACATACTTATCTCGTCTCCCTTAAAAAGGCACTTCATTCAGAATGAGTAGTGAACGTCATTCCTAAACTTAAACGCCTTAGTATATGCAAATTGTATAACATCAATGTATTCAATTTCTACGTGTCATACAAGGCGCTCTTCTTTTACCTCCTCAGCCTGAAAAATTCATAGTTGGATATAAATGGTCTCCTATATAGTATTCCACAATTCCCTGTCCTTATCTGCAAAAACAGAGACAAAAATAAATAATGATTATTTTTCAAAAGTCCGTTTTGTGGTTACTTTTGCCTTATTCCCATGATTTTATTGCAATACACAAGCATTTTTAACATAATATTATGGTATTTCGTTTTGACATGATCGGACTGAATATGAATAATATTTAGTTAAGATTTCAAACCAAGTGTTCGTTATTGGTATAGCTGAAATATTCACATGAAATATCAGTAAAATTTGACAATAACACGGGTTTACTTTGATCAATAAAGACTTTTGTTACCATCACGGAGTAAAGAATGTACGTAGATGACATAAGCTACTACTTTAGGCCAGGGAATTGGTACACAATATAAGGTGGAACATTTCCCAAACATATTCAATGTTAAAATAGTAGTAACAGCATCCATGTCCAGTGTG
Organism: Molanna angustata; assembly: GCA_963576475.1. NCBI lineage: Eukaryota > Metazoa > Arthropoda > Insecta > Trichoptera > Molannidae > Molanna > Molanna angustata. Next base: position 4,530,782 of record OY754971.1, on the reverse strand, counting down.
GATTCTATTTATGTAGAGAGGTCCACAGCCTTCTTGGCGGATCGAAACCTAGAGGTATCGTCGTTGGAGTACCCATTAACATCCAGGTTGGTTTCCCAGTCATTGATCCAAGTCTCATTCAGGCCGAAACCCTCTCCAACAAAAAACAGTATCAATATGAAAATACGAAACATAAAAAAAAAATACAAAACATTATTATCAATCAAATATGGATGTTTTCACTACTCTAGTCCCAAGGCATGTTCTAGGCGCTGAGGTGTATTTTTCTCCTAATTTTTTTTTTATTATGTAGGTATGTACTTTATTTGATTGGTTTTACAGTGATTTTTGACCAATGCCATAAGAATTTAATTCCTGCTAGTTTGAATTGTGTGTTTTTAATCTATTCCTGCAAGAAGGTTGTGTAATTGAAAAAGATATGTATTCAGTTCACTATACAATTTAATAATCTTTCGTCTCCTCTGCCTTTGTTCAATAACCAATTAAATAATATTTTTTTGCTTTAGTTGATTAAAGAGTTAATATTTCTGGTATGTCTTGTTTTAACTTGTTATATAGTTTAGGTGCTAGGGATGTGGTGTTTTTGTCTTCGTGTGATTTTCACTCAAGGTAATCCTTCAAGATTTTGTACAGTTTGTGTAGTGTATGTATACGGCTTAGGGAAATGTGACTGTTTTTTTTTGATAGAATTGGTTATACTTTTTATGTAAAGTTTTCTTATATCAAGGACCTCAAATTCTTTAAATAGTTTTTACACTCTTACTCTTAAAATAGCTTTTTCACATCAGTTATTAAATCAGAAATTAATAACACATTTAATTAACAGTAAAAAAAATATTTTTCGAAATATACATCATAATTTTTGATATTAGTGTAAAATATATATACTATTTCAATTTTCATTCCGAACTATTCGGAAAATGTACAAATACGTTATATTGATTGCCACCAAATTTTGGTGGCGATGTGTAGCAAGAAATTTCGTAACAATATTTGATTTCAAAAATGTCGATAACATCTGCGGTTCTGTTTTTTTTTTGTTGACCAACTATGTGTTGTTTTTATATTTCAATTATAATGAAGATAGTACGAGTATTTGGTTCAATTTTGTTGGGGAAATATTGTTTTGACACATTGACTACTTCGATGACAGCAGTGTGCTCAGATTCACGTTTAACAAAACCTTATTTTTTTGTAAAAAATCAATCCTTCATTTTGAATTGATCCCATTTATTTTTATGTGGATATCGGTTTTGGGAATGTACGAGGATATATGTATAAAGATATACTTGTAACAAGGACATATTCTTTCTTATCAAAATGATAACCTCCTTTAAATGATTAAAAATAAATTTACTTATTGAAAAATCGAGTGATTTCAAATGAAATATTTTCATTTTGTAAATGTCATGGTTAGCCTTCGTAACTCAGATAGTTAGATATCTGACTCCGAAGTCAAAGGTCCCGAGATCGATTCCCGCATTTAACTGTGTTTTTAGAATACTTACTTTCTTTAATTTTTGTATGGCATTGGCATTTGTTTTGCTCCGTCATCGGCTGCGTTATTGGTTCTATAATTTAATACCCCAGTTCTCATCCAGTCAGCCATTGTACGGCCGTCCAAAATGCACCATGGATATCCAGCCACCCCTCGGATATCTCTTCGTCAGCTACTTTTCCACCAGATTTTGGACAGTCTAGTTATAAGTTTCACAGTCAAAATACAGAGATTCTCTCTTGCCCCATTTCCACATGTGATTGCAGCGTCCCTGTCCTGTGCAAGAAATGAAATTAAACGAATTGAAACGAAATAAAACGAAATGAAACGAAATGAAACTAAATGAAACGAAATGAAACGAAAGGAAACAAAAGGAAACGAAATGAAACGAAATGAAACGAAATGAAACGAAATGAAACGTAATGAAACGAAATGAAACGAAATGAAACGAAATGAAACGAAATAAAACGAAATAAAACGAAATAAAACGAAATGAGCGAAATGAAACGAAATGAAATGAGACATAAAATCATTCAAATAAAAAGGAGGATTAAACAAAACTAACTTGACATCTCAATAGGACCATGCTCTGGTACGTTGCGGGAGTAATAATAATAATAATAATAATAATAAACACTTCCTTGCACCCTGCGCAAGTGGCGAGTTTATTGCCGTATGCAATTTCTTTCAACTAACCAGTGTTTCCTACTAATGAAGTAGTCGGAGATCGAACCTATCACACCGGTACTACAGTCAAACGATCTGTCGGTAAACCAACAGGCGCCGCTTCCAGCAATAACAATGTTAACGCAGGTCCATTAAAATAGATTTAGTATGGCCGTCGCCTCTTTATTTTCAATCGTGGTCATTTAGCTTTGGTACGGTATCTCTCTCTCTCTCTCTCTCTGTCTGTAGAATAATGTAATCATGAAATGTAATGACGCCTTTAATCCGCCCCATTTCTTAGACCAGTACCCCAAGACCATACATCCTCGCCTACACTCTAAGCGATATAAGCCGTCTCAAAATAATTGCCGGCATCATAAGACACCTGGGTACTGCTGGCTGGAAACTAGGATGTGGATACCAGGGAGACGCGGCTGACCCCTTAGTAACTACGAATGTATATATTATGATACTTTACCATCATATATACCTACTTACAACTTACCCACGGTAAAACACAGAGACCCATCTTTTAATACACTTTAATTTATTATAAGAATATTGCACGTTAATTTAGAAATTTTATCAGAATTTAATCAGGTAAAGAGAAATATAGTAATTATTTTGATGTAAGCATGTAAATCTCATAACAATTAATATATTATCTAAACCTAATTGCATAATATTTGTAAAATGTACACACTTTCTTAGATGACATTTTTGTTATCTTAATCCCAGTTTAAAATATAAACAGCCGCCCTCCGTGGCACAGTTGGTAAGCCGTTTCGCTTTTGTGCGGGGGTTCATTTTTCACGCAAATATTGATTATCTGGGCTAGAAAAACTGGTTGGTTAGAAGAAATTGTCATATCGCAATAAACTCGCACCTCGCGCAGGGTGCAAGGAAGTGTTAAATATTATTATTATAATAATACTTAACACTTCAAATATTTATCTGACAACACCTGATTACATCTTTCTCTCCTCTTCCTATCCTCATCCTTTAGTTTTCCCATCATTGCTATGAATTGTACTTATAAGCTATCTTCTTTGTTTTTTTTTACTTTTCTTCTGCTATCTTTATCATACATACCATCACGCCATGTCCCTTACGGGGTAGGCAGAGAGAACCGAACGCCACTTACTTCTATCTTGACATACATTCATCGCCTCGACAACATTCATACATCGTCTTATACATGTTCGTCTGTCGTTCACGCTTCTAACATTTCCGTCTTTCAAAATATCATTCACATGGTCGTGCCATCCCTTTCTTGGGCGGCCCCGGCCTCTCAATCCAATCCTATCCGCATTGTATATTTTCTTCGTCAGGCGTTCCTCATTCATTCTACCCATGTGGCCAAACCATCTCAGTGTGTTCACTTTCATTCTATTAATGATATCTTTCTTCATCTTACATTCTTTCCTTATGTTCTCATTTCTTACCCTGTCATACATCGTTCTATTGCAGATTCTTCTTAGCGATCTCATTTCAACTGCATTTATTCTGCTTTCTTGCGACTTCTGCCATGTCCAGGTTTCACTTGCATACGTCAACGTTGGCACTAAGATAGCGTTATGAATGGCAATTTTGGCAACCTTTGATATGTTGCGATCATTCATAACTGGTCTCAGTGCTCCATTCATTCTGTTTCCTGTCATAACTCTTCTTTCGATATCCTTATCAGGCCGTCCATTCCGTTGAAACATGCTTCCCAGATATACATACTCGTCGACTTGCTCGAGCCATTCATTCTCTACTCTTATTTTACACGCTGTTCTGCTTTCACTCTTTTCAAAGACCATTACCTTTGATTTGCTGGCATTCATTCTCAGACCGTTCTCTGTGCATCCTTCATATACCATGCTTACAAGATACTGTATCTCTTCCACACTTTCAGTTAACAGTACTTTGTCATCTGCATACATCAAATCACGCACTGTTACAGTGCTCAGTTTCAGACCCTTGCTTTCATCCTTAAGGGCTCTTATACAGAAGTCAATGTACAGGTTGAAGAGCCATGGAGACAGCACGCATCCCTGTCTAACACCATTATTTATCGAGAACCACGATGTTACTGTGTCGTTGACACGAACACATGCTTCGCTGTTCTCATATAATGACGCGATTGCGCGTATCAGCTTACTCTTCACTCCATACACTGATAGTATCAGCTTACTCTTCACTCCATACACTGATAGTATATCCAATAGTTTTTCTCTGCTATCTTTATTTATTTTGTAATGTGATTAACTTATTGCCACAGCACACATTGTTTTGTATATTTATCATTAATTTACTCTGATTGGTTGGAAGAAATTGCCATTATGCAAGAATCCTGCCAGTGTTCTTATTATATATACAAGAAGATTCAAAGAAATAAGTACCTAATTAAATAAATAAATTATTAAACTATAATAAGTACTTTGCGAAATGAGGATATTAGACGAGAATGTATGTATGATTGAAAAAGATATCGTTATGAAAATAAATTAATGCCCTAAGTTAGTTTGGCCACATAATATAAAGAATGAATGATGACCGTCTGACAATAAAAGTATATAAGGCTGATAAAAGAGGAACGAATAATAGAGGTCAGCCAAAGAAAAGTTGGCACGATCACATAAATGGAGTTTTGAAAGAGCGTGTATAAAACTATGCACGATGAATGTGAGCGATAAATGTATGTCAAAAGTCAAGAGAGAGGAGTCAGGCGTTTGGTCCTCTCTGTCTATGTTAAATAGGGAAATGACGGGATGTTATGGTACAAGACTTTGATAAATATTTACATTAGCTCATCAAAAAGATCAAAACTTTGTAATAAATTCGGTAAATATACCAAAACATACCATGTACCAGCACACTATGGACTATAGTTATTTTCTTCTTGTTAATCTTGGGTTAGGTCATATTTTTTATGACATGTTTGTGAAGGTGGACTATCCTGGGAGAAGAAGGAGGTCCAGCTATCCTTGTTGAGGATCTTTATTTTCAAGAATAATTTTTTTTTTTTTTTTTTCTATTTTTTTTAATTCTGTTATAATAATATGATTCTAAGACAAACAATAAAAAAATATTGATTTAAAACGAAAACTCTAATTCAAAAAATTTTTAAGATATTGTAATTTTATCTGGTTATTCCGAATGGGAAAACGGCGTGTTGCAATATTCTAAATGTATTCATTCAAATCACACAACATTTTCTACAATGTGGGGAAACCAGCGGCAGATGTGTGGGTGTGCATTACACTATAAAAGGAAGCACGACACATACATGTTTATTCTCACACACCAGTGCTGTATCTCCAGTGTTGGCATTTAATTTGTTCAAGGCTGTATTTTTCATAAACAAAATCACCCAATTAATTTCGGCGTTGATGCGCATTGAGTATTAGAAAAAATCTCTGCGTTCTGCGAATGACTCGAATGTTAAAGAGGGGGTCTATAAATGTCGAATTTTTTTCCGGAATATTTTTCTTTTGGGTATTACTTACTCTGCCTGATCCGGCTATACATTATTGCTAGGCATATCCCAAATGCTTCATTAGGCCCTGACATTCAACCATTTGCGGCCAAGTTTGGTGATATATCCCCCAGTTTAATGGGAACAGTTGTAAATGTTTATCGGTTCTTCTAATTGCCAGTATTAAAATGTTTACACAACCGAATTGTTACATAAAATGGTGTGTGCTCATCTTAACAGTAATGCTTTTATACTTGCGTATTAATATTATAAAAATAAGTTTCTAAAACAGTAACTTTCTTACAACAACACTTGACATACATAATGGACCATTGATGAGTTAATAATTGAGTTAAATGACATTATAAACGAGTGGGTTGTGGCCAACGCTAAACTGCTCACTAACAAGTCATTCTATTAATTATTAAAATTTTGTATTGAAAATATTCAGCATTTTCATGAAATGAGTTTGATTAATTGTTTTTTATTTAAATATTTTATTATGAAAACTTGATAACTCTTCAATGCCCTTTTATAAAACTGATGTGCCTTTTTATCAATCTGAAAATAAAAATTTCATATTTTAAATTTCCTAAGCTTGGGGTCACTTTGAAATATTTGACAGTTAAAAAAATTGAGAATCACTATTCAGTTATCCTTCAAAATCTAAGGATCGAATGAGTACTTTAGTCTATAATCTATAAAGTAAAATGAACACGCCGTACATAGCACACAACACATAGCACACACACACACAGATACATTTTGATGAAGCTTTCAGAATACAATCTCAGCATGATACTAGTTGATAATCTGCAATAGAAAAAATATCCTTAAAAATTGTGAAATCATAACTCCCCACTATATCCCCTTGGGTTAGTGAAGAGTAAAAATAAATTTATTTCATTTATTTATTCTTTTTATCACACCATATTTTACAATGACACAAACAAGTAGGTATATTACTGCTGCCCAACTAGGATCCCATGTTCTAGTGCTAGCAGTATACAATTTGTGCCTCCCGTCTCTTCAGTTCCTATCTACAATTTCTAATTATAATTCCATCCCTTCAGTCCCTTCCATCCCTTCAGTCCCTTCCATCCCTTCAGTCCCTTCCATCCCTTCAGTCCCTTCCATCCCTTCAGTCCCTTCCATCCCTTCAGTCCCTTCCATCCCTTCAGTCCCTTGCATCCATTCCGTCCTTTCGGTCATATTTAAAATTTATAATACTTGTATTCCTATGTCGATCATTTTCAATTTATTTGTTAGTGAAAAAAAAGTTTAGTTCAGTGTTCGCTTCTGAAGAACAACTGATATGTGGATATAACCTTCCTTTTATAAGGTTATCCACACCCGCACACCTGTCGCTCTGGGATATGTCGTGATAGCGAGTGGTATTTTTATGTTTGTTAATCCAGCTAATAACAGGCATGTCTGTCGGGTCCGCTAGTATATTATATTACGTAATTGCAATCGAATGTACGACTGTCCGTTGCCACTTGTCGTGTGTCGGGCACGATAAAAAGTGGTGCGATCTAGTGGCAATACATTTCAAATGGAGCTGTTCACACTTACACGTGTGTTACAAGCTCAATTTAAAATGTATTTCCACTAGATCACACGACAATTCATCGTGCCCGACACATACATAAGTGGGAACTAGGAGCAGAACTTAGGAACGCATACGGCACATGCATACTAGATTACAAAGATTTTTTTTCATAAATGTAGATTCAAGAGTTTTGGCTATTTGTAGTTTTATGATATTCAACAATTTCGAATCTTTACCATCTATTCCTTTAGGCGGTGAGTAATTTTACGGAACCGATGGTTGAAATTATTTCCACGTCAGCTGATGTTAAGTGAAATTGGTCATTTTGACGTTGTTGTTTTTCATTGATAAGTCAATTTTATTCAGTTTTGGCTTTTAAGAGGTCAGTGTTGTATTGATTACCAACTTTAACAACATGGTACCTAATCGTTGAAGGAGATAGCTATTTTTTTAGGGTTTTCATCGGTTCTTACAATTTCACCGCTACGTTCTATTTTAGAAATTTGTTTATGGGATCAATCACTGACTTAATTATTGATGTTCCAGTTTTTTTGTACACTTTTGTTTCTCTTATATTATTTGTAAGTACCTACATGTATTTGGATTTTTTTATAATGACTCGGGATTTTTTTGCATAAGCTATGTAAATAATTTCGTATGTGAAATGAATTCATGAGTCCTTCTGTTCCAAGACTTGATTTTTTTTCTGTGTACAATGTTTGTATTGTAAGAAATTTATAACTCAACACAAATTTGTTTTGTATTTTTTAATTAATCATTTTATTGGTCATGCGGATTTTGTGATCACGAAGAACAATATTAAAATGTTTCAGTAATGATGCCATAAATACGGTGCAATATTTTCTAAGATTCAAAGTGAACTATTTCCAGAGAACATGGTCACTTTTCCGATGCTTTACATATGAAGTGAATAGTGTGAAATTCACATTGGTTTCTTGTTTTTTTTTTCGCTGTGGTGCCGAGATTGCAAATCTAGGAGGTTCTATGAGCTACTCTTCGACAGATTAATCAACAATAATTAAAACCTTTAATAGAATGTTTTTAGATTCATTTTACTTCTTCTTTTTCTGGGTCACAATCCTAGGATTGGTCTGCACCAAACACTCGATCTTTCCACTTAACTCTATCGACCGCCAGTCTCTTCATCTCTTTGTAGCTGCTACACCGCACGTCACCGATTATCTGGTCTATATATATATATATATATATATATATATATATATATATATATATATATATATATATATATATATATATATATATATATATATATATATATATATATATATATATATATATATATATATATATATATATATATATATATATATATATATATATATATATATATATATATATATATATATATATATATATATATATATATATATAGTTGCTTCTCACTGATACGCACATTTTTACTAAGTGTGCGTATCAGTGAGTTATGTAGGGAAATCCAAAGATAAACTACACTTTATTTACAAAGCAATAAAATTGATATTTTTTGTCAACGTCGATTCACGAATCTTTTGCTAAAAAATGGTTTTCAAATAGGTACATATTTTTTGCGGCAATTTTTGGCGAGACCGAGATAGCCCGGGGTGAAGCGATGAATGAGATTGCCATAAACAAAAAAGAATGCGTATAATGAAGAAATATAACCGTCCATGTTTGTTTTTTGTTAACAGGACGAGCAAAAAGTGAAAAAAATGGTTTGTCTCCTTTATTGATTGCCAAACTTTTTCAACTCTCAAGTTATTATTAAAGCCAAACAATTTATGTTTGAAAAAAGTCTACATTTTTCATCGCCGTTTACCGTCTTACATTAAAAAATATAAAATGTTTTATTTTTTATTATCGCGATAAAAAATACAAAGATATTATGGTCGTTACAAAATTGTTTTTGTACGCCATGAGCTATTTTATCATTTGAAGACTAAAATGAAAGTATTTTTGCCGATCGAATGTGAAGAGAAATATATATTTCATACACATACAATCACTTAACCCATTAAGGACCAAATTTTGTTTTTGCTTTTTCATAAAATAATAGGTAGTCTTTAGTATTTATTTTATGAAAATTTGACTCAAGCTGTCACATTGTATTGCACATTTTGGAATACAAATATTAAATTTATGAATTGAAATAACCAAAATGATCAATAAGGACGTCAGAAATAAGATCATGTGGAAAGTGTTTTTTTTTTATTTTGCCTTGATATTAAGTTTGTATACAACCCATCATATGTAAACGACATTCTAAATGAGAATTATTTATAAAAAGGTTAAACAGCATGCAGCCGACGGACTTGTATGCGACGATGCATGACTGTTGAGTCGATAGATGCTTTGTTAGGATATAAAATGTAACGTTCGGTTCTCTCTTCCTACCCCTCGACTTGTATGTATAATTCCAAAATATTGTTTCATCTTTATAACACAAACAATACGAAGATATATGAAGGAATTCATTGCACGTGGAAACTGTGGGCTGTAGCCATGAAGAGATTAATTTTTACCAGAAAATAAATTTTAATGAAATATGAAAATGGTAATTCACAAAAATATGATTCCACAAGGCAAAACAAGATTTAAAACAATGTATTTTTGTTCAATAATCGAGAATATCGTGGAAATCTATTCTCTCAGCCTACTAAATGTAGGATCAAAACGTAATTAAATTTTTAAAAAATCAACTGCGGTATTGATTTGTTTTTAAAATCCATATAAAACGAAATCTCTTTCAAACATAATATTGTTCTGTCATCTATCGTTAATCTGTAAAAGTTTTACGACTTTGTTGTTTCACTTGATTAAACGTTGCAACGAGTTCATCTCAATGGTTGGAATAAACATTTTGTACGTCGCTCGGAGAGTGATAGAATGAAATTTTACTTCGCACAAAATTTCATAGATGTCACTTTTTAATTTTATAAATAAATGCAATATAAATATTCAATATTATTAGTACCTACTTGTTTAGATGTATATAGTGTACCTATCCGTAGATCAAATACTATTTTTTTTTTATTTAATGTTTGTATTTTTTTTTAATTCAAATTAATTTATGTGCCATAAAATATTTAATAAGTACCTACAAATGTTGAATATTTTGATAAAACAATAATAAGAAAACACTTCCTTGCACCCTGTACAAGTGGCGAGTTTATTGCAATATGAAAACCCATCTAGCCAGTGTTTCCAGCTCAGAGTAGCAAGAATTGGGTGAGAAATGATTTCGAATAAATAATTTTTCATCTGCTTGGGATCAAACCCAGGACGCCCATACAGAAGACAAACGGCTTACCAATTGTGCCACGACCAACGAATAGTACGAGTACTTTAGTCTATAATCGATAGATAAAGTAGAATACACACGCCGTACATCGCACATAGTACACAGCACTTCTTCTTCTTCTTCAGCCAGTTTTCATCCATTCTTGGACATAGGCCTCCCCTTTGATCCTCCACAACTCCCTGTCTTGGGCACACTGCATCCATCTCCCTCCGGCACATTTCTTGATGTCATCAGACCACCTTGCCTGGGGTCTGCCAACACCTCTTCGGCTTGTTCTCGGTCGCCATTCTAAGATCTTTTTGGTCCATCGTGAATCCTGGCATCTGGCAATATGCCCAGCCCAGCTCCACTTAAGGCCAGCGACCCTTTCCGCTACATCGGCTACTTTGGTTCTTTGTCTTATCATGACATTCTGAATTCTGTCCCTTATTGAAATACCCAGCAACTTTCTCTCCATAGCTCTCTGTGTCACTAACAGCATGTGCATTATTCTTTTTGTTAGGACCGATGTTTCCATTCCATAAGTAAGCACTGGGAGAATACATGCATCAAATAGCTTCTTTTTCAAATAATGGGAGTATTTACGGGATTTCAGAATGTATGATAATTTTCCAAAAGCTGCCCAGGCAAGGGTACGTCTTCTCTCTATTTATGCCTCTTGATTTTCTTTGGCAAGCATCACGGTATGGCCTAGATATATGTATCTGTCTACTCTTTCAATTTGCACTCCATCTATTTCGGTTCGCAGATGATATTGTCATATTTGCCAAGGATGAGGAGGAATTGAAAACTATGCTGACAGAAATAAATTCAGCCTGTGTGAACATTGGATTGAAGATGAACATCTCCAAGACCAAAATGATGAGTAACGCTAAAGAGTCCTTCCCCATCATAATAGTACACAGCACACAAATAAATAAATAAATTGTGACTGCTATACATGTTGCATATTATTCAGGCGTAATGTATCGCGGGCGTCAAGCCAGAAGGGCGTACAAACGAAATGACTACTTTACAGGAGAGACAAAAATGAAGCCTCATCGAGGAGTATTACCTTAATTTCAATAACAAGTGAATTTCTTATATAATATTTTGCACATACGCCCCTCTGGTTCGCTAATGTTTCTAGATGTGGACTCGATTTTTTAATAGAAAATTCATAATTATTGTGGGGCGTAAAACCAAATTTTTTAAAAAGCTTTGAATCATAGCTTTTTTAGAGAAAAAAAATTGTAGCTTAATTTTGATAAGTAATATGCATTTAATCATTTTGATAACGTAATTGAAACAATTAGTCTAAAGCTTCTGCCATTTTTTTATGTTTGTGGTACGCCATTCTGGCTTGGCTCACTTGTTCTTCATTTCAGCGTTTAGAGAACTTTGAAAAGGGTGTTTGTCCTATCCAAATAAATACAGATGCGATACATATCTTTACGTGTATGAATTTTATTTCATAATAACAAGTCAATCACAAACCCATCTAATTATCTACTACTGTGAAATCAACTTGACCGTGATGACGTCACTATTACTTATTATTGTAAATACATACATAATATTTATTTTATAGAATATCTACAATATTGTCACGCGATAGCTGTATTGTTAAAACTGTTTGCATGATACTGCATTATTAAAATATTCCTACCTACATAAATTCTACTACGATCGAAGTCCTTCGAAGTAATGTAGAGTAACCGGCGACATTTTTACTATCCAATAATAATGTAATACCTAGTTGGAGCGTATATTTTACACCAGTCAATATGTCTGTAAAATGTGTGTAAACTAATAGAATTAATACGAACATACAAAAGAGGAAGGCAAACGTGGTTTCACTGGATTCATGAATCCATGCCCACGAGCACAGGCGACCAGAGTACCAGCCAGAACAGGCGAGCCACATGGGCTTACGATCATGTATGCGGGATTAAGGGGCCCCTTTATGACTCAAGTCACGCTCACCACTAACCCACCAATCTCAGACTGATACTCCACTCCCCTGCTGCTTTTACCACCCTATCCAAAAGTTCTTTTATTTTACGTCTTGGGAGACCCAGGTCTTAATAGGAATTATAATATGGCCTGCCCGCAAAAGATTTTGCGGGCAGGCCTCTCGTCCCCAATATAATAAAAATAGAAACCCGAAAATAAAAACGAAATCGATAATACAAGAGCCAAAACCATTCTAATGGTGAGACGAGACCGGTGTGTTAGGATACACGCATGTGTCGGGCTTTCATCCACACCCACATCGCATGAATAATATAATGCAATGTATGAATGAAAATAAAGACAAATCTAAGTTTTATCTATAAATATGTATTTAAAAAGATAGATCTAATGACAACCTGAAATCATGGACCTGAAATCGGATGATGATTGTCTCTCCCGTGAAGCGGCGTGCCGCAGACCACATACCACCTGCGAGACTGCCCTGCTTGCCCAACGCTACCTGTTCATATGAGGACCTGCTACGCTGTAGCTGCGCAGCCAAGTGTTTGATTGCTGCTGACACGAGATAAGAAGTGGACTGTCGTGCGTACCTATACCCGAGACGGTTTCTGCATTTCTTCTTCATCATCATCGTGAATTAGGTCATTAACCTGTGAAGGGGGACTATCCTGGGGAAAGAGGTACAACTGGTCTTCCATCTCTTTGTAGGTCTTCTGGGTAGTCTTCCGTTGTTGGGTATTTTTCGTCTTTATAATTTTGACAATTCCAATGTCGTCAATGCGCTCGACGTGGTCTCTCCAGAAGCGAACACTGAACTATACTTCCTCCTCTGTACCTATCTACCTAAACTTTGGAGATTTGTTCAGCGCGTTCACGAGAACATAGGTTTTAGAATTCAAATTTATTTATTTGATATTGCACAAGAATTTACGAAAAATGATTTATTTAGAATTGTGATATTTTTTGGGATTCGTTCAGCACATAACAGAAGGGTTATTGACGTTAATTTTTTTTAGTTGTTTATTTGACATGTCATACAATTTTTTTTTGATGATCTATTTGGCCTTGCAATAAAAATTTTGGGATTTATGTATTATAATTTTTATTTATTTACTAAGTAGGTTATAAATAAAAAAACAAATTAATAAATAAATAAATATAAATATATATAAATAAATAAATAATTAAATAAATAAATTAATTAAATATTAATAAATAAATAAATTATTAAATAAATAAATAAAAGTTTTGTAGGCCTAAACTTTAGGCCTAAGCGAATCGAATCAATAGTTCAAAGGGACACACACACGACACACTTAACGAATTCTATTGAACAAATCGACAGTTCGATTACTGTTAAATTTTTTTATATACTAAACTGATAAGTCTGATATTAACACTGTATATTGTACTCTAACTGTCAGAACAAACAACACCAATAACTACTATCACTCATTCTTGCTGAAGTATTAATATGTAGATATATTAAATGTAAGTTCATAAAAGAGTTTACATAGGGTGAGTCAACTACATAGTTCCAATGGTAAACCGTTCCACTCCTCAACCACTGTTGAACAAACAGGCATTGCACGGGATCAGCTCGAACTTTTACCTATCCAATTTCAATCTGCCTATGATCCTTTTGACAAGACTATAACTAGAGTCTACAATCCGCTTTTACCATTCTGCATTGTGTTTCCGGTTGGCTTTCTGATTGGTCGAGATCTCGTAGTATTAAGTCGAATGAGCTGTGAAATTTTATATTAAATGCGAAAATTTAAAAGAATATTTAAATTTAATTTATAATAATTTATAATTCAATTTATAAAGCAACTCGCTCACGCGAGTCGCTATTATTATTATATACAAAGTTAAACCTAACCTAAGAATGCAGAAAAGAAGAGCTGGTACTAGACGCTACTGACTATTTAAGACATATTCATCTTGCAAAACCAGCAGTGTAGCAAGAGCGTCCTTGTGATGATCTTGTTATCATAAAACGATGCATTTACATTTGTACGTAATGCTTTTTATTATCAGCCGATGAATATTTGGTATTAGCCAATTGATTTTGTAACAATCCTTCCATCACAATTGATGTTTAACTTGTTTAAAGTTTTCAAAATCCGCACAAACATAGGTATTGGATAATCCAAATCAAAATTCGCAGTGAAAGTGAAATCAACTGATTGAGAAATCTCTTCGTTGACAATAATTAATATGACCAATTTATAATCATTTTGCTTTTGATTGCAAATTTCATTAAAGATTACCTAACAAATACGAAGAAACAAAATCAATGTTCTATGGCCCAGTATTTCAGTCGACCCTTAGGAGTTTAACTCAAGTTTAACAAAAATATTGCGTATTTCAGTACCTAATCTTCCCTTAAATACGTCACTAAACGACAAATATTTAACTCAACGTTTCTGGCGGATCGCGTGTCTTAATCTTGAGTTAAGTATTGTTTCTAGTCTTTTTCGCCAGGTGGCGTACTAATCGCCGCACGCTTTAATGTTTTATTTCATTTTATACTACAAATAACTATGCATAATAATTATAATCATGATTTATTTTTGTTGTTAAAATAAAAGACTTGATATAGAAGTTGTTCATGTATTTAATATTTATTTTCTTTTTTACATAATTATAATGTATTGCCTGACAACAAACGAAATAAACTGTCAGCCATAATGAAACGTCAGGCACGCAACTTTATTTTTACGATGTTTTTTCATCCCACTTTTTTAATTGATCCATCCTGTTTCTATATATATAATGTGTATTCTTAAATTTTCTACATAAGACACTATTTAACCATTATCACTTAGTTCCATATCCATCTGTAAAATGTACATACATTTTGCATTGAAGTACTACGTACGTAGTACATATTCAATGACATTTTTTCACTACAATGTTTGATTATAATTTTAAAAAAAACATCGATCCGTATAAAAAAATTGAAAAAGTAACATTCTGTGTAATGAAACAAATAAAATAACGTGTTGTTATAATAATAAAATAATATTTAGTCACAGCTTCGCGTCACGTATCATTTAAGGTTATTACAATTCTGACAGATGCGTTATAGACAATAACCATAGAAAAATGTAAAATATATCTGTAGTTGAAGATTACGTAACTGACGTTTCATTTTGCACTGAAATACGCGAATGAAATTTAATCTTCCCTAAACTTTTAACTTGGATTACCAAATCCAACGATTTAAGGGCCAACTGATATCTCGGGCTTATAACTTTAGTTAATCTAAGCCGTTTTAAAGTATATTTTTACTCCTCACTACCCCAAGCGAGCATAGTAGGGAGTTATGAATTCGCAATTTAAGACTATTTTTAAATACTTTATTATCAACAAGTATCATGCTGAGATTGTATTCTGAAAGTTTCATCACAATGTATCTGTGTGTTCTGTGTACCTATGTGATATGTACCTACTATATAGGTACGGCGTGTTTATTCTTCTCTTTAGATTGTATTCTGAAAGTTTCGTCATTTGTATGTGATATGTGCTGTGTCCTATGTGCTATGTACGACGTGTTTATTTTACTTTATCGATTATAGACTCTCGTTCGATTCTTTTAAAATTTTGCAAATTTGTATATCTAATACTCGCTTAGACCCCATTAATTTTTTCAGGGTATCTGATCAGTGGCTCTCGATTTTTTTAACTGTCAAATATTTCAAACTGTCCCTAGCGCAAATTACTTACCTACATAGTAAAATAATACTAAAATAAAAAAAAAATAACGAACTCATTTCAAGAAAATGTGATATATTTCCATACTTTGAATACTTTGTAAAGTGACTTTTGTGACGCCATCTATTGAGAAATTGATTGGTAAACAATGTTTTTTTTTATAAATAGCCAAAAACATGTCCACAGTATAAGCATTAAAAATGACTGAGCGACATTAGCAGAATATGAAAATATTAAAATCTTATAAAAACAAACTTATGGCAAGAGTAACAAAGAGAATTATGGAGACAGAGGAGAAAGAATACGAATAGAAAAAGAGAGGAAAGTGAGAGATAGAACAATTATAATCTAACTGATTGTACCTACTTATAAATAACTAAGAAAATTGCCAGTACCTACACCAGAAAAAAATGTGCTAACTTTTAACAAATGTAACTTGAATTTGCATGGATATTAAGACAATTGCAATTCTAACAAGATCTTTATTATATACCTACCTATAAATATGTAATCAGTACATAGTGCATTAAAACCAAGATATTATAATGACACGATTTATTATATTAAATATTTGCTTATATGTAATTATAGAACCAATTATTTTGCTATTTACACATTATTCATCCATGAACTTCGTATCGATATTTCATGCTTTAAAAAATATGAATACATGCAGGAATAAAACTTACATAGCTATAAAATATATCTGGTATTACCAGCACTAAAAAAATTCAGAATTAATAATACCTAATAATAATTTTTAGGAACACAGGGACCAAATTACAATTCAAAATACTTATAATTTTAGACCTGAATCATTGGCGTTATTTTTTTGGAAAGGGGGTATTATTTTTGTAGATAAGCGGTGTTTTAATATTCGTTATTTTTTGTAAAAGTGTATTTTTTGTAAAGGTATTTTTTATTCATGTTATTTTTTGAAAATTGGATGTTATTTTGGTAGATAAGCGAAAAACAGTAAAATTTTTAATTATTATTCAACATACAACATTATTTATTAAATTCAATTTTGATAAGATTCAAAATACAGTTCGTTCTTCTTTCTTTCAAAACAGTATTAGAGGAGGATAGAAACCAACACGAATCGACATTGGCGTAGGTATGTCATTTTATCTTATTTTAATTTAACTATATTTAATGCATTGACTATGTAGATTTCATCCGCAAAAAATTGAAATTCAATATTATTTCTTTAATTCTGCCTCTTCAGTAGATAATTGCTGTATATATATTTTTTTTAAAGTGTCCTAAAAAATAATAATAAACACTTCTTTGCACCCTGCGCAAGTGGCGAGTTTATTGCCATATGGCAATTTCTTCCAACTAACCAGTGTATCCAGCCCAGAGAAGCAACATTAGCGTGAGAAATGAATTTGAATAATCTCTTCTGCTGGGGATCGAACCCGCACAGAAACCAAACGGTTTACCAACTGTGCCACGGCGGTCGCCTAACATCATTATGTGAATTATAAAAGACGAAAATCGTTTTGATTCCGAGATTTCAATTCTAAGAAAAAGCGAAATATTCTTTAAACTTGTTAATTTCAGTTGAAATTTAATACAAGTAATATTATTAATTAATACTCATTACATTTTTCAATAAAATTCTTAAAAAATCATATTTGAGTATCGATGTGAAAATTATTTATGTGCTAATTTTCGTTTATTTTTTGTGCTTTTTCATACTTATGATATATTTTTTTCTAAACTTTGTTGTCAATAGATAAAAAATATTTTAATACATAAATCACTGCTCAGCAGCTGCTTGATACGATGTATAAATAAATATGGGACGAAAATGTTTGCAAAGACAGATGCATGTGGCGTTCGGTTCTCCTGGCCAACCTCTCTGATGAAATCGCGTGATGAAATTGCGTTCTTAACAGATAACGGTTTATCAAAAATACGTAGGTATTATTTACTTATCATTTTAAGACGAAAAAATTAAATGCATGTGTTGCGATAAAAAAATAGCGTTCATTTATTATCCATTCTGAATAAACACAAGTTTGAATTTGGAAATAAAATAATTAGCAGAGCCGCATCGATGTTTTCTGCGCCCGGCGCTCTTCCCTGCCCCAACATAAGAAACAAATTATGCGGGCAAAGAAATCGATTAGATATTTTTTGTTTAACACAAAGGGATAATGTTATATATAAAAATATCCTAATCCACTCCAAGAAAAAAGTTTTGGACGCTTGCGTACTTTCTGTGCTCACTTACGACTTTGAAACATCCGCATTGACTAAGAGAATGATAGAAATGCTAAGGGTGACACAAAGAGCGATGGAAAGAAGAATGTTGAATATCTCGTTAAGGGACCACAAAACTAATGAATGGATTAGCAATAACACAGGAATAGCGGATGAGTTAAAGTGGAGTTGGGCGGGTTATATATCTCAGATATCGGATGGACAACGGACAAAAGTTGTGATGGACTGGAGGCTAAGAACAGAAAGCAGAAGCGTGAGAAGGCCCCTGAACAGATGGTCCGATGACATAAAAAAAGTGGCAGGTCCAGAATGGAGAAGAATGACACAGAATGGAGACCAGTGGAAGTCCAAGCGGGAGGCCTTTGTCCAATACTGGACTCAAGAAGAGGCTGAGTAAGTAAGTAAGTAAGTACCTATAAAAAATAATAATCACATATAAACTGAAAGACAAAAAAAGGAACAAAGCGAGTTTAACAGATAAAAAGATAATATAACAAAATCACAGGTAAAAAAACGATTTTCGAACTCTTTTTATGAATCCCTTTTCTATTGGATACACCTATTCTTTGAACCAAAAAATATCTATTTTATAAAAATCATATACCTAGGGAAAGAAAAAAAATATTGATTTAAAAAACAATGTTTGATATAATTGTCACATATTTCATCTTTATAAGCTTTATTTTTAATATTATGATGTAGGTATTGTTCCGCAATTTGCCGCCTTACTAGTATCTACGCATAATGCAACTGCACCATGTATACATATGGTGAACTGCGGCCCAGGTATTTTTCTTTATTTATTTTAATTGAATAAAAATTTGAATACAATTTGAAATAAATGAAAGTGAAAGAAAACTGAAATCGAGTGAAATGTAGATATATATGGCCTGAATATTAGGTATGCAACATGTATAGCAGTCACAATTCAAGTTCATAAATATAAAATTGTTAAACTTTATCAAATTATCAAAGAAATAAAGCTGGAAAGCAGTTTTGACGTCGCGTCGTTGGCATCGGGAATAAACAAATTCTAAAAGTTTTAGAGCTTCAAATTTAGTTAAAAATCGATTACGTTGTTCCAATACAGACAAGCTTTACAAGTTAATGTAAAGGATATAAAAATTGAAAATTTTTATTTTGTAAAAAGGATAAGGAAATTTATAATATGTAAACTGAAAAAAGAATGCAATCTATTTGATGTATTGAAGATATGCAATTAACAAAAGTAACAGATATAAAATATAATTAAAATGAATTTCCTACAATAGAAAAATGCAATTGATATTCAGAAGAAAAAAAAATGAGTCGGACGTTAATTATGAATCAACGAAAATTGAAAATATCCCACCAAATCAATTTATTATAGAATAATTAATGATACCTACTGCTAGGCCTAAATCAGATTTACCTAGTTGGGCAGCAGTTAACTATTTTTAATGACGCATACGTAAATACCTCTCTAATGCGGACTAATACCCTCGTCAAAAATGAGATGCCAGACCACGATAAAGTCATAATGGACTAGGCCATAGATACAGTGCCTTACTGTGTAAGTTTTTTTTTTGTTTAAGGCAATTCACCCTGTAAAGAGTGCTATGTGCCAATTATTTCATGAGGAGAAAAGTTAATTTTATTATAAATTTATGTCATTCAATGAAAGGAATTTTGAAATAACGGACAGTATACGTGAATTATTAAGAGACAAAAGATGTTGGATATTAAGTGGAGATTGGTGAGTGATTTTAATTAATTGTTTGTATATATTTTTGAAGGCGGAATTATTTTTACAGTTAAAAAATACATGATCAATTGTCTCATCCTCATCACCACACTGGCAAAGTGGGCTATTTAGAACTCTAATTCTATACAGATGGGAGGCAATTGAACAATGGCCAATTCTCATTCTAGAAATACATGATATTAATCGTTTAGATATGTTTCTATTATAAAACCATGGTTTAGAGGAAATTTTTTGTTGGATACATGCATGATAAGCACCCATATATTTTTTTGTTTTGAACCCATTTTCATCCCATTTGAAAAGCATATTTGATTAAAGGCGGGTTAAAGATCTGAAATTGGGATTGTAAAGTTATCTGGAATTGTGCCCGAAGTAGTTCCCAATATCGCAAGTTCATCAGCCTTTTCATTGCCCTCAATCCCAAGATGTCCTTAGTAATCTGTTGTAAGTTTCCCATCAACTTTATTATTTCCAGAGAGTTTAGACATCTGATACCTGAGCCAAAGGTTCCAGGATCGACTCCCGGTGGAGACACAGTTTTTATTAAATATTATAAGTCTCCAGAATGGCAGAATGTGGTCCGTGTTATATTAAGATTTGACATAGTGCCTGCTAGTTGCCCGAGAACTATTAGAAAAAATAAATAAGACATATGCAGAGCGGATGGTGGTAGGAGAAGCGACCCGATATTATTGATTTTTTTTTTAATTATCACTGTCTTTGAAATGTAAGAAAAACGGTAATCTTAACGTAGGATATATGCGGTGACATCTGTGTGAAAGCATTGTCACCTCATGTATACCTACCTAAGGAGTGTTTCAAACAATTTCTCAATAGATGGCGTTACAAAAAAAGTTTCTTCGTCGTTTCATAGATAGCGAAGGTATTTTCAGCTAATTTTCAAACAAAAAGATTTTCATGATTAATAAATGTATAGAATTTTCAAAAATTGCATTGAAATGGAGCTCAAATAGAAGGCATAATTTTTGAACGATGCGCAAGCGCATAGAGTGATCGGGTAATCCAACCGATGACAAGACGTAAGCCCTGTAGGTGTCTAATGTTCCTGATTATCTTATGATATCAAAACCTCGTGTTTTTTTTTTGAAATTTCGTTTATTTTTTTATTCCTTTATTTGGGCTTATCAATTTAGTGTTGAAAAGGATCTTATTACAGATGGGCGGTGGTACAATTTGTCATAAAATTGTACCACCATCATTGATTGTCCAAATTTATTAGAAAATATCTCACTTCACATTCCAAACCGCAATGTCAGATCAAAACCTACTTTCTCTATTTCACACTCTAAAACTAATCTTAGGAAAAATTTCTTTACTAACCGGGCCACCTCCAATTTTAACAACCTGCTCAATAACATTGACTTTTTTCATACTCAATCTCTACTATCGTTCAAAATTGCGATAAAGCGCCAACTTTGCACTGATAACATAACTCAAAATTCCACTCTCTAGTATATGCATGAATGTATTATTTATGTGTCACCATAATGGTTGCAACACCTTCTTCGTTGATCCTTAAGTAAGTTGGAATCCCATGTTATGATTCTTGAATACAATCCTCTCTGTACTATTCCTTGTATGTTTCTGGTGTGTTCCTATAATTTTGTTTTTTTCTCATTTTTCGTAAATTGTATGTTAAGCTTTTAAAATTATTTGATATGATGTCCTATTATTATGTACTGTAGTCTATATTTTCTTGTTTTTTTTCATTGTCTTTAATATCATTATGCTCTACTGTACTGTTGGATATCCAAAATAAATAAAATAAAATAAAATAAAATAAAATAAAATGTATTTTCATTCTTTTTTAAAAATATCTTTGTGAGAAATTTTTGTGACAATAAACCCTTCATGTAAATAAAAAAATAAACTATTTTGCGCGAAAGAATAGCTCCAGTGCGCTCTATGCCAATTGCAATCAATATAAATTCCTCTATTCCACGATACATGACATGTATTATGTAGGTACCTATTTGAGCTCAGATAACACTGCAACAAGTGTTGAACATCAAACGCTCGACAGTAAACAGTATGCGATATGTTAGTATGACGTACGGACGTGCCGCTGTAAATGTTGATATAGCAAACGCCAAAAAAAATTACATTGATATCATACATTTTTGATAAAATATCGCGACAGTGAATACTTGTGAATGTACATTTTGGGACATTTTGCGAATTAAATAGTTCGATAAAGTGAGTGTTGATAAAAAAATGTCTCGATTTTGATTAATCAGGATTATTTTCATAGTGTTGAATTAATTCCTAACCGTCATAATATATTTAAAAATTAATTAACTAAAAAAGTTCTCCGATAAAATTAAAAGATATATCGTTATTATTAAACAATAATAATATAAATAATTGCTGTTCAATCGTTTAAGTAGTTATTAAAATTTAATTCGTGTCAAATTGTGTGTAGGTACTCTTTTTAAATTATATTTGTTCATATTTGATTAAAAGAGATTGCGTGATGGTAATTTATTCTCCTTTGTGCCCTTAATTCTACAAAAATCAAATTATATATAAATATTTTGTTGAATAATACTATTTAAACCCACGTTAAAAAGATTATCAATGTGAATATTTAAAAAATAACACTACCCACCTTTTTTTATAATATTCATTGTGTTTTTTTTAAATACCTAATCGTATTTCTCAGTTGCACAACGCGTTTCTAGAGCATTGTCTTTTGGTAACTTTTCTATACCTATTTATGTACCTACATGTCATTTAAAAACGCGCTCGTGAATTTATTGTGTAAAAATTATATTCCTTTGACATATTCTGTGTTTTTTTATATTGCTTCTCGGGCAACTAACAGGTACCGTGGCAAATATTAATACGCGCCCAATAACAAGTTGCCACATTCTGGAGACTTACGATATTAATTGTCTGAAAACACAATTAAAAACTGTGTCTCCACCGGGAATCGAACCCGGAACCCTTGAATCAGCAGTCAGATACCTAACCAACTGAGCCACCATGGCCGATCAAGTTATATTTAAAGTAGACACCTACTCTAAAAGTTACTTCTTTTTCATTAATAAAAGGATCGGTCGCAGAGTGTTTGATGTGCACTGGACTAATAATCCAAGACTAATAATAATAATAACCCAAGTTCAAATCTTACTTCGAGCGACTTCAAGTATCAATTAGCTTATTTTAGAAATCATTCATTTAATTTCCAAATGCCACAAAACTCGTCATTAATCAATAATTTAATGATTGAATAGATAAAAAAAATATAATCAATCATTATAAAAATAAAAATCTTTATCTAATAGTTTTGGAAGCACGCCTGTTTAAAAGTTCTATAATAATACTAGTTGCATGTAACACATGAGATCCAACTGTCGATAGCGATAGTATGTATAGTTGAAGAATAAGAATCAAACTATAAACCCATAAATCCAAATAATTGAAAATTTTAACACATGTTGGTATATACCTATGTCAAGATAGGACAGTATGGAGGTCAGTCCTCTTTTCCTACCCGGAATATCAAAACAGCATGATGGTTCTGTATGTACGTTTGGATATTAAGTACCTATCAAACTATTAAGTCTTCTTACATATTGTATATAAGCGACTGCCATACAAATTGTATGAAGCAATGTCGTCACTAAATTCAATTTTTATAAAAATTGTTAAAAAAAATTTGGGATGTGCTAATACGGTGTTGATATTTTTTATAGAAAATTAAATTATCTAGTTGGGGTGTTTCGGCTTTTTTCGTTATTTTCAAAAAATTTGGAAATATAGGCAGTTAAAACTCATAAATTTATCATAAAAAAAATATTTTTCTTAATAAAAAATGTTTGAGAAACCCTGGAATTTTTTTGAAAAAACTAATTTCAGATTTTGTATTTGTCTATGTTTATACCAATTTTCAGCGTTCTAGCTTTTACGGTTTCTGAGATATTTTAAAAGTTGATAACCCCTGACTAAAACAAAAATTCACAATTCTGAGTATAAAAGTTTTGTAGGCTTATAACTGTCTATATATTCTGAAAATTTGGGCTCTGTAAATTGAGCGGATCAAAAGTTATAAGGGGGGGGACGTTCACACACAGACACACACACAGACACACACACAAAACTCACATAAAATGTTCTACTCCGAATTCTGAGTAAATCCATGTAAAGGAACATATATGCTGCCAGGCCTCTAGTCGGTGTTATTAGCATGCAAAAAGTCCACTACGCCATACAAAATTTTCCTTCGTACACGCATCTTGGCTTAATAATGTCGATTCATTCAGAGAATTGAATTCTCACGAACGAATCGACAGTTGGATTATTTTTATCTTCTCTATCATCTAAGTATTCCTTCTATGGATATAGATATTCCGTGCCCTTCTTTTCCTCATTGCAATGTGAGGTGTTCATTTTTTATCTCTTTGTACGTTTTTTTCTCACTATGTAAATATCCACTATTGTAGCAATTTAACTTTAGAGACTTCACGTAACTAAGTTTGGTTGGAAGAAATTGCCTCATGGCAATAAACCCTCCTTTGCGTACTTGCAGTACATGGTGATGTATAAATAAATAAATAAATATGTTGACTTTTGTCCACAGCGCACTTGAGTTTTTTTTTGTTCAAATCGAAGCAATATACTTAAGCTTTATTTAATTAATATGATACCACGAGATCTATAATAACCACAATCTTTATTAATATGATACCACGAGATCTATAATAACCACAATCTTTATTAATATGATACCACGAGATCTACATATAATAACCACAATCTTTATTATTTGAATAAATATATACAGCAGGTATTGTTGATACTCTGATAAAGAAAAAAATACCTACATAAGTACGTTCTTATCATTTTTCTGATTTAAAATTTGCAACTGCTGATAGCAATGTATTTAAAGTAAGTAGTTTAAATTATTCGTCTTTATACCACAGCTAGATACCTAAATAAAGACATTGCATGGACTACACATTTTCTTATAATATAAATTGGAATATTTAAAACACACTTTTTATATCAAATTTCTCAAATATGTTAAACATAAGTGTTTACAACATTTCTCTAGTGAATGTACCTTACAAATCCTCTTAAAAACTTGTTAAAAAAATATCATTTTTACACCTTTTTTTTAAATTACTCCATAATAATGTGTCGTGCAGAAATAAATATTTTTCGTGCTTAAAGAGTGAATAAAATCATAATGAATGTTCGCGATATTTCTTTTTTTCATTTCGGTTTGTTCTTAAAATGATCACGCATAAATCCTTAAAATCACGTATATACCGTTTTTAACGCACTCGTAACGCCTTACTCACACACAACTTCATAGTGCATTAGGCGGTTTTAATATATCATGTTTTCTGTCACTTGATTTAGCGTCGTTTGCCCTCTTTATTCTCTTTTTATTGTAATACTCTGATGACGGTCACTCATTGAACGATTCTAAATTGATGTCATAAATTATGTCGATAAAACTAATTATATTATTTACCCAAAACAAAATCAAATCAAATTTCTATCGTGTTCCATCAAGAATAAATTGTCTGTTAAAAATATAAAGGAAAATTTGAATAATAATGTTCTTCGTTACAAAACGATATTCTATAATAAATAATACGTTAGGTACAATATTATTTAAATAACAAACACATCAAACATCTAATAAAACTTTTAAATTGTACATATTTATAATAACTTTGTATAAACCACATATTTTTTTTATTTATTAAAAGAAATGGGCAACGTTCAAAAAATATTTTTAAACCATAGGTATAATAAATAAGAATACGATTATAATTTTTTAATTGCGCAAACATTGGATTTTTTTTCCCTGTCGGCAATCAAATGATATTTTTATTATTAGTGAAATGATACATATAAAAATATCATTTGACTCCCGACAGGGAAAAATTCCAATGTTTGCGTATATGCAATTAAAAAAATATATTTGATTTACATACACATTGATAC
This sequence comes from Molanna angustata, assembly GCA_963576475.1. NCBI lineage: Eukaryota > Metazoa > Arthropoda > Insecta > Trichoptera > Molannidae > Molanna > Molanna angustata. The sequence continues at coordinate 4,504,650 of OY754971.1, read as the reverse complement.
AAGTAAGGTAAACAAGTCAAAAATGAAATAATATTTCTGGCGCAGTTCAGAGATGACATCTGTGCCAGACACCGTCATCTCATTTATAAGGACTGTTGCTTTTATTGTTTACAAATAAACCAATTTCTCGATAGATGGCGTTACAAAACGCAAGGTTTCTTCGTTACTTCATAGATGGCAATGGTATAATTTCTTATTATTCAGGTGAATTGTTTACAGATATTATTAAAATATATAGAACTTTCAAAAATTTCATTGATAAGGGAACTCAATACAGCCATAATTGGTGAACGTTGCGCAAGCGCATAAAGTGATCACGTAAACTAACCGATAACAGGTCGTAAGCCCTGTAGGTGTCTATTGAGATGTTATTGTCAATAAAAATAAGAATACCATATGGTTTGTGTAGCATTGCACTCCCCTGCTGACTGACTGAAAAAAAACTTATTATTAAAAGTAATTTTAAGTTAATTACCCCACCTTTACGTCTGTACAGTCAATATTGGAGTTTATTATGTCATAAAGGTACATTTAGTCTGAGGTCCTTGGACTTGTCTGTAAAGTCTCCAATTCATGTTTGTAGTTATTACTTAATTATTTATTGAAATTTTCCGTTAACCTTTAGTTGAAATTTTCATTAAAAAGAGAAAGTTTAGTTTCGCAACTGGTCCCATTAATTCAATAAAATACGTAGGTTAAATATACAGAATTTACGTAGATTAAAAATACAGAAATTACGTAGGTTAAAAATACAGAAATTACGTAGGTTAAAAATACAGAAATTACGTAGGTTAAAATTACAGAAATTACGTAGGTTAAAAATACAGATATTACGTAGTTTAAAAATACAGAAATTAAGAAAGTTAAAAATATAGAAATTTCGTACCTAGGTTAAAAATACATAAATTACGTAGGTTAAATATTCAGAAATGACGTAGGTTAAAAATACAGAAATTACGTAGGTTAAACGTAGTTCAAAGTTATTAAAAATACAGTTAGTGGTTTTATTAAAATGTACCTACCGCATAGTTAATAAATCAATATTTGAAAACTAATAAAACCTTTGAATTATGTTTAAATATAAGGTTCACCACCCATTCTGAATGTTACCTTTTTAGGTGAGACAAGACTGGCATGTGGGCATATACGCATGTGTCGTGCTTCCTTTTATAACGCGATGCACTCCCGCACAACAGTCGCTGGTTACTCCACATTGTACAATATGCCGTGACACTATGAATTGATCAATGAAAAGCTTAAATTAGACACTGGAATAATTTAATTATAATTGTATGTTATCAAAACATGTCATATCTAATGATATGTTTATTTGTTATAAATAATTAGCCTTTGACTATGAATGTCGAAAAAAAATATCGTTTTATCGATTTTAAGTTTACAAACAATCGTATTATTTGTTAGATAATACTCAAATACCGCCAATATTCTTAGGACACTGTTAATAAATTGAAATCATTCTAAAATTGTAATGATTGTTGTCCTGTTTGATTTGGAAAATAAATGGGTGATGACATAGCGGTCGCGAGTTAGTATTGATTTCGTTCACGCAAGCGTTTATATTCAGTTTGGGGAATGCAGTAGGATGAATATATTATTGTTAGGATTATATTATATTCATTTTTAATAAAAAACGGGACGTATTAAAGGTCACGTAAGATGCATAAAAAATATATCATTTAATACCAAATTGATATTATGTATATATTTAAGTTTGAAAAGTTGCTTTCACTGTCTGAGCAGAACAACCAGATACCCTAACACTTTTTATATTCTTAAGTGTAATAACAACTACACTCAAAATACTTTTGTGTACAATCTTCTTCTTCTCTTCTTCTTTAGCCGTCTCTCCACTGCTGGATGTAGGCCTCTTCAAAATCCTTCCATTTATTTCGGTCCATGGCTCGTCTCGGCCAGTTTCTACCCGCAACAGGGACAATATCGTCCGCCCATCTTTTCATCGGTCGACCTATTCCCCGTTTATTTCCCCATGGTCTCCACCTCATAACTCTGGGTGCCCATCTCTCTGTTCCCTGTCTAGCAACGTGACCTGCCCATTGCCACTTTAATCTTGCTACATGGTCCATAATGTCGACAACCTTGGTCTGGCGTCTGATCTCTTCATTTCTTATTTTATTTCTCAGACTTATGCCTAACATTTGCCTCTCCATGGATCGCTGTGCGCATTTAAGTTTGTATGTGGTGTTGGCAGTCAATGTCATCGTTTCTAGACCATACGTCATCACAGGGAGGACACACGATTCAAAAACTCTTCGTTTCAAATTAATGGGGATTTCTTTGTTTTTTAGGACATGCTGGAGTTTGCCAAAAGCAGCCCAGCCGAGACCAATCCTTCTAGGTATTTCCGCTGTTTGGTTTTCCTTCCCTAATGTGATTTTCTGCCCAAGATAAATATACTCGTCTACAGCTTCAATCGTTTTGTTGTCGATTTTTAAGCTGTTGCTGGATGAACTCATTATTTTCGTTTTATTTATATTCATCTCCAGGCCAATCTTTAGGGAAGCTTCGTGCAGATCTTTGATCATGCCACTTAATTCTGCCAGATCTTCACTTACAAGAACTATGTCATCAGCAAATCTGAGATGGGTCAGATACATGCCATTTATTTTTATACCCTTTTTTTCCCAATTTAAAGTTTTAAAAACATTTTCCAGGGCAACAGTAAATAGTTTGGGAGAAATGGTGTCTCCCTGTCTGACGCCTCTACAGATTTTTACTGTTTCCGTTTTTGTTTCTTCGTCAATTTTTACAACCATTGTGGCATGGTCATATATAAATTTAATTAGCCTTGAGTATCTTGAGTCGATTCTTGCATCGTTTAGAGCTTGTATTACTCCCCACTGTTCTACCGAGTCAAAGGCTTTTTTATAGTCAATAAATGCCAAATGGATTGTAATATTGTATTCGGTGACATTTTCTATAAGCAGGCGTAGCGTTTGAATATGGTCAATAGTTCCAAAACTTTTTCTGAAGCCTGCCTGCTCTATCGGTTGGTAGAAATCTAGTTTCTTAGTTAAACGGTTTGTAAGAATCTTAGTAAGTAATTTGTACAAGTGTGATAATAATTTGTACAAGTGTGATTGTGTACAATGCTTTCTTTAATACACTCGACATCTCTGTGAGCTCTTTCAGTGCGTTTAAGACAGCTGTCTCCTCCTATCTTTCCTAATACTTTGATTTAATCAGCGTTTTTAGTGGTTTTTTTATGTACTAGTTAATCAATTATGATATATTTGTAAATTTTTGTAAACAATATTAATCGTACTATTGGGTGGAGTTATATAATGGGTGGAGTTTTCACTGGTCCACTAATCAAACAATGCAACATTGTCTGTTTTATAAATTGTGTAGACTGTTTAACTCTCTACCAACCAATAAATAAATACCTAATTAATGATTTGAAATTTTATCGGGTACTATTTTTTTTGCATATTAATGAAGTAGGTTTACATTTGGACAATTTAGTCACTGGAAATAAAAAAAATAATTAATTTAAATGAACCTTAATAAATTATTTATTAAATTCAAATTTCAAATATTATGTTTCCTTTCATTCAGAACACATATTTGTTTCGGAAGAAAACTATAAAATAAACAAAAAAATAATTGGCTGCCTTTAAACAGGTATTATTCCTAGTTAGGCAGACAAAGGTAAATAGTGGAACACAACCTGTATACCTACCACAAAAATAGTTGAATTCATGTATATCTTTCTATGTCCTACCATTCAGACCCACCCCACAAAAGATCTTAAAAGACCTAATGACCTCCCCCCAACCTCCAATACCATAGTCTATTTTTTAGTACACCGTCAGATTCTGTGTGAGTTGAAAATTACCCCGAGGAGGGAACGGTTTTTTCCGAAACCGATCGCATAATTTCAAAAATAACCGTAGTTTATAAAAAGCTATTGAAATATTGTTAAAATTTAAATAAAAGACCACAGTATTTAATTAATGTAAACTTATTTACTAATATATTTATGATTTTCATTTCGTTATGTAAACATATCTGTATATTTTGTATATAGCAAGAAAGTGTGAGTGTAAAAATAGTAAATAAAGATATTACATGTTATAATCAGAATAAAAGTGAAAAGGATTATGTAGTTTGGACATATTAAAATAAAAAAATATTTAATATGAAATAAATTGTGTAAAAGAATGGGATGTAGGATATATTTTATATACCTACCTATTTATTCATAAAATGTATGTACAATAATGTATTCATAAAATGTACTATTACACCAGTCGATCGTGGCAAGTCAAAAAATATAAACATACATAAATACGTAGAACAGACTGCGCAACGTAATCACAAACTGCTGCACCCATCACGTTACGTTCACGTTATCACGTTACTTTATGGATCTAGTTTTCTGGGCATTGGTTTCCTACGAGAAATATCCATGTTTGAAGAAATATTTTGAACAATTGCATTCGTGTTTTGGATCAACATATTTATGTGAGTCGGAATTTTCCTTCTTAAAACAAACAAAAAATAAACACCGTTCTCGCTTGACACACGTTCATACACTGGATTCTTTAAGGTTGGCAATTTCCAACTACAAACCTGATTTTGTCAATCTAGCGGGAGATGCTCAGACGCAGTGCTCACACTGATATACCTACATAAGTACATAGTTACTAAGAATAATTTTCAGTTTTATGTTTTCCCTCTTAATAAAATTTAAAAAATACTACTTAATTGTGTACTGAACCATGCTGTTTCATTTAAAATTTCAAGAAGTATGTAATTGGTAGATCGCACAGGGCTTCCTCAGTAAACAGTAGATCTTGGATCTAATCAAGTCGGCCACCCCTGCTATATATAATATGGACATCTTTTATTAAAGATCAAGAATTTCACTCGAGAAGCAAACGATTAAGTATTTTTTTTAGATGGCCGATATTTTTCTTAAAAAAAACTATTTTTTTTATTGTTAAAAATATTTTTTATTGTTAAGTACTTACTTAAATTTATTCCATGAGGTAGGTATATTTTTTTACAACAATAGTTAATTTTAAAAATTTGATTAAATAATTTAATAAAAAAAATATTATACATACATCCTATCACGCCATGTCCCTTGCGGGGTAGTCAGAGAGAACCGAATGCCACATTTTTCTATCCTGGCACGCATCCCTCGCCTCGTCCACATTCATGCATCGTCTCAAACATATTCGTCTATTGCTCACACTTCTAACGTTTCCGTCTTTCATAATATCGTTCACATGGTCGTGCCATCCCTTTCTTGGGCGTCCCCGACCTCTCATTCCATTCCTTTCCGCTCTGTATATTTTCTTCGTCAGGCGCTCCTCATTCATTCTCCCCATGTGACCAAACCATCTCAATGTGTTCACTTTCATTCTAGTAATGACATCTTTCTTACTTTATTATACTGTGAGTATAAACGCATCATTCGTCCTACTTCCTTTTATAAAAAAAAAAAAAAAGCCCACTTTTGTTTCACATACCGCACCGTAATAATACTTACACGAAAAACGCACCCCTCATACGTATGATGAACATTTATAATCACGAACATTTTCAAATTTTTCTTTTAGGACCTAATTCATTTTCTGCTGCCATCAGTTCAAGTAATAATAATTGAATTTCACTGGATGATTGAAAAATCAAGATTGAACGGAGTAAACTATGTGAGCTTGCAGGTACCTATATATTCTCTCTTTCACTTATATAGACACATTCACACACATATACACATCCTTACACTCATACGTACACACATACATACACTCATGCACTAGCATTCAGATTTAAATATTTTTCATATGTAGCTTTAAGTATGTAAGCACAGCAGTCAAAATTTATTGTTAATAATGTGGAAATTTGTTATTGGTTTTAGTCTTATACTAATGCATCTATATAATAAATGTTATTATACCTACTGTAAATTTCCCGAAAATGAAATAAAATAAAATAAAAAAATATATTTTTGGTGATTTTTTTTGCACTTTATTGTTGTAGTATTTTTTTTTTTAGTTTTTAGTCACATTTTTTTAGAACTTGTTATATACTCTTGTGATTAGTATATAATTGGTCTTATTCTTGAATATCATTTTTGTATAATTTTTAATTTGACGGAATACTGATCCAAATAAATAACGTAATTCACGCCTGTAGCTGGTTACCCCACATGGTGGGATATTTATTTATTTATTTATTGTTAATACAAAGACAATTTTACACATTTAGGTTAAGTAAGTAACGCCCCACTAGGCAAAACCTGTTCTGGGGCTGTTACTTTTACACAATAAGGTATACAAATTATTTACATATAGAGGATACAAAATATATAAGGTGCACAAATGTTACATTCAAGTTATAAGAAAATGATTACAAAAGAGTAAGAAGTAAAGTTTTAGATTAAATAAAAGAAATGATTAAGAAGATTAAGAAGAAAGGAAATATATGAATAAAAGTGAATAAGTCAGATGTTAAGGATGAACAACCTCCTCAGCATAGAGCCTGCCTGAAGAAATCAGCCATTTTTTTATATGAATTTTAAAGGAATTGTGATGTGGTGTTTTCTTTATGTCATTGTCTAGTTTATTAAATATACGTGGAGCAATAAAATAGCGTGGAGCGTGGAGATATGGCATGAACAAACGAATGAATAATTATATTTCTTACTAAATTCGGTCGCTATATTATAATAAAATGAACCAAAGTTTAATCAAGGTTTTTGATCCTTCAAGAATCAAAACTTGTCGAATTTGAACTTACACAGAGTTCGTTGACTTGCGCACCAAAATGCATATAACCCAATACTCAAAAGAAATAACTCGTTTGCAAAATTATTAGCAGTAAATAAAATATTCACTTTGTGCCATCCTTAATATTTTTTTTTATTTGAACATTAAGAACACTTTTTAGTTAAATATTACCCTTTAAAATACGACATTGTTATATCTATCTATTAAGAACCTACTCACATATCAAATTGAAAGCCATAGCAAACAACTGGTTAATTACCAAAGGACGAAAAGAAACAGAAGAATTATTTAATATTACTGCTTAGACGACTTATAAAAAAAATCAAAATTATATTAGCATTAGCCCTTTTTACATCAAGCATTTTTTTTTTATACAACACTAAAATATATACATACATACTTGCACATCATTACTTCAACCTACCACAAAACCTTACAAAAATAACTAACACTATGACGAATTAAAATAATAGAACTGATTTATATAACGCTACTCTGGGACAGGCATAGCCTAGTAGAGTAGCCTAATCCACAAATTAAAATATATAAACGTATACACTAATGACAAACTTAACTTTTTCTTACTTATAGTATAACTTATAATTTTTATTAACTACTGTATAAAGTTATATTGTACTTATTGTTATTATTATACTTGTAAAAAGAATTTTAATAAATAAATAAATAAATAAATAAATATCATTGCCTTCATAATTTTATCGTTAAATTAAGAAACAAATTATAAATCAAGTTTATCGTTATTTATCGTCAACTACCGTGGCAAAGGGGTTAAGGTTATTTACTTCACTGCGGCTTCCTGGGTTCGCCTCCCAGACACAGAGGAGAATATTTTTCAAAACTATATACTTACTTATATTTTTTTAAATAAAAAAATGAATATGTCCGTGTTAAATAAGTACATATACATCTTCCTACGTTCCCTAAAATAAGCATAAATGCTTGTGCTATAGGTGAACGATATCGGTCGAGGCAGGATTCGAACTCGCGACCACTGGATTAATAGCCCAGCGCGCTAACCGCTCTGCCATCGACCCATCTATATATCACGCTAATCTCGTTAAAAAATCTTCACCTTTAATTTTATAGATAATCAAATTTATCAAAGTGTCATTAAAAGCATTGGTATTTGAAAATACAATCTAAATACAGTTAATGATTTCAATAAAAAAAATAATGAATTAAAAAATAAACTAATGTGTATTGAAATGGTGAAACTAATTTCCAAGAAAACCAACTATAATCGAATACGTTAAGTGCACTCTCTCTGGTTCTTTTTGATACTTTGTTGATTTGAAATCGGCTCGTACCGAAGACAAAACAAGATGTTCGGTACATTGGATTTTATTCGTGAGATTGGGCACAAAATCAAAGGGGGCGGTGGTGTCTCTACACAGAATGGCGGAAATCAAAATGACATAATGGAAGATGCCAGAGCATGTCGGGCAATAAATGTCCAGTTGCCAAAGTCTAAACCGATCGACATCGAGTTCAGCAACATCTCGTACACCGTCATGTTTAAAAAAGGTAAGTTTTTTTTATTTTTTTATTTATTTTATTTATTTTATTTATTTATTTATTTTTCACACCTTTATCACAAAGACTGTTCTAGGAATAGCAGTTCAGACTAGGTAACCCTGTTCTAGGGCTAGCAGTTATTATATATGTATTTATTTATATTTATTTTAATAATATAAGTGTGTATCACTTAAATTATTTTTCAATATAACATTATTGGTGCAATAATTTTTACGATAATTTTATGTCTATTTTTATGCAAATATTTTTACGATAATTATTAGACAGCAATATCATAAAACTACCAAACTATATACCAACATTTCATAATGTCCTCGTATCAAAGAATATCAATCATTTGTCTGCCCAACTACAAATGACATTTTTTTACATCCGTGACCCACTAAGAGATGTGATTCTTTAAAATAGGTCATTTCATGTTTATTTGGAACAAAAAATTTAACAATTTGAGTAACATCATTATACAAATTTGTCATTCCGACTATGTATATCTATAATATATAGTATATGTTCTAGTATTTATTATATCACCGCAGAATAGTGGTTGTTCATTTGACTACTGTACCGACGTTCTGCGTACGATTCTCAGCTGTGTGAAAATCTTCAAAAATATTTCTCACGTCATTCTAGCTATTGATTGGAATTTGGAATCATCGGTAAATTAAATAAATTACCGTCCGACCACTTCTAGAGAATGCATGAAAGTTTTAGCAATTAGCAATTAGCAATTTTAGCAATCAGGTGATTCTAGCCAACAGTATGCAAATCCAGGTAACTAAATAACGAATCAATCATTCTAGAACTTTGATATATAAAAATCTCGTGTCACGATGTGTATCTGACTCCTGATCCAAAAGTCCCGGGTTCGATTCCCGGTGGAGACACAGTTTTTAATTGTGTTTTCAGTCTGGATCTGTTAGACGATTAATATCATAAGTCTCCAGAATGTGGCAACTTTTTATTGGGTGCGTGTTGAATAAATATTTGACATACTACCTGTTAGTTGCACGAAAAGCAATATATATAAAAAAACGCCCAACCGATTTCAATTAAATTTTCTAGATTTGTATGGTTGGTTCCAGCTTAAAAGATAGAACAGTTCTTAGCGCGATAGATGGCGCTGTTATTGAAATCTTAAAACTATATTTAATTTCCTTCAATATTAAAAATACAAACAACCACAAATTTTCTCTTCCCTACACTCCCAGAATTATTTTTATTGGAAGAGAAAAGATCGTCATTCATTTATAATTTGTGTAAGCTTTCAATAGATGGCGGTGAAAATAAATCTATTGTCATCTGTATTACGCATCTAGAGCAGGGGTCTCCAAACTACGGCCCGAGGGCCACATCCGGCCCGCGGACAGATTTTGTCCGGCCCGCGGAGAGCTGGCATACTTGAAAACTCCTTTTAGAGAACATATTTTTTTTAGCAAATTAAATTTAGTTTACTGAAGTATTCTAATTTTATGTTGAATAATTATAAATATGACATCCAGATTGATATGGTCATGGGCTAACTACTCATAACATTGTTGTAGGCTTATTGTTATTGTTTTTGTGATAAGTTGGATAAAGAAACAGAATTGTAATGAGTAAAGACATGTATAATATGCAGAAAATTTAACTTCAGTATATAATAACTAACAAATTATTGAAATGAATCCAACTAACATTTTATACATTTTAAATAAAAACATAACTTATAACAAGCATAATGACATATGAAATACTAATGAGATTTATGTAATTGAGATTTTCCACTGACAATAGTTTGTATTTGTGAACTTATTTTACTTGTACCAATTATTAAAAGAGATTTAAGATGCTCATCAGTTAATTTAGATCTGTAAACATTTTTTGTGTACTTCATTTTGGAGAAGGTCTTCTCTCACAAATAAGTAGTACCAAAAACAGAAAACAGCCCACGAGCAAATTTATGCAAATTATCAAATTGTGTCAGTGGAAGACTCTTATAAAATTCCAACAAAGATGAGTTTTGATATTTGTTCGTAATTATATCACTGCACTGTAGATCAATCATTTCCATTTGAAGTTCCGGGGTTGTTGCCGTTTTGCGGACTTTAGTTCGATTTGCAGCCTTTTTTAAACGTTGCGTACTTTTTCGGACTTTTTTTTTCATCAGTGGACTATTTCACTTTTTACCACTGGCAACAATGATAATATGGTTTTGGCCCTCGGAACTTACTGGAGTAATCAGTGTGGCCCTATGGCCGGAAAGTTTGGAGACCCCTGATCTAGAGAATAGACGGCTGTGTCAACAAATGTATTGTCATCTGTATTACGCATCTAGAGAGTAGATGGCGGTGTAAACAAATCTATTGTCATCTGTATTACGCATCTAGAGAATAGATGGCGGTGTAAACAAATCTATTGTCATCTGTATTACGCATTTAGAGAATAGAGGGCGGTGTAAACAAATCAATTGTCATTTGTATTACGAATCTAGAGAATAGATGGCGGTGTAAACAAATCTAGAGAATATACCACACTCAAACGAACTGAAAATATTGCTAAAATACATAAAATAATGAGATATTTATAAAATTCGTTCTACATAGAAGGCGGTCTGCCCGGGCCCACCTAGTTCTTTATAAAGCAATAAGTATTCAATATAGTGTACATTTCATTTTATATTTAATTCGTCAACATTATCGAACTATAATAATAACACTTTCTTGCACCCTGCACAAGTGGCGAATTTATTGCCGTATGGCAATTTCTTCCAAATAACCAGTGTTTCCAGCCCAGAGAAGCAATATTAGCGTAAGAAATGAATTTAAATAAATTTCTCCTCTGCTGGGAATCGAACACAGCCAAACGACTTACCAACTGTGCCACGGTGGTCAAACGACTTACCAACTGTGCCACGGTGGTCAGTATAATTGTAATTGAGAATAAAAAAACACTAATGCAAATCTTGTCTTGACTATTCTAATCCTGGTTCATTTAAAATTTGTTCTTGAATTTTCTGAGAAAATTATCCTATTGTCAAAATATAATTAACCTTTCACCTAATAAAAATTGTGTATCTGCATATAAATAAAGTAGACCTCGTAATAAAATAAAGTGACAATAATTATTACATATTTTTTTATTATATTCTTTGAATAAATGCATTTCATCTGATAACTCTCTCTCTCTCGTGACATTAGCAGACTTTGACCTTGTCAAACGTACTCGAAATAATATTATCATGTATTTTTATATTTTTAATTGAAATATTTTATTTATTTTTGTATATCGTTATGCCTTAAACATACTCAATACTCCTAGCAATAATCCCGCATGGTGACAGTTCTGTAATTCAAATGTTTAGATATCATAGAACACCATTTGATAATTATGTATATCCATGATATGGGTAGTCACGAGGGTTTTGATTTCTCCGGTTGGACCAGACTTGCCCCCAGGGTCTGGTTTCCAGATCGTACTCTTCCAATTTGCTCTGTCTTGTGCTTCATCCTCGGTGATTTCGCATGATTCAGCATCTCGCCTAACCCCATCACGCCATCGAAGCTTCCAACACCACGTCGTTCCGGCAATCGGGACAAGTCTGGTCAAACGGTGGATCAAAACCCGCATGATAACATATCATGGATATAATAATCTTATAGAAAATTATATCAACGATATGGATTATCATGAGGAGTTTGATTTCATCATTTGACCGGACTTGCCCTCAATGTCAAACTCAATACCTCATTGCCAGTATATTCAGGTGATCTTTTTTTTGCCAAGGCTACCTAGCACATACCTACTCGTTGCGGATTAGATCTGTGATATTATGTGATTCCAGACCTATTAATATCCCATATGCTTCAACAGACTCTTAGGTACACTACAATAACTAACGTGTCTATTTGATGAAAATCAGATGAAAAAACGAGGTAAATTTTATTTTTATCACACCATTTACATATACGTCATTGAAAATAGATAACTACTGCCTAACTAGTATACCTGTTGTATGACTAGCAATTGCTATAGTAAACCAAAAGTTTGCCTAAACATTGTCATTGAAAATAGATAACTACTGTCTAACTAGTATGGCTGTTCTATGGCTAGCAATTGCTGCAGTAAACCGAAAGTTTGCCTAAACATTTGGAAAATTTAATTAAATTCTGTCATTTTTGGCATGGCTAGATTATTGTAATACTCTGTACCTATGATGTTTACCAAGTATCAGCATAATATCAGTGACATGTCAGGTTCCACCGACGTTGATTACTCAACTACATTGTCATGAGCGTCTCTGTCTTTGATCGGAACATTTCCTCCACTCTATGAACTCCGGTCATCTGCCTCCTACCCACACTGTGACTACCCTCAATTTTTCTTTTCATGATCAGATGCAGTAGACTGTATTTATTGTAACGAAGAACGTTTCCCAAGTATGTTGCAAACGCATCTTTATGGTTCAACTATGGAACTGATAAAATATGTCACATATTCTTTGGACTGTACTCGTTAAAGTGGGATAGCCTAGTCTTCATACCATTTTTTTTTAAACATAACCTACAAAAGTTTGGTAAAAATAACTATTTAGTCATTTATTTTAATATTTTAGTTACTTTTGTTTAATATATAATGCAACTGGCTCACGCCAGTCGCAATTATAACTACAAACAAACCTAACCAACCTATTTTTACCAAACTTTTGTAGGTTGTGTTTACAAAAATGGTGGGAAGACTAGGTTATCCGTTAAAGTGTCCAGAACGAATGGACTATGAGGTATACCTCGTGATCTTCATAGTTCTGCATGTCATGGCTCCATACTAATATCCTAGCATAGTTTTTGTTTTTAAAATTACTATCTTTATAGTTAATAAGAACTGTAATCTTTTATACATATTCAGTTCAATTTGTTATTTAACTTGTTCCGTCTCAAATCTAATTTAGATATTTTTAAGTTATCTTTCATTTGTAATTATGACAAAATACAAAACAAGTCAATAATATCATTACGAAATACTACATTAAATTTCATATTTTGGTAATATATTTTTAACGAGCTTATAAAATTTTCCCAAAACCATTAACATAATCAATGTGTCAAAACACGTTTTTTAAATACCTATCCCATAGGCATCTAATGTCGAAGATATTATAGACATAATCTCACGTATTTGATGTTGTTATTTTTTTTTTGCAAATTAACACTTCTCTATCGGAGTGGTGATAGACTGACAAAAAAGTATACAAATCTGATAAAAAAGGAACAAAAATTAATGGGCGGCCAAGAAATCGTTTGTTAAAAAAAAGAAATTGAAAAACCAAAAACCTTCTAGGAACATCGGAAATGAAGGCTTTAAAGGCTATCACAGGGAAGACGCTTAGGGACAGAATGCGCAATGGCAACATTAGGCGGACCTGTGAGACCGAAAACATCATACGATGGAGTAGAGCTAGGAGAAGATTCTGGAGGGACCACGTGAACAGGATGGACGCATCTCGGATCCCATCCAAAGCGGCAAACGAAATCTCACCAGGGCATCGCCTCCCCGGAAGACCACCGAGGAGGTGGAGGGATAGCTGGTCCTCAGCCTCACAGGAATAGCTTTCTCGAAAAAACAGATCTACGATCTAATATAAGAAGAAGAAGGAGTATATTGAGAGACGGAAGACTGGCGTTCAGTTCTTCGTGTATAGAGCAACCACATTCTGGGCCACTAATGGCGACCACTAGTAACCAACAGTTGAATGGCAATCACCAGACACGGCATTCGTCCACCATTTTTGGCCAGATTTCCGTTTATTCCATTAGTATATTCACAAGGATCTGATGACGTGCGAGTTTAATCGTCACACCCGCTTGATTCTCGAGCAATATGCAAAAAGGACAAGTAAAAACAATACAATACACACGCATTTTTGAAATGGTCACACTTTTGATTTTGATTCTGCCTTCATAATCTGAGAATTTCTACCATAGCTAGGTGCCATTCATCATTCCCATTACAATTGTATGGGTTCGAACAATTGAGAGGTCACTGCATATTAATCTTTTCTGTTTATGTTTAATTCTTTCTGTTAATTATTTTGCATTCAATAACATGTAACCTCAGACCATATTGAAAAAGTACCTATCTTCTGCCTCAGAACAGACTCGTCTAGTGAGGCAGTAAATTTCCAAGTCGTTTTTTTAATATACTCATTTTTTCATTGTAATTTGTAAAATAATAGAAAATAAATCTTTTCATTTTCATTCATTTACATATAAGTACCTTCTAAATACAATAACCAACTTAACTTTGGACATACTTTGGAATAATGTTTCGTAGTTCAAATATTTTGATTATTTGGAAAAAACGTCTGAATTTACAATATTCTGTTTCCAACCCACAGCATTTAAACATCAGCCTCAATAAACAGTCAATGACTGAAGTGTTTGTTTATATTGTTATATGAAGTGAGATTCTCGCCACAATATCTTAAAATATTGTACATTCTTTTTTTTCGGTGAGTGAAGTGTAGTTTAATTTTGATCTCAGTTTACTCTAACTTATTAACGTCTTCTGATTGAATTTTGTAACAAAACATTCGCCGAACAAAAGGTAATAATATGCTGGCGGTATTTTTCGAAAGGTTACATCATCATGTTTCGGGCTGTGAGTATACATTGAAATCTATAACATTCGGCTATTGTTAACGAGTGCAAATTATAATTTAGACAAATATTACACAGTATGTGCATAGATGTTTAATAAAATGGATCGAGTATATTATCTAAGCCAAAAATTGCGATCCAATAACATTTATTTATTACATAAATCCATTTATAATTTTATTACAGTCTACTCGTTCTGGTTTCCAGTGTATTTCATTCTAGTTCGTTCGTTCATCTAGTTGTACTTAGTTCTTTCTATGAGTGCTTGGTGAAAACTAATCTTAGGAATGTGACCCTGAAGAAGAAGTATTTTGTAGCATCTTTATACGTACATAAACCTCGCAGCTTCGTTAAATACACAGATAAAAATTTTCAAAGACAATTAATAATGATATACATTTAGGTACATAGCTCCGTTTCATGATATTCCAAGGTCATTTCAAGGGCGCTCTTGCGTTATTGTTTATTGTTAATTATCTTTTAAAAAATTGTTTTTTTTTTGTAATTTTTAAGTATTTTTAAAATATACGTTTAGTTTTTAGTCATATTTTTAGAACTCGTTTAAATTTAATTGGTTTTGTTTTTGTAAATCTCGTTTTTGCTCTAAATTTTAATTTGACTATAAACTGATCCAAAAAAAAATATAAATAAATAAGTCCCTTATAGAACACTAGGGTTCGATGTTACAAAAAGTAGGTAAGTACATGATTAATAGTATAAAATAGGGTATAAAGTATGGTTGTCGCTACAAAACAAAACAGCGATTTCAGTCCATTATTTTATACGTCTATGCAATGCACCATGACATGTTGTAGAGTAGGTACCTACCTACACAATAGCAAACTGGATGCGCGCGCACATAATTAGTCCGAAATTTAATTGAAAGCATTCCAATACGTCAACTATGAATGGAATACACGGGCAGATGATACTATTTTCTCTAAAATCTGTATTTTATTTCAATATAAGACACTTAGTTTTAATGCTTGATCAGTCAGAATAATTATAGTTAACTTGGAATTTAAATAATTCACATAGATTTAATAACCTATAGTTTATTATAAATAGAATTTATAATAAACTGCCATCGGACCTTAAAGGGTTAACTCAATTCAAAGCCCGTGGTACCAAGTGACTACTCGATGTGGGTAGAACCCAAAATGAAAGTAACGTTGCAACAATAATTTCTTAACTAATTATTTTTTGTTGTCTGTTTATATTGTGTTTATTTTTATTTATTTCACTTTTAAAACTGTATTTTTTATTCCTAATGTTTATTTGTATAGCTTTCTTATTCTTTTGTTTTTTACTATAATGTAATAATTTCACAAATGTACAGGTGGCTGCTTCAGAACAGATTTATTCTAGTGAGGCGGCTATCTTATATTAAAATAATGTATATGTTTATATGATCATAAATAAATAAAAAAAAATAAAATAAATAAAAAAAAACCTATGATTTATACAGCGTCATTTAATAACTGAGATTTTAATTTACACTATACCAACCATACAATATTATTATTTTTGTACTTTGATAAATGTAATGTCTTGGATTGTTTTTTTTTACAACTTTCCTCGTATATGGAGTCAAGCATTGATTGTAATGTTTATTATTAAAAAAATATAAAACAAAACCATTTTCATAATATTTTTTTAATTGATAATATTACATAATGATAAAATTCCATGTGTATAGCATTTAAATAATGTCTACAATTTAGTTATGTAATTTTCATTCGCTGCCTTCATAACGTGAGCTTCTTCTGTGACGTTTAGCTTACCTCATATTTATATTTAATTCTTTTTATACAAACACTATTTTTTCATTCCCTAGATGAGACACGTAATTTTGATTAATTCATAATATATTATGCAGTATGAGATAACATGTGATTTTACGCCAGCATGTTGACTCTGTAAGCACGTGTTAAATATTATTTACGATTAAGATATATATTTCCTATTATATATTATTATTATTATTTGTTTTAATAGAATAACAATAGCTAGTCACGTGGCAAAAGACGTACGAATATAAAATGGATGACGAAGAAATGAGATCAGGCACAGGAAAAGCGAAGTCGTACAAAAAAAGAAGGATATAATATGTAAGTTTATAGAAACTTAATTGTAAGTTATTGTATAGTAAATTTATAGAAAAACCTACTCTCCTTGGGTAGGCTCTTTCTACTTACCAGTTAAGGACATGGCGTGATGGTATGTAGGTATTTAAAAATATATGTATGTAGGTATAATAGTATAAAATTGCGTCTTACAATCATTTGTCACGTCATTAAGACATAGCAAATAGAACTTACGTAAATACTTGCTCCTTGGTAACTATTTGATAATTTATTGTCAATAATGTAACTCATCTCAATATCATCATTACATTATATTATTAACATGTCTATAATTCACAATTAATATGCTGATTTTATTATTCACATAAAGACGTACATATGTAGAAATATTCGTGAACATTAAAAACGCAATTTTCAGTTGTAGTTTTATTTTGATCGAACCAATCGATACTTTTTAATAACTGTCAATCAAGAGTATTTTTTATATTTTTCTTCATAGAATTTCGCTCTAAAAGGATGTTTTTTGTCAATAAAAAGTTAAGTTTTATGGATGCGTGTCTATATCATAGATTTTAATTAACATAATATATTTTTAAGTACATATTTGATAACAAATCCTGAAAGTACCAAAGTAAAGACATACATTTTATGTTCATAATAATATATTCTAATACTAATTTGGTAATTCGTTTTTGATATGTACGATCCGGAGCAACTGAGATAAAAAAAATGGATAAATTCATAATTCAATAAAATAATATAAATCTTTTCACCACCAAGTATATTTTATATAAGTACCTATGTATAAACAAACGTACCTTCCTCAATATTATAAGAAGCGATATATTTATTTAATGATGTTTACAGAGTTCATTCAAAACAATATATAATTATCGACCTCACTGAGGACAACCTGTTGAGGTCGACCATTTGACATAAGAAACATTATATAGGTATTAATGTTTCACAAAACAATCACAGAGAGTATTGTGAATTCATTTTATTGAGTTGATTTAAATAAATGTTATTGTGTGAAATTTCGATCTGGGGGGTAAATCCCGTCAAACAATGTAATCAAAACGCTCATGGTTACCCATATCATGGATATAATTATCATATGGAGTACTATAATACATTAAGATATCTATAAGATAATTATATGAATTATTAATTAATTATAAATTAGATGGGTCGATGGCAGAGCGGTTACCGCGCTGGGCTAGTAAACCGGTGGTCGCGAGTTCGAATCCTGCCTCGTCCGATTTCGTTCACCTATAGCACAAGCATTTATGCTTATTTTAGGAAAAGGATGAAGACATATGTACTTGTTCAACAAGGACATATTCATTTTTTTAATAAAATTAAAAAAAAATATCCATGATATGGGTAATCATGAGGGTTTTGATTTCGCTGGTCGGACCAGACTTGACCCCCAGATGTGTTTTAAGCTATTTTGATTACTTGATGGTATATGTATTTGTATATGCTTTAGTGGGTTGATTGCCTTTAGATGTCGGCAGTGCTCAAAGCAAGAGCGCTTTCTCCAAAGGACTGAAAACAGCTCTGTTTCGTAGAGCAACATAAGACAGAAATGTAAGCGCCCTTGGAACGATCCTGAATCATTAAACGATGCCAAAGAAATTGTTTATTATTGTTATTTGTATCTAACAATATTTTACGCAGTTTCAATAATTGCAAATTTGCCTTATTTGTTTACAGTAGGTACGAGAACATTTGTAACAATGAGATTTATCTAATATTTGAAGAATTCTGACTAGGTCGAATAATTAAGAATTATTTGTTGTTTATATCGGACAAATAGAAAATTATAATATAAAGACAGTAATAAATCTAATTGAAGAGACAATTTAAAAACATTGACATTTCTCAGATAACCCACATATTATTTTATACTCACATAGGTACATTCTGACACTATTGTCTTCCTGTAAGATGAGTCAAAGAATTATTCTAATAAATGAATATGCCCTTGTAATGAGTGTCTACATATGGATCCTTATACATACTAAGAATAAATGCTTGTTTTTTAACCGATTCCTTCACCTATAGGTGAACGAATCGGTCGTGGCAGGATTCGAAATAAAACAATTAAAATATAACTTCGACTTTTTACTATTTTCAATTTTATTTTCATGAATTAGCTGTGAAGCACCGACTTACAATAGTGCTTCCACTTTTTTCTATTGCCATCGTTTTCCGGTGAGTCACAAGTTGTCGATAATACAACAAACAAATTAACATCTCACATAGTTCAGCAATGAGTTTCACAATCCATTCTGAATGTTGCCATGAGTAATTGAGTAGGCAGAGAGACGCTACATTTTTTCTATCTTTTCCTATTTTTTCTTTTAGTTTCTGTTCTTTAATTTTTCAATTTTTTACATAAGTTATGTTATTATGTGAAAGAGAGAATCTGCTCTGGAAAATGGAATTGTATTATTTTATTTCTTATTTAAAAAAATAAATATCTTAAAAAATAGTGTTTTTATATGAAATATTGTTTAATCTTTTGAATAAATTTTTTAATTGCATATACGCAAACATCGGATTATTTCCCTGTCGGGAGTCAAATGATTTTTTTACTGACGGACTTTTTAACATCTAAATAGAGACGAAGTTGGGACTCAAGGGACTTTTTGTAACTTTGCCTTACAAAAAGGTTTCTTCGTTACTTCATAGATGGCAATAGTTACAATGTCTTATTTTCAGGTAAATTGTTACACATTGTTCAAATATAAATAACTTACAAAAATTACATTGAGATGGAACTCAATAAGAAGGCATAATTGGTGAACGTTGCGCAAGCGCATAAAGTGATCAGCCGGTGACAGGTCAGATGTTTCAATTTCATAACCAGATCATGCCAATCCTACAACACTAAATTTGGTGAAATTGATCTTTTCAATATCAACCTTGTCTCCTTAAAAAAACAGCTGCACATACATACGTTCCTTACATACGTAGTGGTGTTGAGTGATGAAGGTCAGGATGGAACTATATATATGTAATTATGTAGGTTCAAGCAGCTCCCGTATCCCAATAATTGTCCCTCTCCCAAAGGCCACCTCCCACCCGCCCCTTTCTTCAATTCGCAGATGTTTCTTTCTCCTACATTCCACTTATTCAACTTATTCCATTTATGTCAACACGTGAAAACTGGTATATATTTTAATAATCGTTTTCTTTTGTATCATTTTTGTGAGTACCTACTGTTTGATTTTCATTGCAATTAAATATAAATAAAAAGCTTGTCAATAATTTTTGTAGGTATTTGTTTATTTTTCATTTTTTTTTATTTTTATATATATTTTTAAAGTTGCATCTATGTCAGAATGTCAAAATGTACTGTTTGATTGATTTATAAGTTAGTCACATTATGTTTAAACTAATTTATTTTTTATGTTAAATGTTTAACATAATGAAAATCCGTTTTGGCATGTGAATTTTGCCCTAAAACAATATATTTTGAGTCACTACGCGTAGTGACTCAAAATATAGTGGTTTAGGGCAAAATTCACATGCCAAAACGTTTAATATGAACAACCACAAAATATGTGCCGAGTATTTAAACTATATTAATGAAATCCATTTAACAAACAAATCGAATTTGTGAAATAACATTTTTTTTTATTATTATATAAAAAATGAATATGTCCTTGTTAAACAAGTACATATACTTCTTCCTACGTTCCCTAAAATAAGCATAAATGCTTGTGCTATAGGTGAACGAAATCGGTCGAGACAGGATTCTAACTCGCGACCACTGGATTACTATTCCAATTCGCTTACCGCTCTGCCATCGACCCATTAATTTAATTATTTAATTTTTTTTTATTATTATTATTGTGTCCAACCCAACTAATACTCTTTGTTCGTCTTATTTCAAATTCTTTAGTTCTAATCTATCCCTTTTATATGTTGGTCTGAATAATCTATGACACCTCATTTCCAATGCGATGTTTTTACATAGATCTTTTTTCCATTTTTACTGTCCATATATCACATAAATGAATGCAACAATAATATAATCCAACAAAATCGCTTATCATTCAGTAGAATACCATATGGATTATAATTTTAATCGCAGTACAATAGCAATAAAATACTTACAATATGTTGGTACCATACATCATTATATCTACTTATTGGTATATTTACTAGTTGCATGTAACACATGAGATCCAACTGTCGATAGCGATAGTATGTATAGTTGAAAAATAAGTACCAAACTATAAACCCAAATTATTTAATATTTTAAGATATTTGGTTTTTTATACAACACATGTACCTAGGTATGTCAATATAGGATAGTATGGAGGTCAGTCCTTTGATCCTACCCAGAATATAAAAACAGCATGATGGTATGTATAATGTATGTATGTTTGGAGATTAGTATCAAACAATTAAGTCTTCTTAGATATTGCATGTGTGTAGGCGACTGCCATACAAATTGTATGAAGCGATGTCGTCAAAAAAAATATTGAGATGTACTTCAACAATATGAATATTTTTTATAGAAAATTAAATTATCTAGTTGGGGTGTTTCGGCTTTTTTTCGATATTATTAAAAATTTTGGAAATATAGGCAGTTAAACTCATAAATTTATCATAAAAAAAAATATTTTTCTTAATAAAAAATGCTTGAGAAACCCTGGAATTTTTTAGAAAAAACCTATTTGAGATTTTGTATTTGTCTATGTATATACCAATTTTCAGCGTTTTAACTTTTATGGTTTCTGAGTTCTATGGTTTCACAATTCTGAGTATAAAACTTTTGTAGGCCTATAACTATTTATATATTCTTAAATTTTAGGCTCTGTAAATTGAGCGGATCAAAAGTTATAAAGGGGGACGACACAACAGACACACACATAAAACTCACACAAAATGTTCTACTCCGAATTGGGAGTAAATCCATGTATGGGATAGGTATGCTGCGAAGCCTCTAAGTTGGTGTTTTTAGCATGCAAAAAGTCCACTACGCCATACAAAATTTTCCTTCGTACACGCATCTTGGATTTAAACTGCCTCTTCCTTCAATAGAATTTCATTCTCTTGAACGAATCGACAGTTGGATAAGATCCCTATCAAATCAGTAACAAAAAGATAAACACGCACTTATTTATGAATTAAGTGCTAAAGTTATATGCTCATAAATTTCTACATTATTTAATAAATAAAAATTGTTTCATAAAATGTTTCGTCATGTCTCAAGAAAGCTGTCCTCCTAAAGGGTTTTATGACTAAACTAATTGAATTTTATGTAGAATATTTTCAGCATTTACATGACATGAGTTTGTTGAATTATTTTATTATGGAAAGTTGATGATTCTTCAATGCCATTTTATGAAAGTGATGTACCTTTTTAGCAATTTTAAAATGAAAATATCAATTTTTAAGTTGTCTGAGCTTGTGGTCACTTGGAAATATTTGACAGTTAAAAAAATACAAAATTAGATAATAATCGATTGAGTTATTTTGTCTATGATCGAAAAGTAGAATAAACACGCCGTACACAGTCACGCGAATGATATACCTACTAGATGTTCTCTAGTTCTTCCTACCTTAACCATAATGGACATGGCGTGGCGGTATATTATGAATGTATTTTGGAGTTCCGCAAGGCAGTACATTGGGACCTATACTATTTACAGTCTACATCAACGAGCTATGCAATAGCAAAAGAACGGGACATTTAATTACTTTTGCGGATGACATGGTGTTATTATATGAGGATAGCAATTGGTCTAATGTGTACGGGAAAGCTGAAAGGGATATAAACGAGATAAAAGAATGGCCAAACTGTAATTTGCTAACATTAAATGTGGAAAAAACTAAAATGATCTGTTTCAGTCCTACTGAAACCGGTCAACCAAAAAGCCCTCAGCCAATTAAAATACACCAATGTATGTCCTCTAATATTAAATATTTGCAATTTTAAATCTATTGATTCAGTCGTAAGTGTGAAGTATTTGGGTATTTACGTTGATAAATTTCTCAAATAGAATATACATCTAAATTATTTTTGTAAAAAGTTAAAAAAACTCATATTTATATTTACAAACACCAAAAATATCCTTGAGACTCA
Source organism: Molanna angustata (assembly GCA_963576475.1). Taxonomy (NCBI): domain Eukaryota; kingdom Metazoa; phylum Arthropoda; class Insecta; order Trichoptera; family Molannidae; genus Molanna; species Molanna angustata. Next base: position 4,481,483 of record OY754971.1, on the reverse strand, counting down.
AGACTTAAGGCAAATTTACTATGCATTTTGCAATTCAGTGATGCAGTATGGATGTATTGGATGGGGAGGTTGTAGTATGACTGTTCTGGATCCACTTTTAAAAATTCAAAAATCAATAATACGAATAATTCTCAATAAACCGTTCAGATATCCCAGTAATCTATTATTCACTGATTTTAAACTCTTAAATATCAGACAACTATATATTAGCAAAATAATTCTACATACTCACAAACATAGACAGGAATACCCAATTGCTAGTCATTCATATTCCACCCATAATTCTCAAAAGTCAACTATTATTAAGAAAAAAACAAACACTACTTTTGCACAGCGTAACTTTAGATTTCTTGGCCCCAAAATGTTTAATTTACTACCTGATGACTGGAAACAGTTGACAAGAAATGTGCTGAAAAAAAATAATTGCTTGGCTTATATCCATAGGTATAGACGAATCAAATAATAAATTGACTTCATTTCTTACTTAATTGGACCTGAAAATTTGTTAAATTTACCTTATTTTTAGAATTATTATTGTATGTGTGTGTTGTGTTGTGTTGGTTATTGCTACTATAGTAACTATTCCTATCGGACGTCCTAAAACAGGTTCACCTAGTTGGGCGTCCAACGTGTCAATATTTTATTTTAATAGCGTACATCTTGGACAAATTTACATGTAAAACTGTACCTACTTTGTTAGTGTACTAATATATTTTGTTGTTATAATTCTTGTTATGTTACTAACGCTGTTTTATGTTTAATAATACTATGTAAAAAAAAAATAAAAATTAAAAAATAAATTTGAAAGTTAGTATCATTGTATTTCTTCTGTGAATTTATGCATGTTTAAGAGCTAGGTACCTTTCAAAAAGTTATAGAAGGCAGATTATAACTCGTGTTTTTACTATCTGCCTTAAAAGCAATAGGAAACCTACCTTCATCTTCTTCTAATAGAACCTACCTTCATACAATCATTTCACATTTCACGCGTATGTAATGTAACGCGAAACCCGACTAACAATAAATTAATTAATCTATTCAAGATATTCATACGGAGAAACGATCGTCCTTTTTTTATAAATACCTACCTACTCAGTCACGCAACGGCATAAAAACAAACAGGGGCGAGAAAAAATTTTCTTTATTTTTTTTCTGTTTTATGTAATACTTATCTATATTTGCATTTTTTTTATAAACACGATCATTGTTAGAAAACTCCATAACATGAGTTTACAATATGAAACTGAATAATATAAACACTTGCATTTTACAGAATAAATGACATTTTATGTATGTTTAATTGCAAATGGACAAAGGTACATGATACAAAGTTTTAATGTGACTATCATACTAGGTATATTCCTCCTGATTTTTTTTTAGCGCTGACTTCACTTTATTATTTTTTGTTTGCCCTGATATTGTTCATAAAATATGTAGTTTTCTATTAAATTAATTAATTACGGTATTTTATCATTTATTTACTTTATAACAGTAAAACAATGGGAGTATCTACGTACAAGGATTTTTTCGATATAGCAGTGACAAAATGAAACCCTCGTAGATATTTTGTTTCTAAAGGAAGGAATTTTGTATCAGTGTAAACTGTTTTTTTGCGAAACGTGAAATATCGAATATTGATGATTTTTTTTTTAAATTTTATCTTTATGTGCAATATTATTGTTAAAATCAAAAAAAGTACATTCTTTTACCCCATATAGGTACCTGGCCCGGTTCACTATTACTATGAAAGTAAGTAGTCAAATTGACCCGACTCCATACAATCATTCGTTGATCTTGGAATGTTTTCAAAGAATAATATTTTGTCAATATTTGACTCGGTAAAATTATATGATTATTCTCTGGGGGTGAAAATACAATAAAAAAATAAGCATCCGACCCTTCGGTTTGAGTCTTGGCTAAATATTTTCGCTCGCCATTTCGTCAACAGATGACAAAAAAAGTGTAATTACCTACCTATAATATTATATATGTATATACATCGTGATAATTTCGATAGTGGATTTGTGTAGCCTGTAAGTAAGACGTGAAATAAATTAAATATTGTTATTAAATTTGACTTGACCTGTAAAAGTCACCCACAGAGATAATAAAATCGAAATGGTTTTAATTACTTATGCTGACGAATGTATTCAATAAATTACCATATTATACCATTGTTGCAAAGTACATTATACAACATTTATCATCGTTTTATGATAATTGTTGTGTAATATTATTATTTCCTAATGCCTCCTTTAGGTAAATATATTATTTATATATCACAACAATAGTTAATTACTTTTTATTATTTACAGTTCAAAAGATATTTTCAATAATATTAATTGAAATATATTTATTTAAATTATTTTGCTTATTAACTGGTAAAACGGGTTCACTACAGTACCTAATTTATCGTGTTTGTGATTGCATTACATTTCTGTAATACTTCGCTATACAGGTAGGAATCTGCAGAAATGGCGCCAAATTTTAAATTTTGACTAATGACGTTAGCTGGTTGACGCAGAGATGTCGTTTTCGGCATTCAAATTTGATCTAGAACATTTAGATAAAAAATACTTAAACTATGCATAAACTATACATAATTTTTAAATATATTTCGCTGTTTTGATATCGCCTTTAGTTAAAATATATAAAAAAAAATGCTTTTTTGACTGTGCATTGTGCATATTTTGGGTATATGAGTTTTCAGTACATATTTGGGCCTTTTAAGTGCACATTTTGGCACTTTGTTAGTGCATTTAATCCGATGACTAGTTATTATATTTTATAATTCTGAAATACAACATATTACACATACGTACATATCATACAAAAAAATACATAAATAAATATGAACAAAAATATTATATGCAGAAGAAAGACATGAGTTTAATTATTATTTTTGTAACATTGATTTCATTTTGAAGTCTACCGTCTTCGGGCAGCCATCTTTTTCCTAGCATTTTGAAACATATACTATATTTTGAAGTACCTGCCTTAACTCCACGTATATCTGTATGTAGTTACTAATACAGTGATAAAAACACTGATTTGAAAACCAGAAATACGTTTGTGAATTTTAACTAAATTGGTATTTATTTTTTCTCTGTGCATATCGAGACTCAACTGCTTTTTCCAATAAATGATTTGACTAAAATAATGTTTTCTTGAATTATATTGAAGGTTAACAATAGATAATTGGATAATTTATTATAATTAGCTGTTTAAGTACCTACATATATATGTATTTACTGCAAAATATGTCATACAGTCAATTATTCCTTTTACAATGGTTATTATTCAAATTTTGCCTTAAGCATTATGAAATATGTACCTACATAATGGATAATTTGATGAGATCCAATGATGAGACGTGTCTTGTTTTACGTTTTCACTAGGTACTATAGAACAGTGAAAAGTTATGATTTTTTAATTTCAAGCATATTTTTCACGTCAATTTTTCAACGGGTATCATGTAGAGAATACATACTATGTGTTTCGTAATTTTTTTATATGTACCTACATGTATTATAAAAATGAGTGCAAATTTATCAGTAAGTCCACTGATAAATTTTCTACTTTAAACTGATTAATTTTTTATAGATATCCGTCCTGCGATTCCCTACGATTTCGTCTTCCAAGACATTCAATATTCTCTCATGTTCAAGATATTTTTAAAAAAAGATAACTAATATATCGCTGGGTTTTTAGTATCACAATAAATCCGTAAGTCAGATCGCGCATAATACGACAACTACGAATTCAAAAATATAAATATAATTGGCAACGTAATATTTTCGATTCTTTCGGTTCAATAGAATACATGCAAAAAAATCTGGCTAAAACCTCAAATTATAACGAGTGCATTGTGGCCAACACTAAACTCTCCACTACATAGTAAGCGCACCTTTTTTTGATTGGCTTGATTGGTTGAAAATTCCTAAATCCATTTTTAAGAAGTACATTTTTATTAGATTCCTAAACAAATATTAGTTTCCTAGAGGGCAAAAGTTTTCATAATACTCCATAAACTCTAAAACATTGTCACGAAACTCATACTATGCACTCTCTACGTGATACCTTTTGAGATATTAATGTATATAAATGCTTTGAAAATAGACGAGCATGTATGAGACAATATATGAACGTTGATAAGACGATGCATGAATTTTGATGAGACGATGGATATGTCAAAACATATTTTCCTGCAATATCAAACAATCATTATTATTTTTTATTATTTAAAATACTTTAATTCATCTACAAACAATAATATCGTTTATAAACAAAATGAAAGTACTTGGTCCCAAATGTGAACACTGTGGTACACCACTAGTGGCAGTAAAAGCCACAGAGATCACGTCGTTTAACTAAATATAAAGCTTTCTACTTGACAGATAGCTCTCAATCCATCCCAGAAAACTATCTGTACTTCCCAAATTCTTTAATTTATTCTGCAATATATTTTCATGGTATACCTTATCGAAAGCTTTGCTGAAATCAATGGAAATGGGGTCAACCTGACTTTTTTCAACAAATGCGTTTACTATTCAATTCAATTCCAAAAAAACATGTAGCAAATATATGTATGTGCATATGTACTAGATATATTGCATTGTTATGTAAATACGTTCGGTTAATGTTGAGTAGTAATTGACTTCAATCAGCTAGTCGATTTTGTATAAACACCAAGAGATCTTTGGTGTTAAGTATTTTTTTATGTGTGGTATACACTCGTTAACGTTATGTATGCATATTTTTGGTATTTTGTAAGTTATGGAACAGTACTTTACACGAAAGATCTCATGGTTTTTATACAAAATCGACTCGCTGTTTATCTGGCAAAATATCAGTTTCTAAGAACTAGATCAGATATTCAACTTAATTTTATTTCCTGATCAATGTCTGTTTTATTGCATATCTTATAGTTATTTAAGTATATCAAGAAATAATTGATCTAATGACAATAATTGCTATAAATACAATGAAACGAATTAACCGGTATACATATATCCAATGATAAATTTCCGATATTAAATCTCAACAGTTAATGATACACCGATATAGGTATGAATTTATGTATGTATAGTTGCACGTAAATACAGCATCCAAGGTATGTAATACAAACAAATTAAATGTTATTAATCTTAGTTTAAATTACGAGATATTTTAAAATTATATTTTACAAGACTTCTCAACCTTTGACACCGGCAGAAAATATATCAAATTTATTGGTAATGTATAATGTCCATCAGTAGCGACAGACAATAACTATTCCATACATATTATTGACCTATTTAATAAAATTAATATCAACGTATGTAAATTTCAAATAAAGAGAAAATTACAGTTATTCTAGTTTTACAAATGTTCCTATCCCTTTCAGACCCGGCCAATACAATTGTGTGGGTCACAAGGATGATTTTTTTTCATAACCTAAACGTTGGAAGTGGATGGACTCAACGTCATATGATTGTGCGTGTTTCAAACTATACTTTCCAATTTATTGAAATTTTGTATCAATGGCAGCCGGCATTCAGGTACGAACGTGTCAAATTCAGTGTAAAATTGTGCTCCCAACTTTTACGTAAGTGAAATATTTATTTTGTTTCCTCTGGTATAATAACAATCGTTTAATAGGCACTGTTAATTACTATTTTCTCTATGTGTTGATGCTAATTTAAATGAATTTTACTCATTAATTACAGCGGTATGGCCTAACGAACTTTTATGTCACAATTGTGAGGGTGTGGGCCCAAACTGTTATAATATGCAGTTTGCATGATTTCACTGTTTCTTTGATTTTTTGGTTTCATCACAATGAAAATGGGGTTGAATGATGCTGCCATCGAGAATCTGCTTAATGGTTCTGGAGACGACAGCAGTGATGTTGAACAAGACCAGTTATTACCGGAAAGCGAAGAAATTTGCACTTCATCATCATCGGAAGCAGGCAGTAGAAGTGATGAGGACGATACTCCATTGTACAGTACATTGATATGGCAAAAAAGGAGATTTAACAGTAAGTCAGTTCCAGAAGATACTCCTCGTACGATTGTGCCTGTGAAAACACCTGCAGAATATTTTGAACAATTCTCTACAACACAACTTTCAGAACAAGTTTATACAATTGTGCGAATCACAATTTTGCGGTTAAATGTTGGGCCCATTAAAACACAATTGTGTGTGTCACAAATGTGTGAGTAAGAATAGAAGCCCACTATGACACAATTGTGAGGGACAAAATTTTCCAAGATGCACCCGGAAAATCCAGAAAATGACCTCGGATTCGTCATCTACGACCCAATTTTACTTAAGACCACTCTATATTTTCACAAAAATCTTTGTAGTTTAAGTGCGGGTCTGAAAGGGATATATATTTCATTCTTCTTCATCTTCCTCACCCTATCTCCATCCACTCCTGGACGAAGGCTTCCTCTATTGGCTCCATGTCGTCCTGTCCCGTGCAGTCTGCATCCAGGACGTGCCAGCATATCGTTTGATATCATCCCACCATCACTTCAGAGGTCGCCCCACACCTCTCTTTATCGTGCGATGTCTCCAAGTCTGTCTTTTTCCACTTATCGTCTAAGCTTCTGACTACATGTCCTCACTGTTTTCATTTGCCACATTTTTTTTAAATGAATATGTCCTTGTTAAACAAGTACAATACATCTTCCTGCGTTCCCTAAAATAAGCATTAGTGCTATAGGTAAACGAAATCGGTCGAGGTAGGATTCGAACTCGCGACCACTGGATTACTATAACAGCGCGCTAACCGCTCTGCCATCGACCCATCTGCATTATATTGCTTAAATCGAACATATTTTATTATATTGGTTAAATCGAACTAGACTAAGAATTCTACAAATTTTCATTAAATATCTAATTTATTTTTAACTATTTTTTTTAATAAATTTCTGTGCTGTGTTTTTTGAAAAATAACAATTAATTGTATCGTATTTACTTGAGGCTTTACATTGCTTGGATTGGTTGTAAGAGGTGGCCTTCTGCAAATGAACCCACCCTTGTTTGCTTGATTGTTATATAAACAGATCTTATATTTAAATCCCACATGGTGGTGATGAGGTCAGCTCTGCTTACTGCACTCTTCCACTTCGTCATATCCTGAGCATCGTCCTCCGAGATATTATATTCCCGCATGTCCTCTGTCACCAGGCCCTTATATATTTTGGGACGTCTTTTGAATGTATTTCCTATTCTTTTGATTTATTGGTATTTTACCCTATTTTTGAGAAAGCTACGGTGAATATTTTCAGCCGCCTCAGTTTTCTTATTATGTATTATATCAGCTCCACATACCTTCAACCTCATATATCTTCAGCTTCATATTTATCCATCTAGCTGACTACAGAATATTGCAGTTGCAAAAAAGCATCACTTATCACTACATTTCAATTGCAATCTTGGCATACCTCGACATTTCATATCCTGTAGATGACAGCATAATATTTTATATGAAATTTAAATGCATCAGGTTGAAAGATTGTTTCAAATGAACCATTGTGATTTTTTTTTCTCGTCTTTCAAATGCAATAATCAACAAAAAAGTTAATCAGCAAAAACTAAAAATGAATCATCTGTCCAAGGTGAATTTAGTTGATTTATAATCAGGGCTGGTCCAATAATATGATCAAAGGGTATAGATGTTTCGACAGCAGGTATATTCGTCAACCTTTGTGGCACAGTTGGTAAGATATCTTACTTCTGAGCGAAAGGCCACAGTTTTTAATCTTGTTTTCAGTCTGAATCCAAGTCTCTAGAAGGTTGCAACGTGTTATTGGATACGTGTTAAATTAATATTTGACAAAGTACCTGTAAGTAACCCAAGAAGCAAAACAAAATATAAATAAAATAAATATTGGAGACGCCAAAAGTAAACCAATTCCATAACTGGCACAAGAATGTTTTTTAGAAAAAAAAATATCATTAGTGGACCGCATGCAGACTGCGAATCTTAATTTACCCAGAACTGTTATAGACCCATAAGATTAGTGGTTCATTGTGAATCACCACTTTTTAATGATTGCTCATCTTTTTTTAATACCCTATTCAGATTTACTGCATAAATTATAAATCATCATAACAAACAAAAAATACTTAATAGCATTTTGTTTGTATAATTATCGCATGCAGTTGATGCATGAAATTATCGCTCCTGGACTTGGGCGATAGATAATGAAGATTTAGGTTGGTATATTTTGCTCGGTGGCAAAACGGTTTGTTCGCTGGATTACCACGTGAATAAGTTTCCTTATGGCAATAAATGTTCCTTTGTTGACATATTTGTACCTACATAAATTGATAAAATTAAAAATATTAATAGACATGAATTGTTGCAACTGAAAAAAACAGATCACTAGGTATCATAGAATTGTCACTTTCTTGACCTTGTTGACACAAGAAAAACAAGATATGTCTACACAATTGACCGGTATCTTGGGCAATTGACACAGCCTTCCTATGCAATATCTTGATTTGGATGCAACTACTTTTGAAACTTCTACTTTTTGAAATGCCATTCTATTTTAGGCAATGTGAAGAAGCTCTCTGACGGTTTGGATACCTGATGACTTCAGTATTAGCTACTACTACTACTACCACGGGATTTAATAGTCGTGCCACCCATGTATGCTTGTACATAGTTAAAGACAAAGAAAAAATCATGAATGCAATGAAGATGAGCTCTTCTTTTTTTGAAATCTTGAACGGTATTGATATTCTTATTACGATAATTATATTATATTCTAATATAGTTAACGATATTTTTGAGTTCAATAAATTGTGTTGTTCAATGTTTCTTCTATGTCTTTCGCTTCCTACTTCTATCCAAAGAGTTCTTCCGTTAGGGGTCTAACGTTGAAGATACTTCCTTATGGCATCAAAACCTTTGTGCACTATTTTTTTTATATAGTTAACAAAATATTTCGTAAAATAATTATATGGGTCGGTGTCAGAGCAAGCATCGTTGTAATCCAATGAACGGGGAGATCAAAATTAACCCTGTCTCGACCGATTTTGTTCACGTATAGCACAAGGATTTATTTTTTATTTAAAGAATGTATTCAAAAATGTAAATCAAAAACGTATTTAATAGAAACAAACTAAATAAGCAGTTTTATTTATTTTTTGTTAAACTGGGTATAAATAAATCAAGAAACCCATATATTATAATTTTTCCGTGATTTGATCATATTATATTAATTGTAATTAATGTATCTTAATCAACAAGTACAAGAAATAGACATCAATTAATCACTCTGAAGACACCACATACAGACAAAAACACTATCAATACTTTGCTACAAAGATTCTAAATTTAGTTGTAAAAGATATAAAGAACATACATTTAATAGGAAACACAAGACTAAAACAAAAAATACATACATTGTTATATACACACACGACAAAACTACTAGGACTCACATAGTGAACCAACTTACAGATTACATTGATTAAGTAATTTATCTGTACCACATAGGAACAGGCCTGGCCTAGTGAGGTGGTACAAACCAACACATTTATTTGCCGAATTAATTATAAATATGTTAATTTTTGGTATTTGTAATAAAGTGATAATGTGTTCAAGAATTATATTCAAACTACCTATGACATAATCTATTAAATAATCAATAATACTTGAGAAAAACATATTTTCAAGTGAACACTTTCGCCTTGGACACTGTTTCATGTAGACATTCTTAATGAAGGTACTAATATCTACCTACTGACTGTTGGTCGAGTAAATCCACAACAGCTCGATTTACCTTGAACTCCTGTTTCAAACTGGTTTACAGAATTGTGCGAGAACCGTAACTATTATAAAGAATTGCGAAATTATTGCGAAAACGAAATGCGTTAACTATGGTTCATGGCATAAATACCACGTTAGAAGATTATATTTTATCGTTATAGAAGCAAAAAAATATGATTTTTTTATATAAACGTGGCTGTGTAGGAGACTGCAATGTAGTTATAGGATCTTGATTTGTAGTATGTACTCATCCGTATACCTATGCGCCTATATTATATAGCTTTGAAGAGAGTTTGAAATCAACTGATGAAAATTTCGATCCGGACCTTGAAAAAACCCGGGTTGTAAGTAGGGCTAAACAAGGAATTCGGAAGATTGTTCCATAGTCGGATTAGTTGGCGCAAAATACCAAAGTTCCAGATATTTTTATGAGGAATTCGATTTTTTACGTATTCTTGTAATATGAACTATATTGCTTCCACAGCTCGTATTTTTTTCTTATTGTCCATGCCTCACATACATACATGTGTATGTACATATGTAATAGTTAGCTATTTATGTATACTGTGCGATATCAGACAATTATCGCTACTTTTGTGTTTAACATAATAAGTAATTGTCACGTTTCGAGTTACAGAACTATGTAAGCTGATTTACCCTGCGTTGGGAGAGCAAAAAAATATACATATAAACTTCAGGAAGAATTGATTCTACAATTATTCTTGCACATAAAAGCGTTGGTACCAATTTTGTGGTTTTCGTTTCTTCTTCTTGTGATAGGTTTTGGAGACCAATTTATTTATTCAGGAATTGTGCCCCTCTCGCAAACACTCTTGTGATGTCGCGTTTTTGAGTTTTGAAGTTTAATAACGATAATTTACATTCCAAGGTCACTGTAGCCAAATTGTATGCGTACAAAATAATGTGGGTGAAGAGTAAATGTGTTCCACTTTAAGGCCCATTTAAACTAATCCTACGATTACAGTTTGACTTTTTACTGGTTTTATCCGATTCCTTTAAATACATTATTGGTACTCTATAATTCAGATGCCTTTCCGATGCAAATGCTTGAAGACCTTCAAATTCCTTATTGCCTTATGGCGCGCGCTAGTGTCTGAATCCAGACGATTCAGCCCTATATAAAGACGCCTCAGACCGGGAGCGGCCATTCGATCTACCCTGTTCCAGTTGTCGCAGTCGCGCTGTCCTTGCGACCCCATAGTTTTCAATCCGCGTAATCATCGTATATTATTCTAATTTAAAATATAATTATTTATTAAGTCAACTATTTTCAATGTATTAGAGTCACTTATCCAAATAAATTCATGTAAGTAATTGCACCAATTATCTTTTGATTTCTGTCATATAACTACCTGTGTTTTACTGTAATATTAAATATCTATATGTACGTAGTGCTGTGTTAGGTAAGTACCTACACAGTCATTACAATACCTTCGCTTGGGGATAGGCAAACAGGTTGAAATACCTAAAGCCTATATAGACCGGCATAGCCTATCCTGGGTGACCACCGACAGGTTATCTAACTTGATCGGCAGCACAACCCAGTCCTCGGTAACCAAGATCAGGTAACTTGGTATCCCGAGGGCCCAAAGCCAAACAGGTGACGAGAGTACACCTAAACAGGTAAAGCCTTTTTTCTTGTCATTTTGACTAATGTATAAGATCGGTAAGGAGAGATGTTATGTGTAATCTATCAGCTTCTCAGATCAACTACGCGGCTTCGTTAAATATCTACAGTAGGTAATACTTGGGGAAACCAGTACTATAGCATTCAAGTAACCTTGTCTCAATACAACAAATACGTATATTACCTAATCTCATAATCTTATTTTTAGGCAAGTCTTTAATTCACATCATACAGTTTCGCATACCAAGATAACCACACTAATATATTATTTTTATTACAACAATACTCTAACATCAACTCTTTTCATACACCTAGACACAAAAGCATTCGTAAGCGTTTTTCTTTATTTTTGGGCAAGCTTCGTCAAATACCTTTCAGCTGTCTCAGATGACAAAACCCGATATAGTTATTTTAAGAATTTGAACTAAACTTTTAATTTTGTTTACACTGACAGCGTTTACTATGTAGAATTCCATTTTTAAAATAAATTAAACACTTGTTTTTCTTTCTACATTTATTTTTACTCTCCAGAACGACCGTTTCGCCTGGTGAAGGCCTTTTCAACTGGTGAAGTACATGGTGTGGTTTTTTCTTATATACTATTACATTAGATGGAATTTATACAAAGCAAAAAAGGTGGGTGGTTGTTACAGTTTAAGAATTCTTAAACTGTAACAACCACCCACCTTTTTTGCTTTGTATAAATTCCATCTAATGTAATAGTATATAAGAAAAAACCACACCATGTACTTCACCAGTTGAAAAGGCCTTCACCAGGCGAAACGGTCGTTCTGGAGAGTAAAAATAAATGTAGAAAGAAAAACAAGTGTTTAATTTATTTTAAAAATTTGAACTAACCTAACATAAGCACAGAAAAACGGGTTATGAAAACAATTTTGACCATTCTTAATAGCATTCATAATCATCAACCATCAGTTTTTGTTTTATCTAAAAAAAATCAGATTGCATAAATTCTCTAAGAAATAAAACATTTCAAATCTGGGGGGCAAGTCTGGTCCAACTGGTGAAATCAAAACCCTCACGATTACCCATATCATAGATTTAATTATTATATGGAGTTCTATAATATCTTTAGATTATTTATTTACTTTTTATCACACCATATTTATAATGACAACAATAAGTAGATTACTGCTGCCCAACAAGAAAAACCTGTTCCAGATATTATAGAACTCCATATAATAATGATGTCCATGATATGGGTAATCGTGAGGGTTTTGATTTCGCCGGTTGGACCAGACTAGCCCCCCTGGATGTCTAAATAGGTACTTTAAACAAATGATAAATAATGTATTCTATCAAAATATAAATTGTTACAGTATCCAAATGATAAAAATAATACATATTATCAAAATATAAATAGGTACCTACTATGTATAATAATATATAAATAGGTACTCACTAACCCAAGGGGATATAGTGGGGAGTTATGATTTCGCAATTTCTAAGGATTTTTTTTGCAGATTATCAACTAGTATCATGCTGAGATTGTTATTTTATTTATTTATTTATTATATAAAATACAATTTTTCCTTAAATCTAGTAACAAATTTTTTTATTAATGCATTATAATATATTTAACTTAGGTTAGATAATAGTTACCAGATATTTTACTATTGTCATAAACTTCCTCACTAGGTAAAACCTGTTCTGAGACAGTGTATATATGTCTTATTAGTTTTCAGTTTTGGTTAGTAACTATGGGAGTATTTTTAGAGTTCAGGTGATTAATTTATTTTTAACTAGCTTTTATGTCCCGCCGTTGGCCAAGAATGTAAATTAGTGAAGGAATAAGCATTCGTTTATATAATATTGTCATAAAAAATATTTGCTAATTCGTAGTATGAAAAAGTTGTTTGAAATTTAATTGAGTTTAAGCGATGTAAAATGTTCAAGTGATGGCCACAACCCATTTGTTTTTATATATAAGTAGGTACATACAATTTCTGCACGCATGGACTATGGTCAATGGTTTTAAATATGACTGATTATAAAGAGACAACGTTGTAAAGAGTTTGGATTTGGCCACAACCCCTATTTTTATATATTGTCATCGAACGCAAATGTGTTTTAAATATTTAGTAATTTTGGATGATGAGAAATGGCTTAAAAATTAAATAAACAAAAGTACTGAAAAGATTCTAGTGTTGGTCACATCCCATTCGTTTTTATATTTTTCGTCAAGTGTGCATACCTATAGATTATTATATTTTTGCACAATAAAACTGATCTACATTACAGAAGAAGACTTAAATAGTTTTTAATTTGAATATAAACGTTGTGAAGAGTCCAGTAATGGCCACAACCCCGAATTTTATTATATTGTCATCAAAATCAAATATGTAGTTATTGAAAATTAAGCAATATATGATGATATAATAAATGGTGTAAATTTCGATTGAAAAAAAGTATTGAGAAGATTCTAGTGATGGTCACATCCCATTCGTTTTATGTATTTTCGTCAAGTGTGCATGTTGTTTATAATATTTCTATACAATAGACTATAAGACTTAAAACTAACCCAAAAGACTAAATGAAAAAAAAAGAATAAGTATAAGACTATAACAAATAGTTTGTAATAAAAACTGACCCAATGGTCTACATAAAAGATCCAATAGAAGAATTACACAATAGTAAATGTATTATATAAAAAACTGACCAAATGGTCTTCATAAAAGAAGAAGAAGATGAATTGAAATATTGGAAATATTTTATATAAAATTCACCCAACGTCTACAATAAATAAGAAAACGAAGAATTAGACTAAAGGAAATAGTTTGTATAAAAACTAACCAAAAGATCTACAAAAAATAAGAAAAAGAAGAATTAGACTATAGAAAGTAGTTAATATAAAAACTGACCCAAAGGTCTACATATTAGAAGAATAATTATACGTCAGGAAATAGATTGTATAAAAACTAACGCAGGAAATAGATTGTATAAAAACTAACGCAGGAAATAGATTGTATAAAAACTAACGCAAAGGTAAAACATAAAAGAAGACGAAGAAGAATTAGACTTAAGGAAAAGTTTGCATGAAAACTCTCCCTTGGTCTACATAAAAGAGGAAAAATAAGACTATAGGAAGTTAGTTTATACAAAATTCAACAAAGGTCTACATAAAATTAGAAAAAGAAGAAATACGTTAAAAGAAATAGTTGGTATCAAAACTGGCCCAGAGGTCTACATAAAATAAGACGAAGAAGAATTAGACTAAAGGAAAAGTTTGCATGAAAACTCTCCCTTGGTCTACATAAAAGAGGAAAAATAAGACTATAGGAAGTTAGTTTATACAAAATTCAACAAAGGTCTACATAAAATTAGAAAAAGAAGAAATACGTTAAAAGAAATAGTTGGTATCAAAACTGGCCCAGAGGTCTACATAAAATAAGAAGAAAAAGAATTAGATAATAGGAATAAGTTTGTATAAAAACTCACCCAAAGGGCTACATAAAAGAAGAGGAAGAAGATGAATTAGACTATAGGAAATAGTTTGTATAAAAACTCACCCAAGGTCTACATAAATTAAGAAAAAGAAAAATTAGACTATAGGAAATAGTTTATTTATGAACTGTCCCAAATGACTTCACAAAAGAAGAGGAAGAAGAATTAAACAACAAGAAATAGTTTGTATAAAAAATCACCCAAAGGTCTACTTAAATAAAAGAAGAATTTCACTATAGGAAATAGTTTGTAGATTGAATGACATGTGTATTGTAGTTAACCTAAGATAGTTTAATAATTTTCCTATACGAACTTAGTATATTGTTGGTTTTCAAGTAGTATTAGGTATGTAGGTACCTACCTACAATGATGTTCTAAATTAATTCGAATTCGATTTATAACAAATTTTATTTGAATATCAGAATGTGTCCGTTACCATAGTAACCATAGAACATGTAAAAAATATCAAATGGTTTGTAGACATTTTTTGAATAATATGTATGTAGGTACCTACATTGGTTTGTTCGATGCCATAAAAATAAAAATTGTCCGGAATATCAAATATTATATACAAATTATGCAATTTTATTATGCCTATATCTTTACTAATAATTAACAGACTTTTACAATATACGTCTTAAAACTTGCTGTAATGTCTTGTGTTTCATTTTATTATTTCATAATTTTATTTATTTCAAAGGTTTATTATTTTCAAGAACATATTCATTCGGTAGGAAAATGAAATATTGTATGAAAAGATATTAAAATGGCGGCATTTATGTACAAAACGCTTACTTTAAAAATAAGTTAAACATTATAATTATACAAAATATTCACCATGTTTTTCACTTAAACGCTAAGTTATACTTGAAAGTAAAATTTTTTCGTGTAAATACGTACTTCTAACTTTTAAACTAACAGATATTTGCGTGCAAAATGTACACTTCTTGACAGATACGACTTGGAAAATTTTGTATGAAAAAAATAATTATTGAAATATTTTTAAAATTCAGCATTTTAATCGCATTATTTTTAGCCTGACACTGCATCAGGTATACAGGTACACGTTCCCTTAAGTACCTCCCGTCCCTTCAGGCCCTTCAGTACCTCCCGTCCCTTCAATTCCTCATTACGTCCCTTCCCTTCATTACATCCCGTCTCTTCAGTCGGTTAAGAAAAGTTTCATTCCAGAAACCATCCTGGAAGAACCGCGAAGAGATGAAAAGACATTCTTTTCCCAGGATACTCCACCTTCATAGGTAAAATGACTAAATACACGAAGAAGAAGAAGAAAATAGTTCAAATCCAGATACCTGCGAAGATATGGAAGGAAAATTGGACTTTCTTCTCCCAGGATAGTCCACCTTCATAGGTAAAATGACCAAATGCACGATGAAGAAAAAGAAGAAGAAAAAAGTTTATATCCAGAAACCGTCTTGGAAGACCTGCGAAGAGATGGAAGGACAGTTGGACCTTCTTCTCCCAGGATACTCCCCCTTCATAGGTTAAATGACCAAATACACGAAGAAAAAGAAGAATAAGAAAAAAGTTTAAATCCAGAAACCATCCCGGGCACACGCTCGACAATTCACCAAAGTTTCATTGTAATCGGACAAACGGTTTAGGAGCACATCGCATACAATTTTCCGATAGGAAATCAGTATATTGTTGATTTGTAAGTAAATAGTAATAGGTAGGTACCTACCTACAACAATATTCTAAAGAAATTCTATTCATAACAAATTTAATTTGAATATCAGAATCTTTCCGTTACCATAGTAACCATTCCAATACTTTAAAAATATCAAATGGTTTGAGACTTTTTTGAATATGTAGGTACCTACATTGGTTTGTTCGATGCCATAAAAATGAAAATTG
Source organism: Molanna angustata (assembly GCA_963576475.1). Classification (NCBI taxonomy): domain Eukaryota; kingdom Metazoa; phylum Arthropoda; class Insecta; order Trichoptera; family Molannidae; genus Molanna; species Molanna angustata. The sequence goes on along the minus strand of OY754971.1, from coordinate 4,464,717 downwards.
TCAGAAAAATCAAATATTATTTACAAATTATGCAATTTTATTATGCCTACATCTTAACTAATAATAAACACATTTTTACAATATATGTCTTAAAACTTGCCGTAATGTCTTGTGTTTCATTTTATTATTTCATAATTACATTTATTTCAAAGGTTTATTATTTTCAAGAACATATTCATTCCGTGGGAAAATGAAATATTGTATGAAAAGATATTAAAATGGCGGCGTTTATGTACAAAACGCTTACTTTAAAAATAAGTTTAACATTATAATTATACCAAATATTCACCATGTTTTTCACTTAAACGCTAAGTTATACTTCAAAATATATTTTTTTTGTGTAAATACCTACTTCTAACTTTTAAACTAACAGATATTTGCGTGCAAAATGTACACTTTTTTGACAGATATGACTTGGAAAATTTTGTATGAAAAAAATAATTATTTAAATATTTTTAAAATTCAGCATTTTTATCGCATTCTTTTTAGCGTGACACTGCACCAGGTATACTGGTACATGTTCGCACTTAAATTAGATTTTTAGATGCTCTTGGTTTTTCAGAAGGCGTGAGACAAACACACACACACACACACACATACACACACACATACACTAACATTTTGATTGCTTTATTACTTTAGATATAGTCTCTGCCCTTTTTTAATCCAAATTTTAATGTCTCTTTTAAATATTTTCAAGTTACTGTTTTGTCTAAGTGTTAAAGGTAGTTCGTTGTATAATTTGACTCCAAAATACAGGAAATTTCTTTGTCCAAAAGTTGTCTTGAGTCTAGGTATTAGGAGTTTAGCCTGTTCGGTCTGTCTAGTTGGTCTAGATGTTTGCGTAGAGTCAAGTTTGTCTATGTTTTTATATATGTATGTACAAGCGTTCTTTGCATATAATTGTGATATGTTTAGTATATTAAAGTCATTAAATAATGCGTCGGATGGAGTGCGGATTGGTACCTTGTAGATTATCTTTAAAACGGATTTTTGTAGTTTTATCAAAGAGTCTATTGTAATATAGTAAGCGCCTCCCCATGATATAATTGCATATTCTAATATAGATTGATACAAAGAGAAATACATTATTTTAATGACGGGTAAATGTAGGAAGTTCCTTACAGTACGGATATTTTTTTTAAGTTTGGAAACAATGAGTGAGATGTGATGGTTCCATTTTAAGCATTGGTCAATTTGTACACCTAGGTATTTTGTGAATTGTATTCTAAACGTTTCATCACATGGGTCGATGGCAGAGTGGTTAGCGCGCTGGGCTAGTAATCCAGTGGTCGCGAGTTCGAATCCTGCCTCGACCGATTTCGTTCACCTATAGCACAAGCATTCATGCTTATTTTAGGGAACGTACGAAGATGTATATGTACTTGTTTAACAAGGACATATTCATTTGTATTTTTAAAAAAATGTATCTGTGTGTGTGCTATTTGCTGTGTGCTATATATGTACTATGTACTGTGTTCTATATACGGCGTGTTTATTTTTCTTTATCAATTGTAGACTATAGTACTCAATCGATTCTTTTCAAATTTTGAAAATATGAATTGGTAACTTATACTCGTTTAGACCCCATTAGATTCTGAAGGATATCTGAATAGTGCTTCTCAATTTTTTTAACTATCAAATATTTCAATGTGACCCCAAACTCAGGAAACTTGAATTTTGAAAATTTTATTTTCAAATTAGTAAAAAGACACACCACTTTCATAAAATGACATTGAAGGATTGCCATGTTTTCGTAATAAAATATTTAAATAAAAAAATAATTTAACAAACTCGTTTAATGAAAATGTTAAAAATAATCCATACAAAATTTGAATACTTGGAGTGACTTGTTAGTGAGGAGTTTAGCGTTGGCCACAACCCACTCGTTTTTCGTAGGGAAATGCAAAAATAAAGAATTAAAAAAAGAAAATTATATAATAAATATTAAGTTATATAAATATTGAGTTTTTAAAATTATTACTAATTAAACTGACTAAATTACCGTTTAAATAATGTATAAATAGATACCTACAGACAGACCTCTATCATAGTAAAATATTATGTATTTGATAATCATTGGAGATATCAATTAAATAACTGCATTTATCTAACAACGTGTATCTCTAACTTATTGTATATGTAATGCTTATATTTTTATTGCTTAGTGATATTGAAAAATAATTATTTATACAAGAATATGACTTTAATATTATTATGCGTTGCTTCCGTGGCCTTTGGCAATATACCTACCAAGAGAAACCTTACAGTCAAATACGCTCACGTTACAAATAAGTAAGAATTTAAGCTCATTTTGAATTCATTAATGACAACACCTATCTCTAAATCTAATCTTATTATAAAGCTGATATCAGAATTTCACAACAATTTGATGTTGTGAAACTCAGGACAGATTTTTAATAACCGTACTTTTCTTTAATATGCCTAATACTTAGGGGACACCTGCTGTTAGAATTTGGGTTCATTTTACTCTTCCGAAGAAGCGCACTACGTAGCGTTGGGGAGGGTTTAGCATCTGCTCAGAAACCCGGGTAGTAAGAAGGTGGAAACACAGAATTCGGAAGATCGTTCCACAGCCGGGCTGCTGTGTCTGTGAAGCGAATGGATTGTGTGTATTGAAAGTTTACTGTTAACGGGTGTTGAGATTGAGTAAAACAAGTGACTCTAATGTGAATGGGTGGAAGAGGGACCAGGGATGCAAGTTCTTCTGAGCATCTCCCGTGGTAGTATTTATAGAATAAACTTAGAATAACTATCCTGCGTCTGTGGTCTAATGATTGCAAACCATGAGTCAATGATGGGTCGTCAATCAGACTAATGATTACTGGATTAAGACATTGAAAGGTTATTGAATGCTCAAATCAAATAATGTTTGATGCATTCAACACAAAACAATCGCATCAACTCTAAAGTGAAGATCTTAAGTTGATTATACCAACCATCGACACGTCTGACAAATACATACCTACATTTGTTAGTAATATTTGCGGACCATTCACTTTAAATAACATCCATAGACTTTATTAATAGTCAACAAAAACAGCAATGATGGCTTTCGGCGTGGTAGGTAATAGGCATGCTCCACCAAAGTATTTGAGTTCCGAGTGGGTAATCATTCAATATTTGATTCGGTGTACCCCGATGAAAACGACCGCATGACTTTTTAATAGAGAAAAAAACGTGTAATTAATCCAGTTTGAGATAATCTCAGCACTTCAAGATTCGTAGGTGATACAATTACCTACAGTATCAACTTACGCAATATGCAAGTAAAAATTGAATGTTGTATAAAACGCACGATAAAAGCATAGGAACAGCAAAATCCATACTTAGAAAAACAATATTGAATTTGATAGAAAATATAAGATTTATGAAAACTTCACTAAGGGTTGTCAGTACGACCTTGTTAAAATTCGTATCAATATTGTATTTCGAAAGATGATAGAAAAAAAATGTAGGGAACAGATTTAGTAACAAATGTTCATATTATACCATCACACTGTTTCCATCTATGGGGCAGGCAGAGAAAACCGAACGCCAGACTCTTATATCTTGACATACATGTTTTGCCTCATTTACATCCATGCATCGTGTCATACGTGCTCTCCTTTTATTCTGACTTAGTATATTACGTATATATGACTTCGTATATATGATCATGCCAACCAGTGGCGGCTGCTAACTAATAAGTTTAACGGTTCGGTGGATCTTAACAAAAACACTTGTTTATTTTTTGTTGGAAATACGAACACTTAATTACTCGCATATTAAAATCCGGTATTGTCTGAATCAACTTTCTTTCGGTAATCAGCGCTGAAAATGCGTTGAGACGGTCCTGTGCCATGGTGTTTCTTAAACATATTTTTATTCTATTTAATGTGCACGGATGTTGTGGAAATTATCCATATTAGTTTAACGGATTCTGAAGAAGACTCGGTTAGATCATTATTTAAAAACAGTTGTCAAATTGAAATATTGCCATCAACCTTTCTAAAATCGTCAAGATTCTAAATTGTGCAAAGTTTATTTTCACACACAAAAATCAAAACACATAAATCCATACAGAATTCAATAATACTCAGTCATGTAGAAAAAATATACAATGTAAAACGAGTTATAATTTATTATTTACAAACTTTATTATATATTTATAATTTACAAACTTATTTAAACAACAGCGAAATGCGCACCGCCTAACATAGAATCCGCAAACTATATAGCTTATCGGTGCGGCGCGCCAAAGTCTTCGAACTACGTTAACTACGTCGAACTACAGTACGTTGTCTAAATTTCCATACATTTGCTACAGAATTTGTGGTGCGCTTAGAATAACGCACCGCGGGTCTCTCACCGATGCATAAATTCAGGCGTTTATTTAAGTAAAGTGATACTAGAAATTTTTGTCTTCATTCTTGTACTTACTTGGTAAGTAATTTGGTATTTTTTTTAAACATGTTTGTTGATATACAATTTGGTTTATGCTTTTATTTTATCTCACCGGTTTAGCGCTCCAGCGCACCTAAGGAGCGTCCGCCATTGATGCCAACTCTTTCTCCGCCGGCCCCTTCTTCTTTGTTAGACGTTCAACGTTCATTCTCTCCACATGTCCGAACCATCGCATAGCATTTATCTTCATACTACTCATAACGTTTCTCGTTATCTTTGTTTTATCGTTAAAAATATTTTTTGCAATGAGTCACAATAGACCGAGTACGAGCGACTACCAGATTTACGTCATGATATAAAGGCTGATTTTTATTTTCTGGAAAAGGGTACCACAGCAGGTTACAACGATTCGATAACATGAACACTGAATAGTGGTGGTTTTCGAAGAAAACAGTGTTTTAAGAGTCGAAAATTGCTATTTGTATACGCCAGTTAAGCGTAGATATAAGTATGAATCGTTATTTTATCAAGCGTATTTTTTTTATATTTACCTACTATGAAAGACTATTAAAATCACTGTTGTATCCTTTCACAGAAAAAATCAGCCTTTATTATATGACGTAATTCTGACAGTTGCTGGATCTCGATCTATAAATGTATCACCTAAACGAATTAGATATATATTCAACTCATTAATAAATGTTATCAAATCAAAACTTATCAATCATTAAATATTCATATAACTATAATCATACCAACACATATCCCTCTCCATCTGCACTCTATCTTTCCTCTCTATTCCCAACTCTCTCCTATATATTTTTTGTTTAAACTTATATACTTATTGTTTTTTACTTATGTGGAAACACATTATTGGCATAATTGTTATAACTTTATTGTCCATACCATAAACTTTGTAACGCTGTTTGTTTCCTGAATATATAATATATCCTAAGAAATATTTTGTACTACCGGCCGGAATTTCATAAAACAAAAGATATGCGGCATTAATTTCGTAACCAGATTCCAAATCCAATTTCAATCTATGCTTAGAACCTACCTTCAAGTCCCCCTTAATTTGAGGAACTCAAATTAGGTACTATTACGATATAAACATACCTATTTACCGCCAAATCCTCCATTATAAAGGTAAGTTCATTGTAAAAAAATCGTATTTGGTATTGGATTCAAGTGTCAAGATTAAGGCCGCTGTGATCTTAAAAAATGTCGTATACTTATTTCATTAAGTCACAAAGAAAAAAATAAATTGAAACAATAGGTATGTGTATTACAAAACCGGATCGTGATTTTTACGACAAAGACCTCGAACTTAGATAGATAATAAATAATCCTTGAACACAAGTTCATCACCTTGCTCATAAAACATTAATTTTATGTTTTAAAACGTCTTCTCCGGTTCTTTATCTTTTTGTACCTACATAATATAAACAATATATCGCACACTGACAGGCTTATTGTCATTAGGAAATTTCTTCCAACCAATCAGAGAATATTTATTATTTATTATCATTTTATATTCACGGCCCATTTTCACTATAGATGACACAATCAAAATTTATCTGAGAAGATATTAAACTGCTTTTCACAAAAGTGACTTCCATTGTAATATTGGCACGACTATTCAATCAAATAAACTGAATATTTTTGCCATATCTTAAAATTAAGTTCCTCTTATTTCATATTAGATATATGTTAATAATAAGGCATTTTAAAATAAAACAATCTGAATTTAATTTTGCAGAATGATACATATCTTCTATTTCATTTTAACAAAACCAATTTCTTTTTTTAACGATTTATCGGAAATAACTTTTAAAAATACTACAAAAGAAGGATAAAATCCCATATTGTAGGGAATATCGAGTTTTTAACGTATGACAACACCAAATGCAATGATACCAACTTAACCACGAAGTGACCACCATGAGAATTATGGATGGTGTGTTGAAACCTACACAATGTTATTGGCTTCCAGTACTAGCCAGTATAGCTCATCCCAACATCCGAAGGGAAACATCTACAGTCAGAGAATGAGCAAGGATAAAGAGCAACATCTCTCTTCTGAACATTACACTAAGGGATACTTACTTACTTACTTAACGAGTCCGAGTACTTCTCACTAGGCCTTCCCACTCCCGAATACAGCAACCGCAACGGCATTGTCACTAACCATCTTCAAGTCCTCTGCGTCGCATGTCATTGGCATATCTTGACAGATGAGGAGGTGTTCGTCAGTTTGTATCTCGCCGCAATTGCAGGAAACATCCTCTTCCACCCTAATACCCCACCTTAGCATGTTCTCTTTGCATCTTGTCACACCGACGCGTAATCTATTTATTTATTTATTTATGTTTAAGTTGGACAAAAAACAGCGTTAAGACATAGAACAATACAATAGTAACATCAAGTATTAAGGCCTATTACATTTTGTCGTTATGATTGACATAAAATAATACAAGTTTGCAAAAAATAAAAAAATAAAATATGATCATAGGTTGGTATGTAGGTAAGAGCAACATTTCAAGTTAACAATGATTTAAAACATAATATTGAACTTAAAGGAAAAAAGAAAAAAGAGAATAAATGCCGTCAAGGTTTCCTATAATAAGTGGTTATTGATCTTCTTTTGTATGGAGTATTTGAATGTTGTGGAGCTGAGGTGGAAGATGTCAAACTCTTGAAATCTGTTATTGTATGTATCGCACATTCTATGAATAGTCATGTTTTGTGCGTAATTGGTGCGGTGAATTGGAAGGTGGAATAAATGTGTATGTCTAGTTCTGCGAGTAGGAATATTAAATGAAATGGTATTGAGTATTGAGGGGCAGTCGATATTATTATTTATAATGTTGTACAGAAGCATCATATCATTTACTGTGCGTCTATTCTCGAGACTGTCGATTTTATAATAGGTTCTCGCGCAGTCGTAGCTGGGGAACTCGAGGTATGCTTTACGGTTTAAGTATTTAATGAACAATCTTTGTATTCTTAAGTGTCTTCCATGTCAGGTAGGGTAGTTGGTGTCCCGGTCCCAAACTTTCCGACAGGTCGACCTGATCTCCAGCGTATTGTGATTGCCAAAGATCTTTCCTTGCCCTATCTGGTGGTAGTCTTAGGGGGGATGTAATTCTAAGAAAGCTTTTCCTTGATTTTAGTCTTGCTACCGGTGGTTTGTGACCAAACAAAGATGTCTCGGGTCCGTTTCCTGTTTATGTCTCTCTGCATTCGCAGCGACTTCCCTCCTGATGTTCGGAGGGGCAATACCTATGATCGGGTATATGTCACTTACTCGAGTGGGTTGTAAGCATCCAGATATTATTCGTCCTGTCTCATTGATGGCAACATCCACATGTTTAGCATGTGACGAAGAGAACCATACCGGAGCCGCATATTCGGCCGCAGAGAAACACAGTCCAAGGGCGGAAGTGCGCAGGGTGGACGGTTGTGCTCCCCAGGTTGACCCTGTCAACTTTTTGATTATGCTATTTCTGCTGCATACCTTCTGCTTAGTATTTAAACAGTGGTCCTTATATAACAGTGTGCGGTCCAATGTAACTCCCAAGTATTTGGGGGTAAAGCAGTGTGTGAGTCTTTCACCCCTCCATGTCACGCTCAGTTCCCTAGAGGCATCTCTATTGCGCAGGTGGAATGCACAAATTTGAGTCTTAGATGGATTTGGTTTTAAGTAGTTCCCGTCACAATAATTTGCCAGATGTTCAAGAGCCTCGGTGAGTCTTGTCTCAATGTCTTCGAAGGCAACACCCTGAGCAGCAATCGCTGTATCGTCAGCGTATATAAATTGTTGCGTATGAGGCGTTTTAGGTTGGTCATTGGTATAGATATTGTACAGAATTGGGGAGAGTACACTGCCCTGTGGAAGCCCATTTCTCTGATATCTCCAACGACTACACTTTCCCAAGAGATTGACAAAAAATCTGCGATTGTTCAACATCGAACCTATAAATGAGGTGAGTTTACGGTCTCCTGTAAAGTCAAAAACCTTTTTCAAAAGCACTCTATGATTAACTGTGTCATAGGCAGCAGTAAGATCCAAGAAAGCAACTCCAGTTATCCGCTTAGTTTCAAAACCATCCTCTATGTACTGTGTCAGGTTCAAGACCTGTCCACAGCACGACTTTCCCGGTCTAAAACCTGCCTGCTCCCGGATCAAGTTCTCATCAACATATTGGGATATTCTGTTAAGGATCATCCTTTCCAATACTTTATATAGATGACATAAGAGGGATATGGGCCTATAGCTTTTAGTATCTGTTGGCTCTTTTCCTGGTTTCAATACAGCAGTTACCTTCGCCTTCAGCCAAACTTTAGGGAGTATCATTTTTTGAACGCACGAGTTCATTAGGTTGCATAGCCAGTTGAGTGTCTTTGGGCCAAATTTCTTTATTTGTTCTACCCTAAGCTCATCCAAACCTGCCGCTCTGTTGTTCTTAAGGTGGTCTATGGCGGTGGTTAGTTCAAGTAGGTTAAAAGGTTCGCCAAGGAAAGTATTTTCATAGTCAGGCTGCGAGGCGTTCCACTTCACCTTTACTCCTTTTATTCTCTTAGTTTTACCGTTTATGATGAGTTGGTGGGCTACTTGGTTTGGGGTGACAGTGGTGTGATGTTGAGGTGGTACAGTAGGGTCGTTGCTTAAGTTTTTCAGTACCTTCCAAGCTCTTCTACTGTTCTGTTTCATATCCAAATTTTCAACTAAATTACCCCACTTCTCTCTTCTGCCCATTGCAACCGCATTCAGCAGTTGTTCACCCATTTGCAAAGTATCATCCGAAAAAGGATCGGTCTCATAGAGGTTTTCATATTAAGATAAAAGTTCCTTGCCGTCTTCTGTCAAACCTGGAATATAATTGGTACGACATCCTCTTGGGATTTTCTTCCTTGATACGGTCTTTACTAATTCAATAAATTTTTCATACTTTTCAGGAGTCGGAAGTATTCCCTCCACCTTTCCATCCAATTCATCAGCAAACTCCCTCCAATTCGCTTTCTTAAAATTGAATTGCCTGTTAAAAGGCACTGTGGTAGGTCTGATAACGGGTGTGATTGTACATGAAATTGGCCTGTGTTGTGTTCTAGGTATAGGATTTTCCATCGATTTGACAGTCTGGTTCACAATCCTATCACTCACAAATACATTATCTGGATTGTAGCCTCTCCTCCATCTGGAGCTATTAAAGGATGATGGTAGTTTGGGGTCATGAATAAGGCGGAGATCATTATTTTCAGCCCATTTCTCCAGTTCTAGGCCATCACTATTGGTCTCTCTATATCCCCATGATGTACTGTGGCTATTGAAATCCCCCATCACTATCTTAAATTTACTAATATTAAAATTACTCGTTGGGCAGAACTTAAAATTTATACTGGGTGGTTTATATACAGATATTACAAGGCAATTTGAGAGTTCCACAGATAGTACTTCTATGTCATCTATGTCCGTCATTCCAACAGACACAGTATCCAAATCGTCCCTTACAAAAATGGCGCTGCCATACTTATCATGTGGTCTCTCAATCATCAATTTCATGCCTTTAATCTTTGGCCTATTACCTGTGGCCCCCCTATGTGTCTCCTGCATCAATAGAACGTCGCAGTCAAGTCCAGAAAAAATCTCCTCCTTATCATCACTGAGGCCCTCAATGTTTATTGAGGTTGTCTTAAAGTGGCGTCCAAGGGATCTGTCAAATGGTCCTGAAAAGGACCTTTTCTTTGGTCCTAAGAAGGACCGTTTAAGGTCGTGGCCGTAGTTTCTCGGTTTTGAAACGATTAGCCGACTGTTTGTCGTTTCCAGGGGGCGCCAGATTGCCTTATTTGTTCCTTTATTCATTTTGCCACTAGAGGTAATAATTCTTATATTCTTTGACTAATTTCTGATAAAGTTATATAAAAGTCGTTAATACACGTGGAGGCTCCTTTCTTGCCCCCTTTTAAGGGATACTCTGACTACCAGACTTAAATCGAGAAAGCCCTTTTGGACCAGACTCAAGCTCTGGAGAAAAGTAGTTTTACAGTCAATCAAAAAGGGTTGCCGGTTTTGACTTTGGGCGCAAAGAGTGGAAAACACTGAACCGAATAAGGACTGGTTGCAACAGAAGTGCAGCTGAGTGCAGCACTGGTAAAAAAATAGTATTTTAATAACTGATTTATCAACAAAAAAAACTACCTGATGCTCTCACAGCAGCAGATGCCGATCAAATGTCAAATTAGACGTATTTGTACGAGCAGTGCTACAAAGACGAGCTTGTAACGGTAACGGACTTTTTTTTATGTGGGTCCAAACCCAAACCATACACCACATTGTATCTGTGTGCCTATCCCACAAATTCGATGGAGTATAACTTCTTGCGATCTTGTGAGCGCCTGATTCACCATACGAATATGTATAAATATATTCCACGAAGTGCACTTTTAAATTCAACGCATTCTATTTACTTTTTTTGTTCTTCTGCTTCTTCTCCATGGCAATGTTAATTCCCACATGGTGGTGATGTCCGCATTTTTTGTATTCCATCTCCACTCTTATCTGAGACATCGCAGTCTTGGGTTGCAATTGAGACAGTATTTATTTGTTTGCTTAAATTATGTTCAATTATACATAAGTTATGTTCTGGTGCATTTTTCTCATAAACATATATAAAATGGCGTTACATCGCCTTGCAAATATTATAATTATTTACACAACTACCTAGATTACTAGATTCTCAATATGGAGGCTAAGATAATTTCACAATATTTTCAAGTATAGCGTAGATGAAGTAGTAATAATATGTGGAATCAATGACCGCAAAATACAAGGTGCAGGTGATTGTAAGGAATACAGAATATTACAGATGATCATAAGGATGGTACGGATATACGAATTGGTCTTCAGAGACCTACATAAGAAGGTTTTTAAAACTATTATTAATTAGGAATGAGCAAATGCGAAACCAAGGATACTCGTCCTTCCACTTTGGTCTTAGCCTTGCATTCACATATCAGATCTAAATCTCTTGAAATGAACCATTATGGTAATTGCTCATTAATATCGATCTTTTATTCTCAATCGTGTTCTAGTCTTACACCATCAGTTTTGGTCTTACTGTGACAATCTTCTTATTTTTTCGAAATCGGCATAAATAGCAGCTATAAACTTAGCCAAGAAAATAAATGGATTAGTCTATAATAGGTAATTAATTAAAAATCAATGTCCCTGGGAGTGCTTTTTAATATGCTTAAACTTAATTACAATAACACCTCATTATTTTAAAATGAAATTAAAAATAGATGTAAAATTTCAAATTATGTAATTGAGCACATTAATTTTGAATCAATCCATAAATTTATATAAAAATATTCTTTCTTCTTTCTCAGCCATCTCTCCACTGCTGATGTTGGCCTCTTCTAAGAGCTTCCACTCGTCTTTTTTTGGGCTTTTTGAACCCATCTGCTTCCAGCTACAGGGACGCCTTTTCTGGGGCCGGCCATAGATTAATATAATGGTGGCCAAAATACCTATAGACAAATATAATGGTGATTGCTTAAAGTTACGTTACGTACATAGGTTGATCTATGGAGTTGTTAAAAATGTCATATAAATCCACAATTCCACAAATTGTACTAGTCGAAGGGTCCAGAGTGCGTTGACTATTTAACAATGTCTGATAGTTTTTAAGACTCCGCATGACTTGGCTCATCATTTTATTCAAAAACCATGTCAAAAAAATGTGCAGTCAGAAAGATATATTGGATCCATCTGGATCCATGTACTAATAATTCTTAAATAATAACCACGATTTAATGTATACGGGTATTTTAAGAGGAATACCTACATTACCTTGTGATAAGAAGGTATACATGGAGCCCCGAGTTGTCAGCTTCTGTGAATTCCTTAACTACTTTGTTTTGATATTATTTTAAACAGGAATTAGAAGGCATTTTTTTTTGTCTTGCACCCTTGGTAAAATAATTTATAAGTATTCATTTTTCTGAGAACTCAGAGAGACTCATCGTTTCTACATTAATAGTTAAAGCATACTTAGAGAATATCTCTTGTATTATTATACTCTAGAGGTCTCCCGCCGTTTATCCGTACCTTTAAATATGTGATGTTATACCTACCTTGAAAACCAGTTGGTCGCTATTAATATCAAGTGTCCTGCATATTATTACTTACACTTCTTTCCGTCTACTGATAAAACCACTCCCTTTGCCATATTTATTTGCAATTCCTTTATTATCGTGTTTCTTTTACTTATTTTTTGCACTCAAATCACAAGTGGTCACTTTACTTGAATTGCACAATGAGTATATTCTATACCAACGAGCCCATCAATATTTTAGCGTAGCTTTAAAAGACCACTTACATACATAGACACGATTGCAGTTCTGATTAAGCTGTATGCAGTATACTTCTCTTCCAAATACAATTAATTTATTTATAACCGATTTTGCATTTTCAGCGATAAAAACATTGTCCAATTTCGATATTTTCCTTTTCATTTGAAAGCGGATATCTTCCGATTGATTCTATTTCAATTTGGTGAAGATCTGATAATAAGATCCATGAGAAAATCGTCAGACTCTTCAAATTTTATTTTGGCGATTGTAATTCTTTGTTAGATTATCCAATTTTAATATTTTTTTTTTGAATGGGAAGAGAGTCCTTCACAGGTGATCATACATATAATTTTTATCGAATTCTGATGATGGAACTTATGAGAAAAAATAATCAAACTCTTCAATTTGCGCAGGCGTCTGCGATCTGCACGACAAACATGTCTTATAGATTACAATTATATTTAATTGATTATTTATAATTTTTTTGGAAAACTAGCAGCAATACATTTTAAAAGTTACATCTCATATAATACTTAACAACCAATTAGAAGTTGCCGCTGATAGTCGGATATTTCTTAACCACATCAACCAATGATTTCGATTTTTGTGTTGGAATGGAGTTATTTAATTTTTTTCACCCTTGACCTCATGACTGGTGGTGACTACACTCAATGACCCGTCGAATAATTCGCTTTCATGTATGGCGGTCATGGCCAGATATTTTAATTGCTAAAGCTATAGTTTTTTGATAAATTAGTGTATTCTTCTTCCATCGTCTTGGCAGCGTCCTAAACTCCCTTCCCACACCAGTAAGTCAGAATTGAGATGATCATCCCAGTTGGTTGCTCTCACGACTCCCCTTCGGTGCACTTCGCCCCTACCACTCCACTCGTCTGATCTTCGCCGCAGTCACAAAGTCCATCTTTATTACTCTCCGACATTCCCCATCTCGCCAAATGTCTTTGCTCCTTCCACCCCCCCGTTTTAGTGTTAGTTCTAAAGTTATATGTATTAAATTAAAGTTATATGTATTAAGCATCAGAGATTTTTTCTCGTCAAAACTCACACTCACATAGGCTGGATTGTTTCAACACAAGTATTGGTAATAGTATAGTTAAAATGCTATAATTTCATGGAATTGTTATAAATTGCGTCGTTTAGCATAAGATTTCAATGAGACTATCAAAAGTTTTGAACAATTTTATGAAATCAAATTATTTGAAGTATATTTTTAATTCAATCTTTGTTCGAGAAGCGCAGCCTCAGAGTAATAAAGCACTCTAAGGCCCGAATTTATAAAGCGTACTAAGAATTTTCTCAATGCTTAGCATGACAAATTCCATACAATTCTGTGTGCTAAGTATCGACTTGAGCACTTAGAATGGTTTATAAATACGGCCCTAAGCCTAATAAGCCCAGGTGGTTTATACCGAAAAAAAAATATTTTTAATTTTATTGAATTGTATTTTTTACTTATATTCATTGTCTGGGGGCAAGTCTGGTCCAACCGGCGAAATCAAAACCCTCACGATTACCCATATCATGATATAATTATTATATGGAGTTCTATAATATCTTTAGATGTCATATAACTCCATTATGATTATTGTATCCATGATATGGGGTTTTGATTTCGCCGGTTGGACCAGACTTGCCCCCTTGTTTTATTATGTAGGTACCTACTTTGGTTTTCGATAGTAAAAAAAATATCTATTGCGACTTCATACAGTATTTTTTAGGCAACCCACCCTATAAAGACGATGATTTGTGCCATGACACAACGAATGTGTGTATAAATTATAAGGATTTCAATTTATATAACGATAATATCTATTTAATTTAAATTAATGAATTTTGATATGTATGAGTAATAAAGACGAATATAAGGAGAGAAGATGTAAAATATCGTCGGCCTTCGTGGCTCAGTGGGTTGGGTATCTGACAGCTGATCCAAAGGTCCCGGGTTCGATTCCCGGTGGAGACACAGTTTTTAATTGTGTTTAAAATGAGATACGCATTACCAAATATGAAAAAAACTTTGTTGAGAGGCACCGACTAAGGATAATGATTCCACTCTTTTTATATTATCATTAATAATTAAAATACCACCAAGAGGGGAAATAACACCTTACACAGTTCAGCAATAAGGTTCACCACCCATTTTGAATGTTGTATCACTAGGTGAGACGAGACTGGTGTATGGTAATACACGGTCAATGTGTCGTGCTTCATAAGGCAATGCACACCTGTCGCTGGCTACCCCACATTGTCGGATATACCGTGATGGTATGAATGAACGAGTTAATGAAAAAACTTTTCTCTCCACGATCCATGCCAATATTTAAATATAGCTTCCACAAATGATCATTCCGAATTTTGTGAAATTTTTATTGGATTATGCCCCTTTTAAAAAATGATTTCTCCGTGGAAAGAAATGCGACGCACGCGCGGTATCTCAAATATTGAATCAATCAGACACGGTGACAATACTATCGTGAAATGCAGAAATACATTCTTGAAATGCGCACAAACCGGTTGCATATTATAGGCAACCCACAAGTGTCATCAAATGACTTATTACATTCGAAAAAAACCTGTTTGGGAATTAATTCAAGACGTATTTAATGTATTTGAACTTATGTCTACTTATTAATTTATTATAATTTGTGTTACCGAAAAAACGAGTGTTAGGTAGGTAGGTAGGTATTTGAATCTTAAAACTATAATTTTTAGTTTAATACGTAAACAAAAACATAACGTCTTTACTTGAACTATAGGAAGGTATTTGTCAGATAAAAAATACGCACAACTATAAGGGCCATGATTTCCTGGTAGATCTTTAATATAAAACAAATAATTTCAATCTTCTTTCCTTTCCTTAAAATTGTATCTTCTATATATAAATACGTGAAGCGAATACGTTAAGTACAATTTCCGGATAAATGGGCGCACGGAGGAGTTTGAGATTTGGCATACTTAAAGTTTATATGGAGGAGGACTGCAGAAAAATAATATTAATACATAATATGCGTTATAATCAAATTAAATCAAATAAAAAATATTTCACATCAAACCATTTATTGTGTACTATAGAACGGTGAAGAGTTTATTTTTTCAATTGTTACCTATATTAAATTATAAATTTCATAGGTATTGCAGAGAATTAAAGCAAATAACACGCACTAATGAAATATTTGTAAGCACACGATCGCAGGTTCCGTAATAGAACAAAATTAAAAAAAAATATAGGTAGACGCAATGGCTTTGTCAAAAAAAACTCAATAAAATTCAATATTAAATAAGTATTAATTCCAAGTATTCTTTTTAATGAATTACGGTCGAATTTTGACCACTGGGCGATCACTAGTTCATATAAATATGCAAACCAGATAATTAAACATTTTATTGCAGGGTATGTTTTTGAAAATTTTTCAATAAAGTGTCCTTATAGTGCTTAATAGAATGGAAGAATACATCAGTCAGATAACGATAATGAATTCTATTAATTGGTGAGTTACGCAAATAATTAGTGTTGGACAACTTACATAAGAATGTTAGACTTTGACGGGTATTACTTATTGGAATAATGATAATGTATCTGACTAACGAGGTAAGATGAACTAAAGTAGTTATTGATTGTGTTTGAGTGACTCGCAGTTTCTCGGCACTTAGTTTAGAAAAAGTTGATGTTTCTAGGTCATAAGTAGCAACCGACAGCACACACTCTTCAGAAACTTTCCTTTTCAGGTTTATGGGTGTTTTCTGGTTTTTCAATACATATCCAATTTTACCTTAGACACCTCAAATTGGTCTAATCATTCTTTTGAATGCAGTTGATTCATCTGCATTTAATTGATAAACACTATGTGCAGTAGTCAACAAACATTTTATTTTTTTATTTAACATAATAATTTTACAATAACAAATCAAGATATAATTCACAGGTAATAATATTTTTACAAATTTTTCTTTGCAGTTCCTTAAATAAAAAATAAAAAATATCAAAACAAAGCAATTAAACAAAGTGAACAAAAGAGTAATTAAATCAAATCAACATGAATAAAAAATCAAATAAACATTAAAAAAGTTTGAAAATACATGAAAATGAGAAATATACAAATGAGTAAACATATCTAAATACATATTCAAATAAAACAAAAGGAAATACATGAAAATAAATTGAAAAAAGAGCAATATAGACTATTCAAACATACCAAAACACATATTTAGAAATAAAAAAGAAAATACTGGCAATTGAAACAAATCAAACAAACAAAATCGAATACTCATATTTTAGAAGTTAATAAGTTTTAATTTTTGTTTAAATTTTTTAAATTCTTTTATCTGCTTTAATTCATTTGGGAAGCAATTGAAACATGATTTATAAAAAAACAGTCAATCAATTTGATTGATGTTATTTACGTCCTGTTTCACAAGACACATTCAAATTACATATTCTAATGTTTCAAGACCATTTATTTATACATTCATCATACCATCATGCTATTTCCATGTTTTGAGGGTAAATGGTTATCTATTTATTTTGTCAGAAGGATTATATACATATGATGTGCGTGTTCAAAAAGATTTTTTAATTTAAACATCTATCTCCATATATGATATTGTAAAATGTCAGTTCAATATATATTTGATAATATATTATAATTTATGGTGATGAAGAGTTTCAAAAAAAAAGATCTGTTTATAGAGGCCGAAACTCAATTTTGGGTGGTGTTTCTCTCCCACCTGTAAATTAACCCACAGTTCGTGGAGAAATTGAGAACTTGGCCCGGAGTTCTCATTAAGATGCTTTACAACGTCGCTGGTCTTCTTCTTCCGTGGGCAGACTGAAATTTTTATTTCTTCCCGATATGAGGACTCGAATTTCTTCCTTGTGGATTGTTCCCGATTATTGGACCACGCAATTCCTTACTGGATACGGCAGTTTCAAAAGTTATCTCTTTCGTTTTCACTTATCCGATTCGTCCTCATGTCAGCTTTGTGATAACCCTGAAAAGACTTCTGAGCATATCCTATGGGAATGCACTAACTTCTCCGTGTCAACTTTCCGTCGAGAACTCTGCGATGATGTCCGAGGGAATTTCTTTGGACCCATTGGACATGCGGACCTTGTAGCCACGAAGAGAAACTTTAGGGCTTTCAAGACTTTCTGTCTTAAATTCGGTGCACTCTTATCTTCACTATCACTGAGCGTTGAGCCAGTTGTTTCCACATGATTAACTCTCTTTGGCACATTAAGTGCAGTGTCTGCAAGGTTTTAGAGTTCTCCGGACTCTTCGTATGTTCTTTATCTGTTCTTTCAGAGTTTTACAAGGGACCGTTATTAATAGGGACCCATACGCAGAACGGGTGGTGGTGGTGGAAGAACACCCCACCTTAGTATGTTCTCTTTGCACCTGGTGACATCGACGCGTAATTTAAGAATCTTCCATGTTTAGTAGGGTAGTAAGTGTCCCGGTCCCAAATCTCCACTGTATTGTACTTGTTAAGGATCTTTTCGCCAGCAAGCAATATATATGTATGTTTATATTATAAACAAAAGATTAATAAATAAATCTCTGTAAAGTTAATTGCGCCCTTGGATTCAAATCGTATAATTAAATGGGACTTCATATGTAGGTACTAGTGATCGCATAGACGTCAAAATTCAACCATAATTCATTATATTTTAAAGATTTGAGAAATTCTGTATTATGGATAGGGATGGGTAGTGTTGTACGTTCAGCAGATCGGAGTGGAAGTCCATGATTGGATAAATAAGTGAATTTGCTTTTAAGGTACTGTGGCAGGTTTAGGTTCGAGAGAATATAATAATAATATTGTACAATAATGACAAAATGTGTATATTGCGCCACTGGCGTATCCTGGGCCAACAAAGAAGATTGCGGTAAGATGATATGCGATCGAATTTTATTCTTTATTTTTATATAATATTTTTACTATAAATCGTTATTTTAATGTCTATAATTTGTGCTTATTTTTCTAACGATATGTTTTTGAATAAATGTATACGAAATTCAGAATTCCTTATTTATCTAAAAACTGATCTTAATTAAACGACATATTTTTACCGCCAATTATTTTTGTATTCAATATTTACCTGTTATTAATTTTATTTCGATTCTTATGAATAAAATATAAATAATTTATCTACATATTACAATAGTGTTTTTTGTCTCTTTAAAATACAAATATTTTCCTCTTTGATACCTACGTATTATGTATTTTTTTCATAATATTGTTACCATTTTTAAGTGGATAAGACGTCATTTATATATTGATACCAAACGACGCGACGGTTGATAATCAACATTGAAAAATAAAATTTAATACGAATAGGTACCGAACTTAAACAAGATTTCTGTGTATTATTAAATGCACAATGCACATAGCTGATATAAAAAATACATTTATTCTATTCTAAAATCATTTAAAATTCTCGTTAAGACTTTATTTGAAAAGTGTTAAAGTAAACCAGCTGATGACAGGTCGTAAGCCCAGATTGCGCCTGATTTCTTGGTTCTCCTATAAATATAATATATTCCATTCCAATTCGTCTCCATTGAGATTTAAAATTGAAGTAGAAAAATAGATAAGTATGCGATCATAAATTGTCGGCCTTCTTGGCTCAGTTGGTTGGGTATCTGACTGCTGGTCCAAAAGTCCCGGGTTCGATTCCTGGTGGAGGCACAGTTCTTAATTGTGTTTTCAGTCTGGATCTGTGAAACGATTAATATCGTATGTTTCCAGAATGTGGCAACTTGTTATTGGGTGCGTGTTAAATCATTATTTGACATAGTACCTGTTAGTTGCCCGAGAAGAAATATTAAATAAATAAATAAAAATATTCAATTTATAATTATGTACTTGTAGGTTCGAAACCAGGCTGTCGCAGAAGATTGGCAGGCATTAGCTGTTACCAGATGATTTTGGTCCCATAGCGAAAAGGGAGCCTGAAAATGATGAGCCTGATGGTTGTTCGTAAAGTGCATGGTCGGCGATCAAATAAAAAGAATAACACTGTTTAAACTTCGGTCTTAAAAAAGACTGATGACAGAAGCGTCTGAAGGAGTCTTTGCTTTCCAATATGGACACGACCTTCATGAATGAAGAACATAACTAAGAAGGCAAAGTTCGAATGGATTATTTTTTTATATTATTTTTTTGGTGTTTCACCCGATATCGAGATTTACCATGAATGCCGATACGTCACCTGATAGATGATTCAATATGAACCAATATTATTTGACGTTTTAAATAAAAAATTGAGATTGAGTGTTGTGGAGTAATATTTAGCGTGCATTTTTAATTATACACCAATGACACTCATAAAAATTAATTTGTAAGTAGGTACTTGAAACTACCATGAAGACATCTCAGTTCATTCAAAATGTGCATTAGCAACATACATACATACATACATACATACCATCACGCCATGTCCCTTACGGGGTAGGCAGAGAGAACCGAACGCCATATCTTTCTATCCTGGCACACATTCATCGCCTCGTCAACATTCATGCATCGTCTCATACATGTTCGTCTATTGTACATGCTTCTAACATTTCCGTCTTTCAGAATATCGTTCACATGGTCGTGCCATCCCTTTCTTGGGCGGCCCCGGCCTCTCAATCCATTCCTATCCGCATTGTATATTTTCTTCGTCAGGCGTTCCTCATTCATTCTACCCATGTGGCCAAACCATCTCAGTGTGTTCACTTTCATTCTATTAATGATATCTTTCTTCATCTTACATTCTTTCCTTATGTTCTCATTTCTTACCCTGTCATACATCGTTCTATTGCAGATTCTTCTTAGCGATCTCATTTCAACAGCATTTATTCTGCTTTCGTGCGACTTCTGCCATGTCCAGGTTTCACTTGCATACGTCAATGTCGGCACTAAGATAGCGTTATGAATGGCAACTTTGGCAGCCTTTGATATGTTGCGATCATTCATAACTGGTCTCAGTGCTCCATTCACTCTGTTTCCTGCCATAACTCTTCTTTCGATATCCTTATCAGGTCGTCCATTCCGTTGAAACATGCTTCCCAGATATACATACTCGTCGACTTGCTCGAGCCATTCATTCTCTACTCTTATTTTACACGCTGTTCTGCTTTCGCTCTTTTCAAAGACCATTACCTTTGATTTGCTGGCATTCATTCTCAGACCGTTCTCTATGCATCCTTCATATACCATGGTTACAAGATATTGTAACTCTTCCATACTTTCAGCTAACAGTACTTTGTCATCTGCATACATCAAATCACGCACTATTACATTACTCAGTTTCAGACCCTTGCTTTCATCCTTAAGGGCTCTTATACAGAAGTCAATGTACAGGTTGAAGAGCCATGGAGACAGAACGCATCCCTGTCTAACGCCATTATTTATCGAGAACCACGATGTTACTGTGTCGTTGACACGAACACATGCTTCGCTGTTCTCATATAATGACGCGATTGCGCGTATCAGCTTACTCCTCACTCCATACGCTGATAGTATATCCCATAGTTTCTCTCTAACAACTTTATCATAGGCCTTTTCTAGGTCTATAAAGGCACAGAACAGTTTCTGGTTTTTATCCAGAACCTTCTCTGTGACCATTCGTAGAGAAAAAATTTGGTCTATACATCCTCTGCCGCCCACAAACGCTCCTTGGACATCCCATATCTTGCATTCAGTAACCTTTCGTACTCTTTGATCCAGGATCCTTGCGTACATTTTACCAACTGAGCTTAACAAACTTATGGCTCTATAGTTTTTGCAGTCGAGTTTCGATCCTTTACCTTTATACAAAGGTACCACGACTGCATTTCTCCAGTCCGCAGGAGTGCGTCCTGCTTCCCAACACAAGTTGAAAAGAGAGTGGCACCACTCCAACGTCTGCTCGCCGCCATATTTTATAAGTTCAGCTGATATACTATCATATCCGGCAGCTTTTCCCGCTTTCGCGTGTTTTACTGCTTCAAGCACCTCCTCTCGCGTAATTTCATCTTTTTCGTCTTCACTTACTTGCCATGCTCTCTGAGTCACGCCCCCGCTTATACCGCTATCGTATAGCTCCATGAAATATTCTTTCCATCGTTCTTTCACGCCCTCTTCATCCATAATTATTTTTCCGTCTTTATCATTAATTCCTTGCAATGCTTTCACAGTTCCATTTTTCCTTTTCGCTACGCCTTTCCAGAACATTTTCATGTTTCCAGGAAAGTCGTTGGCTATTTTCAGGCTTTCTTTCTCTTTCACACGATCTTTTTCTCTTTTTACGGTGTCTTTTACTAGTTTCTTGCACACTTTATACTTCTCTTTTGCTCTCTCTTCACTATCCGATCCTTTCGCAGCTATTAATTCCATCCATGCTTTTTTCTTTTCACCCACAGCTAACTTAACTTTCTCATTCCACCATGCGTCGCCTTTCTTTCCACCTCTTTTAGCAACACCACAGACATTCTTCGCTGTCTTGCACACGGTCTCTTTCAGGGTCGTCCATGCGTCTTCCATATTTTTTCTACTATGTGTTGCTCTAAGAAGTTCGTTTCCAGTCTTTTTTCCATATTCATTTCTTACACTCTCATCTTGCAGCCTTTCAACTTTGGTTCGCTTCGGTGGTTCACTTCGGTGGGTTTTAGAGCGCCAGCCGGTGAACAGATCAATTCTTGATATCACCAAGTAGTGATCAGTCTCCAGCTCCGCGCCCCTATACACTCTAGTGTCCACTGTCGCTTTCCTTAGTGCGGTGTCAACACATACATAATCAATAATCGACCTTTCATTCCCTCTTTCCCATGTATACTGGTGCACTCTTTTGTGGCTGAATACTGAGTTCGCCACAAATAAATTCCCTTCCGTGCACACTTCTAGTAGCCTCTTTCCATTGTCATTCACTCTAATATCACCGTGGGGGCCGAGGACAGACTCGAAATCTTTCCTACGGACACCCACCCATCCATTTAGATCTCCAGCCAGAATCACTCTTTCATTATCCTTCCTCTCGTTCATTATTTCGATCACACTGTTCCAAAAATCATCCTTTTCACTTTCACTGTCGGAGTTCCCAGGTGCATATCCTACTATTAGAAATACGCTTGTTATTCCGATCTTCATCCTTACCCACATCAGTCTAGGCCTTGCAAGCTTGTACTCTTTCATACATTTCCCCATTCGTTCCGCTAGAATCACACCGACCCCTTTGCATGCAAACTCGTCACTCTTCACTCCCGACCACAGCTCTATCATACCATCATTCCTAACGTTCATCCCACTTCCTTTCTTTTTTGTCTCACTTACACACATAACATCTATTTCTTTACCTTTCATTATGTCGCACAGTTCGTTCATCTTTCTATCCATCCCTCCTCTGATATTCCACACTCCCACTCTGCACTCGGTTCTCCTCTTTTCGCCTACCCCCTGGACCATACCATGACGAGTGGCGGGCTGCATCGATGGTCTCCTAACGGAGTCCAGGAGGTTTTCCTTCCTTCACTTATGCATACATCACACTTTCCCACACATTCATCATCTACGATTACACATATCTATCCTAGTTACAAACACTTAATACAAATATAAATACCTACTTAAACACTATGCAAGTCCCGTTTATCCTACACTACACAGCTTACATCTAGATAGAAGTATAGAAGCTATGTATGTAAAGTACAATATATTGAAACATTACTTAATAAAAACTTATCACACTATACCTACTATATCTCAACAAATATACACATATGAAAATCACTTAAATTCCGGCACAGTTCAAATGGTCAGATTCTTATAATAAATAACTTAAATTTAGGCTCAGTTCATACACAATTCACTTAATCTATTAATTCACTTAAGTTCACTCATTAGTTCACTTAATCTATTAAAAAAACTCTATTTATTTATTTATTTATTTATTTTCAACTTTCTGAGCACAAGTGCACAATGGCGGGCTTATTGCCAAATGGCAATATCTTCCAACCAACCATATTCATTTGGTGAAAAACTGTTACATTTATGGTATGTAGCAAAATTTTTATATAATACAAGCAAAAGCTATAAAGAAAATAAAACAAATAAAATGAAAAAAAACATATAAACAAAAACAATAAAGAAACAGAGGTGACTGGAGAGGGGGGGGGGACAAGGATAGGATAAGGAGACAAATTTAGGTGTTATGTTGTGTAAGGAAATGATTCCTCAGATTTCTTTTGAAAGCGGGAAGTGTTAATGAAACTCGAAGTTGCGATGGGATGTGATTCCAAAGACGAGCTGCTTGTACGGAGAAAGAGGTGGTGAAAAAAGAAGTATTGTGTACTGGGATACTGAGCGTTCTTTCAGTATTTGAACGAAGAGGCAACCCGTGTTCAGAGAGGAAGTGAAATTGATTTCGTAGATAAACTGGAGCATTGGAGTTGTTTAAGACCTTTTATAGAAGTGTGAGGGTATGTAGGTTCCTACGCTGCCTGATGGGCAACCACCTTAAAAGAGATCGGTATTCCGATATGTGTTCAAATTTTTTCAATTTAAAAATATATCGAATGCATGTATTTTGTAATCGCTCCAATTTATCTAAGAGTTCCTGATTAGCGTCTAAATAGCATACAATATCAGCGTAATCAAGGAAAGGGAGTAAAACTCTACATAATACATTTGATATTATTTATTTATTTATTAATTTATTTATTTATTAATTAATTATTAATTAATTAATTTATTTATTTTTTATTTTTTTTATTTATTTATTTATTATTATTTTTTATTTATTTATTTATTTATTTAATAGTTTATTTATTTATTTATTTATTTATTAATTTATTTATTTATTTATTAATTAATTATTTATTAATTAATTTATTTATTTATTTATTTTATTTTTTTTATTTATTTATTATTTTTTTTTATTTATTTATTTATTTAATAGTTTATTTATTTATTTATTTATTTATTTATTTATTTATTTATTTATTTATTAATTTATTAATTTATTAATTTATTTATTTATTTATTAATTAATTATTAATTAATTTATTTATTTATTTTATTTTTTTTATTTATTTATTTATTTATTATTATTTTTTTTTATTTATTTATTTATTTAATAGTTTATTTATTTATTTATTTAATTAATTATTTATTTATTTATTTATTTATTTATTTATTTATTTATTTATTTATTTATTTATTTATTTATTTATTTATTTATTTATTTATTTATTTATTTATTTATTTATTCATTTATTTATTTATTTATTTATTTACTTATTTATTTATTTATTTAATTATTTATTTATTTTATTTTGGGAGACAATTCAGTATAATTCAGTATATTATGTACGTTACAAAGAAAAATAATGACACGTGCCATCAAGAAATATTATCCCACAATGTGAGGTAACCAGTGACAGGTTTGCGGGTGTACATTGCTATATAAAAGGAAGCACGCCACATACTACATTCATAATGGGTAATGAACGTCATTGCTGAACTTGTGTGAGATGTTATTTTATTAGAGCTTGGAAAACGCACTTGTTATTTTTCAGCCTGTTGTATTTTCGATTACCCAGCTCTTACGGATTACACTTACCTACATACATTATAATACAAACAATTTGTTTATGTCATTTTTTACAACTTATGTTGTGAGAGCTTAGTGTTGACTAAAAACCACAGATTAATTTTTAAAATACCCAGGAGATTTAAAAAAAATTATAAATGTAATTTTATTCTGATTAGGTACCTACCATACGTGTTTCAATTGTTTATCAGACTAATAATATTCAGAGGTGACATCACGCAGATAATTTAATCTTCAACTTGTAACTGTTGATTTTATCAATTTTAACTTCTTATAAAACTATGTAATATCTGGTTTCTAGCATACCTACCTACTTTACATATTACCTACGACATGAAAGTCACTATCAAATTTCAATCCAACTATTGCACAAATGCAATTGTTAAATAATTGTTCGTTGTGCCTAATAGCTTTGAAACCAGTTAAGTAACTTATGAACTTGCGAATTCTAAATTTTCAAGGAATGTGTATTTTTGCAGATAAATTGTGCCACTTTTGTTTGTTTTAACTAGTTACAACAATGATTTATTGACAAAATCTTAAAGATACTTAGTGTCTATTTATTCCTTACAAATAATTATTCATTTATTATTTATTTTATTTATTCAAACAAACAGTAATAATACAAATTAAAAAAAAATGAAACAAAAAGTTATATAGTACAAGAAACAAAACATAATATATAGTACCTACCTACAAGAAAAACAATTAAAGTTATCTTCCTCCTCTCTCTTGTTTATTTATTTATTTATTTTTTAAAGACACCAACAGAACATTGAAATATACACACACAAGTTAACACATGATACAAACACATAAGGTCTCCAATGCTCCAATGACAGGCGTCTGTCACATACTACTAAACATTAATTTGAAAGAAAAAAAAACAATCATCGCTTAAAACGTACTTACATAAAATTTGCAGTAAAATAACACTGGTAACGGTGATGAAAAGAAACCTTTAATAGGGAGATAGATTATACAATAATAATGTCATCAAAACCTCACCTAAACGGCTTCTCCTGTCTTAAGGTGAGGCTATTCAAACAATACTATATTATACATATATACATACATATATGTATACACATACATACATACATACGCACACATCAAAACAATAATACAAAAAAATATTAAATATTAAAAAATATGTAAGTACCTACCTAATTCTCAAACATCGTATTCAATGATCAACCATATGATAAAAAATATATATCTATTCGGCCAGTACTCTCATAAGACTCTAATTCGGCCAGTACTCTCATATGGATCAGAATGTTGGGCAATCGCTAAATCTGATGAAAGAGCCCTGGAAAAAATTTTTGAGAGGAAGGTGCTGAGGAGGATCTACGGCCCGACTTGTGACAATGGAGAGTGGCGTATCAGGCACAACTACAAATTGTATGATCTACACAAGGAGGCAACCATAGTGACAGAAATAAGAATAGGAAGACTCAGATGGGCTGGACACGTCCAAAGAATGAGCGAGGATGACGTCCCAAGACGGATCATGAATGGTGCACCGGGGGGACGAAGAAAAGTTGGAAGTCCGAAGCTTCGATGGCTGGACGGAGTGGTGAAGGATGCGAACAACATCGGCGTCCATAACTGGCGCAATGCGTCGCAGGATCGACAGTCATGGAGGCGGGCTCTGCAGGAGGCTAAGACCCGACCTGGCTTGTGGAGCCACAGATGATGATGATGATATATCTATATAATAATACATATACATACATGTAAAAAAAATACTAACAGAAGTTCAAATAAAAAAATATGTAAAATAATGTGCTTTTTAAACATATTCAATGATCAACAATAAACAAAAAAATATAATAATTATATAAAAAAAACAATACACTCCTATAAAAAGGACAATCAGAGCAAGTATTTAAAATAATTATAATAATGAACACTTCCTTGCTCCCTTCGTGTAACTTCCGACTAACCAGTATTTTCAGCCCAGAAAAGAAACATTTACGTGAGAAATAAATTTTAATTAATTTATCCTCTGCTGGGAATCGAACCCCGGATGCCCGCACAGAAACCAAACGGCTTACCAACTGTGCCACGGCGCGGCGTTCGGCACAAATATATTGTTTGTCAAAAAAAAAACGTAAAAAAAATATAGATAATATGACACAATATATCATTTAATATTTAACTTTCAATAGATTCGTTTGAATAACATATCGGCTTTTGTCAAAACATAATTGAAGTACAATAATGTCAATGCTGTGACAAAACAGCGAAAAATAAATTACGTATTAGTTCTTAAGGTACCTATATTAAATTAATATTAACACAACAGATGATTTGAGACGTAGTTCGTGGAAGCGTTGGTTGGTCTGACGAATGGGAATATACGAATATACGAATAAGGAAAAAGGATCTTTTTTTTTTGGCTCTTCACCCGTTAAGAGTGTTCTCATCCATATATGTAAGTTAACATATTAAATTGTCTAAATAGAGAGAAACCTAAATTATTTTTGTATATTTATTATACTTCAACCAATTTCAATTTTATGCAGGTACCTACAGAGTTAGATTTTGATGTCATTAATTTTGATGAATTTTTTGATCAAAATGTTCACCTGCCTGGAATTGTAGCTTAACAATGTCCTCAGATTAATTTGTTGGTATTGGAACCCCAATCTCTGTGAGGTCGGTAAAAAAGGACGGATCCCTATCGTTTCTGGGGCATTCAAGAAATAAATGATCCAGTGATAATACACTCTCAAAGACTGCAATCAATGATCCCTATTTTTTTTTAAATGCTCTCTGGTACAACAGTGTCCCATGCGGATACGACACATAACGCTGATGGAATGTTTGTCAAAAGCTTTATCTTAGAACGATGGCTTATTGATGATTGTTTGTTGGGTCATTTTATAAAGTCTACCCTTTTTCAGTCCCAATGTGACTGCCATTTATTCAACAGACTGTATTTTAATATAAATGGATCCAATACACTATACCAAAACATCCATGGTTTCATGCAATGAAGATATCAAAGAAAAAAATATCCAATAATAATTGTCGTCTCCAAATTGGTCATTGTACATTTGCTTCTTGCTTGTATACAATTCGTGTTGTAGGTATATAATCTAATGTGCCAATGTGAATTGGATGTTGAATCGCCCGGCCATGTGTTCGTTTGTTGCCCGAATAGATTAGCATTAATTTGATCTTTATAATTTTATTGTCAAAGTTCCTCGTCCTTTTAATGTTGCTCAACTATTGTCACTGAACAAAACCGCGTTTATTGCCAAATTTCTAAATCAGATAAATTTGTAAATGTTCAACCAGCAATTCAATTAATCATTCAACTATAAATAATTTGCGTGTCTCATAGACACTAAAATGACACAAATCACCTTCAATTTGGATTGGTAGCCGAACTTAAAAACGAGTGAATCGAGTTGTGGCCAACGCTATACTCCTCACTACCAAGTTACTTCACAAAATATTCGTATAAATTTTACTCCTTACTAGTGAGGAGTAAAAAGAAATTTGTATGGAAAATTTTCAGCATTTTCATGAAACGAGTTTGTTAAATTGTTTTTGATTCAAATATTTTATTATGAAAACTTGATAATTCTTCAATGTCATTTTTTGATAGTGGTGTGCCTTTTAAGCAATTTTAAAATACCAAAATCTATATTTCATAAACATGGGGTCACTTTGAAATATTTAACACTAAAAAGAAGCACTGATCAATATTTGAAAGAATCGAATGAGTATTTAAGTCTATAATCGATAATGTAGAATCGATAGTACATAGCACATAGCACACAGCACACACAGACACGTCGTGATGGAACTTTCAGAATGCAATATCAGCATGATATAAATAATATCACCAAACATCTTGAACCTGGCTTCCGGGTGCGCAGAGCGCAAATTTATGTCTTTATGCTTCTTTGATTTACGTGCAAATCGCCCCCCTTCTCGGCGAAATAGTTCAAAATATTTGGCGACAACTTTACGTATACAATCTCAGCATGACACTAGTTGATAATCAGCAATAAAAAAACAACCTTAATAATCCGAATTCATAACCTCCACTATTTCCCCTTGGGGTAGTGAGGAGTAAAATAAATATTGGATTGTTTAGAGTGCTTTGAAAAATGTTTTAATTGTTTTTTTGTTATAAATACTTTGTGACCCAGGACATCGACAGTTGGATCTCATGTATTACATGCAGCTAGCATTAAAAAATACAGTTTTGTTTAAGCATGTTTTTTACTTATCATAAATCATAATATTTTGACAATTTCATATTATTATGTGATTAACGCCTATCTGAAAATATTTCAAAACACAAAAAACAAATTTATCATAAAAACTTGTTTATGAAACATTTTAACAAACCTAATTCAATCATTACAGTATTAACTAATTCTATGGTAGGTAGTTTTTACCTACCTATTTTTTAAGGAAAAGATTAGTTTTAATTATAAAACAGACTATTTTGGGTTAATATATAACTTTGACCCGAGTTTGAAATTTACCTATTGATATTTATGTAAATACAGACGGTGGCCAAATTAATACAATCAAAGGAAAAAATGCAAAAATAATTGTATTTTTAGCTGTTATCCAGCAAAATCGAATCACATCAGTATATTTTTAATTGTGGCAACTCCCTTCATTATTGTTATCGTACTTGCAACACTTTTTAAGCATCAACATGAAGTTTGTCACATACAAGATACGATAATGTCAGTTTAGTATTGGTCTTCACAGAGTGTGCGGGTGTTAATGGAATATTTTGCCCATTGATTTTGTGTTTATTTGAGACAGTGTTTGAGTGTTTCTTACATTTTTTTTTAAATAACAGGTAAACCTAATATTTATTACTAAATATTTATCACAATTATACTACTTATCAAATTATTACGATTTTGATAAATTATTTTCTAAATGTATGCTGAATTTCAGAATTTTTTGGTTTATTTTAGAAATGGGAAGATCTTGTGACCTCACTCCAAGAAAAAAATCTAAAATTGCAACCCTTCTTGGTCACTGTGAATACAGTCAACGAGAAATTGCCACACTTACCAATGTTTCTCAATATTCTGTGCACAAAATAAGTAGGCAAATGAAAGGAAATGTACCCCTTGAACCATCTCGAATAGGAAAATGTGGACGAAAGCGCATTACTACTCCGCGAACAGAAAGAAAAATCAGAAATGTTGCTCTAGAAAATAGACAGAAGCCTCGAAAAGTAATAAAATCTATTTTGCAGACCACAGGAGTCAATATATCTGATCGTACATTGAGACGAAGATTGGTGGAAATGGACCTCAAATGTTATCGCCCAGTGAAAAAGCCAAAACTAACACCTGAAATGCGTAAAAAGCGACTAGAATGGGCACTAAAACACCAAAATTGGAACGAAGACGATTGGAGCAAGGTATTAGAATGTAAAATAAGTTTTTATGAAACTTTCTGTATTAAATAAAATTGACTAGTGAAAACTTCTCGTGTTCTTTCAGGTTTGTTTTTCTGATGAATCCTCAATCCAAATACTGCAGGACAAAACTCAATATGTGAGAAGAAGGCCAGGTGAAAAATATAATGAGGAATGTGTGGTCCAAAGAGTGAAGCACCCTCAGTCAATAATGATCTGGTCAGTGATTAGTGGGATGGGTATGGGAAGGCTGTATATTGTGAATGGCACAATGCGCCAGGACCAGTATATAGAAGTTTTAAAAGGGAGACTAAAGCCTCAAGTGGCCGAATGGTTTCCAAATGGAAAATATGTATTTATGCATGATTCTGCACCCTGCCACAAAGCGAAAACCGTTACTAAATTTCTAGAAGGAGAAAAAATAAAGGTATTAGATTGGCCAGGAAATTCACCGGATCTAAATCCAATTGAAAACGTTTGGGAGGCTCTGAAAAGGGCAATTGTAAAAAAAGGTGTCATCACCAACAAAAGACAACTAATAGAAAACATAATTGAGGCATGGCACAACACACCAGAATTAAAAAATATCTCAATTAAATGTATCTCCAGCATGCCCAGAACAATATCAGCAGCTAAGGGAGGATTTACTAAATATTGATCATTTTACCATAAAACGTATTTTATTATCAATAAACTATTATATATTCATAGTAAATGCATTTTATTTTATAAAAATATATTAAATCTCCCATAATATTCTAGAAAGATCGAAATAAAATAAAAAAATAATAATTTTCAATGATTCGAAGTCTAAAAACTGCTATAAATTCATTTGATTGTATTAATTTGGCCACCGTCTGTACATAATTAATGTTGAAATACAACTTTTATGATAAATAGATTGACAATTGTCATATTAGGTACTAAATAATACAAAATGCGAAATAAATAAATATGTCGTAAATAGATTGAGTGGCCTCTGCGTACAACATAAAGTTGATTAAGATTAAATTCAGACTTAAGAAATCCTTTAGATTAAAATTAATCAATCAATTAGGTAAATTAATCTAAAGTAATAAAGCAATCAAAATGTTAGTGTTTGTGTGTGTGTATGTGTGTGTGTGTGTGTTTGTCTCACGCCTTCTGAAAAACCAAGAGCATCTAAAAATCTAATTTATGTGCGAACGTGTACCTGTATACCTGATGCAGTGTCACACTAAAAATAATGCGATAAAAATGCTGAATTTTAAAAATATTTCAATAATTATTTTTTTCATACAAAATTTTCCAAGTCGTATCTGTCAAAAAAGTGTACATTTTGCACGCAAATATCTGTTAGTTTAAAAGTAAGAAGTAGGTATTTACACAAAAAAAATATATTTTGAAATATAACTTAGCGTTTAAGTGAAAAACATGGTGAATATTTGGTATAATTATAATGTTTAACTTATTTTTAAAGTAAGCCTTTTGTACATAAACGCCGCCATTTTAATATCTTTTCATACAATATTTCATTTTCCCACCGAATGAATATGTTCTTGAAAATAATAAACCTTTGAAATAAATGTAATTATGAGATAATAAAATGAAACACAAGACATTACGGCAAGTTTTAAGACATATATTGTAAAAATGTGTTTATTATTAGTTAAGATGTAGG
The DNA here is from genome assembly GCA_963576475.1 of Molanna angustata. Classification (NCBI taxonomy): domain Eukaryota; kingdom Metazoa; phylum Arthropoda; class Insecta; order Trichoptera; family Molannidae; genus Molanna; species Molanna angustata. The sequence goes on along the minus strand of OY754971.1, from coordinate 4,432,284 downwards.
CATAATAAAATTGCATAATTTGTAAATAATATTTGATTTTTCTGACAATTTTCATTTTTATGGCATCGAACAAACCAATGTAGGTACCTACATATTCAAAAAAGTCTCAAACCATTTGATATTTTTAAAGTATTGGAATGGTTACTATGGTAACGGAAAGATTCTGATATTCAAATTAAATTTGTTATGAATAGAATTTCTTTAGAATATTGTTGTAGGTAGGTACCTACCTATTACTATTTACTTACAAATCAACAATATACTGATTTCCTATCGGAAAATTGTATGCGATGTGCTCCTAAACCGTTTGTCCGATTACAATGAAACTTTGGTGAATTGTCGAGCGTGTGCCCGGGATGGTTTCTGGATTTAAACTTTTTTCTTATTCTTCTTTTTCTTCGTGTATTTGGTCATTTAACCTATGAAGGGGGAGTATCCTGGGAGAAGAAGGTCCAACTGTCCTTCCATCTCTTCGCAGGTCTTCCAAGACGGTTTCTGGATATAAACTTTTTTCTTCTTCTTTTTCTTCATCGTGCATTTGGTCATTTTACCTATGAAGGTGGACTATCCTGGGAGAAGAAAGTCCAATTTTCCTTCCATATCTTCGCAGGTATCTGGATTTGAACTATTTTCTTCTTCTTCTTCGTGTATTTAGTCATTTTACCTATGAAGGTGGAGTATCCTGGGAAAAGAATGTCTTTTCATCTCTTCGCGGTTCTTCCAGGATGGTTTCTGGAATGAAACTTTTCTTAACCGACTGAAGAGACGGGATGTAATGAAGGGAAGGGACGTAATGAGGAATTGAAGGGACGGGAGGTACTGAAGGGCCTGAAGGGACGGGAGGTACTTAAGGGAACGTGTACCTGTATACCTGATGCAGTGTCAGGCTAAAAATAATGCGATTAAAATGCTGAATTTTAAAAATATTTCAATAATTATTTTTTTCATACAAAATTTTCCAAGTCGTATCTGTCATGAAGTGTACATTTTGCACGCAAATATCTGTTAGTTTAAAAGTTAGAAGTACGTATTTACACGAAAAAATTTTACTTTCAAGTATAACTTAGCGTTTAAGTGAAAAACATGGTGAATATTTTGTATAATTATAATGTTTAACTTATTTTTAAAGTAAGCGTTTTGTACATAAATGCCGCCATTTTAATATCTTTTCATACAATATTTCATTTTCCTACCGAATGAATATGTTCTTGAAAATAATAAACCTTTGAAATAAATAAAATTATGAAATAATAAAATGAAACACAAGACATTACAGCAAGTTTTAAGACGTATATTGTAAAAGTCTGTTAATTATTAGTAAAGATATAGGCATAATAAAATTGCATAATTTGTATATAATATTTGATATTCCGGACAATTTTTATTTTTATGGCATCGAACAAACCAATGTAGGTACCTACATACATATTATTCAAAAAATGTCTACAAACCATTTGATATTTTTTACATGTTCTATGGTTACTATGGTAACGGACACATTCTGATATTCAAATAAAATTTGTTATAAATCGAATTCGAATTAATTTAGAACATCATTGTAGCTAGGTACCTACATACCTAATACTACTTGAAAACCAACAATATACTAAGTTCGTATAGGAAAATTATTAAACTATCTTAGGTTAACTACAATACACATGTCATTCAATCTACAAACTATTTCCTATAGTGAAATTCTTCTTTTATTTAAGTAGACCTTTGGGTGATTTTTTATACAAACTATTTCTTGGAGTTTAATTCTTCTTCCTCTTCTTTTGTGAAGTCATTTGGGACAGTTCATAAATAAACTATTTCCTATAGTCTAATTTTTCTTTTTCTTAATTTATGTAGACCTTGGGTGAGTTTTTATACAAACTATTTCCTATAGTCTAATTCATCTTCTTCCTCTTCTTTTATGTAGCCCTTTGGGTGAGTTTTTATACAAACTTATTCCTATTATCTAATTCTTTTTCTTCTTATTTTATGTAGACCTCTGGGCCAGTTTTGATACCAACTATTTCTTTTAACGTATTTCTTCTTTTTCTAATTTTATGTAGACCTTTGTTGAATTTTGTATAAACTAACTTCCTATAGTCTTATTTTTCCTCTTTTATGTAGACCAAGGGAGAGTTTTCATGCAAACTTTTCCTTTAGTCTAATTCTTCTTCGTCTTATTTTATGTAGACCTCTGGGCCAGTTTTGATACCAACTATTTCTTTTAACGTATTTCTTCTTTTTCTAATTTTATGTAGACCTTTGTTGAATTTTGTATAAACTAACTTCCTATAGTCTTATTTTTCCTCTTTTATGTAGACCAAGGGAGAGTTTTCATGCAAACTTTTCCTTTAGTCTAATTCTTCTTCGTCTTATTTTATGTAGACCTCTGGGCCAGTTTTGATACCAACTATTTCTTTTAACGTATTTCTTCTTTTTCTAATTTTATGTAGACCTTTGTTGAATTTTGTATAAACTAACTTCCTATAGTCTTATTTTTCCTCTTTTATGTAGACCAAGGGAGAGTTTTCATGCAAACTTTTCCTTAAGTCTAATTCTTCTTCGTCTTCTTTTATGTTTTACCTTTGCGTTAGTTTTTATACAATCTATTTCCTGCGTTAGTTTTTATACAATCTATTTCCTGCGTTAGTTTTTATACAATCTATTTCCTGCGTTAGTTTTTATACAATCTATTTCCTGACGTTTAATTATTCTTCTAATATGTAGACCTTTGGGTCAGTTTTTATATTAACTACTTTCTATAGTCTAATTCTTCTTTTTCTTATTTTTTGTAGATCTTTTGGTTAGTTTTTATACAAACTATTTCCTTTAGTCTAATTCTTCGTTTTCTTATTTAATGTAGACGTTGGGTGAATTTTATATAAAATATTTCCAATATTTCAATTCATCTTCTTCTTCTTTTATGAAGACCATTTGGTCAGTTTTTTATATAATACATTTACTATTGTGTAATTCTTCTATTGCATCTTTTATGTAGACCATTGGGTCAGTTTTTATTACAAACTATTTGTTATAGTCTTATACTTATTCTTTTTTTTCATTTAGTCTTTTGGGTTAGTTTTAAGTCTTATAGTCTATTGTATAGAAATATTATAAACAACATGCACACTTGACGAAAATACATAAAACGAATGGGATGTGACCATCACTAGAATCTTCTCAATACTTTTTTTCAATCGAAATTTACACCATTTATTATATCATCATATATTGCTTAATTTTCAATAACTACATATTTGATTTTGATGACAATATAATAAAAAATCGGGGTTGTGGCCATTACTGGACTCTTCACAACGTTTATATTCAAATTAAAAACTATTTAAGTCTTCTTCTGTAATGTAGATCAGTTTTATTGTGCAAAAATATAATAATCTATAGGTATGCACACTTGACGAAAAATATAAAAACGAATGGGATGTGACCAACACTAGAATCTTTTCAGTACTTTTGTTTATTTAATTTTTAAGCCATTTCTCATCATCCAAAATTACTAAATATTTAAAACACATTTGCGTTCGATGACAATATATAATAATAGGGGTTGTGGCCAAATCCAAACTCTTTACAACGTTGTCTCTTTATAATCAGTCATATTTAAAACCATTTACCATAGTCCATGCGTGCAGAAATTGTATGTACCTACTTATATATAAAAACAAATGGGTTGTGGCCATCACTTGAACATTTTACATCGCTTAAACTCAATTAAATTTCAAACTACTTTTCATACTACGAATTAGCAAATATTTTTTGTGACAATATTATATAAACGATTGCTTATTCCTTCACTAATTTACATTCTTGGCCAACGGCGGGACATAAAAGCTAGTCTAAAGTAATAAAGCAATCAAAATGTTAGTGTCTGTGTGTGTGTATGTGTGTGTGTGTGTGTGTTTGTCTCACGCCTTCTGAAAAACCAAGAGCATTTAAAAATCTAATTTATGTGCGAACGTGTACCTGTATACCTGATGCAGTGTCACGCTAAAAATAATGCGATAAAAATGTTGAATTTTAAAAATATTTCAATAATTATTTTTTTCATACAAAATTTTCCAAGTCGTATCTGTCAAAAAAGTGTACATTTTGCACGCAAATATCTGTTAGTTTAAAAGTTAGAAGTACGTATTTACACGAAAAAAATTTACTTTCAAGTATAACTTAGCGTTTAAGTGAAAAACATGGTGAATATTTTGTATAATTATAATGTTTAACTTATTTTTAAAGTAAGCGTTTTGTACATAAATGCCGCCATTTTAATATCTTTTCATTATGCTTTTCATATAATATTTCATTTTCCTACCGAATGAATATGTTCTTGAAAATAATAAACCTTTGAAATAAATATAATTATGAAATAATAAAATGAAACACAAGACATTACAGCAAGTTTTAAGACGTATATTGTTAAAGTCTGTTAATTATTAGTAAAGATATAGGCATAATAAAATTGCATAATTTGTATATAATATTTGATATTTCGGACAATTTTCATTTTTATAGCATCGAACAAACCAATGTAGGTACCTACATATTATTCAAAAAATGTCTACAAACCATTTGATATTTTTTTACATGTTCTATGGTTACTATGGTAACGGACACATTCTGATATTCAAATAAAATTTGTTATAAATCGAATTCGAATTAATTTAGAACATCATTGTAGGTAGGTACCTACATACCTAATACTACTTGAAAACCAACAATATACTAAGTTCGTATAGGAAAATTATTAAACTATCTTAGGTTAACTACAATACACATGTCATTCAATCTACAAACTATTTCCTATAGTGAAATTCTTCTTTTATTTAAGTAGACCTTTGGGTGATTTTTTATACAAACTATTTCTTGGAGTTTAATTCTTCTTCCTCTTCTTTTGTGAAGTCATTTGGGACAGTTCATAAATAAACTATTTCCTATAGTCTAATTTTTCTTTTTCTTAATTTATGTAGACCTTGGGTGAGTTTTTATACAAACTATTTCCTATAGTCTAATTCATCTTCTTCCTCTTCTTTTATGTAGCCCTTTGGGTGAGTTTTTATACAAACTTATTCCTATTATCTAATTCTTTTTCTTCTTATTTTATGTAGACCTCTGGGCCAGTTTTGATACCAACTATTTCTTTTAACGTATTTCTTCTTTTTCTAATTTTATGTAGACCTTTGTTGAATTTTGTATAAACTAACTTCCTATAGTCTTATTTTTCCTCTTTTATGTAGACCAAGGGAGAGTTTTCATGCAAACTTTTCCTTTAGTCTAATTCTTCTTCGTCTTATTTTATGTAGACCTCTGGGCCAGTTTTGATACCAACTATTTCTTTTAACGTATTTCTTCTTTTTCTAATTTTATGTAGACCTTTGTTGAATTTTGTATAAACTAACTTCCTATAGTCTTATTTTTCCTCTTTTATGTAGACCAAGGGAGAGTTTTCATGCAAACTTTTCCTTTAGTCTAATTCTTCTTCGTCTTATTTTATGTAGACCTCTGGGCCAGTTTTGATACCAACTATTTCTTTTAACGTATTTCTTCTTTTTCTAATTTTATGTAGACCTTTGTTGAATTTTGTATAAACTAACTTCCTATAGTCTTATTTTTCCTCTTTTATGTAGACCAAGGGAGAGTTTTCATGCAAACTTTTCCTTAAGTCTAATTCTTCTTCGTCTTCTTTTATGTTTTACCTTTGCGTTAGTTTTTATACAATCTATTTCCTGCGTTAGTTTTTATACAATCTATTTCCTGCGTTAGTTTTTATACAATCTATTTCCTGCGTTAGTTTTTATACAATCTATTTCCTGACGTTTAATTATTCTTCTAATATGTAGACCTTTGGGTCAGTTTTTATATTAACTACTTTCTATAGTCTAATTCTTCTTTTTCTTATTTTTTGTAGATCTTTTGGTTAGTTTTTATACAAACTATTTCCTTTAGTCTAATTCTTCGTTTTCTTATTTAATGTAGACGTTGGGTGAATTTTATATAAAATATTTCCAATATTTCAATTCATCTTCTTCTTCTTTTATGAAGACCATTTGGTCAGTTTTTTATATAATACATTTACTATTGTGTAATTCTTCTATTGCATCTTTTATGTAGACCATTGGGTCAGTTTTTATTACAAACTATTTGTTATAGTCTTATACTTATTCTTTTTTTTCATTTAGTCTTTTGGGTTAGTTTTAAGTCTTATAGTCTATTGTATAGAAATATTATAAACAACATGCACACTTGACGAAAATACATAAAACGAATGGGATGTGACCATCACTAGAATCTTCTCAATACTTTTTTTCAATCGAAATTTACACCATTTATTATATCATCATATATTGCTTAATTTTCAATAACTACATATTTGATTTTGATGACAATATAATAAAAAATCAGGGTTGTGGCCATTACTGGACTCTTCACAACGTTTATATTCAAATTAAAAACTATTTAAGTCTTCTTCTGTAATGTAGATCAGTTTTATTGTGCAAAAATATAATAATCTATAGGTATGCACACTGGACGAAAAATATAAAAACGAATGGGATGTGACCAACACTAGAATCTTTTCAGTACTTTTGTTTATTTAATTTTTAAGCCATTTCCCATCATCCAAAATTACTAAATATTTAAAACACATTTGCGTTCGATGACAATATATAAAAATAGGGGTTGTGGCCAAATGCAAACTCTTTACAACGTTGTCTCTTTATAATCAGTCATATTTAAAACCATTTACCATAGTCCATGCGTGCAGAAATTGTATGTACCTACTTATATATAAAAACAAATGGGTTGTGGCCATCACTTGAACATTTTACATCGCTTAAACTCAATTAAATTTCAAACTACTTTTCATACTACGAATTAGCAAATATTTTTTGTGACAATATTATATAAACGATTGCTTATTCCTTCACTAATTTACATTCTTGGCCAACGGCGGGACATAAAAGCTAGTTTATAAAAAAAAACGAATGACAATGCAATACTAAACTTTGATCTCAACGATTTTTTATGATTGAATGTCAATATTAAGATTACATTATTAACAAGTACTGATATGTACATTTTTAAGATTCAGATGAGATAAGACCGTATTAAAAACTTGTCATGAGTAATCCGTTTTACGATTGACAACAATAATTATTCGACTCATAATTTACGAACACGCATTTAATAGAAATTACAATTGTTATAATTTTTACGACGTCATGTTGGTAAAACTGTGAGAGGAAGAAGCCTAAATAGTTGTTCTTAATACTACATTACTTCGTAATAATGTCAATAATTCATATTAAATAGTAAAAAATCAACATTTGATTTTGTCGAACCCCGTGAGTGCCTCCTTTTTGTTTTTCTTTAATATTTTACACTTTTTTTTTATTTTACTAAGGTATGTTTACATTTTTAAAATGACATATAGTCAACAAATTGAAAATTATTAATGATAACAGAGTTCCAGTTGAAAATATATCCATATTTGGCCAGATATTCAGGTCGAGGGCCCCAACTAGTCCATAAAAGCAGACGTCATCACATAAATATCCGTCTTAGGGCAATCATAATGTAAGGACCCTGCTTTCCTTCAAAATATGCTGCATTGTATGATAAGGATGGTCGCAATCTTATTTTGCGGATATAAAAAATACTCCACTTTGCCATGATGAAGTCGCAGTGTCCATGTCCAATGAGGATCCTATGGAGATCCACAGTAGATCGAAACCTGGCGGTATACCTGTTGAAGCAAATAGGTAGGATTTCATCCAGTCGCTCTTCTGAATATCAAATCCAAGTCCTAACTGATTTCATAAATCTCGTCCGAGATTTTCTGTTGGATTTCTTGAGGTGATCTTTGGTGACCCCCAGACTGGACATCATCGTGCATAAAATACTTACATTACAGCAACAGTGAATCTCATTCCAAGAAAAAGTAAAGTATTAAATTAACAATTGACTATAACTACGTATTGTCAAGTATTTCTGAGTATAACCGCGTCTTCTGCCAGTAATAGTGCTCAATCATTAATTTAAAATATAGGTAATGTTCAAGATATTATTGCGTGTTGTATAGAAATACATACCCACGCAGGACGTATCTAATTTCATTACGTATTATTATGCAAACGTTTGTTTTTCATATTGAAATTTGTTTTGTATATCTCCCAGTCTTTTCTACTAATATACTTTTCGATGGTCACAATACAAACCTGAAACCCATTATACGCTGTATGTTGTCCTCTAAATAATAATAATAATAATAAATTTGGATGATTTATATAGCGCCGTTTTCGTGAATATCTCACCTCAAGGGCGCAGAAAATTGATTAAGATGTATCATTATGGCTTTGGTAAGATTTGCGAAAAAGGTGTGTTTTGAGATTTTTTCTGAAGGTAGATATATTTTCAGTTTGTCTGAGGGTATTTGGGAGCTTATTCCATGCATTTGGTCCGGCCACAGCAAACGCACGATCGCCGAAATTAGTGGTATGCACCCTGTTTATTTCAAATAATTTTCCAACCATGGATGAAGATGCAGAACGAAGTGATGATTGTCTGTCATTAATTGAAAGAGGAATGCAAAGTTCGGAGAGGTAAGTAGGAGCCATACCATGAAGTGCTTTGAAGATCATGAGACAGAGTTTATATTCAATCCTTTCAGGAACTTTAAGCCAATGGAGATTGCGGAGATGGTGAGAGATGTGAGAAAACCTGGAGGCTCCGGTGATGAGCCTGGCTGCAGCATTGAAAACTGACTGAATTTTATTAATTTCTTTTTTTTTGGTAGATTCGCATACATACCGTTACAGTAATCCAAACGGGAGACAACAAAGGCGCTTACCAAAGATATCATGGCTTCAGATGGGATACTCCTTCGGATTGACTTTAAACGTCTTAATTCAAAGAAAGCAGAAGTAAATAAATAAATAAAGTCCTCTTAGTTATCACAACATCATTTATACTTATATTAATTTAATGATCAATTCCGGTTTCTTGTGAATTATCAAGAAACAAAATAAGCCTCATGAACTTTCCTTACCAGCTAATTCATCTGGGTAGTGATTGTTCGTATACGTAATTTATCTAGTACAAGGTAATCCTTCCCTATCTAGACAACATTTATTAGCAATGTATGTAACATGCTCTTTACTGTATTGTACATATAGTACTGCATGAACATTTTTTAATCCAAACGCATCTGCATGAAATTGATATCGGTATGGCGAACTTTGGAATATTTATTTAATATATTTATTTATTTATTATTTACCTCATGGGAATATCCCATATCGAGGTTGAAAAAGAGCATATGAGTAGCCTTATTTATACGACATGTAAATCCAACTTTAAACAATTATTGTCACCATATATAAGTATCGTAAGTTTTCCCAAACAACTATGTCATAATTGATTAACATAATTATCGCGTTCATATTATATTTTCTGCATAGTGATATATTGAAATAAAAATAAAATTATACTAAAGATTGAATTCATGGCATATCGAGTAAACATTGCCATTCGATCAAAGCAATTTTCCGAAATATAAATTAGTTTGATACGATAAATAAGTTTATAAATATAGATATGTGCTTTCATTTATATGCAGTCTTACATAAATCAAACTAATTCTTTGCGTATGTGCAATTAAAAAAATATTTGATATACATACATACTCATTGGTACAAGTAGATAAACAAGCCAAAAATTAAATAATATTTCTGGCGCAGTTCAGGGGTGACATCTGTGCAAGACACCGTCACCTCATTTATAAAGACTGTTGCTTTCATTGTTTTCAAATAAACTAATTTCTCGATAGATGGGGTTACAAAAAAAGATTTCTTCGTTACTTCATAGATGGCAATAGTATAATTCCTTATTTTCTGGTGAATTTTTACACATTATTCAAATATATAGAACTTTCAAAAATTACATTGAGAAGGGAACTCAATAAGAAGGCTTAATTGGTGAGAGTTGCGCAAGCGCATAAAGTGAATACGTAAACCAGCCGATAACAGGTCGTAAACCCTGTAGATGCCTTGAGTTCCTGGTTCTTCTATTTTATCCCAACTTCGTCTTTATTCAGATAATAAAAGTTTGTCAGTTAAAATATTCAATAATTTGGATTTTAGGGTTTATACTTTGGTACGTATTCTTCAATTATACATAGTACTATCGCCACCGACAATTGGATCTCAAGTGTTACATTTACATGCAACTAGTATATTCATATATAATATATGTGTCTGAGAATAAGTAAGTTGAAAAATACCATCGATATACACATTTAAATTTCATCTGTTTGTTTATAAATGGATTTCCTCTCTGTTTTAACATCGGCAAAATCTTCCGGTAATTTACTTCATAACCTTCTATGAGGTCATTTTTCCGTGTCAATTATATTAAGGTATTTAATGCGTGTCTTCTTCAGCCAAGCCGACAAAATGACTTCCACACATAATAATAATAATTAACACTTCCTTGCAACCAGCGCAAGTGGCGATTTTATTGGCATATGGCATTTTTTTCCAACTAACCAGTGTTTCCAGCCATGTTATTATAGACTGCTAAAGCACCTAAATTCACTACTCATCTCTCGTAAAACTAAAACCCTCATTAACAAAACTCTTCTTAGATCGGTCATGACATATGAATCAGAATGCTGGACATTGACCAAGAAGGACGAAAATGCATTGTTGGTGTTCGAAAGGAAAACACTTCGCAAAATATTTGGCCCTGCCTGTGAAGGAGGATCTTGGATGTTCCGGTTTAACCATGAGCTAGAAATAATGTATGGCGAACCAAACGTTGTCCAATACATCAAAATACAACGTCTACGTTGGCACGGATACGTTTTTAGAATGTAAGAAAGCCGGGTCCCAAAGAAAGTATTGAAAACCTGCCCTGAAAAAAGAAGAAGCAGAGGGAGACCTAGGATGAGATGGCTGGAAGACATCGATGGCGAAATAAGAGCGACCGCACAGACAAATTAGAGGAGACTTGCTGTCGACAGGGCGGGATGGAGGCAATTTCTTGAGGAGGCCAAGGCCCACACCGGGCTGTAGCGCTATTGGTGATGATGAGTGTTTCGAGCCCAGAGAAGCAATATCAGCGTGACAAATGAATTTAAATAATTTCTCGTCTGCTGGGGATCGAACCCAGGACGCCCGCACAGAAACCAAACGGCTTACCAACTGTGCCACGACGGTCGGCACATTATAGTCGGCACAATTATTATTGAATTGTTCAACTTCATTTCGATTCTAATCATAATTATTCATTATTATATTATCATGTTTTTATAATTCTGCCAATTTCAAATAATGCACTTTGTTGTTTTTTTTTTTTATTGTTCACATGGTGAACATAATATTATTATGACGGATCCATAAATAGATATCTTAAAAATAATAGATGGGTCGATGGCAGAACGGTTAGCGCGCTGGGCTAGTAATCCAGTGGTGGCGAGTTCGAATCCTGCCTCGACCGATTTCGTTCACCTATAGCACAAGCATTTATTTGCTTATTTTAGGGAATGTAGGAAGATGTATATGTACTTGTTTAGCAAGGACATATTCATTTTATTAAAAAAAAAAAAAAAAAAAAAAAAAAAAAAAAAAAAAAAAAAAAAAAAAAAAAAAAAAAAAATTAAAATATATTAACTGTATAATTTTAATTGGCAAAATCATTTATGTTGGTATTTGTATAGTATGTACTCACCAGGGTAACCGCTTTGATTAAATTTATAGTTTTTTTTCTTTGTTATCTTGATAAATTTAACTATTAAAATGATGGTTTATAAAAATAATATACTTTTTAAATTAAAAAAAATAATAATATGTACTTTATAGCGCCGTTAAATGATTCAAGATCTTTTAAAGGTCGTTGATAGTTCAGTTTTGTACTACTCCACGAAACAAAGCTGTTTTCTGTCCTTTATTTAGTTAGTTTGATTCTCCTGTATGGACGCTAACCTTGAATGTAAAAAATAATAATTATCAAAGTATGCATACAGATGGCTAATTCTATATTGATATTTCATTAATCTTTATCTGGCAACCCTATAGTTTAATTTAATTACAGTTAAATCACATTTGAATTAACAGTCAAGTTTCTTTTGTATCATTTCGTAATATAAAATAATGTTGCCATTGCAAAAAATATTTCATAAAAATATTACGTATATATATACGCGTAATAAATATGATCTATGTAGTACCTACATAATCACAATATCAAAGTTCACTGTATAATTTTGAAAAATAAATTATAATTAACGATTGCTGCATTTACATAAGTTCGATAAAATAATACGAATCATAATTTTAATTAATTATTGTATTAATATAAACATTCAGTGGATTAATAAGCAGTGAGGCACCTACTTAGAATAGTGATGTCACACTTTTATATTATAATCGTTTTACGGTGTCTCGTAGGAGCCGGATAATCAAAAATATAACAAGCAAAATAATAATGTCGGCCTTCGTGGCTCAGTTGGTTGGGTATCTGACTGCTGATCCAGAGGTCCCGGGTTCGATTCACGGTGGAGACACAGTTTTAAATTGTGTTTTCAGTCTGGATCTGTGAGACGATAAATATCGTAAGTCTCCAGAATGTGGCAATGTGTTATTGGGTGCGTGTTAAATAATTATTTGACATAGTACCTACCTGTTAGTTGCCCGAGAAGCCAAATTAAATAAATAAATAACATCTCGCACAGGTCAGCAATGAGGTTCATCACCAATTCTAAGTGTTGCCTTTTAAGACAAGACGAAACTGGTGTGTGGGGATACACACATGTGTCGTATAAATATGGGAATGAAATAATATATGTAATACCTACTTACTTTCCATGTCAGGAAAACCATGATGGTTTCATATTCAGCCATCCGGACTCTACTAGCGTTTGCTGTCGAATCTGTGAATTCCACTGTGTTTTGGTGCGCTCCCATCATGGGACATGACAGTAGGTCCCGTCTGGCAGGTGTCTTCCTCTCTGCAACCCCATTTCTAGAAGTCACTGTAACAGCAGGAGACACCCGTTCTGAGCCTATTGAGAGCATTGCATATTGGGTAAGACAGGTTATGTCCCACTGCAATGATGCACCCTGAAAAATTAAAATAATAATCTTTTTTTTTACTGTCAATTCACCCTAGAGAGAGTGCCTTTTGCCTTGGTGAAAATATCATAATTTGGTTAAATTTGTTGAAATTAAATTAATTAAAGTTGGATAAGGGGCCATGTAAACATAAACACCTCAATTTCAAATCAAATCCCTCAAATATGTTAAACAGTCTTTTCAACATTTCTCCAGTGAATGTTCGTGACACAATTTTAAAATTCAGCCTCTTCTCTCTGTGTGCCGTATCAGGTCCCCCCGACGTTGGCGATCACTCTGGAGAATGCCTCTCTGTCCTGCGCCATTCGGACCAGCTCTCCTACCTGCGTTATTCCAGTCCACTGTCGGATATTGCGCAGCCAAGACATCTGCTTTCTCCCTACTCCACGACGACCCTCAATCTTGCCTTGTATTATCAGTTGCAACAATTTATATTTTTCTCCTCGCAGAATGTGGCCCAAATATGAAAATTCAGCCTAAATTCCCATAAATTTTTTTTTAAAAACATCCTTTTTTACAGCATTTTTGTGAAATTACTCCATAACCACGTGTCGTAGAGAAATAAATCTTATATACGCTTAAAGAGTGCGTAAAATCAAAGGTTTCAACTAAGGTTTGTTCTTAAAATACAAAAAATCAACAAATTTGGGGTTTCCGATATTTTAAATCACGTATAAACCTTTTTTAACGCACGCGATATTTACCCTTATTAACGCGTAACTTCAAAGTGCATTTGGCGGTTTTAACATATCATGTTTTCAGTCACTAAGTTTAGCGTTATATGTCCTCTTAAGTAATATATTCGTTAAATTCAAATTTTGAATAGACATTGTATAAGATAATTTGACTGGGGATATGGAATTTATTTAAACCAGATAAAATAAAATGAATTGTTGGAAGATATATGGTTGAAGCAATTGAAAAATAAATGGTCAAGAGTCTCCCCCTCCTGATCACACTCACAAACTGAACTGTTAATTACATAAAAAATATCTAATAATATAAAAATATAATTCAATAAGTAAATTAAGAACATATCGCTCTGTAAACGTTTCATTTGTTAAACTAACAATATTATGTATAGGTACCTATCTTGATTATTTACATATTATATACCTACAACTTAACCTTTACAACTAAAGACTCTTCAAGATAAAGAAGAAGATTCTTAAGCACATCTTATATCAGGTATATACACCTATTACTTAATAGATACATATATTGCAATAGTAAAAACAAACGTATAGTAAAAATAATGCAATTATTAAGACGTCAAGGCTAATTACTGATCCACCACATAACTGTCTTTAGAAAATATAAAATCTAACTATACATACATAGGTAGGTGTATTGTATTGTAATGAGAAAACATAATATAAATATATAACAAGTATTCATTTTTATATATTATTTTAGTACCTTTGTACCTTATCTACATAATATATTTTTTAACAGATTTTTAATTATCTCAATAGAGACGAAGTTGGAATATTTATTGTAGGAGAACCGGGAAATCAAGGCACCTACAGGGCTTACGACCTGTCATCGGCTGGTTTACGTGATCACTTTATACGCTTGCGCAACGTTCACCAATTATGCCTTTTTAATGAGATCCCTATCAATTCAATTTTGAAACTTCTATATATTGTAATACTGAAATTCTTTTCGCTTGAAAATAAGGAATTTTACTACAGCCATCTATGGCTGAAATTATGAACAACAATCTTATTATTTTTTATTTATTTTGTTGTAACGCCATCCATTTACAAAAAAAAACGATTCTCTCAAGGGGTGACTTCTATGCGAAAAATACATTGTCACCTCAGATATAAGAATTGTAGCTTTCATTATTTACAAAAAAAACAATTCTCTCAATAGATGGCGTTACAACAAAATAAATAAAAAATAATAAGATTGTTGTTCATAATTTCACCCATAGATGGCTGTAGTAAAAATTCCTTATTTTCAAGAGAAAAGAATTTCAGTATTACAATATATAGAACTTTCAAAATTGAATTGATAGGGATCTCATTAAAAAGGCATAATTGGTGAACGTTGCGCAAGCGCATAAAGTGATCACGTAAACCAGCCGATGACAGGTCCTAAGCCCTGTAGGTGCCTTGATTTCCCGGGTCTCCTACAATAAATATTCCAACTTCGTCTCTATTGAGATAATTAAAAATCTGTTAAAAAATATCTTTGACTCCCGACAGGGAAAAAAATCCAATGTTTGCGCATATGCAATAATAAAAATATTCGATTACATAATATATGCCAATCCTACGTAGGTACATGATTTAAATATGCAAATTTTAATAAGTTGAGTTGTTTATCGGCAATCAACTTTAAAAAATCACGTGGGTTACGCAGGACACAATTTTTAGGGTTATGTTACATATATGTAATATACTAAATGGAGTACTCCGTGCAATGAGTGAGTCATGGTATATCGCGCGTTTGACGTCTTAGTTGGCAATATATTGCATTTTTACATACATTTCAACACTTCCTAGATAACTGTTCGTTAATAGTTCGGAAATTAGTCGTTATTCTCTATAGAAAAACAATGTGGTCTGCCCACCTTGTTGTCAAAAGTCCCACGGAAAATATCCTCACTTCGATTCATACAAAATTTGCTAACTGCGACATCTTTTAATTACTATTCTTGCTATATACAAAAACTGCGAATTTTACATTTTCTTCAAGAAAAAATGTTGTATACCACACATTAGGTGACATGCAATATTTATCCATGTTTCATACATTAGAAGATAATTATACAAAAACTGCGAATTTTACATTTTCTTCAAGAAAAAATGTTGTATACCACACATTAGGTGACATGCAATATTTATCCATGTTTCATACATTAGAAGATAATTATACAAAAACTGCGAATTTTACATTTTCTTCAAGAAAAAATGTTGTATACCACACATTAGGTGACATGCAATATTTATCCATGTTTCATACATTAGAAGATAATTATACAAAAACTGCGAATTTTACATTTTCTTCAAGAAAAAATGTTGTATACCACACATTAGGTGACATGCAATATTTATCCATGTTTCATACATTAGAAGATAATTATACAAAAACTGCGAATTTTACATTTTCTTCAAGAAAAAATGTTGTATACCACACATTAGGTGACATGCAATATTTATCCATGTTTCATACATTAGAAGATAATTATACAAAAACTGCGAATTTTACATTTTCTTCAAGAAAAAATGTTGTATACCACACATTAGGTGACATGCAATATTTATCCATGTTTCATACATTAGAAGATAATTATACAAAAACTGCGAATTTTACATTTTCTTCAAGAAAAAATGTTGTATACCACACATTAGGTGACATGCAATATTTATCCATGTTTCATACATTAGAAGATAATTATACAAAAACTGCGAATTTTACATTTTCTTCAAGAAAAAATGTTGTATACCACACATTAGGTGACATGCAATATTTATCCATGTTTCATACATTAGAAGATAATTATACAAAAACTGCGAATTTTACATTTTCTTCAAGAAAAAATGTTGTATACCACACATTAGGTGACATGCAATATTTATCCATGTTTCATACATTAGAAGATAATTATACAAAAACTGCGAATTTTACATTTTCTTCAAGAAAAAATGTTGTATACCACACATTAGGTGACATGCAATATTTATCCATGTTTCATACATTAGAAGATAATTATACAAAAACTGCGAATTTTACATTTTCTTCAAGAAAAAATGTTGTATACCACACATTAGGTGACATGCAATATTTATCCATGTTTCATACATTAGAAGATAATTATACAAAAACTGCGAATTTTACATTTTCTTCAAGAAAAAATGTTGTATACCACACATTAGGTGACATGCAATATTTATCCATGTTTCATACATTAGAAGATAATTATACAAAAACTGCGAATTTTACATTTTCTTCAAGAAAAAATGTTGTATACCACACATTAGGTGACATGCAATATTTTTCCATGTTTCATACATTAGAAGATAATTTATCGTGCATTTTTGTGTACATCCAAAAACCCAGGGTATACACGGTCCTTAACAGTCACCTCTATAAGATACATGTAAGGGATAGCCCTTCGTATGCTTGTGGAGAGGAATTCGAGGCCCTAGACCATGTATTTTTTTGAATGCCTAATCCACACTGAATAAGATTTGTCATCATCATCATCAGTGGCTCCACAGCTCAAGATGGGCCTTGACCTCCTCAAGAAAACGTCTCCATTGCACCCTATCCATGGCCTTTTCTCTCCAATTCCGCACACCGGCTATCTGAAGGTCCCTCTCGACCCCATCCATCCATCGTAGTTTCGGCCTTCCCACACCCCTTCTTTCCTCCGGATGCGTTGTGAGGATTATTTTTGGTGTCTGGTCATCTTCCATACGATGCACGTGTCCTAACCAGCGAAGCTTCCCTATTTTTATAGTTTGTTTTGGAATACGATTTGTACTATATACTTAATACTCCGTTACCAATCAATATTTCACATCTTTCATCATTAAATTCCTTACATATTGATTTACACATAGCAAAATTTCGTCACATTAATGGATTCAATCTATAATGCAATAACCTAAAGTCTCAAAATAATTTAATATCAATTTATACTGGCAGAAATCATCCTAATGATTGGGTGGAATGCCATATAAGCTAATAAAAAAAATAAAGAATCAACTTCCAAAATGTAGATTTATTTAATTGAACATTAAGTACTTATTGACTATAAAAATCGACGGTAATTCATTTATTTTATTAGTTTGAAAAGTCATGAAAAAACAAAGGGTACAAAGTTTTCTATTCACATATTGCAAAGTGTAATTGTTTAATTAGGTACCATTTATATTGTTTCACAGTAGATTATTTGTAGTGTATAATTATTTAACATGTACTGTATTTGCCATTACGTGTTTGACTTTGGTTGTATTAAAGTAAACAATCTATGAATTGACGTGAAATATTTCTTAGATTTAATTTAATGTATTAGTATCTTATTTACTTATCATTCATGATCGATCCATTGCTGGATAAAGGCCTCTTCTAAACTTTTCCACTTACTTCTGCTTTGAGCTGTTTGCTGTCATCCACGGCCCGCGTGCCGGACAACGTCATCTGTCCACCTTTTAAGTGGTCTACCTTCGCCTCTTTTGTTGGTCCAGAGCCTCCACTTTAGGATTCTAGGTGACCATCTGACACTGCCTCGCCTTGCCACGTGTCCCGCCCATTACCATTTCAGTCTTTGTGTCACATATTATTCATCATCATCATTGGCGCTACAGCCCTGTGTGGGCCCTGGCCGCCTCCAGAATCCTTCTCCAACCGTCCCTGTCCTCCACCGCTCTCCTCCACTTTGCTATTCTGATCGCCCTTATGTCGTCTTCTGTGCCATCCAGCCATCTTAGCTTGGGTATGCCTACTTCTTCTGCCCTCTGAATTGGTATTAAGAACCTTTTTGGGGATACGATCATCATTCATCCGGCTGACATGTCCCAACCACTACAGTCTACGTACTTTTTGTGACATGTACAAATGAATTTAATGACTGGTTTTATTTTGAAAGTTATTTTTATTTTAAGTAAACGTGAGAGAAGTGAAGTCATATTCGCTTGTAGATAAACAGATATTCTGTTGTTCTATTAGCTTTTTCACACAGCTATAACTTTATATAAATTCGTCTCTTTCACAGTCATTACTTGGTGTGAAAGATAATTAGAATTTGATTACAGTATGTAGAGTAAAAGTGAAGATATGTCTGCAGTGTGTGTCTATTATTCTATTATCTCTTTCTCACTTAGTGTATTGTGTTGTGTGTGCTCTTCCTTGGTGGCATTGTAATAATTCATTAAACTATACCATTTTTGTAAAGCATTTTGTTCGCATACAACGTGTCTGTATATAAAATGTAAATGCCACACGCCATTTCTATGTTTCGACTTGGTAGAGAGAATCCAATGCCGCACTATTCTATCCTGACATAACTTATATATAGTGACATATAATATTAGTGCGTTTTCACACGATCCGTTTGCGGGGTAGCCGGCGCGGGCGCCGGATAACCTATCTGCGAAGTGTATGGGAATGCATGGTAGCTTTCACACGCACCGGCATAATTTACCCGGCAGGCGATGGACGGGTACACGTCGGATCCACTGCAGACCGGATTGCCGGTTATCCGGCGACCAGACTCACAGCGTTGAGCCGTCAGTCGCCCGGGTACAACTATATAGAGAGCTGGCTGTTGAATGCAATTTCTCATCTTAGAATTCCCACATTGCAAATGGTTTTTAAAACTGATAATGTATTTGGTCAAAAGAAGATAATGACATTCTAAAGTACGTGAAAAACTTGTCTTCATCTTTTAGTAGGTCTGAAAATACATACATACATACCATCACGCCGTTTCCCTATTTGGGGTAGGCAGAGAGAACCGAACGCCAGACTCTTCTATCTTGACATACCTGTTTTGCCTCATTTACATTCATACATCTCGCGTCATACATGCTATCCTATTGTTCTGACTTCGTATGTTCCCCTCTTTCAAAATCTCATTTATATGATCATGCCAGCTCTTTTTAGGTCGACCCTTACATCTCATTCCACTCTTTTCAGCCTTGTATACTTTCTTTGTCAGTCGTTCATCGTTCATTCTCTCTACATGTCCGAACCATCGCAAAGCATTTATCTTCATTCTACTCAAAATATCCCTTTCAATCTTACATTCTCTTCTGATATCTTGATTCCTTATCCTATCATAAATTGTTTTACCACACATTCGTCTTAGGGACCTCATTTCTGAGGTCCCTAAGACGAATGGTCTGAAAATAAGGTATAGAATGCTCCACACTTTTCTCTTTTCGTGGATGAACCCCAACATCTTTTTCTGTCGGCGGTATCTTTGGTGTAAAATCCACATTGCAGTTATTTTTTTGCGTTTCATTTTTAATGAACACTAGACGCAACTGTAATCACGTCGACGTTCTAGGGGCTACTGTCGGCTTCAAGCCGGGTCGTGTGCAAGCTCACCATGAAACCGGTTACCCGGCAACCGGAGCTTGTGAAAAGGCACTTATACTGTCATTTTTCTGTTCGTAACATTTTCAAATTCTCGATATGTTTCAATCGTGTAATATGAATAGTCGTTTCGTTATATTATCGGACCAATGTGTGAACCAAGCTTTACTACTACTAATTACTTTATTGACAACTAAATAATTAACTAATTAAATAAATAAAAATATATTGTGTTGTAAGACTAAAATTAATTTATTTTTGAATGTTGTCAAACAACAATCCTCATATTTTCATACATATACTCGTTCATACATATTTGATATAATTAATGGTACAACTTATTTTATTGCCACTTGGCTATATTTTATAAATGTTTTTTTATTTTTAACTGGTAACACAACAATGCTGTAGTTTATATATTTTTCTCTTATTGAATTAAGCATAACAAATTATAGCTTAGAATAGTGCTGTAATTTACGCCAAACGTCTTTAACGAGCTCCCGGTTTCGCAGAGCGCAAATTTGTGTATTTTTGCTTCGTTGGTTTACGTGCAAATCGCCCCCCTTCTAGGCTAAAAGTTTAAGATATTTGGCGACAACTATACCACCTTTAATTATCCTTGTTTTCAAGTGTCCTGCGAATAGCTGGGTAATCGAAAATATATTTATTTTTTCATTTATTAAAAATCCTTTTTTACGCGTAGGTATAATAATATCTGGAGTAGGTACAATATAACTTAAAGTAGTAAATAATATTTATACCTAATACTATAATACTAATTCGATTCCCGTTGGAGACAGTTTTTAATAGTCTGGATCTGTGAGAAGATTAATATCGTAAGTCTCCAGAATGTGGCAACTTGTTATTGGGTGCGCGTTAGAATAATATTTGACATAGTACCTGTTAGTTGCCCGAGAAGTAATAAATAAATAAATTAAGTTAAAAATTAAATTGAATGAATGAATGAATATATTATAAATTATTTTTTTATTCTTAATTTTTGTAAAAGCTGATCTCATAATTATTTATACTTTTTAATAGAGACCTATGCCAATCAAAAAGTAATTATATCCTTTCTTGTTTCAGAAAAAAAGACGGTTTTAAAGGGAGTATCAGGAAAATTCGAATCAGGAGAACTGACAGCAATCATGGGACCTTCGGGTGCTGGAAAATCGTCCTTGCTAAACATCTTGACTGGATTTCAGTAAGTACCTATATATATGAATACATTTTTTTGTATAAAGCTATTTATTCTGCAAAGAATTCTTTTTGCCAATTTAATGTTGACATGTTATACATCGTCTTGTTACATATTCTTCTCAGTGATCTAATTTCAACTGGATTTATTCGGCTTTCATACATCTTCTGCTATTTCCACGTCTTACTTCCATATTACGTTAGGGTTGGGATTACAAATGCATTACAATTCCATAGTAAAGAGATTAAAAAAAATGTATTATTAACAAGGCATTCTGTAGAGCTACATGCGTGTTTCACTGAATAACTCGATCAATACTCGTTCATTCAATGTTGCGTATTGATTATTGTTACTGATCTTGTTAACTGCTATATATAATTGTTCATATTCTGGCTGTATCTTGTATACGTATTTATTGACCGGTATATAATAAAACAGGTTGAAATGGCAATGAACGATGGAAATAATTGGCATAGCAAAAAGGTTCTCGGATAGAGATAATACCTACCTACATGATAATATGAACATTTGTCGTCCTGCAGTTGCAAGGTCTGAAGACCATAAACGTCGAAAAAGAGGAAGTTATTATGTGCGGAGCTCAGAGACAAAAAATATTATTTCATGTTCACGTTGTCTACAAGTTTATTGACGGACAAAAAGATTGTTTTTTTTTAAAGCGCGTCAACCCACCCAAATCGAATAATTAACATAATATGGTGTAAATTAAATTATCTTCTTCTTTCTCTGGTTTTAGGCCGAGGGCCTGTTTTTTCTGTCGGAGACTGCCTCTTGTGATATGGATATCCAGCTGTCACTCCATCTTTTTGCTAGTCTCCCCCTTTGCTCTTAAATTAAATTATAATTTTATGAATAAAAATAAAAATTCAGTTTCAATTTTCAATCCACATCGAATATGAAATTAACTAACCTAAGCACTTTCGCTAGTAGGTACCATCTAGCATTCTCGTGCACAATTTATACCCATGAAATATGTACATACTATGAATAACAATTTTGATATTATGAATTGTCCCTATTTTAGATTAACCTTCATCTGATATTCTGAGGTAGTAAAAAATACTGAGAATATAATTTTTTTTTTAATTCGTGTTTTTGATGACCTTCATCATCATACAAAAAAACATGTCTACTGGTAACTTGCCAACTGATGGAACATTCTATATAATATTTATTTATATATCTTATTGTACAATTTAGGATGAAATTTACTAAAGGAATAATTTGACAATAATATACTGAACCCTAAATATTGAAAAAACTTATTATTCATTAAACAAGAAAAGACATAAAATTGCAAAATATCTACGTGGACTCTCAGTAGTTTGATACTTACTCTACATACATACCATCGAGCTGCTTACATATTCGGGGTAGAAAAAAAGGACTGACCTCCACACTATCCTATCTTGATATACATGTTTTGTATATACTAGTTGCTTGTAACACATTAGATAGTATGTCAATGGCGATAGTATGTATAGTTGAAGTTATAGTTGACATTATTTTTTTAAATAATAAATATATCCTTGAAGTAACAAGTACATGTACATCCTCATGCATTCCATAAATTAAGCATAAATGCTTGTGCTATAGGTGAACGAAATCGGTCGAGGCAGGATTCGAACTCGCGACCCCTGGGACCCAGCACGCTAACCGCTCAGCCACCATCCATCTAAATATATACCCATACCAAACTATAAACCCCTAAGTCCTAATTATTGAATATTTTAAGTTATTATGTTTTCTATATAAAACATGTAGGTTTGTATGTCAGGATAAAAAAGTATGGAAGTCAGTCTTTTTTTCAGAATATGACAATAGCTTGATATTATGTAGATATTGTGTAGTGTAGGTATACCTACTGTCATACAAAATTTATGAAACGATGTGGTCACTAATTGATTTATTTTAAAAAATTGGAAATTTATCATAAATGTTTTTCTTAATAAAACATGTTTGAGAAGCTCTAGAATTTAAAAAAAAATGATATATATTGTTTTTTGTTTTATACATTGACAAATTCTAGCTTTTGTGGTTTTTGAGATATACCTGACTGAAACTAAAGTTGAAATTCAAAAAAAAGTTTTGTAGGCCTAAAATATTCTGTACTTTCTGAAATTTTAGGCTATGTGAATCAAGCGGATCAAAATTTATAAGGGACACACACATATGCTGCATAGTCTCTAAGTTGGTGTTTTTTGACTTCAACAAACCATTAAGTATATAGACCTGGCCATATAATTTTCTCACACAGGACTAAGAGTAATACTGTCGATTCATATTCTCTTGAATAAATTCTCTTGAACTAATCGACAGTTGGGCTATCACCATGAGACAGTTGGATATCACGTGTGTGTGCAATTATTTTTTATTAAAAAAAATCATGATACTATATATCTGGTCCAGCGGCGACTCTATATGAAGTGCGTTGGATCAATTGCACTACCAATTTTTAAATGGTATATTCTAAAAATTAATATTAAAATATGTTTTTAATATATTTTTACGCTTTAATTTATTACTGTTATTTTTCTAAACCAATTGATTTTTATATATACCCTCGCAATCGACATCATATTATAATGAAATCTACCGCAATACAAATATTATCATTATGTAATGTATGGCGTGCGATATCCATATTGCACCAAAATTGATTTCTTTTTAATACAGCGTATGTATGAAGAGAAAGAGATAGTCCCCTGGCAGATGAAATAGCGATACTTGTACTGAATTCATAAGGCAGACTCGTGCAGGCTCGTGCGCTGCACCAAGCTTATCATATCTTAGATGTAATTAGTATGTATACATCTATCTCGCTCTCTAATTCATTAGCCATTCGTATTGAAAGAGATGAGTGCCACGTATACATGACATACAGCCGATTCCGCGACTAAAATACGAGTGTCACACATTGACACACAACTTTAGACCTAATTACTTAGTATATTAATACTTGATTGAAAGAAAATTGTATGAATAATACTCCCATACATTTGTCTTCACGACATCTGTTGATAAATCAGTGAAACAATATTGTAAAATAACAATATCACTTATAAAAGAGAACGCTGGCGCGGTTTTTAAAATTATTTGAAAACAAATACTGTGACTTTAATACATTTTTTTAAATATCCTATATTGTATTTATAGTTTAAATACCTATTAATTTATTATTAATTCAGGAAAAAATTGCACTACCAAAAATGATCAAAAATACAATCGACCAGTCGCCACTGATCTGGTCATGACATTTCCGACACCTAATAACTTTCTTCGACGCGTAATATCAAATACAAGTTTATTACATAATATAATTATTCTCTTTATATTATATTATTGAGAACTGGCGCTCAAAAGTCAACTGGTTTGCTATTGATCACTCAATATCAGGCCTTCAAATCGTTCTTCGCGTTATTTACAAGCCTACATAACGTTTCTCAAACTATTCGCCCATGTCTCTCTTTTCTGTGGTTTTGAAATGTCAAATCGCGTCGTTGTTTAGATTGATATGATGACAAGGCATTTCGAACCAGCCCCTCTAGACAACTTGTTATTTAGCTAAAGAAAATATAGCTCAATGTATGGATGTGACAGTTGTCATGTGACTGGCAACTGTCACTTCCATACATTGAGTTATCTTTTCTTGTTTCTTTTCTTGAGCTAAATGACACGCTACAATGTTTATTGAAGTAGTGGTTATGAGTAGGGCAGATTATTGTGATTGTTTGCCTGCCTAATTTTAGAACTATCAACCAGTTCATAATAAATTAAAAATTGCTCGTAATTGTCGACCTTCGTGGCTCAATTGGTTAGATATCTGACACCTGAGCCAAAGGTCCCGAGTTCGTTTCTCGGTGAAGGCACAGTTTTTAAATGTAACTTGTAATTGAGTACACGTTACATTAATATTTGACATAGTTACTGTTTTTTACCCGAGAAGCAATCATAAATAAGAAATATTATCACTGTAAAAACTGTAAAGAGCTAGCCCTAGCCCTACTTGTTTTTGTTATAAAATATGGTGGAATAACTTCTTCTTTTTCTTCGTTTAGTAGACCTAGTTGGTCTGTTCTTCATAAACTATGCCTCCTGGGATGACGAAGTCCAGCTATCCTTCCATCTCTTGGGTAGTCTACCGGGTAGGCGGCGGCCAGAAGGAATTTCGTTCACTGCTATATATGCAAGTCTATCAGTGTCCATCCTGGCTACGTGGTCCCTCCAATGTCTTCTTCTGGATCTACTCCATCGAACGATGTCCTCTATTCCACATGTTTTCCTTATTTGAACATTGCGAACACGATCTCGGAGAGTTTTACCAGTGATTGACCTTAGCACCTTCATCTCCGTTGTCCTTAGGAGCTCCTTGGTTTGTACGGTATCTGCTCGTATTTCCACAGCATACGTCATGATCGGTCGCACACATGTATTATATATTCTGACCTTACTGTCAATACGCATTTGTTTATTTTTCCAGATCATATTTTTCAAACATCCAGATACGACAGATGCTTTATTGACTTTATTGATTCTGTTCGCGGACTTCAGTGTATAGGTCGTTATGGCTGCAGATCTCTACTCCTAAATATTGGTGGAATAACACGTTATTAAAAAAAGAGGACACTATTTTCAATAAGTGAACACTATTTTTATAAAAAATCATTTGACAGTTGAAAAAAATGAGAAGCACTATTCAGATAACATTCAAAATCTTATGCGGTGTAAGCGAATATTAAATATACAAATTTCTAATTTCCATTTAATCGAATCAGTAGTACTTGAGTCTATAATAATCGATAAATTAGAATAAACACGCCGTACATAGCGCATAACACACACACACACAGATACATTGTGATGAAACTTTCAGAATACAATCTCAGCATGATACTTGTTGATCTGCAATAAAGAAATACCCTTGAAAATTGCGAATGCATAACTCCCAATATATCACCTTGGGTTAGTGAGCAAAACAATATTGTTCTTTTGGCCTCTGAAGATGCTTACTATGTCTTACGAAAGCTACTTTTTGTATATTTACACTCGTGTTAAAAACTGTTTTACGTGTAAAATATATTTGAAAAAAATAACGTTATTGTTTGATGTTATTTTCAGCTCCTCAATCGAAATGGCAGAATGTTTTCACGAATCACAGATTGAAAATATTTGACCTAGACAATTATCATATGTTTTATATCATAATATATAGGTACATTATAACTCTTACCGCCAATGCGTATATTCAATGTAAATATATGGATGTTGTTTCTATGTACGTATTGCATAATATCAACAAAAGTTATAGTTCAATGAAAATATATATTAACCGCTTCAAGTTCGTGATAATAAAATAAACATAATAGAAAACACACACACACAGAGATAAATAAAACATTATACAAACATTACTAGTAACTAAAATATGCGGAAACACTATAGTAGGCTATATAGTATATTTTGGAAAATAATTTCTCCAACACACACAAAAGACACGTCTTTAAAATATGAAACAGATTGTACGTACATGTTTAATTTGAATTTGTTATATACTTTTCTTGTAAAATTAGTTTCTGTAAAGCCTTTTTTATTTATTTTTTGAATGTAAATAAAAAAATACAAGGCCTATGAAGAAGATTTTTACTTCGATCGAAAGAGAATATGAAAATCTACCGGCTGGGTTTTTTTAATATAATAGTATTTTAATTACTATCCTTGCTATTCAAAAAACCTCCAAATTTTACCTTTTCTTCTCTTCAAATTTAAATTTTTCGTGTTTCATACATTAAAAGGTAATTTTGTGTACATCCGTATACATAGGGTATACAAGGGTCTTATAAAAGTATTTAAAAAAAATGAAAATTAATAACCACTTTATAAGTGTAATTAAACATGAGAGCAAATATGTATTATATATATTAGCAAATATATATTCTCAAATATTATTTATTTATATTTACTATCACATCATATTTACTATGACAACACCATGTAGATTATTGCTGCCCAACTAGGAAATCCTGTTCTAGGGCTAGCAGTTTACAATTTTTAGTGACAAAAAACAACAAGTGATAGTTCCCGTTCCAAATTAAATAAACACATAATCGCAGTATTCTGCACTCACAACCACCATCATCATCATAGCCCTGTGTGGGTCCTGGCCTCATCCAGAATCCTTCTTCAGCCGTCCCTGTCCTCCACCGCTCTCCTCCAGTTTGCTATTCTGATCACCATTATTTCGTCTTCTGTATCGTCCAGCCATCTTAGCTTGGGCCTGCCTCTACTTCTTCTGTCCTCTGGATTGGTATTAAGAACCATTTTGGGGATACGATCATCATTCATCCGGCTGATATGTCCCAACCACTGCAGTCTACATACTTTTATGACTTGTACAACCTCGCAACCACCACCATTGCATTTATATCGTTGCATTTGTCTTATATGAAGTTTCTTTTGCACAGTTGAAAAATAGCTTCGCTTCAGTGCGAGCATCTTAGGTTCGATCCCCAGCAGAGGAGAAATTTATTTAAATTCATTCATTCTCAAGCAAACGTCGCTTCTCTGGGCTGGACACAGGTTAGTTAGAAGAAATTGCCATATGGCAATAAACTCGCAAAGTGCGCAGTATGCAAGGAAGTGTTCATCGTTAATAATTCTATTTTTTTGTGTTAACAGAATGGAAATCCTATTTAAGATTAACAAACAAAATAAAACAGTATTTTCCACAGGTTTGATTTTTTACATGTTTATTATTATTATATTACTTACTAGGGTAAACAGAGTGAACCGAATGTCACACAAACTAATTATTAATACTTACTTACTTTCCGTGTCCGGAACACCATCATATTGGTTGGTGCTCCGGTGGTGGAAGGATTGGCCGGCATTCTGCCGTTTCCAGGGACGCCCGATTGCTTTTCCGAAGTTAACCGAAACTCAATCTACGTGGAGGCTCCTTCCGTGTCCCGTGTATTAATTATATAATCGAAATCGTTTGTTGACCAAACATCGACGGATAGTCCAAAGAGTCCAAAACGCTTGCGCCAGATTTTGCTTCTCAATTCCTCGCAGGGCACATGTCTCACCATATTTGGTTGAAAATGGAATGTTGAACATGGCAAACCGACGGAAACTACACCTTTCTTGTCAGATGTATAAAGTGGTCCAAAATAAAAAACCCAAATACTTGTTTGAAAGATTGGAATGGTCTGAAAGTGTTCACAACTATGGTACGAGGGCCAGGGGCTTCTTATTGCTTATTCCTAGGCATAGAGGGGCAGCGTTTGAAGGCAGTTTCAAATACGCTGCAACAAAATGTTGGAATGACTTGCCTCCACCGCTAAAAGTAGCGGAAAAATTCTATTATTTCAAAGAGAATTGTCGAGCAATGCTTCTGGCCTCGCAATCATAGTGTGAAGTATGTATGAATTAATGTGTATTTATGTGTGTTGGTGTGTATAAATAAATGTGTGTATATATGTATGTGCGTGCATGTACATTTATGTATTTGTGAATATTTATATATGAGTATTTTAGGAGCATTTTTTTGTATTTTTTGTATTTATTTTGCATATAAATAAAGTAGACCTTGTATAGATAATAAAATATTATACCTACATAAGCAATAGGATCATGCTGAAAATCAGCTGCTGGGGGGCTTGCCTTCCAGCAACATAGCTGAGCATGGTCCTTTTGTGTCAGAAAGGTTGTTTTTCTGTATAATAATTTTTATATGTCTGTGTTTTTGTATGCAAACTCCTTTTTGTCTCAATAAATGTTTATTTATTTATTTTATTTATTTAAAAGGAAAATAAAAGTAACTATTCTATGTTTGACAGACAAGTAAATAGATAATGAATACATCTTAACAAGTTGGATAATATTAGTGTATTAAGTTTATAACATGTAGTATTATGATGGAGAAGGAAAACAAAATTAACTACACAATGTTTGATAGACAAGTTAGTAGATTATGAATACCTCTTTATTAAAGGTTGGTTTGTATTCAGTTAATAGTATTATGATGCAGAAGGAAATCAAAAATTGAATATTCATTTTTTGACAGACAAGTCAGTAGATTATGAATACTTCTCTACAGGTTAAATAGAATGATTGTATAAAGTTAATATTATAATGAAGAAGGAAACCAAAATGAAATATTCAATGTTTGACAGACAAGTCAGTAGATTATGAATACTTCTCTACAGAAAGTTAATATTATAATGAAGAAGGAAAACAAAATGAAATATTCAATGTTTGATAGACAAGTAAATACTGTAAATAGATTATGAATACCTCTTTACATGTTGGACAGAATGATTGTATATAGTTAATAATATTATGATGGAGAAGGAAAACAAAACTAACTATTCAATATTTGATAGACAAGCAAATCAATTATGAATACCTCTTAATAAGTTGGATTGTACGTATGATTGTGTACAGTTAATATTATGATGGAGAAGGAAAACAAAATGAGATATTCAATGTTTGACAGACAAGTAGATTATGAATACCTCTTTACAGGTTGGATATAATGATTGTATATACCTAGTTGATAATAATATGATCTCCTCAGTATTAGGTAATTCCTTTAACGACCTAACGTGCTATTATCAAACGAATACTGTATATAATCAGACCCAAGGTAAATCTACAAATTACCAATAAGCACAATCTTTGTTACAGCTGCACACCTAGACATACAATGATCTTGTCAATTTTGAAATGATGTCTTCTTGCATCTATTTTTTTTTACTCTCCGCCATTGCGGAGCAGTGAAGAGTTACGGTTTCACAATTTTTAAGCGTTTTTTTTAAGGTAAGCCAGAGGGGCTGCCTCCTCAATCCCCAACAGTAATATAAACATCTCTATTTATGGCAGTGTGAAAGAACAAGTCTCCCGTTTTCAATAATCGGGTTTGAGTAACACATAAAAATATTTTGTTTGATTTGGGAAGCATGTGTTTCATATTAACTACTCCAACATAGTTAACTAGTCTCTTTCTATGGTTCTGAAATAAAAATCGCGTCAGAGATTGGATTAATGACAGGTACTATAGCAGACATTTATCATTGGCGCTACAGCCCTGTGTGGGCCCTGGCCTCCTCCAGAATCCTTCACCAGCCGTCCCTGTCCTCCACCGCTCTCCTCCAGTTTGCTATTCTGATCGCCTTTATGTCGTCTTCTGTATCGTCCAGCCATCTTAGCTTGGGCCTGCCTCTACTTCTTCTGCCCTCTGGATTGGTATTAAGAACCTTTTTAGGGATACGATCATCATTCATCCGGTTGACATGTCCCAACCACTGCCGTCTACGTACTTTTATGACTTGTACAATGTTAGGTTCGTCATATTACGCTTGTAATTCATGATTATATCGCATCCTCCAAAGTCCATTATCATTTACTGAGCCAAAAAATTGCAGACATTAGGACCTGGTTGATCTATTTTGTGTGAGCCCATATGTTTGTTGAGGTAATGATTGTGAGTACAGAAAGTTGAGATTGTGCACCTATTTAATGTGGAACGGGAACAATCACCTGGTTCATAATTGCATATAATTGTCAATAAAAATTGTAAACTGCTAGCACTAGAACAGGATTTCCTAGTTGGGCAGCATCTACTTATGGTGTGATAAAAGGTAAATAAAATAAATAAATAAATAATGAGTGGATCCCAGATACCGAAATAAAGACATGAGGGGAAAGTTCAGTCAAATGTTGAAATCAAAACCCTCGCGATTACCTATATCATGGATATAATTATCGAATGGAGTTCTTTAATATCTTAAGATATCATAGAACTCCATCTTAAGTCCAACCTTAACCTTAGTCCAAACTAAAGCCCTCCAACTATCTTAAGATATTATAGAACTCCATATAATAATTATATCCATGCATATGGGTAATCATGAGGGTTTTGATTTCACAGTTTGACCGGTCTTGCCTCCCAGGATTGGGATGAAATTAAAGTAAATATTATTTATTTTTAATATTATTTTTCTATTAAAATAATCAATTTCTGTTGCCAGTCTCAAATTTGATCAAACCACACCGCCCCATTGTACGTTCATTCATAAACATACATTCAGAGATCGTCAAATTTTCAAAAAGAAAAACAGTATTTAGTGTTGGCCACAATCCCATCGTTTAAGTTCTTGCGAAGATGAAAATGCAAAATGTTGATGTAACATGACAGTACAAGGTCTATTGAAGAAAAAATAATTAACAACAACTGTCAATGCCCAACGCAACATGATGTATGCATGTATTCATTTACGGGACCTAGTTTGATCATACCTTATACTTATTTCCAATTAATTTGTAATGAGTTCGTTCCATACGATAATAAAATTGACAATTTAAACAAAAACATTACAACAGATGAGTCAGTGGCAGAGCGGCTAGCTAACTGGATTATCAATCCACAGGTCTCGGGTTCAAATCCCGCCTCGACCGATTTCGTTCACTTACAGCACAAGAGCATTTACACTTTATTTAGGGAATGCATGAGGATGTAAGCGATGAGGACGCTAAGCTTTCTATTGCGTCTGGGAAAAAGACTTTCGTAGTTTGCAATCATTTAGAATGATTTATGTATCTCTAGTGCGACCCCAACTTGAGTACAATACTGTGATATGGTCACCCTATTGTGTAATTCATTCCACAAGTTCTTGCGCTATCTAAATTATAAAATAGGTCGTTCCATCGAAGATATAGATTATCCTGACTTGATGCGTAGCTTTCGATTGCATTCCTTGGCCGATCGACGAAAATTATTGGATGTCTAATTTTTGTATATTAGCCAACGGAGAGATAGACTGCATCGAGTTAGTGAATGCAATAAATTAGCGTTGTACGAAACAGCTATTTTTGCATAACAAGCTATATAGAATATGCTACTTATTTCTAGCATGCTATTTTTGACGCTATGTTATAATGATTACGTAAACACGCTCATACTATTATAATATATTAGGTATCGTCATACTCTTATATTGAATCGTTGACGCATCTGTTAAATAAATCTTCACGTTCCGAATAGATGAACAAGACAAGCTGTGCTGTTTCATGAAGTAGCAGCTTTAGCAAACTACTACTTCAAATTACCGACTGAAGCCGAGATTGCATAGGTTAGGAAATGAATTGTATATCGATGCAGATATTTTCGGGCATAGCTAGCCAGTTTTCAAATAAAAAATATATCGTAATCCTATTTCCTATATTGTTAACAACCAACTTTGCAGATGATCTATTGCCTCATTTATTTTTCCTTATCTTTTTGTTATTATATTGAAGTTTAATCAATAAATACATTTGTTTCTTTATGTGAACTATTTGATAATGTTTGTACGGTGTCTAATTTTTTGTCTGTTTTTATTTGTATATTATTTTTATCTGTTTGTAATTATTTTTAGTATTATAACACATAAATAGCTTATGCTTTTTTTTGTATATAAATAAATATTATATGATCCGATTCCAAGTCTCAAACGCAAATTTCATGGATACAATAGGACAACAACAATTATCACATGATTGGTCGATGGCAGGGAGAGTAACGCGCTCGCTTTATAATCGCGAGTTTAAATCCCACCCTGCCTCGACTCGTTTCGGTTTTGTGTCGAATCTTCCACTTTCCGTAAATAAAAGTGACGTTTAGACCAAGGATTGCAATCGAGCATGAAGTGAAACGCAGTAGGTACCAACCTATATCTGACGGTTTGCTTCCTCTTGCCACTGAAATTTGTCGTCAATTTTGACCATCTCATGACTCAGATTCTCTAGTCCAGTATTATTATTATCCGGTCTCTATTGTTAATAATAAACAGAACTACATGAACATTATTATTCAACATTATATGTATTTATATTATTTAACCTTCGGGTTTTTCCTCAAACGTTTTATTTACAAACTTAACATCTTCTGTTCCTGTCATTAATACCTAGACTTTAATACGATTGAAAAATAAGCCAATTAAATTCAATTAACTAAAAATATTATATCTACGGTTTGATTATAAAAATATGACTTAAAGGAAAAGGAGACAATAAGAAGAGAAAATTTGGGACGTGGAGAAGAAACTGAGGAACGAATGCGAAGGAATTGCATTTTACATTTTGTTAATATTGTAATATTATCAATGTTTGAAGTCGCATTCGACAAGAGAAGATATTAAACCTTGTTGAGCCTTTTTGAAAAGATACTGGCAAGGGTAAGGACTATTGAAATTTAGTCCAACAGCGATTAGTATTATTATTATGACAATAATTATTAGTTGGCCAAAAGATGTTCTGGGAAGGCATTTAATGGACTATCAACGAGTATTTTGTTCTAAACTTTTCGCGACATCACAGATTACAATGCTAATGCTAAACTTGTTTTTTTCATCAAATCTCAAACCACTGTTGCCTTACCGACAAAACCCTTCAAGATGCATTTGTCGTCTGCCGTTCCTAGGACTGTAGATACTGAGAGACTTGTTTTCATTTTTATCTGACCCATTTTACCAAGAAACACATTTTCAGGATGCTCACTATATGACCAAAATATTTCAGAATTTTCTGGTAGTAAAACTGCAAACATTTGAAATGTTATCAAAACGATATATAAAGAAATTAATATAACTACAAAATAATGAGTTCTTGCTTCTATCAAAACTGATACATCATCCATTCATAATATGTTGTACATAGACAAATTTGATGAATGGAATCATTTTTTGCTTATAAATTAATGATCTTATTACACAATATAAAATTTTAGGTAGTAGACATTGGTACCCGGTTATGAAACGGTAAATTTATTGAATGGGTTTCGTACTAGATTTTTTTACATAAATAAATACGTTATTATAATACAAAAAAAAACATCAATCAATAAAAAGTAAAGGTTTACCGTACACAGATGACATCACATATAATTATATGTATAATGTTTATAGTAAAAAATTGAACCATTATATGAACGTGTTACGTATGAAGGTTTATAATAACACAAAAGTTATGACAATTAACAGGTCTTGGCTCCTTCATTTTTTAATTAATATGTCATTGTGAATAGTATATTCAATTTTCAACATTTCCAACGGGTATCATTTCATAAGTGTGGGTATAGTAAGAGTTTTGTCTTGGTGGTCCCGAGTGTACAACGCTCAGTATACTTTCTATCAAATTGGTGTCCTCTCAAGTCCTGTCAAGTTAATTAATTTTTATATTGATGTAGGTAATAAACCTACGTAACCGTATATCTGATTAGTTTTTACTCTCCACACTATGGAATAGGGGAGAGTCATGATTTCGCAAAATTTAAGCGTATTTTTTTTACATCAATTTCTCAATGGGTATCATGTAGAGAATGCACACTATGAGTTTCGTCGTGATGTGTTTGTGTGTATGGCGTATACGCCGTACGCCGTACGCCGTACGCCGTACGCCGTAGCATTTATCTTTTTTGTGTCCTCTCTACAGCCCAAACTATAAGTCCGATCGACTTCATATTAACATCATATGTGTAAAGTGCAAAGACCTAGAGCTGATTAGTTTTCCATAGACAACTTTTGATTTCTTCTCTATGAATTCATCATTTACGTTGTTTTTTTTGTGTCCTCTCTGCAGCCCAAACTATAAGTCCGATTGACTTCATATTGATATCACATGTGTTAAGTCCATAAACTTAGAGCTGATTAGTTTTTCATAGACAACGGTTCATTTTTTCCCAATGTTTGTTTATGATTTCATCTATTAAAACTGAAAAAATGCTCTCACGACCTGTAAATTATAGATATTTTAATTTTATTTCAACTATTTATACAACACCAAGAATCTTCATAAAATTGTATTCAAAGTTGGTCAATGTTAAAAGAAAAATATTCAACGGTTTCAAAAATTATATTTTATTTAATGGATATTTGTATGAAACTTATATGTAACAAGAGAATTTTTTTATATTTGGCAATGTTCAGTTCATTGATTTCATATTGATATAAGAATATTAATAGCTTGAACTTAGAACTGATTAGCTTTTCATAGATATCATAAAATTTCTTCATATGATATCACGTGTCAACATTGTCAAAATGCTCTAACGCTCTTTGAAACAAAATTTATCTGCTTTTTTTAAAATATTTCATACAACATAAGCATTCTTCACTATACTGCATTAATAGTTTGTCTATCTTAACATAAAAATATACTATCGGAAGAAAATTTATATCCCTGATAGTAACATTTAGTATGAATAAAAATGTAATTAGATAAATTTCTATGTATGGAAACGTTCAGTAATTTGATTTCATGTTATAATGTAAAGAGCTTGAACATAGAACTGATTAGCTTTCCATAAATAACAAAAAAAATCTTCATATGATATCACGTATCAAAATTTTGAAAATGCTCTCGCGTTCTTTAAAACAAAATTTATCTGCTTTTTTTAAAATATTTCATACAACATGAGCATTCTTCACTATACTGCATTAATTGTTTGTTTATCTTAACATAAAAATATACTATCGGAAGAAAATTTATATTCCTGGTAGTAACATTTAGTATGAATAAAAATGTAATTAGATAAATTTCTATGTATGGAAACGTTCAGTAATTTGATTTCATGTTATAATGTAAAGGGCTTGAACATAGAACTGATTAGCTTTCCATAAATAACAAAAAATTTCTTCATATGATATCACGTGTCAAAATTTTGAAAATGCTTTCGCGTCCTTTAAAACAAAATTTATCTGCTTTTATTAAAATATTTCATGCAACATAAGCATTCTACACTATACTGCAATAATAGTTTGTCTATCTTAACATAAAAATATACTATCGATAGAAAATTTATTTTCCTGGTAGTAAAATTTAGTATGAATAAAAATGTATATAATAAGATAAATTTCTTATGTATGGAAAAGTTCAGTAATTTGATTTCATGTTATAATGTAAAGAGCTTGAACATAGAACTGATTAGCTTTCCATAAATAACAAAAATTTCTTCATATGATATCACGTGTCAAAATTGTCAAAATGCTCTAACGTCCTTTAAAACAAAATTCATCTGCTTTTATTAAAATATTTCATACAACATTAGTATTCTACACCATACTGCATTTATAGTTTGTCTATCTTAACATGAAAATATACTATCGTTAGAAAATTTATATTCCTGGTAGTAAAATTTAGAATGAATAAAATATTTCATTGTCAATATTTGTGGTGTGGAGAGTTTAGTGTTGGCCACAACCCACTCGTTTTTTTATAGTTAATGGTTGGATTCTTTTTCTGTTTTTGATATACATAGTAAGAAAAATACAATTAAGATGGTATGTGCACGTTGGACGCATACCACCAGATCATATTGCAAACCAAGCAATTTACATGAAACTTCCTCAATATACATCCAGAGGAAAACAAATTGAATTCTTGGATAGAACAAAGAAGTAACCAAATGCAGAGATATTGCCTCGGTTATATTGTGCAGGACAGTAGAACATATTACTTAAGGACGAAGAGAGCTGATCCCAACTATTTACACAGACAGTAAGTTGAGATATACATAGTCAGGGAGAAGGGGATTGATTTATTTTCTAAGTCTATATCTGTCAAAACTCTCAATATACGAATAGATACAATAGGAATTGGCTCTTTAAAAATGCAAATTTCAATCTTTGAAGAAAATACAATAATTATTGTCGTTGGCCGTACAGTCCAAACTTAAATACTTCATTTTTCCGGCATGCATATTAAACCTTTCCACTCCAATACGTTGCAGCAGCAATTGCCACGTCATTTGCCAAAATTGGACCTTTGGACGTTACATCCCTGTTCCATGTTTCGGCAGACAAGAAGATGCTTATCATCTTGGACCTCCCCGCAATCGCAAGATACATCCTCTTCTCGTCCTAATACCCCACCTATACAAGTTCTTTTTACACCTTGTGACAACGAAGTCTATTCAGTGTCTTTCATGTGCGGTAGGGTAGATGGTGTCCCGGTCCCAAAGTCTCCGACAGCTCGTTTCGACCTCCACTTTACTGCTCAATCCAGTGTTCTTGCCTTGTCTGGAGGCATCTGAATGTCGTGGTCAGGAATCTTTTCCTCGATTTTTATCTTGCCATCGGACCAAACAGAGGACGCCTTGGGTCCTCTGGGGGGCAAGAAAGGAGCCTCCACGAAGGATTGCAAAATATAGGATACAATAAATAAAAATACCTGAACAAAGAAAAAAGTTAATTAAAATTAACAAAGCAATCTGGTGCAAAAGTCGGCTAATCCTTTCATTATCGGAAAACAAAGGCTAAATACTTCATTGTTATGATTTATTAAGTATCCACTACCTTACATAGATAGCAGAGCATTTTGATAACAGTCTACTTTTAACAAAAATATTAAAAGTGTAGTTGTCTCTGTACTCGCTTTAGCACTTTAGCAATCCCTGTTCGCTTCTTCGGACTCTTCATAATATGTTCTATGTGTATTTTAGTGTTCTGCAAAGGATCTTCTTATAGAGGAAATGCATTACGAATTTACCTACATACTTCATTTCAAATTGGGTGAAATTCGTCGAATGGCGATTGACTTACTGGTGTGTATCTGTGCAAATCAGTAGGCTTAGTGAGGCATTTTTAATTCAATCTATGTTACATGTGGCTGTTGAGAAGTCTTGATATTCAAAACTATGGCAACGCCAACTTGACAATATTTCGAAACAGTCAATAATTGCTTTGATAAATAGGTCTAAAACATTAATCTCGCCCCAGGTGCAGGTTTTCTTGAATGTTGACATTAACTAGTGCTGTGTATCAGAATTCCTTTTTAAAAATCAATTCGGACACTAGATTTAGCGATACGCATATTAGAATGCCAACGACAGCAAAACTGGAATTTTTCGTTAAACCAACAACATACTATTCTTGACATTACTGTTACTTACATAATGTGTGTTAGTGTGTACATAGATATTGATCACATTTTATTACACCAACCATGATTCATAATATACACCTGTACTAATTGCCGCGATTAGATCAAAGCATTTGACCGGCAATAATCATTGCTAAATGTTCACTTTTTTTCACACTAACGGCATTGACTATGATGAATTTCATAATTATTATAAATTAAACACTGTTTTTTTTCTTGTTAAAGTTTTTATTTTTGGCCTTCACCAAGCAGACAGTCGTCCTGATTAAAAAAAAATAGTTAAAATATGTTATTTATTTGTGTTCGACAGTTCGCAATTGCGGATTTATTGTCATAAGTGAATATCTTCCAACCAACATTACGTGAAGCCTTAGTAAATTCGGTATTATAGTAGATATATTATGGTATCTTAAAGTAAAAGATAGATCATAGATAGATCATAGCAATAAGGGAACTAAAGGATACAGAA
Source organism: Molanna angustata (assembly GCA_963576475.1). Lineage (NCBI taxonomy): Eukaryota > Metazoa > Arthropoda > Insecta > Trichoptera > Molannidae > Molanna > Molanna angustata. The sequence continues at coordinate 4,393,493 of OY754971.1, read as the reverse complement.
GGAATATTTTTATAAAAAAATATTTGTAGTTATCCTGTTATTACAAAAAAACAGTACCTTCCTACCTTTAGTTTTTGTCATGGAAATTATACGTGAATAGAAGGGCTTATTAAAACTGTGAATGGAGATGGAAAGTGGTGTATGTTCATTATTATTATATTATTATTATGTTTTTGGGTAACGAAACTAGTTCAAAATTAAAATATTATTCCATTCATAATAATTATTCAACTGTTGATTACTTCAAGAGAATGTATTTCTCTTAACAGATCGAAAAAGTTTCAAGCCAAGATCCGCAAGATTATGTATGGCCAGGTCTACATTGCTCATGATTTTTCAACTTTGAAGTCAAAAAGCACCAACTTAGAGGCTTCGCAGCATATATTTATTTATTTATTTTATGTAGCTTCTCGGGCAACTAACAGGTACAATGTCAAATAATTATTAAACACGCACCCAATAACAAGTTGCCACATTCTGAAGACCCACGATATCAATCGTCTCACTGATGCAGACTGAATACAATTAAAAACTGTGTCTCCACCGGGAATCGAACCCGGGACCCTTGAATCAGCAGTTAGATACCTAACCCACTGGAGCCACGAAGGCCGACATTTGATTTAATACATATTTGTTACGTACGTATATGTATTAAATCAGAATTCAGAGTAGAACATTTAGTGTGTCTCTATGTGTGTTTACGGGGACTCTAAATAGTTTGATACTTAATTTCCCTTCTACAGTCTGGATCTGTGAGACGATTACTATCGTATGTCTCCAGAATGTGGCAACTTGTTATTGGGTGCGTGTTAAATTATTATTTGACATAGTACATGTTAGTTGCCCGAGAAGCTACATAAAATAAAAATAATACATTCGTACCATCAATATGTTTACATATTCGGGGTAGGAAAACAGGATTGACCTCTACATTATCTTATCTTGACATACATGTTTCGTATAGAAAACATAATATCTTTGAATATTGAACAATTTAGATTTTAGGGTTTATAAATTGGTATTGTGGCGTTTTGTGGAACAAGCCGTTTACGAATATTCTAGAAGCTCACACATCTACATATTACAGGGTTGCCAACTTGGGGCTTTTAGCCCTAAATTTAGGCCTAAAATATCTGGGATGGGCTTTTTTAGGGCCCTAATATTTTAGAGATATTTTTAGGGCTATTTTTAGGGGTATTCTATGATATGAGACTACATTAAAATTTTTGATTATTAGTACTGGCAAAAACTCTTGGAACTTGTAAAGAAACCATAATATCTTAGAAGGATATCCTAGGATGTACACCGATTTTTTAAACCTGACCTACAAAAGTTTGATAAAAATGGGTTGGTTGATATGTCAGGACTGGTCGGAGAAGAGTTTTGTATTTAGGACCTTAGTATTTCGTGAGATTAGTCTTGCCTTGAGATGTTTGAGTAGCCCTTAGTGACATCTATTAGCTACTGAGAGCCTCGCTTTAATTTTCATGCTGATGTTATTGTCCGAGGTGACCAATGATCCCAGGTAGGTGAAGAATACAAACGATTCTACCCAATGTTCACCCACCAATATCTCCTCATTTCCTCTCGTTGAAGTATTATTTTGAGGAGTTTTCTTCGCTGACATATATTTAGTCTTAGAAGCATAGATCTTTTTAATATTATTATCTTAATATTTTTTTATGATAAATTTATGAGTTTAACTGCCTTTATTTCCAAAGTTTTTGAAAATATCAAAAAAAGCCGAAACACCCGAACTAGATAATTTAATATTCTATAAAAAATATTGACATTGTAGCAGTACACCTCAAAATTTTTTTAACAATTTTTATAAAAATTGAATTTAGTGACGACATCGCTTCATACAATTTGTACTATACACAATATCTAAGAAGACATAGTTTCATACTTACTTAACTTACTCCAAACATACATGCATACATACCATCATGCTGTTTTCATATTCCGGGTAGGAAAAGAGGACTGACCTCCACAGTATACTGTCCTATCTGGACATACATACCTACATGTGTTGTATAGAAAAATAAATATCTTAAATTATTCAATAATTTGGATTTATGGGTATATAATTTGAATCTTATTCTTCAACTAGAATCTGTTTGAATCTTTTTTTTTTCTATACATACTATCGCTATCGACAGTTGGATCTCATGTGTTACATGCAACTAGTTCTAGTCTATTTAGGGCTTTTTTGGGGTTTTTTGACTTGTGTTTGGGAGTTTTATTTTTTTGGAGTTGGCAGCCCTGACATATTATACCCTCTCTCTTGATTCGCGATTCATTGTTCCGCCCGGAGTCGTACGTGTCGCGTCATTTGACCTTCCGCAGTGTGAAATTTAAAATACGAATATACTTAATATTGTAACATTTTAAAATCTAAAATTTATAGTTAATAAAAGGCGTAATATCACAGTATGTTACTACTTTTATTCCATGAGCATAAGCATTTCCTTTTGCATTAAATTAAGATTAAAATAAAAGTAAAAAAAAGTAAAAGTAAAAAGTTGGGGTCCCCCCAACGTCGGCGATCACTCCGGCGAATGTCTCCCTATCCTGGGCTACTCGGAACAGCTCCTCCACACTCCGGATGCCGGTCCATTCTCTCACATTGCGCAGCCAGGACATCTGTTTTCTGCCGGGTCCTCGGCGTCCCTCAATATGCCCTCCAAAATGAGCTGGAGAAGGCGATATTTATCTCCTCGCAGCACATGACCCAGGTACGAGATTTTTCGGACCTTGATGGTAGACAACAACTCCCTATTTGCTCTAGCTCATATCAGGACTTCTGTATTTGTTACCATATCTGTCCAGGGAATTTTGAGCATTCGTCGATGGAGCCACATTTCAAATGCTTCCAGTCTGTTCATCATACTGACTTTCAAGGTCCACGTCTCGCATCCATATAATAAAACAGACCACACATAGCATCTTATCATTATCATTAGAGACATTAATTTGCTACAATATGTAGGTAATAATTCTGAACACGCATAAAAATCTTCTGAATTTGTATTTAAGAGATTAAAGCAAGTACCTAAATGGCCCTAAAGTATGTATACATAAGTATGAAAGAAGAGTTATGGCAGGAAACAGAGTGAATGGAGCACTTAGACAAGTTATGAATGATCGCAACATATCAAGAGATGCTAAAGTTGCCATTCATAACGCAGTCGTAGTGCCAACTCTGACATATACAAGTGAGACCTGGACATGGCAGAAGTCGCACGAAAGCAGAATAAATGCAGTTGAAATGAGATCGCTTAGAAGAAATTGTAACAGAACGATGTATGACAGATTTCGGAATGAAGATACAAGGAAAGAATGTAAGATGAAGAAAGATGTATTAACAGAATGAAAGTTAACACATTGAGATGGTTTGGCCACTTGGGTATAATGAATAAAGAACGCCTGACGAAGAAAATATACAAAGCTGACAGGATCAGAATAAGAGGTCGGGGGCGCCCAAGAAAAGGATGGCACGACCATGTAAACGATATTTTGAAAGATGGAAATGTAAGAAGCGTGAACAACAGACGAACATGTATAAGACGATGTATGAATGTTGATGAGGCGATGAATGTGTGTCAAGATAGAAAAACGTGGCGTTCGGTTCTCTCTGCCTACCCCGTGAGGGACATGGCCTGATGGTATGAATGTATGTATGTAAGTATGTATACTTCAACTATGCATACTATCGATAGTTCGATATCATGTGTAACATGCAACTAGTTTTATATGAAAATCCTTGTGCAAATCACATTTTATGAAAATCCTCAAGATTCATACAATATCAATGGGATTCAGAGGCTGGTGGATATATAAAAATAAATTCACACTTTTAGAACCACTGAAAATGGTACCTACTTAAAGCGTTTTTAAACTACCACGCAATTTTTAACGATTTTTATCCATTATTATTAGTTTTTCAATGCCATTTAAGCTATAAATATTATATAAAATGATTTGCATATTACATAAACACGGCGCAAATTTTTTATTGAACAAATCCAGTCATGACTTTCAAAAAACAAAAATAGCATATTCACGCATATCCTTTTTCATTCTAGTTTCTAGGGTCATCATACAATTCGAGGACATCCACTTTATAATAATAAATAGGCTATAAACATTATGAATCAGTGTTAAGGGGGGGACTGCTGCCAACGTACCTATTTTTCAATTTGATATACCATCATTATTTCTTATGAAATCGTTTTGAAAAAAATAATTTAGATAGTTTGGGTATTAATAAACAAAAATATACCTTAACTTTTTGATAATGTTCTGTATAAATTCTTGTAGAAAAATAATGGCATACCCCGATTTTCAACGTTTATCATATATTTTTAATAAACTATAAGGCGTAGAGTAATATATTTTTTTTTTAAATTAAAGAAGACAAAAATATCTAGAAAAATATGATGTGACGTTGCATTAATGCTTCAGGTTTAGTAAATAAACCTAAAAAACATTTATTTTCCATTCAGCGCCATTGCGCAATAAAAGTTTTTTTGGTTTATTTACTTAACCTGATGCGTTATTGCAACGTCATATCATATTTTTCCAGATATTTTGTTCTTCTTTCATTTATAAAAAAAAATATTGCTCTATACCTTATATTTTTTTAGATATTTAAGATAAATGTCTTAAATCGGGGTATGCTTATTATTTTCCTACAAGAATATAATACAGAACATAATCAAAAAGTTAAGGTATATTTCTCTTTATTAATATCCAAACTAACTAGGTTATTTTTTCAAAATGATTCGTTTAGTAAAAATGATGGTATATCAAATTGCAAAAATAGGTACGTTGGCAGCAGTCGCCCTCTTAAGAAGCCTGTTTTCATCGGGTACGTGATCTGGCTTGTTTTTTTAGTCTTTAATAATTTATTTTGTTATATTTTTATGTTATATTCGTAACTTTTTTACAATTACCTAATATTTTTTATCGGAACTACATAATATGAATACCATCACGCCATATCCCTTACGGGGTAAGCAGAGAGAACCGAGCGTCATACTCTTCTATTTTTGCACACATTCCTAGCTTCCTTTACATTCATGCATCGTCGGTTTTTCAAGCTTCTTATATTTCCTTCTTTCTTAAAAAATATCATTCACATGGTCATGCCATCCCTTCCTGGGGCGACCCCTGCTATTCACTCCATCTCTTACACCCATTTATATTTTTTGGGTCAGTCGTTCATCATTCATTCTTTCAATATGTCCAAACCGCCTCAAGGAATTCACTTTCATTTTACTTATAAAATTCTTGTTTATCTTGCATTCTCTCCTTATGTCCTCGTTTTCTATTCTATCATAATATATCGTTCTATTACATACTCTTCTTAGTGATGTCATTTCTTATGGAATTACATACACTTAGGTAATAAAGCCACGATGATACCGTGGCACAGTTGGAAAGCCGTTTGGTTTCTGTGCGGGCGTCTTGGGTTCGATCCCCAGCAGAGGAGAAATTTATTTTAATTCACTTCTCTCGCTAATATTGCTTCTCTGGGCCAGGAAACACTGGTTAGTTGGAAGAAATTGCAATATGGCAATAAACTCGCCACTTGCGCAGGGTGCAAGGAAGTGTTTACTATCTATTATTATTAAGATATTAGAGCTGAGTGTTACTTGAAGAAGAATATTTTTAACAGAATGAAAGCAAACACACTCAGTGGTTTGATCACATGGAACGAATGAATGAAAAATGATAGACTTCAAGTAGCTGAAATAGAAAAAAATGAGTGGGGGGGGCCATGTTAACTAAATATTAAAACAAGGAAACTTTCAAAGTATAAACAACATACGATCATGTAAAAAATGAATGAGGCGATGAATTTATGCAGACACAAGTGTATGGTGCTCGGTTATATATACCTATACCTACCAATAACAGGGTCGTGGCGTGATGGTACATTTTTTATGTATGTATTGAACTACAAAACTCATCGACAATCTGATATATTCTACTAATGCTACAACTTCTTATTTGTATGTTTTCGGAAAATAACTTCTTGAAACAAAAAAAAACAAATTTGCTTTCTACGCAGCCTGCGTGCCTTTTCATTTTATTTTCCGATACCTTCAATTTGATATTATTAGTTTTACCATCTTCTTTCTTCTTTCTCAGCCATCTCTCCACTGCTGGATGTAGGCCTCTTCTAATAGCTTCCACTCGTCTTTTTTCTGGGCTTTTCGAACCCATCCGCTTCCAGCGACAGGGACAATATCATCGGCCCACCTTTTCTGGGGCCGGCCTATTCCCCTTTTCATATCCCATGGTCTCCAATTTAGAATTCTGGGTGCCCATCTGTCCAAACACGGAAAAAAAAATACAGAAATTAAAATAGTTTTACCATGCAGATGCAGATTCTAGAAAATAGATTACTAGCGCAATACGATTTATATTATGTAAGTAATACTTGTAGTTTATTAACAGCTATAATAGTGATAATAACATTGTAATATTTTTATTGGTAATAAAAACGTCGGTAAACTGTGAGAAGATCAGTATTAAATGAAAGTAAAATGAGGTCGACATGTTATTGTAATGTTTAGTCTCGTCTCCACGTTGTCCTTATTCCATGACCATGTCGATTATAACTAGAAATACTCTAAATCAGGTTTATTACAATCGTATATTTTATGTTACATAGTGTATACCTGAAAAATAACAATAGGTATATACATGTTTGTCTCTATACATATATACCTGTATGGCGGTGTGAACAAATCTATTGACTTTGACATTTTTATTGACAAACATTTTTTTCAACATCTCAATAGAGACGAAGTTGGGATATTGTAGAAGAACCAGGAACTCGAAGCACCTACAGGGCTTACGACCTGTCATCGGCTGGTTTACGTGATCACTTTGTACGCTTGCGCAACGTTCACCAATTATGCCTTCTTATTGAGTTCCCTTATCGATGCAATTTTTGAAAGTTCTATATATTTGAATAGTGTGTAACATTTTACCTGAAAATAATGCATTATTACTATTGCCATCTATGGAGCAACGGAGAAACCTTTTTGTAACGACATCTATTGATAAATCGAGAAATTAATTTTTATTTGTGTGTGTGTGTGTGTGTGTGTGTGTGTGTGTGTGTGTGTGTGTGTGTGTGTGTGTGAGGGTGTGTTTGTATGTGTGTTTGTATGTGTGTTTGTGTGTGTGAGGGTGTGTGTGTGTGTGTAAGAAGCGTGATGGAAATGTAAGAAGCGTGAACAACAGACGAACATGTATAAGACGATGTATGAATGTTGATGAGGCGATGAATGTGTGTCAAGATAGAAAAACGTGGCGTTCGGTTCTCTCTGCCTACCCCGTGAGGGACATGGCCTGATGGTATGAATGTATGTATGTAAGTATGTATACTTCAACTATGCATACTATCGATAGTTCGATATCATGTGTAACATGCAACTAGTTTTATATGAAAATCCTTGTGCAAATCACATTTTATGAAAATCCTCAAGATTCATACAATATCAATGGGATTCAGAGGCTGGTGGATATATAAAAATAAATTCACACTTTTAGAACCACTGAAAATGGTACCTACTTAAAGCGTTTTTAAACTACCACGCAATTTTTAACGATTTTTATCCATTATTATTAGTTTTTCAATGCCATTTAGGCTATAAATATTATATAAAATGATTTGCATATTACATAAACACGGCGCAAATTTTTTATTGAACAAATCCAGTCATGACTTTCAAAAAACAAAAATAGCATATTCACGCATATCCTTTTTCATTCTAGTTTCTAGGGTCATCATACAATTCGAGGACATCCACTTTATAATAATAAATAGGCTATAAACATTATGAATCAGTGTTAAGGGGGGGACTGCTGCCAACGTACCTATTTTTCAATTTGATATACCATCATTATTTCTTATGAAATCGTTTTGAAAAAAATAATTTAGATAGTTTGGGTATTAATAAACAAAAATATACCTTAACTTTTTGATAATGTTCTGTATAAATTCTTGTAGAAAAATAATGGCATACCCCGATTTTCAACGTTTATCATATATTTTTAATAAACTATAAGGCGTAGAGTAATATATTTTTTTTTTAAATTAAAGAAGACAAAAATATCTAGAAAAATATGATGTGACGTTGCATTAATGCTTCAGGTTTAGTAAATAAACCTAAAAAACATTTATTTTCCACTCAGCGCCATTGCGCAATAAAAGTTTTTTTGGTTTATTTACTTAACCTGATGCGTTATTGCAACGTCATATCATATTTTTCCAGATATTTTGTTCTTCTTTCATTTATAAAAAAAAATATTGCTCTATACCTTATATTTTTTTAGATATTTAAGATAAATGTCTTAAATCGGGGTATGCTTATTATTTTCCTACAAGAATATAATACAGAACATAATCAAAAAGTTAAGGTATATTTCTCTTTATTAATATCCAAACTAACTAGGTTATTTTTTCAAAATGATTCGTTTAGTAAAAATGATGGTATATCAAATTGCAAAAATAGGTACGTTGGCAGCAGTCGCCCTCTTAAGAAGCCTGTTTTCATCGGGTACGTGATCTGGCTTGTTTTTTTAGTCTTTAATAATTTATTTTGTTATATTTTTATGTTATATTCGTAACTTTTTTACAATTAACTAATATTTTTTATCGGAACTACATAATATGAATACCATCACGCCATATCCCTTACGGGGTAAGCAGAGAGAACCGAGCGTCATACTCTTCTATTTTTGCACACATTCCTAGCTTCCTTTACATTCATGCATCGTCGGTTTTTCAAGCTTCTTATATTTCCTTCTTTCTTAAAAAATATCATTCACATGGTCATGCCATCCCTTCCTGGGGCGACCCCTGCTATTCACTCCATCTCTTACACCCATTTATATTTTTTGGGTCAGTCGTTCATCATTCATTCTTTCAATATGTCCAAACCGCCTCAAGGAATTCACTTTCATTTTACTTATAAAATTCTTGTTTATCTTGCATTCTCTCCTTATGTCCTCGTTTTCTATTCTATCATAATATATCGTTCTATTACATACTCTTCTTAGTGATGTCATTTCTTATGGAATTACATACACTTAGGTAATAAAGCCACGATGATACCGTGGCACAGTTGGAAAGCCGTTTGGTTTCTGTGCGGGCGTCTTGGGTTCGATCCCCAGCAGAGGAGAAATTTATTTTAATTCACTTCTCTCGCTAATATTGCTTCTCTGGGCCAGGAAACACTGGTTAGTTGGAAGAAATTGCAATATGGCAATAAACTCGCCACTTGCGCAGGGTGCAAGGAAGTGTTTACTATCTATTATTATTAAGATATTAGAGCTGAGTGTTACTTGAAGAAGAATATTTTTAACAGAATGAAAGCAAACACACTCAGTGGTTTGATCACATGGAACGAATGAATGAAAAATGATAGACTTCAAGTAGCTGAAATAGAAAAAAATGAGTGGGGGGGGCCATGTTAACTAAATATTAAAACAAGGAAACTTTCAAAGTATAAACAACATACGATCATGTAAAAAATGAATGAGGCGATGAATTTATGCAGACACAAGTGTATGGTGCTCGGTTATATATACCTATACCTACCAATAACAGGGTCGTGGCGTGATGGTACATTTTTTATGTATGTATTGAACTACAAAACTCATCGACAATCTGATATATTCTACTAATGCTACAACTTCTTATTTGTATGTTTTCGGAAAATAACTTCTTGAAACAAAAAAAAAAAAATTTGCTTTCTACGCAGCCTGCGTGCCTTTTCATTTTATTTTCCGATACCTTCAATTTGATATTATTAGTTTTACCATCTTCTTTCTTCTTTCTCAGCCATCTCTCCACTGCTGGATGTAGGCCTCTTCTAATAGCTTCCACTCGTCTTTTTTCTGGGCTTTTCGAACCCATCCGCTTCCAGCGACAGGGACAATATCATCGGCCCACCTTTTCTGGGGCCGGCCTATTCCCCTTTTCATATCCCATGGTCTCCAATTTAGAATTCTGGGTGCCCATCTGTCCAAACACGGAAAAAAAAAATACAGAAATTAAAATAGTTTTACCATGCAGATGCAGATTCTAGAAAATAGATTACTAGCGCAATACGATTTATATTATGTAAGTAATACTTGTAGTTTATTAACAGCTATAATAGTGATAATAATATTGTAATATTTTTATTGGTAATAAAAACGTCGGTAAACTGTGAGAAGATCAGTATTAAATGAAAGTAAAATGAGGTCGACATGTTATTGTAATGTTTAGTCTCGTCTCCACGTTGTCCTTATTCCATGACCATGTCGATTATAACTAGAAATACTCTAAATCAGGTTTATTACAATCGTATATTTTATGTTACATAGTGTATACCTGAAAAATAACAATAGGTATATACATGTTTGTCTCTATACATATATACCTGTATGGCGGTGTGAACAAATCTATTGACTTTGACATTTTTATTGACAAACATTTTTTTCAACATCTCAATAGAGACGAAGTTGGGATATTGTAGAAGAACCAGGAACTCGAAGCACCTACAGGGCTTACGACCTGTCATCGGCTGGTTTACGTGATCACTTTGTACGCTTGCGCAACGTTCACCAATTATGCCTTCTTATTGAGTTCCCTTATCGATGCAATTTTTGAAAGTTCTATATATTTGAATAGTGTGTAACATTTTACCTGAAAATAATGCATTATTACTATTGCCATCTATGGAGCAACGGAGAAACCTTTTTGTAACGACATCTATTGATAAATCGAGAAATTAATTTTTATTTGTAAACAATGAAAGCAACAGTCCTTATAAATGAGATGAGGTATCACATATCTATTGACATTGTATTACGCATCTAGAGAACGAAAAAAAAAGTAAAATACCTACATAAAATGAGGCCTATGAGGAATGCGATTTGTGGCAGTACAATGTCTGCCCGGGCTCACTAGTATTTTTTTATAAATATATCAAATGTGGAGATCCAATATTCAAAATGCATATCTATCAATACCATCTGAAAATTAAGTATTATGTAGTTCAAGGTACTTACCCAGAAATACATTGTTTGAAATGTAGCTACTATTTTAAAGTACCTACTATCTATAAAATTTAACCTTGTGATATTCGCTAAATAGATAAAAAAATAATACGTCAATAATAAATTATGATTAAAAAACGCACGTTGATACTAAATTTATTGCATAACTAGTAGGTAGGTTTTTGGATGTTTATCTTCTTAATCGTTTATAATATTGTGTGTAGGTAGATGCGTGTGTTTTACCGAATGATACAAATTTCTTTGTAAATAACCTACATATATCAAATATTTCAAATAATTTGATTGTTTCTTATCAAATATTATTTTCATTCTCCACTAATAATGTT